>JAECWJ010000688.1:2620000-3275000 GCA_018150375.1 Drosophila sturtevanti | reverse complement strand
ACTCGATCGCAATTCATTTACGATTCTTGATCGATAAACAAACGAATCCTTTCTTTAAATAAAATATTTCACACATTCATTATAAAAAAACAACAACAAACAATTTAAATGTGATATAGTACTATGAACGCGCAGTAGAAATAGAAGAAGGAAAAAAAAATAGACAAAGGAAAAACAAAAATGATACGCCTCAAAAATACTGAGAATTTTGATTTATGATGTCTTTCAATCTATCGATTTACCAGCAGATATTTGCATTTCAAAGATTTTTCCCAAAATGCATCAACAAACAAGACGACTGCCAATTTTGAATAAATAAGCAAGTGAACAAAACAAAAAAAAAAAAGCAAAGGGAGTGCGAGAGGGCGAGAGGGTGAGAGGGCGAGAGGGCGAGAGGGCGAGAGTGCGAGAGTGCGAGAGCATCCCGAAACATTGAAACTGTCAAAATATCGTTCAACAACAGTTTTGCATAATCCATAATTTCCCTATTGTCACTATACGATGAGACTGACTGCCTGAGAAGATGGTATAGTGGGTGGTGGGTGGTGAATGGTGTATGGTGGGTGGGTGATTTCATGATGGTATTTGTGGCAGCTAAAAGAAAAGCAAGGAAATTGTGCAAAAAATTTTGCAACCAAATTGAAAAGTTTTGCGACTTTACCTTCTCTCGGTCCACTTCTCTTTGGTCCAATTGCGGTTTATGTTTTATTTTTCAATTTCTTGTTTTTTTTTTTTTTTTTTTGTTTTTTCTTTGCACTCGATACTTGACTGAGCAAATTGAGAGTTATTTTTTATATACTCTTAAAGTGGGTATATTCTTTATTTGAATCAATTGGATCAAAGCTAAGCAGAAGCCTATCTATATTTGATATTTTGTGCTTTTCTATATATCTATCTCCATATAAAGCTAAACAAATCTACATATAAATTTAAATATTTATAAATGTTTGTCACATTATTATTTATTTACATACCTCTATATCTCCTGGCAAGAGTATATAAAATTCGTTTTGATCCACTGTATTTTTTGTATATTTTTTTTTTTGTGCGGTTACTCAAGCGTATTGCATTTTTGCCTGCACAACAAAACAACAAAAAAAAAAATTGGTATTTACTTAGTTTTCTCGCCTCGTAATCCCTTTTTCAGCAAATTGCTTAAAATGAAAATAAAAAAAAAAAAAAAAAAAAAAGAATTGCAAAAGTTGTTGAGTTTGGTCAATAAATTCACTGAAAAAGTTGTTGGAGTAATTGGATTTGAAATGCATTTCACCATTTTTCACATTTCACATTTCACATTTATTTATTTACCATCCATTTTATCCGCCTTCTGGTGCTACGTTCATTTTTATGAATATGTTGTTGTTGAAGGACCTCTAATACGTGAAGAAGAATCATATTTGATAAGCTGCATTGGTATTGGCCAAAGGCGATTAATGGCAACAAACATCAATTGAGATGGCTGATAACGGCAAAAAGGATGAGAAATACGAGAAGGATGTATAAAAAAAAAATGCTGCTATCGAATGATTGATGATACTTTGAGCATATGAAAAAAGTATTACCAATATTGCTCTAGATAAATGTCTAACAGAATATAGAAAAACTGTAGCAACATCATGAGAGCAAGCATCAAGGATTTCAAATGAATCAAGTTGAGTGAGAATTTATCTATGGGATTGTTCGATTGTTGCAAATATTATTTAATATGTACTATTAAATACTGCTCTTAGTTTACCTTTTTGATTTTAAATAGTATTTCTATCATTTATCATTAACATATTTTTTTTTTTAACTTTCTGGTAAACACAATTTTATTTTTAACATCTCTTGATCATTTAATATAATTTTGTTTTGTTTATTAATTAATAAATGACTTGGAAATTAATCTCCATCAATCCATATGTGTCGATTCATAAATACTTTTCGAGTTCTTTTTTTAACCCCTTTTCCTTTATTTTATTTCTCTTATTTTTTTTTTTTTTGTTTTGTTTGTTTTTTTTTTGTTTCATGTCAATGGATGGAAAGAGAATAAGGAAAAACAAAATTAAGAAAAACGGTGCACAGCAGGCAAGAAGAGCATAAAAGTCAAACACAAATCGATCAACATTTCGTGAAAACATTTCTTTGGCGCCAAACAAATTGAGACCTGTTTACCCCTGTGACCACCAACCTTCAACCCTCCCTCCCCCCCCCCCCCCCCCCACGCAACCTTTCTTAGTCCGTCATCTTAGGCATTTGTAAACGTAAACAAGAGAAAAGAAAAGAAAACCCACATTCCATGCTCGGTTCGCATAAACTTGGTTAAAATATGTTGCTCATATATAAACACCCGTTGGACTTGCCTTTTAGGCGTCACCTAAAAATGGCCAAGGCAACAATAACAAAACGTGGCCAAAAGCCAATGCCAAAGGAATGGCAAAAGGGGAGCAAGTCTAGTAAATTACTAGCCAGTGGGCATAAGCAACGTTCTAGCCAATGTTTCTATTGCCTGGTCCCCAGTTGGATGGTTGGTCGGTCGGTTGGTCGGTCGGTCAGTCGGTCGGTCGGTCGGTCGTTCGGTCGGTCGATCATCAATTATATGAAGTGCGAGGCACTACAAATTGCAGGCGTAAATTAGCCTCCTTCTTGTCCATGGGAAAGTTCAAGTGGGTGTCAATTCTGCTTATTGAAAACAAAATTGCTAAAAAAGAAAAAAAAAGGAGATAAAATAAAAAACGAAAACATGGGAAAATGCTTAAAACGCTTTAAGAGATATGACCTTAAAGTCCCAGTTCCCTTTAAGCTAAAAATGGCAAACCAGAAATCATTGTTGGGCTCAAATTTCAACGCCTATATAAGATAGCATCTTAATTACCCATCTACCCAACACTCTTGTTACCCCAAAAAGAAGAAGAAGAAGAAGAAGAAAAAAAACAGCCTAATGTATATATGTATGTATATAAGAAAATACACACAACCATCTAGAGAAACAACCGACACACAACACATCGACAAGTCAATGACCCAACTGAGAAGATTGCTGGAATCTCTGAAAATGGATAGGATGGAGAGGAGGGGGAATGGTCAGCTCTTTAATATTACGCAAACTCATGTTTACGCTCACTTTCGGTCGAGATATTTGGTTTATCTGCCCTTCTTTATGACCGGGTACTACATGTACATTGTGGAACTTAAGGGATTGGGAAAAGAAAAATTATTCAATGTAAAAAAAAATATCATAAATTAAATTCTATTATTATTTGTTATTATATAGACTATAAATATAAGTATATATAGTATTAAATTACATATATATTTAAATCAATATAATGATATACATAATTAGTAAAAAGAAGTCTATACAAAATGTAACACTTAAAAACGTTTTTTTTTTTGGTTTTCTATTATTTTTCATAAATGTTATTTACAGGGTAAACAAGCGTCGAGTATTTTTAATTGACGTTTAACTTTTGTTTATTCTACTCTCTCTTGTATTTTTAAAGGCGACAAAATAATAACAATTTCCTGTTAGCGTAAACTTTTTGAGCTCACACTTCCTTCCTTTCCCCCTTATACCAAGTGTTTTTTTTTTCCTCGTTTTGTACAAGCAGGAAAGCATTAATTACATAAAGTACACACACAAACACACACACACACACAGACATACACCCATATACACATACACATACTTATTTTGCACCTGCATAGTTGTGGCGATGGCGACGAGGCGATGGTTGGGTAGGTTGGGATAGAAAACCATTCGGTGGGTTGTTGGGTCCATTTGTAAAAATGTGTTGCCTACTTTTGTCGGCCGTTTCTTGCATTCCTGTGTGTAAATTGAGTTTTTTTCTTTCTTGTTTTTTGTTGGTTTTGCGCCAGAGTCGTGTCCTGTTTATTCTTACCCAATGAGTGTGTGTGTGTGACCATAGTTATTTATGCTTGCTCCTCATTCTTGGGTATCGCTTTATGCTCCTTCTTGGGCATTTTATTTGCTACTCTTGGCCTCCATAATTGTGTCTGACCACAAAAGATTTGTCATTTTGGTCGTGTACTTTTTCTTTGAAAAAGTATACCAAGATACAAAAAAAAAAGGAAAAAAAAAAGAAGCACATAGCATACACGCACACACGCACACACATACACACTCAAGAAAATGAAGCAAATACAAAGATGTAGATGGTAAGGAGGGGTAAGAGAAATGGTGAACTGAAGGGGACAAGCACGTGTATTCTTTTGAGAGTTTTATAAAGTAAAATTTTGTTTGTGTGTGGGCGATTCCTCTTTACGGTCTCTCACGCTTTCTCACTTGTTCTCTCTCTTTCTCACTGTTTCTCTGCTTGTAGACCATTCCAAATTCCCACAACTCCCACTCAATCACTCTCTTTCTTTTGAGTTATGCCTATAATGAGCTTCAATTTTTGTGGGTCGCTGTTGTGGATATTTCGTTCGTTCATTTTTTTTGTTGTTGTTCATTTTTTTTGTTTTTTTTTTTTGATATATTATATAGAGAGTTCTTTGAAATCACTTGTTTATAATGAAACACATTTGTTTGTTGTAAATTGTCTTATTGCTTGATTAATCAAAGGGAAATGACTATAATAATATCCTGGGCCTACAAACAATGCAGGATTATTAAAAGTATAATAAAAAGACATTAAATTTCCATTTTGTTAACACAATTTTTTTTTGACGCAAATCGTCTTCAAAAATGAATTAGATAATCTCAAATTAATTAAAAGTCATTTCGTATGTTTTGTCTTCCGAAAAAGTTTTAAATAAAATAAATCCAACTTTTGTCTCATTTCTCAAGATGCTTTAAAAAATAACGAAAAAAAAAAAAACAAAATAAATAAATAATTGTCCGAGTGCGTGGAGTATTTACTGTATTTGTTGTTTTTTTTTTGATTACTCAATTTTAAATTCAAAATTTAAGCCAATCGGTGCTAAAATCCCCACATAAAACCAAGAAAACCAGCAAAAAGGAAAAGAAATGTAAAATCATTATTTTGACATCATGAATAGGCAAAAAGAAAAAAAAAATGAGAATACGAAGGATAAACAGAAAAAAAGGAAATATGCAAAAATAAATAAAACCAAAGCAAAACAAAAACAAAAATATCAAAGAACCGAACTTCTGCCATACCGAAGTTTGTATACCCTTGCAACTTAATTAATTACTTTCTCCGTCATTTCGGCTTCAAGATATTTGAAACATTGGAAATATTCAGAGCGAAAAACCTGCATAGAATTTGACTTCTCCAATTCGAACTTGCATAACTTGAAATTCCCCCCCATAACTCGAACAAAATATTACCCACATGCATTCGCGTGAGTCGAATTTTTTGGGAAAATCAAAAATATCAATACTGTTGACCCTTTCACTCCAAAGTCAAAAGTTTTGCCCTTTTAAGCTCCAATTTTAAAATGTTTGACAATTGAAGAAAAATTCCGATTTTTAAAAGAAATAGAAAGTGGATCACAGTTTTTACGATTTCGAAAAATCAAGAATCTATATACATATTGCAATATTTTTCGAATCTGGTAATTCTTCTGGGCGCACAAAGAGAATTAAAAAAAAGCAAGGTTAAATAAGATCGACTGCTAGAAACTGGAATCTCTTTTTAACTAATCTCCAGTCAGAAATTACTAATTATTTTTATTGAAATCTTTTGAAGTCTCTGTAACTCGAACTTCTTGGCGGGATTATTCTAGTTCGAGTTGGTTAAATTCGACTGATTATATACATACATAGTTTATGGAAAAGTTTATTTCTATGCGTTACAAACATCTGACCAATTTGTTTAGATCCTTTGCAAGGGTATTAAAAAGGAAGTAAAGGAATAGGTGGAAAAAGTATGCATAAATCGCTACCAAGGCCAAAAGCCGGGCATACTTTTCGGCTTTCGGCCATTAGTCATTATTGACACATTCTTTCCGCCTTATACATACATACGACTCGTATGGCCGGAAAAGGAAACTTTAACGCCCAATTTTTTTTTTCTCCCATTTTTGTTTTTTCTTACCCAATTCTCATCAATGAATTTATGCATGCACACATATGTATGTACATATGTATGTGAGTCGATCTCTGTGTGTGCGTGTGTGTGTGCTTCTAAGTGATATTTTCGCTTGAGTTAGCACATTGTTAACATTTTTGTTTTCTTTTAGTTAAATACATATGTATGTATGTATATATAGGATATAGAATAGAAATCTATGCATAATTATTTTCTCAATTGTACGACATGAATTTAATGAACTAATAAATTTGGCAATTCAACAACTTCCGTGTAATTCATTCGTACATACAGTTAAATTCATTTTTAACACGATCCAATTTCAATAATTTGTATATTTACTATATAGGGTATAATTAAGATTACCAACAAAATTCAATAATTGACGTGTTGATTCACTCACTGTCCGGTCTTTCTTTTTACGAAATAACGAGACAGACTGAAATGCCGTACAAGCAATCTCCGGACGTATCTATGTATTTATGTATGTATGTACATACTGACAGGCTATTTGGATTGTTTTCTATGCGCTTCATTTAACTGGCCATTCCTCGGAGAACTTTGTTGGATTACAGGTCAATGATGTATGTGTGTATGTATGTATGTATGTATGTACGTATGTATGTATGTATGTATGTATGTATGTATGTATGTATGTATGTATGTATGTATAAAGTTAATTTGCCAAACAAAAGTAGCTACAGAGTAACTAACTAACAAACTGATAGATAGGGAGGGGGCTGTTTCTCTATTAAGTATCGGGAACGGGGGTTAAAGATACTTTTTTTCTTTCTGTGGCTAAGCCTTTTGATGTTTAATTTATAGACAAGAAAGAAATTTAGTGAAAGGGAAATGAAAATATGCCTTGATATCAATGAAAATGGAAATTCTAAAGTAAGTTAAATGTTTGCCCTTTTTTTTTTTTGTTTTTGGATTTCTTGGATGTATGTATGTACATGTATGTAGCTCTTTTTGTATTTCTTTTTTTTTACCATGAATTTTTGCTATTTGAAGTACGAGTGCATGCGTGTGTGTGCGCGTGTGTGTGTGTGTGTGTGTGTGTGTATGTACATAGTTTTCAGTTGCATTTGCTTCTATCCAAAGCCAATTGCTGACCCAAGAAGCAATCAAATTGCTTTTTCTGTGGCCTTTTTTCACTTTAACGCCTTTCCATTTTTCCCCTTTCCCCTCTCTTTCCCGATTTTACCCTCCCCGTTCACTTTTCTTCGTGGAGTGTTTTCTTCTTGGCTAGCTGGCAAATTCAATTAGATTCGCCTGCCTTACCCCTGTTGGCCCACGCTTCAATCAATTTGAATTTGAACTTGAAGAAAAGTATGTAGTAAGAATCTGGCAATGAAAGAGAAACTAACACAAACTATGCTATTCTAAATACCCTTTCATTACAATTATTTATAATTCAAGAAGATAATGTACCTATATATGAAGATTTAAAATATTTTATATAGTTGATTAATCAATTATACTATAGATTTTTCTCAATCGGCGTTATAATATATATATATATATATATATATATATATATGCACATATAATTTGCCTCAAAGTGAATACATTCATTATTTTTAATGTAGAGAAAAATATAGAGAATCATCCAAGCAGGAGTAGCAGCAGGTCTTAGTATGGAGTGGGTAAGGTAAAAAAAGGTTTTCCAAGAGTTGGATGGGAAGGTGGCAACTCATTATGTTGTCACCTTAATTATTATTTTCCCATTTACAAGTAACATTTAATTATGTAAAATATTTTCATTAAGGCGATGACCGTCCTTTAGGTTCTTCTTGTGGTAACGCAGGCAACAGATGCCTTTTAGAAAAGGACAACAATTTGATGGTGTTTTTCCTTTGTTTTTCTTCTGTTTTCTATTTTCTGTTTTCTTTTTTTAGTTTTCAGTTTTCAGTTGTTGTTGTTAAGTTTCAATTAACCGAAATGAAAGAGGGGAATACCTAACAATGTTGCTGAATGTATGTATGTATGTATGTATGTATGTATGTATGTATGTATGTATGTATGTATGTATGCATGTAACAGATATCTAGTATTTCTTTTATGTTGATATTGCTTTATTTTACAACATTTTGTTGCCATTTCAATTTGTTGCTGTTTACTTAGCGGCTTCTTTTATTTTCGTTGATTTTGTAACAAAAATCCGATGGTCATACTGTCATTCCGTCTCTATTTGTTTCAATTTATCTGTCTCCCTTTAGCACACACACACATACACAAACACATATATACATAGATAACTGTACATATATGTTTTGTTTTAGACGCGTTTTTTATGCCTTGCTCCCGTCAGCTTTGGCTAAAATCCCATTTTGTAAACTTTCCTTGCAACGCGTTGCAACGGTTCTGGACCTAACCACGAGATTCTGTTGCTTCCTTTGCCGATAAAGTTACCGAGGGATCGGACATAGCCCTATTGCATTCCGCATTGTTCATCTTGCTGGGTTATGTAGGTGAAAGAAAGATTTTCTCTTGCCCAAGTCACACTTTGAGCGCCAAAGTGGGTACAAGAGTCTGAGCTGTTCATCGGGGTGCGAAGACGATGGATTTGATGGACGACCGTCTCCAATACTGCTGACTATATGGGGACATTCTATCGCATAGATATTAATTGCCTACACCTGATTAGTCTATGGTCAAGCGTCAACCCCTATCCAAATCGTGTCTACATTGCAAACTCAGTGCAAGTGACGTTATCTTTAAATATAGATTTAAATTTTGCTTTTTCAACCATTTTAACAATTCGAATTGGTGAATTGGATATAGACTCCATAATCTACTTTCCGGCTTTGCGTTACCCTCCAGTGTAATCCGCGATTATCAGACTGTATCAGGTAGAATTCCACTTCACCACGATCGATTTGCTGGAGGCGTCGTCAAGCATCTCTCATTAAAGGTAATTTCAATGACTGGGCTGGCTACTGATGCCGCCTACTTCTTAAGCTGATCTCAATGTAACTTTGCTGAAAACTGATCTTTAATCCACGAAACTCGACTCTACCATACGATAATAAGACAATCGTTTAGTGGAAAGGTTTCATCGCTGAACTTTGACCCTTGCCAGCGAGTCAAGGACTCAGCCGGAATGCATACTCGAATTTAAAATTATTTAAAAATTTATTTTCCAATTAACGTAATTTGGATTTTTTTACTAAAATATTTTTATATTTAGTCTGAATATTTCAAAGATTAAATTGTTTCTATGTACATACATAGATATATGCCGTTTATATATATGTCTATATATTTCATTTACATATGCACTCTATTTCTGCACAAAATGTTTCCTATTAGAAATTTCTTTATTTCTGTAGTACATATATGTATTTTTATATTTGAAGAAATATAAAGAGTTTTAGTCGATCCATGATTGGATTAAACCAACTGTAATTAAAACTTTCCATTTTCACATTTACATTTTTGTTTGTTTTACATTTTTCTTTCTTTTAGTTGTTGTTGTTTTGTTGTCGGTTTTTTTTTTTTTTGGATTTTCACTTTGGTTCGTTTTCATGGCATCACCTTCCGCATCAGGGGGGATATAATGCCAAACCCCTTTCCTTTTTTTTCAAATTTACCTCAATTGTGTGGTTACACCGCCTTGCCCTCACCCACCTCACCCACCCCTACTCCCCCACTTCCCCACTCCCTGTTCGTCACGCGCATTAATGTTGTTATTCTTTCTGTTTGCCTGCCATTTTGAAATATCACAACCAATTAAAAAGTTCATTTCACACACTTAGGTGTGGTATGTGAGTATGTAAGTGTGTGTGTGTGTGTTTGTGTGTATGTGTGTGAATGTATACAAGTGCTGGGTGTCTCTCTACAATAAAATTTAATGCTTGCATTTTTAGTAGCCAAAGTTAACTTTTTTAATTGTACTTGTTCTTGCTCTTCATGTTGTTGTTATTGTTGTTGTTGTTGTTGTTGTGGTTGTTGTTCGCATTGCCAAATTTATGCATTAACATTAGCTGCAAATGAGCAAAGGTAGCAAAAAAGCAACGACCTTTTAAATACACTCTTCTTTAAAACGTATAAAATCTATAAAAGATAATTTTTGAAATTCTTTCGATTTCAAAGAATTATCGTATATATTTTATCGATTACATGGATTAAGAATAACTATAGAAATATATGTATATATCGGTCACATTTTTTACACACATTTGCTACTGACCTACCGTGTGGGTTGGTAGAGGGTATAAAAACGGGAAACAAGGATGTTCTACAGGACTTGAAAATCAAAAAAAAAAAAAGGAAAACAACAAAAAAAACAAAAAAAAAAGTTAAAACTTAATTGCATTTTAACATTAGAAAACAAATTTGAATACGTGCTAAAGGGTTTCATGAGGCGATATAATTTTGTCAGTCCTCTCTTCATATTTAATGAGTTTCCTGCACAATTGTCAAATGTGTAAAGTCAAGGTTTTTGTGATATATATATATATATATATATATATGTATATACTTTATCTGTAGATATATTCGTATACAAGATTGGCAATCCATTTACTACCCAATTACATTTTGCACTATGTATTTATTTTCAATTATTATTTAGAAAATCTTTTAGCAAACATTTGCTTAAAAGTCCATTTCTCTTGCATTTACAATCTGGCCAGTCCCTCCCTTCCCCTTCAGTTTCCTCGAGCTATTTGTGCTGAGTGGATTTTATAGTTTTCCATAAATGGGGGTTGGTTTTTCAGCATTTTCTCTTGTTGATTTAATAAAACTAATGAGTTTTTGCTTTGCAAAAGTGCGTTTAGTGCTGAGTTAAATTGAATATAGTCAAGAGTTTTGTTAATACCAAAAATGTTTACCTTTTGTTTTTTGAACATAATACGGAAAGGCATGGCAGCATCCTTTTTTGCATTCATCTTAGCCGGTTTTTATGCACAAAGAATACTTTAAAGCCATTATCAAATATTTATCATTAACATTTTGGCCAAATTATAATAGCTTGTAATATTTGTATTTAGATTTCTGTTCATTGTCCGAATGTATGTCTTGGCCAGAGACCAATCAATATACATATATATATATATATATATATATATATATATATATATACATGTACATATTATGTATAAGAGGACTTTAAAGTCAGACTATGTGTGGACTATCCATCATTGTTGATAGGTGTATTTTAATAAAACTCAAATGTCGTATCAGTTGACATTGATAGACAACTATAAACAAAGATATATATATGTATATATGTATATGTAAGTATGTATATATATGTACATTTATATACAGGTGGTATATAAATTGGACAGATAGTTAACTTGAAGAGAGGAAGAGACAATTTCTAATGGTTGCATTCACTTGCAGTGGCATCTTCTACACACACATCTTCTTCACAGTGCCTGTGCCTGTGCTTGGGTGAATGAATGAAATAAGTTTGCCGACAGCTGTCGTAGGCCATGAACTTGTGTCAAACTTGACTTTAGAAAGTCAAACAAGTTGGTTGAAATTATGTTAAATTACTACAACTTGTTGGCATCCGTATATTAATTAAGTGCTTGGATGATAAAATAAAAAGAGCAACAGAAAATAAGCAAGACCATGAACTAAAGTCCTTGGCTATAACACGTGTGCCGCAAGTCGAGGGCAATGTCTAGACAAGAAGTAGGCTAAATAAAGACTACAATTTTCAAATGATAACTTGTATTGCATATATCTATATATGTACATACATATATACTTATATACATATAATATATACCTACATATTTGTGTATTTATTCAAGTTTATAATTTAAAAAAAAAAAATGATGTAGCATACTTTTCAGAGCAATTGCATTAGATTAAAGATTTAACAAGTTTTTCTTATTTGACATTTCATGATAAATCCAAGTTTTCCAGTTTGGCTCATTAAGCCAGTTTTCGTTTAGTATTTCATGGCTTTTACTTTTAGCTCTATCTCTCTCTGTCTCTCTCTCTCTCTCTCCGGCTTCTCGTCTAGACCAATTAATAATATTCCGTGTCAAGTGGAAAATTAGACAAAAACGAAACGAACGAACGAACGAAATAAAAAAAAAAATCCTCAAGAATATAAACCAAAAAATAAATTCACCAACATTTGTTTTATGTTAAAACGGAGAAAAATTGAAAACTGTATATTCAAGTCTTTGTCTTAGCCCTGCTTTCTCGCCTTTCAAGATTAATATGCTGATTATACATACATATGTATATATATATATACACATATATATATATATAGTATATATGTACTTATATAGTTAAAGCAGAATAAAGTCAGTCAATAATTTGCTGCGTTTTAATTAGCATAGCAAAAGTAAATTGAGCTGTCACGAGTGCGAAATGGTTGAACCTTGAGTTAGGCAAAAGGTCTGGTACCTAGTCTGGGATTTCATTTGATTTGGTTTCGGATCCAAACTTTGACTCTGGCTCTTTATTTGGTTGAATATTTTCTTTTTTTTCCTTTTACTTTCCCCTCTCCCCCCTTTCCCCCTCCCCCTTTTGATTTGGCAAATGTGTTTGCATAGCATTCGAATAGTCAGGCAATTAGAGAACAGTTTTTCACTGAATGAGGCCATAAAAATGAAATAGGTAAGCAACACTTCAAGTTTTTGCACAGTGATATGAAATATATATTAAATAAGAAAATTTATCAATCATTTAGTAATTGTATTATGTATTATAAATACTGTCTAATATTTCTTCTATTAACGAAATGTTTAAAAATATATTTATCTCTTAATTTCAAACAAAACGTTTGGATTATGTATCCAATCCCTCTCTGCCCTACCCCCACCCCGTATCCCTATGCCACCCACTGTGATAAGCGTAAATGCGACTAAGGTGAAAATTGCAAATGGTAAAAGTTATGTTGCAACTGCACAGTGAGCAATAAACCGAAAAGAAATAGTGGAATGTGGGATAATCAATTAATTTAGTTATCAAGACAAAACATTAAAACAGAATTCGATTAAAAAACCAAAAAAAATCATATTAATTATTTTACATTTAATTAAAAATGTTTATGGATTTTGTGTCACTGTGCAAGAGACTATGAAAATTGCGTGTAATTGCGTTTCAAAAGGAAACGAAACGAAACGAAACTCAAGCTTAATGCCAAATAGAGAGAGAAAATGGCGTTTTATTTTCGGTAGACTCGAAACTCAATTAGCTTGCCGTGCGTAGCGTAATAAAGTTGTACCTCTAACTGCTGTGACGGCCACACCCACACCAATATACCAATACACACACACACATACATTTTTACTTATGCAGGTGTATGTATGCAAACATTTCAAGAAACGCTTTAGCTTAAATTAATTTATCACGTGCCCAAATAAACCGTTTCGGCATAATTAATTGAATTTCCAAGCAGCCGCAGCAGGCGTCCAAAAATACATGAAAAAAAAGTACCGCAAAAAAAAAGGAAGGACATGAACAACAATAATAATACAAAGAGAAAAAGAAAATTCTACAAACTTAATGTTTAAGTAAATGTTTAAAGTTTTTGTTCGCTCTTTTTTCTTACACACACTCGCTCGCTCTCTCTCGCTCTCTCTCTCTATCTCTCTCTGTTTCTTTCTGGATGAAAACGTACAACAACAATATCAACTTACACTTAATGTTGCCTACTTACTGGCGCCAGGACATCAGCCTGTCATTAAGTCTTATGCCTGGTAATTATGGCCCCACACACATAAGCTGCAAAAAGAATGAAAGAACGAAATGGGTGAAGAAAAAAAAGAGAAAAAATATTGAAAAGTAAAATATGTATGTGTGGGTGTATTTGTGTTAAAAGAGAGAAAAGTGGAGGGGGGAGGGGGGGAGGGGAAAGGGCAACTGGCAATACTCAAAAGATGAAGAAAAAGTCCGAGGCCAGTAATCAGTCTGTTCACATTATGTTTTTTACTGATTATATACTTCTTCTTCGTATTGTCAGTTGAAGCGTAGCATGATTGAAAACCAAATGACAGTAAAATAAAAATGAGACGACCAAACAAATAAAACACTTGACATCAGAACCATGAACGTATTTAATATGTTTATGTATATATGTATGTATGTACATATGTATGTATGTATGTATGTATGTATGTATGTATATTTTTTTTGTTCTGTAACTAAAGAACTCAACAAATCAACTGGATCAGATTTCGGTTTTAAATGATTAAGAGTTTCATTCTTTCAACTTTTATCTTATGTTACATTTTTCAAACGGGGTAACTTTTTCCAGCTACTTAAATTTCAAGGATTTTTTTTTTTTTTTTTTGAAGTATTAAATTTGATTCTGTTGAATATTTGACTTTTGTTTCCGTCGTAACTTGTTGCTTTAATTTAAATGAAAATTCTGTTATACTTATATGTATGTATAGTAATTCGATAACTGCCGCCTTTAAGCTTAGAAATAAATATATATTTGTTTTGTTTTAACTTTAAAGAATGGAAATTAATTTCAATTCATCTAAAATGCATTAATGCATTAATTTATATTTCATTTCATTTTATACTCTACTTGCCTCAAACTAATGTAAATCGGTTGTATTTACACGACATTTTGGGATTATTTAGCTTCTTTCCTAAAACTTTTCTCTCCAAATGAAAAGAGGAAAATTAAAAATAGATCGAATCTGTCTAATTGTCTTTAATTTTGTCTTAATGGAAATACAAAATTCAATTTCATTCAGAAACTATGTATATTTACATGAATTTTCCATTTAATTAAATGAATTTTCATACTATTTACATTTGCATGACTTAATTCAGTTGTAATCTTTAATTTGTGGCAATTAAATTGTAAATTGTATATACTGTCAATGAATTGTCTCTCATCATTTATTTGTAATGATTTTATTTAAAGTTTGTTCGTTCTTGTTGTTTTTGCGTTTTTTGTTTTTGATTCGGTTTTGGGCAACAGTTTGAGTTGAACTCTTTGGCATTTGGGGGGGTAAGTAGTAGATAAATAACCAAGTTAATGTCCTCGATTTTCTGAGCAGTAAGCAAAGTGCGTATCAATTTTCAGTGCATAAAAAATTTTCTAGAATGAAACGATGATGAACAAGGGGGCAAGCAAGAGGGCAAACAACAAAACGGGAATGACAACACGATTGACGATGATTTGCCAACTCAACTCAACTCACTTGGCATACAAATTTCAAATACAAATGTAATTTAAGCACTCAATTGACATATGTATACATATGAGTGAGTTGTATGTGTGCGTGTGAGTGTGCGTGTGTGTGTGTTTTAACTGTTCGTTTTGCTTGTTTATATTGCACATTTGATGTTAAGTATACGTCAAGTGTGCTTTTGACTATCGCACACTCTAGCAGTGTGTGTAGACAAATATCCAATGAGATGAATGTTAAAATGTAAAAAAAAAGAAAAGAAAATAAAATGAGCTTATTTCAGCTAATAAGTTAATACCTGGTACTAAGTTATAATGAACAATTGATTATCTGGTCGAAAAATAGTTATAGCAAATAAATTTAAACAATGTTTAAAGATTTCATTTTTTTTTTTTTTTTTGGTTTTTTCATATGAATACAAATGTGAATAACAAAAACTCGGACAATAGACATGAAGAAAATATGCACTCTCAAACAATTTTACGCATTGTTGCATACACACCCCCCTCCCCCATCCACCATCCACAATCCCTCGCCCGACAAGTGTATAGAACAAAGAGAAAGAGAAAATAAAGAGTTGCCAAAAGGTAGAATGGGGGGTGGTAGTTGCGCGAGAGAGGGGGGAATATAGCGTTAGAAAGTTGCATATCGAAGCCAATAAATTATAATTGAAATTGAATTGAAAATAAATAAAATTAAATGGAAATTTAAATGCGATTCCAGTAGATAAATAAGAAATAAAAATTTAACCTATGTACGTATATAACTATTGATCGAAATAATTAAAAGAACATTTTTTCTATTTTTTTCTATTACCCTATAACCCAATTTGGCAAATAAATGAGTATATTAAATTGAATAATATTTTTAAGACAAATATATCAAATAAAAATATATAATATATATATATATATATACAAAAAGAATACTCAATTCACTTTGCGGAAAACAATAAATTAATAATGTAGAAAGTTAGCAAATATAAGCAGATTAGAATATATATAGTATATATATATATATATACATAAATAAACATAAATGATCTGTCTGGCAAAAGCCACTAATAAAAATCATCCCAATGCCCATTAAAATTGAGCCATGAAAACTGTTCTATAATTATT
Organism: Drosophila sturtevanti; assembly: GCA_018150375.1. NCBI lineage: Eukaryota > Metazoa > Arthropoda > Insecta > Diptera > Drosophilidae > Drosophila > Drosophila sturtevanti. The sequence goes on along the minus strand of JAECWJ010000688.1, from coordinate 3,258,755 downwards.
ACCTATATAAAAAATTTTAGAATAAAATATATTTATCTATTTTATCTATAAACATCAAAAGAACAATTGCGATTCGGATACTGGGTAATTCTATGGTCTGCACTTCAAGTAATTGGCTCTTATTTTCGTTTATTTCTTTTTCTTTTTTTCATTTTTTTTTTGTCTTCTGAAGGATAAAAAAATAAACAGTTATTGGCTCTCAGGCCATATAAATAACGAGTTTATAGAAAAAATCAGACTGATTGAGTGTGTGTGCGTGTGTGTGTGTGTGTCTGTGTGTGTATGTGTGTGCACGGGGAACGGGTATGATGTTGATTTTTGTGGCTTTGAACTGCGGGTACAATTTATGCTTTGTTGATATGGTGGTTGGTTTGGTTTTTTGTCGTCTGATATGAAATTTAAATTGGAAAAATTGTTGCCTTTGCAAAAGATGCAAGAGAAAAGTAAAGAAAAAGGAAGAAAAAGCAGAAAAAAAGAAACTTATATAATTACATTATGTGGTAATGGCTCGTCGTTGTTTAAGCTAAAAAAATACCACAGTATTATCATCATTATTGTGGCCGAACAATTTGTCGCTGACTTTAGATTTATTTATTAGATCTGTGCTGTTCTCTAGTTGACTTAGAACTAACTTGACTCTGCTCACAGGCAGCTGTACAATATTCGGAGAGCTCAAGAGAGCGTCTCTTCTCATCTTCGCCTGTGAGGCAGAGCAAGATGGTTATAACAAATAAGAGAGTGAGAACTTATAACGGTCTTTGGACAGTGCTTATAATCTTATTGGTACTCTACTTGCACCTTGGGCCTACTATAACTCGGCCGTCCTGACCTTAGATTGTCCCCAATCTCTGCTTTGCCTAGTAACTTAAATTAATCATATATTGTAGGATGAACAAATGTTTACAATTGCATAATTCTCTTATGACTAGTAGTGTACAATATTTACAATTACTTAACAATTTTAACTCATTTTTTTATCCAATGTCTTATATTCTGAGCACTCCAGACGCCTTGATAGGGATTACGCGATAGTTGAAAACCATCTATATCTTTAAGTAAAAACCTATCATTTTTCAAAATTTTGTCTATCCTATACGGTCCTTTATTTTTCGGTACTAACTTTCTCGAAACTCCTGCAGTGCTATCAAAATTTTTTACCATAACATAATCGCCTTCTTTATATTCCGGTATTGCTTTCTTTTTTTCGTTATAGTATCTTTCATTTTTAGTTTGGTCTAACCGTTGATTTAACTCTGCCTGTTTTCTAATATTTTCCAAATCTCTATCACTAACTATGTCTAACTTTGTTAACTCATCTAATTTTTCCTTTAAATCATCACTAACCTCTCCCTTTTGTGCTAATCCAAAAAGCATTTCACTTGGTAATTTTTTGATGCTACGGTGCTGTGTATTATTTAACGTGAATTCCACTTTCTCTATTACTACATCCCAATACAATCCGTTTTCAGGTTCAGTAAGCTTTGCAATCATGGGTCCTAAACTTCTATTAATTCTCTCCACTTGTCCATTGGCTTGAGGTGACCCCGTGGCTATTTTTATGTGCTTTGTATGGGTTTGTTTCATAAAATCTTCAAATCCCACTTCTGATATTGTGGCCGAACAATTTGTCGCTGACTTTAGATTTATTTATTAGATCTGTGCTGTTCTCTAGTTGACTTAGAACTAACTTGACTCTGCTCACAGGCAGCTGTACAATATTCGGAGAGCTCAAGAGAGCGTCTCTTCTCATCTTCGCCTGTGAGGCAGAGCAAGATGGTTATAACAAATAAGAGAGTGAGAACTTATAACGGTCTTTGGACAGTGCTTATAATCTTATTGGTACTCTACTTGCACCTTGGGCCTACTATATTATTTCGTTGGCAACATTCGTGGCATATCTCTCCTTCTCTCTCCCTTTGTCCCTCTCCCTCTCTCAGTCTCACTTGTTGTTTATCGTTGAACAAATTCACTCAACGCCTAAAAGTCTGCAGCATAAAAGTGCTTGCACTTGTTCTTGTTTAGCTTGACTGCATTTACCCAACCACAGCAACAGAGCAGCGCACCACACAGTATCGCGTCACGTCGCACCGCACCTCACCGCACCGCACCACACCACACCTCTTCATCATCATCATCATCGTCATCTATGAATATATAGGTACTATATATGTATGTATATATATATACATACATATATCGTGCTCTTGCAAAATTAATAAACCATGAAAACAAAAAAAAAAAAAAACCGCACACACACACACACACCAACTTGAGGCAACAATTTTCTGCATCTTGGCTTGCCCGTAGCCCGTAATATGACTTTTCTGGAATGCCTTTGTTTGCCAAGACATAATTAATTAACATACATGTGAGTCTGTGTGTGTGTGTGTGTGTGTGTGTATGTGTGTGTGTATATGTAAAGAAGAAACCTTTTTATATATGCATGCAAGTGCACCTAAACGGATGCACCTTCATAGAATATTTGTTACAAATTTCAATGCTATTTTCCATCTTATATTAAAATTATATGCAAAAGTATTTGTTTCTGATTGAGAGATGAGGTTTAAGTCATAAACTTTAAATTGAATATCAAGGATAATGGTTTAATACCTATAACAATCTTTCTATTCTATAAGTCTCACAGTTATTAAGTCAATTTAAATATATCGAATTTTTCATGTTAATAAATGACTAAAGAAATAGTTCAAATTATTAAAAGATAGCGAATGGAACGATTGCATACTATGTATTAAAATAGATAAGCCAAACACAGAAGACTCGACTTGAATAATTTAAAATATTAGATTTCAAATTTTATATACATAATTAATAAATTATATAATCATCTATACAATATAATTGATTAGAATCAGTATAAAGCTAGAAATAATATTTATAAATTAGGTTCAGAATTTAAATTTTTCAATTTTACAAATGATTTAAATAAATTCGCTTAGATTAAAAAGAAAACAAAAAATTAAAGACAACTTATCTTAATGCCACAAATAAGTAGAGTGAAGTTTGTTTAGTTTTTTTTTTGTTTTTTAGCAGTTTTATAATATAATAATAATTTAATTTAATTTGATTTATCATTGACTTTAGTTAATTAAAAAAGAAATCAAACAAAGAGAATATTGCACAGAATTCGGACTAGCTCCGATGTCGCATTGAATTATAAAATCCGTCTCAAAAACGATTCAACTAAACAAATACATATAACGGCAGTACCCAAATATATTTGATAGAGTTTATACAAAATGATATAAATTTGAAAAAAAGCTGTGTCAATTGGTTCTCATTTTTTTTTTTCAAAAAACGAATATATCATCTGGGAAACGTTTTTCACCAATTTGTTTTCTTCGCGCAAAAGTGGATTATAAATATTGATAATATATATATATATTTTCATGCCCATCAGATTTCGATATACGATAGTCAGTGAACAAAATTGATTGAGTTTTCAATGTTAATAGAAGTTGGCTTCTCTATCATCTATTCACTTAATAATAGCCGACTCTCGTAATATTTAATTCTCTGTTTTATATTCGTTACATTAAAAAAATAAAATGTTGAAATGCATTGACAGCTATTTTGACAGGCGTTACAATTTTGTTGTTGCTGTTGTTGTTGTTGTTGTTGTTGTTATATAACACACACATGTCTCTCATACAGCTGCCGGGCTTTTGCACTATATTTCTCTTCACTTTCTCTTCAATGCAATGGGTCCAAATTAGAGCGTCGGACCAATGGCAATGGCAATGGCAATCGCAATCGCAATTCCATACCATCGGATCCCAGTCATGATGTTCACCATTGCACAAAATACAAACAAAACATAAATTGTAACGAGCTTGTCAAGCGGACAACAAAGCAGACAACGACGACGAATGATGATGATGATGATAATGATGATGATGATGATGATGATGATGAAGACAATGATGGCAACAATGTTGGACACTTCATTATATAATTGACTTCATGATGTTTTGCTGTCTTGCAGTTTATCACTTTGTTGTCAATGATTGTAATAATATGAGAAGCTGGCCAAATGATGATGAGAGAAAAAGACAGAGAATCCAAATAGAATAGGGAGAGGGAGATAGAGAGAGGACAAGAATGGGAGAGAGAGATGGAGGAAGAAAATGTAATTTCCATTAGTTATAGTTGGGGTTCAACACAGCGTATACTTAATATTTTCAAATCAACAGCATACTATATATACATATATAGATATTATCACAGATATCCGACAAATTGAATATCGACATGTTTTAATTTTTAATAAATAATATTTGATTTTCAATCCAATTTCCCCCCCTGCGAATTGATTGGCATTTCATTATACATATATTTGTTTAATTATACATACATACATACATAAATGAAATAGCCAGATATCAAGCATAAAAAAAAATCAATCAATTCAATTAAATATCTTGTGCATTTGCCCAATAAAACTATGAAGAATTTTGTTTTGCATTTTATTCAATTAATTATTAAATGGATTGCATATACGTAGGATATATACGTATCCCATTATATATATCAACTATATATATGCAAAGGAATCGTAATTTGAACAAGGCCTAAAACATGAAACAGTCATTAAAATGATTGAGCCGGGCTAAAACCAAAAAATCCACAATTCCTGGTTACACAACGGACAAGCAAACGGATTAAATTTCCTATTAAATATAAAATTAGTTTGTTTTTAACGAATAACTGAATACCCTTTAAACTAAATATTAATTTGCATAATGATCAAAACTCTACTTGCATTTATCAAGTCCAAATATCCATATAAAATTTATCCCTCATTCCATCAATTGTTGAACAGAATTTTAAGTTATTAACTAATCCAAACTACTCGAAATCGAAATTCGGCATAAATATATAGCAGAGTATATAGATTGCCATAACAATTTCATATTGAAATTTATAGCTAATTTTCCGATGAGTATATTTATAGGGCCATTCATTTTGTCATGTTTGCTCGGCAAATCGCTTTATAAATTGAATTGCACTCTCCTCAAATTCAGTGTATAATTATGTTAAAGAGGGTGCCGGGTGCTGAGATGTCGATGCGGATGCGGATGCGGGTGCGGGTACGGGTGCGGGTGCAAAGTGTGGATATGGATAAGAATAATGATAATCATGATGATGATGATGATAAGGATGATGAACCAACTGGAAAATATCGTAATCAATTTAAGCATTTTGGGCCCAATATCAACACGAAAGTCCTGAGCTTGTCTGGCAAGTCACGTTGTTTGATTTTTTCGTGTGCGACACGTAAAAAAAAAAAAAAAAAAAAAAGAAAAAAAAAAAAAACTTTGGCAATTCAAATGCCAACTTTTCCAAGAAGTGGAAAAAAAAAACACGAGAGAAGTTCGTCAGGTTCTATGACAAATATTTGCGTGCCAAAAAAAAAAAAAATATATATATATATATATGGCGAAAAGGAAAACCGAAACGGAAAGAAAACACGCACACACACACACACATACACACCTATATATGTATATGATGTGTGTACACAGGAAAATATGTTTTATGGCTTAACGCAAAAGCAAAAAAGAAAAAAAAATTTGTTTTTTGGTAAGTTATGCTCATAAGATTTAAGGCAAGGCAAAACACGCTTAATAAATAAGGTGAACTCTTCCTTCACCCTACTACATACATATGTATGTACTAAACGCTGACGCTCCTGTATGTTGAATCCTGACCCTGATTTGGAACCAACCACCCAACCAACCCACCCACCCAATCAAGTGGCGCATATGAAAATCATGTACGAAATGTTTGCACAGCTTTTGCGGCATTCAGATAAACAGACCAAATTGTTACACCTTCATTTCATAAATTTTGCATAAAGCCGCTGTGTCGGCGTAAAGGGAAAAGGGGAATGCATGTTTTTAACATAAAGTGAAGCTACCCTTCAGAGACGATCAGTGGTACATATTAATATCGGACAAAGACTATACGATACCCTATATTTCAATTGGATATCATTCTATAATAAACATTTTATATACTAATTCTTCTGTCTGGGTTTCTCGTTTTTTAATTTTCCAGATTTTGTTAAGGTTAAAAAATATTGAAATATTTATACATCTATATGTATATATGTACATATAAGTATATGTATATATTTATATGTAAATTTCTATGAAATTTGTACACTTTATTGCAAAATAATTTAACGCGTTTAATCAGAGTTTTAAATGATTTTAATTTTCAAAATTCCAAAAATAAGGGAAAAATTGTCTTTTACATTTTTTTCTCTTCCATCATTTTATGTGTTTTTCTCATTTTCATTTTATCGAATTCACAACGAACTCTACACAATTTTCACTTGAAAAATGAGTGACAAAATAATATATATGTATATATATATATATATATATATGTAATTTCGTATATCATTTGTTCACACAAGTAAAATGTAAATATTTAAAACATTTTTAATTTTAAAATTTAAAAGAATCTTTCGCTCTATGTAAATTTAATTTTTATAAAATTATAGACAAAATATCGCTTAAAAAAATTAAAAGAAAGTTTAATTTTCTGCATAGTAAAAATAGAATATTTTATTCTTACATAATCCTTACTTTTATTATTATTGTAAAATGAAAAAAATTATAATAAATAAATCATGATTTTAAGCTAAGATTGTTTCCTCGCCCCTTCTCTCAAATATTCTACATATTCAAAACTAAACTAAAAGCGAAAAGTTTATTGTATTCAAATCAGAGAAATTTATTTGAATGAATCATTGATAAAATGTTATCAATATTCAATATTGTATAATCGTTCAGTTTGTTACAATGATATATGTATATATAAATTTGAGTACTCTCATTTTGGGTCTTACAAAATCCATTTTATAAATTGCTATTATCTATCACATTCAATACCATTGACAATGTGATCAAACAAGTGGAAAGAAAAGAAAAGAACGCTAAACACATAAAAATATGAAAAATAGAAAGAAAACAAGAATATGGAAAAACTTTTCATAAGCATAACGAGAGAGAGAGAGCGAAAGTCAAGTCAGGCAGGCAGAGGCAGGCAGGCAGCCACCAAAGTAAAGTTGAATGTGAGATTCAAAGTTCGTAGAGGCGGAAAATCCATTTATCATATAGCTGAAATGATGTGTCCTTGTCTCTATGAGTGTGAGTGTAAATGTGTGTGTGTGTGCAAGAAAGTGGGTGTGCGTGACAAGAAACTAAACTAAAATAAAATGAAAAAAATGAAAAATCAAAACTAGATGCCAGGTGGAATATGATGAGTGTACTCAGTACTCATACTCATATATGGTAGCATATTCAAATTTCTCACAACAATGGTTGTCGATATACTCACATTTACTTACATATATATATACCTATATATATATATATGTATATATAGGTATATACATAGATAGGCACATATATGCATGTATAAATAAACATAAAAGTTTTATATAAATAAATAAATGGTCGGATTTTCAAGCTTTGTTTGCTGATGATTCTCACTGATCATTTATGCTGTTTATCCGCCACATTGTGTGCTCATGTGTGCGCGAAATTCAGAACAAAGATTGCCAACCAACCAGATATGGATATAGTATATACATACATACATATATATATATATACTATATGTACTGTATATACCATTCAACAACAATGATAATCATTTACATGCATAGAGACTGGCAAATGGGCTGACATTTCTGTGGGTGGCTTGACTCTCAATAATTCAAATGAATATTCACACATACATCCATACATACATACATACACACATACATACATATATGAGTAGGTGTTCTGTGAGAAGAAGTAATGAAGGAACGGAGGAACGGAGAGTGGTTAAATTTTTGGCTAATAGAGAGGTGACATCAGTTGATTGACCTGCTTTAAGAAGATGGAATTCTTTGGCAGTTAATTTTGAATGATTTGCAACAAGTGCCATATAAATTATATCAATTATTTGAATGACAAATTGCATATTCAAATGAAATTTAATTATTCCTTCCCTGTCACAAACGATAGATGCATATACATATATACATACATATATATAAACATTTAAGTGTGAATTTCTTATCACTAAATCGTGACCTGAAAAATTTTTGTTGCAACATTTATTTACGTTTCAAAAATTAATTTCCATAATAAATAATCTCAAAGAAGATTTATTCTCATTATTTGAGAGCTTTATGAATCTGATTCTCGAATTTCAGTAGAAAGACGACTCAGTAGTCGTTGTTCGACCAGCCGTTGAAAAAGTTGTCGGAAAGAGGAAAAAAGAAAAAAAAACATGAAATTTTTAAAGCTTTGTTACAAGATTATCATTATGTTTTTGTGCCTTATGGCAACCACTTGTACAAGTGGTTCCAACTACAACACAGACAATGAGGAACAACTACAGAATGGCAGCCAAAATCTGCCCGAAGTTCATGGCCATACATTTTATTATTTTGGATTTGGTAGCAATATGTTAGCTCAACGCATCCATATACAAAATCCAACGGCTACTAAAATTGGACCAGCTCTACTTAATGGTTATCGTTTGGATTTCGCTAATGTTAATGACCGATGGCATGGAGCTGTCGCCACTATAGTGGAGACAGTTAATGATCATGTATGGGGTACCCTATGGGATATTGATCTTAGCAATTTAGCCGACATAGATAAGTAAGTTTACCGTACTTTCCAATATTAAATTATGATAAAATAGTAATATGAAATTTATTTTCTAGCCAAGAGAATGTGCATGAGGGGACATATGTACCAGTTACTATTAATGTCCATGTGAATGGTCAAAATGATACGGAATTAACTGCTGCACGTGCCTATATGTTAACCAATCAACCGGATACTAATTTGTATGAACTTTCACCAGATCAAGTGCCCGAATCAAGGCAACCCTCCAAGACATATCTACAATGCCTGATTAAGGGTGCCATGGAAAGTTCCATACCTCAAGCATACATTGAAAGATTGCGTTCCATTAAACATAATGGATGTGTGGTCAAAAAATTCGAAGATACATTGAAATTGCAGGATGTGCAATTGTAATAAGAATTTTCACAAAATTTCCAGCTAAATGGCAACAAAAGTCTAATATAAATTTAATTAAATTTCACTTATCATAATAATTTTTTTGTCACTGACATTAAATTTTGTATGAACCACAAAAGGTTAAAAAAAAAAACAATTAAACAAACAATATACATATATTTGAAATGATTTTTGATATCAACTATTTTCAAATAGCGCAATATGTTTAAAAGTCCGAATTGGAACGAATTCCGAAAAATAAGCTTTTTGATAAGCAAAAATGTTAAAATGGAGCTTTTCCCTCACATCAGCTGATGAGCTTTCACACACCCATTAATCGTACTGTGGTAGGGTTTATTAGGAACAAAGCGCATAAATGAAACTCATATTTATTTTTCGGTTACTATATAATAGGATTGACTTGAGTAAAAGAAATAATTATTATCGTTAGATTTAGCATAAATTTCAATAGTTCTCTTAATTAACTCAATCGAAACTCTCTCAGACTGTATACTGAGAATTCATAGGGTATATGATTGTCGAATATATGTAAATACAAATTGTTAAGAATTTTCAGTGTCAAAGTCAATTGTGTTTTGGACATTGTGCGTGGCGGTTGGGCCTGTGCGTGTGTGTGTTTATGTGTGTTTAGTGTGCATTTTATTCTGTCTTAATATTGCAGAATAATGTTTTAAGTATATATAAAAGGACACGTAAAAGAAAATCAAATAATAATCATAAATAAAACGCTTTGAAATACAACATAAGGTAAGTCATAAGGTAAGTTAAGAGAACAACAAATAACAGCTGATTTGATTTACAATATGCAAAGCTTTTTACAAAGATAACTATAGATGACTGGAGGCTTTTCATCTATACACTTTACAAAATGATTTTGCAGATTTCAAATGAATATATACGACTATATCAGACAGATTATTAATAGATGCTATCTCATTTGTTTATAAGTTATTTTATTATTTATTATTTGCTTGGTGATTTGATATGTTGATATGTTGTTATGTTGCTCTACCTAGCGGTGTAAATTAAAACTATGGTTACCGCCATGTGCATTCTGTAGACCTTTTTTTAACTGTCGCTTTTCGGCGCCACTGAGCACCAACTAGGGAGAGAATATTTGCTATGATATACACATAGTTCAATCGTATGGTTCATGTCTTGACTATAAACTTAACACGTTTTTTTCTACCAAACGTGTAAGTCCTTCAGTCCTTCTTATGGTAATCTTTTTGAAATCCATTATGCATATGTATATCCCCATAGTTTAGATATAGTAAAGTCCATATTTATTCTATTTAATTGATCAATTTTTTAATATAATATGTGGAAATATAGAATATTTATTAATGTTACGATAAAGGCAAACAATTTAATAAGGTTCAAATTTCAATAAACAAAAAATGTATAAATTTCCGTTGGAAAATTGTCCAATTTCATATTTAATATTTAAGTTTCTGATGGGTAAAAGACCTTTGACAAGTTTGCAATGCAATGAGTGCAAAATTTAATTCATAATTGAAATCGATCCAATTGTTTAAAGAATTGTCATCGTATCGTAAATCCAATATATTTTTCTACTCCGATATTGATATTTGAATTTAATTTTACACAGACGCTGATTCTGGATAATTTTAAATTTTTCTTATAAAAATGTATCTAGTAAACCGATTCTCCCCCTCCCTAACACACTTTAATAATCGATTATCCATTTTCTATATATATATATATACATATACTTATATTTACAGCGCCTCCTACTTGACATTTGGACACGATTAATCCAATATTACCTCATTCAAAATATGGCTAGTAAATTTTACTATTTCGGTTTTGGCAGTAATATGCTGGCACGTCGCATTCACATACAAAATCCTACTGCAAAAAGAATTGGAGCAGGCAAATTAGAGGTAATATTTTGATAGTGTAAAATAAATATAAATCTGAAATTGAAAATTTCTTCTATATTCTATAGAATTATCGTTTGGATTTTCATACCGGTTCTAAGAATTGGTTAGGTGCACCAGCAACAATTGTACCGACACCAGGTGCCCGTGTCTATGGTGCCATTTGGGAGATTGATATGTGTAATCTCAAGGATTTGGACAAGTAAGCGTATGGCATCAAAGATCTATATGCATCTATATGTATACATATATTTATAAATATATTTTTAATATCTTTATTAGCCAGGAGGGTGTCGAAGATGGTATCTACATACCAATTAATGTGCCCGTTCATTTACTAAATGACAAAAAAGACATAACATGCCGTGCTTATCATTTAACCCATCAGCCAAATACTATATTACATGATAATCCCAATGGCGATAAAGCAGAAATTCCACATGATCGTCAGCCCTCGCAAACATATCTTAAAGTCTTGGTCAAAGGTGCTAAAGAGACGGGTATACCAGAGGAATATATTAAATGGTTAACAGGCCTTAGACACAATGGCAATCAAGTGGAGGCAATGGAAAAGAAATTGGAACTCGAATATATACAACTCAGTTGATATAATATCGGAATCGGAATATATATATATATATATGAATATAGAGAAACGAGAAATCTATAAAAATCTTTATATCATTTTGTATGTACAATCAAAAGTATGTTCATATTCTTACTATATAATATTCGTTATAAATTAATTCCAATTGGTTTTCGCTCAACAAGAGAATTACAAAGATTCTTTCTATATCCATAATTTCTTTATATGTATATATCCATTAGAAACAGGACATTTTCCAATTGTTGAGAAGATGTTCTCTCATTTAATGAACATTTTTATTATGGTTTCACTTGGCAATCTTTTGTGACACAAATTTAATTATTTTTAATCACTTATTTATGATGATTAGCCAATTTTGTCTGTCTGGCCCAATGCCCATTCAGATAACTATTTTCCCTATGCTCTCTTTTCCTTATCCTTGTGCTCCTCTAGATTATTAAACAAAAGACTCAAAAACTTGCAACAAAAAGTTTTTTCTTTTTGTAGTTTTTTTTTTTTTTTTAACTAAAGTGCAATTAAAGTGCAATTTACTGTCTTGTGGAGCACTCAAGAGGAGATGAGATGATTCGGGCTATCCTCTCTAGGTTTGCTAGGTGGAATCGAATGGAGCCAGTTTTCCGTATCCGTACATTTGCACTCTGTTGGCTTATTAATTTAAATTTGAAAGTGTAAGGTAAAATTGTTGGCTATTTTGCATATAAACATAATTTGATCTCAACTAGATGAACAGTAGCATCTGCCCTCGATGACTCCCACTCACTTAGCACAAGGCTAATCTTCAAAAAAGGGTTTCAAGTTAAAGTTGCAAGTTGCTGCATTCATTCCCCCTTACCAATTTACTTTTAAGGTGTCGATGAAGTGCCAAAAAGTGGTGAAAAAGTTTAATGCAAAAAGCTAAATACAATTTTTAGTTGAACTTTAACAAAGTGAAAAGTTTTTCCTTTTGTTGCCGGCTGCCGGCTGCCGATTGCCGGTTGCCGGCTGCTTGTTGCTTGTTGCTTGTTACCTTGTGGTTGTAAATTAAATTTGCAAACGGTCTGGCAACTCGACAGAGGACTGACTTGCTCTCAAACTTAAAACTCAAATTCGGACTTTGAGACTTTTGTGCAGTTAGTTTATAATCGTTTGGGAATTGAAATGCAGTCGATTTGCCGAATGTCTGCAAAACATTTTGCAAGTTTTTCCTCTTTGGTCAAACTTTTGGCTTGGCATTTTTATTACATTTGCGGCGAGTGCTTCAACACCGACACCCCCGAGCCAACCCCCCAGCCCCCGCAGCCCTCAGATATCTCCCACTTTGGCCATTAATTATTTAAAATGCACAGCGACCATAACCATTTAGATGTAGTCTCGTTGCAAACATGTGCCACCAAAAAGGAGCAACACCCTCAATTGGAGCAGGAGAAGGAGCATGAGCATAAGCTGAATGGATGGATCAACACCAAGCCACAGAGTAAAGCGACAATGGCAAAGCCAAAACGCATTCAATCCGTCGGTCTATAGCTCTTGTAATCATAAAAGTTTACGAGATCAGAAAAAAAGAAGAAAAAAAAAAACACAAACCACACACACAAACACAAACACCATACTCACCCATACACACATACATACAAAATGATGAAGGATTCACTTAGCTCAACTAATTTTGTATACCCTTTAAAGAGTAGACATTAAATCTATAGACGAGAATGATACACACATATATATATGTATATATATATATACCTATATATATTATAGACATTTATATATACATTTGATGCCTATTTGACATGGACAATTTCATAAAAGGATTTAATGCTATTTTGTTAGTTTTATTTATTTATTTCATTTCAAGATTTAAATATGAAAATCAAAAGATTTAAATTTTTAAATAAAAAATATAAATTTTTTTCTTTAAAATTACAATCAATAAAAATGTGTTTTTTTTTCTTTGGTTAGTTTTTATATTAGTTGGAAAGCAGGAAAAATATTAATTAATTCGAATTGTATTAAAATAATATATATTTTAAATTACTTAATATTTATTTGTACATATATATTTTTCATAGTAATATCCTTACTTTCCTTCACTATATATATCTGTTCTGTTTCTATATATTTTGCATTTGTATTTGTTACATTCCTAATTGTATAATCATAATACCCGAGAATATCTAAGGAATTCAACCAAATCAGAACGACAAATGATGAGAAAGCGTTGATGGCTTGTCGGTTGGCCTCAGATGTTTCTCTGACATTTTGTGGGCAAGGGAATTTAATTAAAATCAAGCCGAAGCCTCCACACCACACCCACACCCATCGTCCTTCCTAACACCCTCCCCCCGCCCACCGACACCTTTGCAGTCGTTTAGTTTCAATCAACAAGGAAAGAAAAATAAAACAGAAAAAAAAACACAAAAAAGGGAACAGAAAATGTTGGGCAAATTGACAACAGAAGCGACACACAATGCAGCAGCAGCAGCAACAACAAACAGCAACAACAAACCGCCAACGACTATGCCTCGTCAATAAAAAACAATTTTTAGATGAATCCTTTCTGTCAGTTAGACGTAATTGAAACTCATTAGCGTGCATTTTAGTGGCCATTTGAGAAGTTGTTGTCATGAGAAGGCTTTAGGAAGGAACCATACTTTAACCCTTATTGGGGGTAGATTTTAGTATGTGTGCGTGTGTGTGTGTGTGTATGGTGTATGCGGTTTATGTGGTAAGTGTGTCATCATTATGAATTTTGCTTGGGTTTTTTTTTCTCTCTTTTTTTTTTGCTCCTCTCCCGCCGCCTGTCCTGATTTTGTGGTTGTAAAAAGGGTTTTCCAAGCTTTTTTTCTTTTTTTTTTTTTTTTTTTGTTTTGTTTTTAATTTATATAAAATATTTATATAGGGTGTTTCATGTGCTACTACAATAGTACCATCGAAAAGCACAAAGCAACCACAAATAATTATTAATTGACTTGTCATTTGCAAAAAAGGTTATATATATACATATATACATGGATATATATACATATATATATATTGTAGAGAGAAAACCGCAACAGAAACTTTCATCGTTTTGATATCGGAAAACTAGGCGAGAACCTCGACAACTAATTTGAAATTTTAATTGAAGAAATATCTGTAATTACATTCATCACATGCAGCGATAAAAGGGGGCATCACGCATACACACACACTCACACACACACACACACACACACACACACACAAACAAATAACTTACATCACACTTTTTTTGCTAAATAAAACTCTATGGAGTGGTTGAAAAAGGCTTTCAAGAACCCAACTATAAATTCAATTTAAAGTCAATTTTCCCCCTCCTTTATTTTTCCCATTTCCCCATATTGTTAAGTGTTAAGCTAAGAAAACTTGATCGAAATTTGCATATAGTTTTTGACAGTTCAAAGTGAACAAAGTTTTCTTTAGAACAACTATTAATTACGAAAACAAGAAACGAAACACTTTCGATTAGCCCAACAACCAAAAATGAGAAATAAGAAAAACCAAAAAGGATATGGGAATATGTGAATGAAATGAAATGAAATGAATAGAAGAATTGCCATGTGATGTGATGTGATGTAGGCAAATGAGGGTATAAAACCCATTAAAATTAAAACTAAAAATCCTTTGGGAGTCGTCTTAGATGTTAACGCATTGGCCATTTAGCTTATGGGTGGAGAATCGGGGTAATGGAAATATTAATAATATACATTTACGATTCATACCTTTTAACTAGAAGTATAGCCTAAAGTGTGTATTATATTCTGATAAAAAAAAAAAAGAGGACAACTGCAGTTGATCAGCGCGATGCATATTGAATATGCAGAGATACCCTTTGGCCACAAATATTGCATTCACCATTGAGTCTGGAGGCAAGAAGCCGTCGTGTGGCACGCGCTAATCAAATTAAGCGCAATATTTGCTTTTCATATATATCGGTGTAAAAAGAAAAATATCAAAATGAATATATATGTATATAGCAACGGATATTGTACCGAGATGAGAGTACAGACGACGGGCTGGCTGGCTGGCTGGCCAACATCCGTTTCTAGCCGGCGGCATTAATTACACTTAAATGTTGACCACATGCCAGCATTTGACAGGACCAGAAAGTCAATAACTGAGTTTTTTTTTCTCCTTTTTCTTTTTTGTTTGCTTTCCTGTTCCTCCTCTTTGCGCCAAAGTGGACGCGCAGGACTTTGAAAAATGCAAGCGGACAGACACCCCGCGGTCATGCATTCAATGCCGCGATGAGCAATACACACACACACACACACACATATATACACAACGTGCACACAACCCACTTGGTTATTTCCCTTGAGCCTTTTGGCGGGGATTTTTGGTTGCATTTTTTGACAAATTCTCTTGACACGCATGCAGTGTCAACAAGGCGTGTTAAAAAATAGATGGGGGAGGGGGGCGTGGGCGGTAGTTAGATAGGGAGAGGAGTGGGACGGAAGTCGGTGTTTTATGCTTTATAGGTGGGTGGGTTGTGATTAAATCATTAAATTCATACGCTCCATGGGTTGCACTTTTACGTTTTTTAGGAATCCTTTTTATTTCTATTTTTTTGTTGTTGTTGTTGCTGGCTTTGTTGTAATTTGCCCGGCTTGACCGTTTGCTTCGATCCACAGATTGTCACTTGCTGATTATTTGGTTTCCGTTTTCATTAAAATGCACACACACACACATACACACACACACACAGGCACCCCATGTTGTCAACGCAGCTGCTGCATCAATAGATGCATTGGATTCATTTGTACATATATATATATATATACTCATATATATATATATATATTATCATTCTGGTTTGAGTAAATGCTTTTGGGGCATTTTTTAATTAAACGACATCGAGATTTTAATGTCACCGCTCGCTGTGGGTGTTGTTCTGTTGCATTATGGGCGATTTTAGAGGCACGTGCATTATGACAAATATTTTACATACACAATAAATGCATTTGTCGCATGCGTGAGTGTGTGTGTGTGCCTGCTGACAAATGAACACGAGAATGAGAAGTTGCAAAAATAATATGTACATATACATACATACATATGCACATATACCGAACAAATTATCCTAAAAAGTATGCTACAGAAAAAGTGATCACAAATAGTTTCTCTTTGATCTCTAAATAGATAAAGATCCTAAGCATTCACAAATTGATAGTTCCGAATAGAAAGGAAAGAAGTTGTATAGATAAAGAAGTTATATTTTTTTTTTATTTTTTTTTTTTATATTTAAGCGCTGAATCCATACATGCAAAAGTTGTGTCTTCACAACGCAATTATATAATTTACAAAAGAGAACCAAACCTCTTTAGTATAACCAAGGGGATTATAAGTATTTATGGTGTTGATGTTGGTTAGCCTATATTTTTGACGAAGCCCAATCTTTTTAGCCATCTTAGGGGTCTGGCCAGGGGGGAGTAGTAGCCAGAGAAAGAAGTATATTAAACTATTATTCTGTTTTCTTTCTTCTCAATTTTATTAATCAATTTTCATGGGACATTTTCATTTGTCATATTGTTTAGAGCAAGAAAAAAATTCTTAAAAAGTTTTTAAATTAAATTTAAATTTTGGATTGATAAATTCTGTAGAGTTAATTACTAGTCTAATCTATTTTATTGGACTTTATATTAACTCATATTATTCTCTCAGCATTTATCAAGCTTTTATATGAATTACATTCCAAGTTCTAAATTCTCTTTGAAAATCTTTTACAATTAATAAAATTGTTTATAAACAAAAATAAGGCAATGTAGCACAGAAAACAAATTCAATATCAGAGAGATTGAATAGAGATGAGTTCTCATACAATTAATATAAATCAGTCACTTGAAAGTTTTATTTTTGAAAACTTTCCTCGAAAAGAATTTTTAAAAATTGCGTTATTAAACAAAGAAAATTCTAATATTTATGCATATATGTAGATAAGCACACATACACAGATAGTCACACTTCAATTCTAAAATGGATAAACTAATTTTCAAAAATTTATATTTCAAATTTTAAAGCCGATTTATGAATTCATTAAAGTTAGTTTAATAAAAAGAATATTCATGTTTTCAAATTGTTTATAAAAAAAACTGATACACTGCAAAAAAAAAACCTTTAGATTTTAATGGTTTTAGGGGAACGAATAAATTGCTGGTCTCTTAACTTTTTAAATTAAAAATGTAATCGAAGGATATTCTATAGATATCTTTTAAGTAATCCCTTTGAACCCATTGTTAAAGTTGCTACTTAACACTTTTGCCCCTTATTAACCTGTAGAAAGCATTTTACATTATATCGTATATATACATATATATATATGTATATACTCTCTCTCTCTCTGTCTCTCAACCCATTTCGCATTAAGGGCAAGTTAAACAAAGTCAGAGCAAAATATATTTCACATTTTCATTTTGGCTTTTTCGCTTAAAAGCTTTTTCAGCAAAGGCAACCAGACAAGTGAATGGCGCGACGCGTTGGTTGTGTTTGGTTACGGCTGACTTCCTGGCTGATTTCCTGGCACTCTCCAATTTCCCCTCTCACTCTTGTCTCTTCAACTCTCTCTCTCTCTCTCTCTCTCTATCACACTGTGTGGCATAACATACTAAATAACCTTGTTAGCGTTTTTAATTAAAGGTGTAAATATTGATATTTACTCATGCAGCAGCAGAGAGCACCAGAGTCAGGTCAATGTAAACTCTATACTGTTGCCATCGCAGCTTTTTGTTGTTGTTGTCGTTTTCCGTCTTTTTTTTTGTGCAACGGAAATGCATTTTCGGAAAAACTCAAATAAACTAAATGAAAATATGAGATTATTAAGATAAAATGGAAAGAACCATAACTTAACCACTCCCCAACCCCAATCCTCTACAACAAAAAATTCTATATAATTGTATTCATCTCAAGTTGAATTTATTTCTAAAATATCTTCGATATCATCATTATCGGATTCAATATCATTTGGAATACTAAAACGTTGGCTCATCTCCTCGGAACTCTCACATTCAATTAATTCATCGGCAAAACGTTGTGTCGATATCGCCAAAAGACTATGAATTTGTAAAGAAGATGCCGCTAATGTTATCTTATAAATCATATTTTGATTAGCCTTGGAATCGAGTAATATACTATTAAAAATTGAATAACCAGCTGCATTTATATTCTCAGTATCGTCCAGATTTTGCATTGCTTTGCACCATTTGAGAACCAATTCAAATGTATCCGATTCAATCTTCTCCAATTGTATTATACTATTATTTATGGGTATTGTTATTAATCCCTCCATTTGTTTTAATAAACTGGAATTAATGTTAAAAATGATGCCATCGCAAGTTTTTAGTTGTATTTGCTTTTCTTTTGATTCAATATTGGTTGGATCTGTCATTGTGAAGAAGACTTTTAAATTAAATTGGGTATATATATATATATATAAAAATATATGAAGAACCAGAAACTATTCAACGAAAAATACTTTGAATACTAGATTTTTTGATCAAATTTTATTTCTATCAAGTTCTATTCTGGCAATTTGATGATCTTTTTAAGCTTCAAAATAAACGAGATTTTCTATTTATTTATTTTTTTTCTAATAGAATATCAACTGTTTGCTAATAATACATATATAAGTCCTTCAGCTGCTGCTACTGCTCTTGCTCTGTCATATATATATCCACTTTCGGATAACAACAACAACAAGAACAACAAATTTTTAGTGCCCATTCCAGCCGCAAGCTATTAAACCAGCAAATGCACTCAAAAGCCTCTCAGAGGCCTCACATCAATAACGCACACTTGACGCTCCAAATTAAATAACCATCATCAAAATCAATAGAAATAGATAGATAGAGCCAAAGCTTGTCGATAGGGTCGAAAGGGCAGCGTATGCCCATGCATATCCATGTCCTGCCATACACGCACACACCCACACACTCACACTCACACACACACACACATAAACACACAACAAATTGAGTTAACTCTGGCCTAAAAGCGTATCCTGACAATGTAAACTCTGCAACTCTTCTTTCTCATTCTCTTCCAAATTTTTGCTTTCTGATCAATCCGGGCGCACAGTACAGTTAAGTTTTGTACAAAAAATGTTAATTTTAATTAAGGCCTGCTATCGACACCCGAACAGGCACCCAATACGCACACCCTCCTTCCTGCTGGACCCATCAACAAACCAATGCATTTTGCAGCACTCCAAAGTGCAATGCAGCGCAACTGATGCACTTTATGGATGAAACTGGATGAAAACCAGGAGAATATGGGGGGGGGGGGTTTGTTGAATCTGTTTTGGGGGGGTTTTTTGATGGGTGAACGGAGGAGATTTTGCACAGCAAAAACATTGTCTGCTCTTGGCAAATCAACGAACCATACCAATGGGAGATGGCCAACTCCTGTTCATTGTGGTCGTGTCATGTACATGTGTAAACATTAACACAACATTGTTGCACACCGTTACCCATCCGACTCATCCACGGTCATCACTACTAACCACCCAACCACCCACCCACTCACCCATCCACAACATTTGAATACCCATCACTGAGCATCAAACCAAACATCGAACATTAGTTTAAAACGGGAATATGCAACAATTTGTTGCATGCCTCAAATAAATGTGATCTACTGCTCATTTATTTCGTTTCGTTTAGTCAGGGGTACTTAATAAAATAATAAAATAATAAAATAATAAAATAATAAAATAATAAAATAATAAAATAATAAAATAATAAAATAATAAAATAATAAAATAATAAAATAATAAAATAATAAAATAATAAAATAATAAAATAATAAAATAATAAAATAATAAAATAATAAAATAATAAAATAATAAAATAATAAAATAATAAAATAATAAAATAATAAAATAATAAAATAATAAAATAATAAAATAATAAAATAATAAAATAATAAAATAATAAAATAATAAAATAATAAAATAATAAAATTAATACTTAATATTTTCCTGTACTTAAACTTTTGTTTTAAATGTTAAGATATATTTGATTTTCATTATTAAAATAATATGGATCACAATACTATATATAATAGAAACAGAAGTTTGCGTTCACTTCGAGAACTTTTTGCATATCTTAATTTGATCGCCTATATATATGTATATCTGTTCGATAATTAAGAGAAAAACTTAAAGAGCTAATAAAATTTTATATATTATGATTTCAGATTCTTAGGGTATTAATCTATAACATCAGCTGATATATGTATGTGAAAATTATTTCAAAAATTCAAATTAATATTCGAACATAGGGAATTGCATTAGTATTTTTTTCCTTATTCATATTCCTGTTGTTGTTCCTCTGTTTGTGTGTGTGTGTGTGTTTTTTTTTCTCCACATTTTTGTATTTTAATTCACTTTGTAAATTTTTCATATATGTATGTATATATGTATTTATACATTTGGATAGATAGATATATACGTAGCTGATATGGATGGTATATAAATTTTTCAACATTTTAACACGTTGACCGCCCTAGCTGGGTGATTATCCTGTGGCTTATCAACGCCTGGCCAGTCAGCCAGACAGCCAGGAGAGAATGCCAGGACTCAGCTTATGTTATTGAAAAGCAATTAAAAAAGAGTCCAGGCAAGTGCAAAAATTATATTAAATTATAATGCAACAGAGGAAACGAGAGAGAGAGAGAGAGAGAGAGAAAGAGATGAGATGAGATGAGAATAAAGATAATGACGATGGATATAAACTGCAAAGGTACGAGTTGAATGCTTATAAATATTGATAACTTTATGCATATAAAAATCCACTCAACTGAATTTAGATGAACAACAATGAAAATCTTGAAATATTAAAATTGTGAAATCTATATCATCATTATTTCTTTCTCTTTTTGTTTTTTTTTTTTTTTTTGATTAATAAGCCGACAATTAGCTTATTATTCAATTCCCATCTCACGCCTTTACTAATTGGTCCTATCGGATTACCCAACAATGCCAAAAGCAATTTTCAATCACTTCACAAAAAAAAAATATTTTTAAAAAAATGGAATAAAGAAGTAGTAAGTTTCGATTTTGATTATACCCTGCAGCTGGTCTCTGGAAAAGCGAATAAAAACTTAATCAAGGGGTGGGGAGGGGGGATTTTCTTATTCAAGAATTTCTATTTCAAGCTGTTGCTCAATTGCATCTTTCGGGTAGAATAATTTAGATTTAATTGGAATATAATTATATTATTAATTGGAATATTATGTCATTGCAAATACAATTAAATAAATTATTAGATTGGATGGTATTAAACATATACTTATCTAACAAATTGAAAAACGATATTTTGTTGATATTATAAATTAAATTTGAATCAAAATTGTAAATTCCATTTTTGTTAGAGATAAGTATATTTATTATATTTTTTTTTAGTTTTTATAGTTTTATTCAATCTGCCTGTTGCTTATATTTGGATGAGTAATATATCCCATTCTTCTTATAGGGTATTTTGAAGGGGAATTATGCAGAAATGAAAATTTTATAATTGGCTTTTCAACCAACTTGCATACGAAAATAATTAGCATAAAGTAAAACAAACATTGCAGCACGGTAAAAAATATTAAATTTCAGGCAATGAATGGGGAAAAAATTAGCAGCCAAACGCTGAAAAGTGCGCCAAAAACAAAAAGAAGAAGAAGGGGAAAAACAGAAGGGGGGTGGAAAAAGGGTTGCAAAATATGTTAAGACCTATCGAATTACTTTCACAACAAAGAATAAAGAATATTACAGCCAAAAAAAAAAAAAAAAAAGTGGAAAAAAGTAAAATACTTATATATACATATATATATATATATCTATCTTTATCTTTATATATAGTGTATACATTTCTATATACTTAAATAAATTGAAGCGGCTTAGAGACATAAAACCGAAATGAAATGGCGGCTCAGCAAATAGTCGTAAAGGTCATAAAATTTGTCTTAGACAAAAGGAAACAACAAAATGGCAAAACGAAATGAGAAAAAAAGGAAAACAAAAAATTAAACCAGTCCACCGCTCCGCCCGTCCCCCCCCCTATCCACCAAATAAATACAACCTCTCACCCATTAGCCACTCAAATTTGATTTGGTAAACTGTGAACAGAACGATAAAAATTTTACCCTCAACACCTGTGACCACAATTAAGCCGCCGTGTTAAGCATTTCCCAGCCAGTTAGGGAAAAACTTTTCACAATTAAATTGAGTTAACCGAGAAAAAAAAAAAAGAAAAAGAAAAAAAATAATCCAAAAATGAAAAAAAAGGAAACAAAAAAAAGAATATTCGCCAAAAACTTTTGCTAACGCTTATTTTTTTTTCCTGTTCTGTCCTCCATCTGCTTGTCTAATTAAAGGCCGCCGCCCAATGGTCGGAGGAGCTGAAAGTTGATAATTTAATTGCAGTTGTTAACAATTTCATTTTTTTTGCTTTTTTTTGTTTTTTTGTGGGGTTTTCTTTTTTCCGGAAAAGTCAAAAAAGAAGCAAGCAAAAATGGCAAAAAAAAGGGGGGAAATAAAAAATGGTTGCCTTATTAAAATTTGTTGAAATATAATTAATGTCAGGCTGAATTTAATTGCCGCTCTGACAAGGGTGTCACAATAACCAACAACAACAACAACAACAGCAGAAACAAAAAAAACCAAATAGTGCTTTAGGTATGTCATAAATGCCGACATTTAGTACCCTGTAATATCCAAAATGTATATTATATTTTAGATTTTCATGGGGCACTCTATTCAATAAAATCTTTTTATTGATTTCACAGAGATTAATATAGATATGTATATATGTTTTCTATATACTTAACACTTTAGTACTTGCATACCCTTTATATGTATAAAGTTGTATTGAAAAGGGGTTTGATTTGGCTTACATCAGTGAATAGAGAAATTATTTAATTTCAAATCAAATTCAAATCTAGCTGAATTCTCCCTTTTTCTCTCGATTTGATTTTTTTTTTTCTTCTTTCCCTTTTTAATTTTCATTTATTTTCCCATTTCCTTTTTCGAAATTCCGACAATGGATACGCTTTCATTTTCAATTTGCCAACAATTTGTTGTAATATTAGACTCAATCAAGAGTCAAATACTAATAATACCAACAGACAGCAACACAAAAAATAAAAAAAAAATACAAAACGAAACAAGGAATGGCAAAAAAAAAAGAAGAAAAAAAAAAGAATTACCATAAAAACCAAGGGACACAACACTCGCACTAGCACATACTCAAACACACATACACACACACACACACACACATGGCCCAACCACCGAGAATTAGATTGACGTTGCGACCCCACCACAAAAATCGAGTCTCTTGGAGAATATTGCAATTATTTCAGGAATGCATTGGATCTAGCAACTTTATTGAAGTGAAAGATGAGATGAGAAAATGAACAAATCAGGCAAGGAAATTTGCATACACAACATTTATATATACATCTATCTCTCTCTCTCTCTCTCTCACACACACACTCTTAAAAATCTCATCTCTTCTTACCAATGTATTTTTTTTTCGATTGCGACAAGGGCTCAACTTATTGGCAATTTTTATAGTTCTCTTAGGGTGAGAGGGGGTTGACAACGCACACAATCAATGACGGTTGGGTTGGGTGTTGGAGTGGGGGGTGTGTATTCTGGTCTTCGGGTTTGGTAAGCAAAATTTATGTTTATTGAGGCAAGAATGTCATAAGAGTTAGTGATGATGCGGAAAATCACTTTGCAATGTCCCACGAGTTTAACATACTCTTCTTTCTTTTTCTCATTCTTGCAAATCAAGCAATAACTGAAGATAAGGATTAAGATCTTGTGAAAGATAATATCCATAGGAGTATATATTGTTAAAACTATTTGAAAACTAATTATATTAATGAAATATAATATATATGATTGAATTCTTTTTAGATTTTATTTTGAATGGACATATAAGATAAAGAATTAAATAAAAAGAATCATATTTGATTATGTTTAGTATATTTATCTATTGTCAGAATTATCTCGATGCATTAAATGTATTTTATATATATGTATATGTATATTTTATACTTTAGAAAAATTAATTTATAAATTCAAATAATATATAAATGTTAAAGATCAAAACAGGTGATTTATTTAAATTTCTCTGATCAAAGATTAAAACCTTTTTAAAGATCTCGTTGTTTGTCCCCTTTTCTTTTTATTTAATTTGAGGAAGTTTATTTCTTTATATCTTTAATTTCTTTCTTGATTTCATAAATCATTTCATTGCATGCATTAAAATTTCGCAGAAAGGGTATCTAGAAAAGTGTCACCGAATATGCAAATAATTTTTTGCCCATAAGGTGCCAACTGCTTAAAAAAAAAGAAGGAAAGAAAATTATGCAAATTTTCATTTTCATTCACAAATGCAAAAAAAAAAAAAACATAACAAGAAAAATATTTCACTTGTCCGATTCGCTTACCCGCAAAAAAATTTCGTTTTTTCTTTTTTTAATTTTTTCTATTTTGTTGTTTTCTTTTCTTATTTATGGCAACTAATTTACGAAAAGTGGGCGTGGCCACTCGCACACAAATCAATTCCAGTAGATTGAAGCAAGAATCAATTGAAATGTAAGAGCAGCAGCAAATAGAAGAAAAGAAAAAATAGCAAAATCACAAAAAGGAAAAAATGAAATGAAGTAAAATGGCAGACAAAATGTTGAACAGACTTGAACTTGATTTCATGTCGGGCAATTAAATTGGAGAAGGAAGATACAAGTTTATCTCAATATTTTCTGGTGCGGCATCTGATGCCAAGCCAACCCAGTCCAGCCATCTTTTAGACCCATTATAGAGATAGATTCAAGTGGCCCCGGCTGCAGCAACTCAATTAAAATGAGCTCAGGTGTAAATTTTATTGAAAATGTTTAATTGCCAGCGACGACTCGACTCGACACGACACGACTCAGCTCGACTCGACTTTGTGGCACGGTCGCCCCCGGTTGTTGCCGTTGTCTGGCCGACTCACATCATTATGCCCCATTATATGCGCTAGAGGTACGATTTTTACTTGTAATTATTTGTTTTTGTGTGTCTGCACTGGATTCGCTTTGTTGCGCAATATCCTTTTGTCCTTTAGCGTTCTACACACACACACACACAAATACACACTGAGATAGACCCACAAAGCAGAACTGGGCACCCGATCCCACACTCAAGTCACTTCACTAGCAAAAGTTAGACGTGCATTTAGTTAGCTAGACAGGAGACACAAACCAAACGAATCCGAAATAGAAACGAAACGAAACGGAACGGAGGGATTTATGTATATTTATTTAAGCTGTGCCTGACATTGTCATCATTATTATCATGTTGTTAATAATGATGTACAATTGCGTATACATATATATATATATATCTATGTGAACTTACCCAATTTATATAAGCAGCTACCCAGATACCTGCAATGAGTCACATTTGGAGAGTTGTTAGTGATTTATATTGAAAACGAGAGGTTAATCGAAAGTTGATCTAACTAATTGAGAATCAAAACGTAGAGAGAGGAATAGAAATGGAAAAATATATAATTCTATAATAAAGAATTCCTTGCTAATCCTAGAAATAATCTTCTTTTATTTTATCGTATAATATATATGGATATATCTAAACTCGGAGGGAATGTGATCTACTTGATGTTAAATCCGCAACACATGTAGAACTTTTAATTTGGGAACATAATGTTACACAATATATAGATATTCGATATACATCAATATAGTTTTAGTTTTTCAAGTTAGAGTATAGTTTATGGGGTTTTTGCATATTTTTCCCCTATATATTATGTTACCTTAAAATAAATTTCATTATCACAATATTAAAACTTATCTGAAATAAAGTGTTCCCTATAATAATAATAATATATATCTATAATCTATTTATTAATTAATTTATTTATTTGATTTTAGTTATTTTTCATGTTCTTAAAAATGCTACAAATTTCGTCTACTAATTATCTTTTGCACTTTCAATATTATATATATATATAAAATTTAATTGTAAGATTGATTAAAGAAATACGATCTATGTATATGAATATTTAATTTGTCCTCATCTAATTTAGTTTCAACAAAAAGATATACTATTCTGCCAGACAGATTTATATATATGTATATATATATATATATAATTGATGGTAAAGTATTCTATTCACCCTCGTCATATCTGGCGCTAAATTGTGGGATTTTGGTAGCAAAAATATCCTGCGGTGTTTACGGGCATATTGAAAATTACGCAATTATCTTAATTGCTTATAGTTTTGGTGCTGCTGCTGCTGCTGCTATTCATGATGATGCCTGCTGCTGCTCCTGTTGTTGTGGCAACAACACATTGTGTTCACACCCAACTAAGCCCACAAAAAAAAAACTAGAAAAGAGGAACTTAACTGAACTGAAGATGTGCACTCGTGGTTATAATAATGATAATAATATATAGTAATACCAACTTAATGCCAACCCTTGTCTGTGGTATGTGTTTAATTTAAACAATTAATAAACTCAATGTCAAACATTATCTAACATTGAGTCACGTGACCGCACGAATGCAAAACAGATTTGCGTGATGAATTTATGACTGACATTGATGGCCTTCGTCTGAATGGAATGACGCGATGAGACGAGATGAGATGATGAGTATTCCTTCTGATATGAGTTTAAATAAAATAGAATAAAAAAGAGAAAAACACTTCAGACATGTTGCTGCTGCTCTTTTTTCACGCCCGCGTCTTTTTAACTGTAAAAACGTACGTTTGTTAACCCTTTTTTTTTATTTGTCGCTCGATCTGCTCTTAAAAGGATTATGCGATGGTCGTGTGCCTGCTGTTGATTAAACGGCTAGCATCTAAAACATTTCATCTCATTCTCTCTCAGCCTTTTCATAATTTATGCAAGTCGCTCGAAATTTGATGCGCCTGCATGGTTAAAAAAAAAAAAAAAAAATAAAAAATAAATGTATTTTAAACTTTGACAGACTGGCGCAACAAATTCGGAACAGGAAGTTAAGGAAAGAAACTGTGAAGAGAAATCCTTTGGTTGGGGGAATGGGAGGATGACGAGTGTGGAAATGATTGAACAGTTCACAGAAAAAAAAGGGTCGTAAAATATTAAAAAAAAAAATAAAAAAAAAGACAACATGGGCAAACTTTGCTAACAAATTGATATAATTGTCAAAAAGAACAAAATCATTTGCTCCTTTGAAAGTTGGGACCCTGAATGAAGATTTATAAAGAACTTGAAATCTACAAAAAATTTTCAAAAATTTTTTGAGCCAAGGTAAGTAGAAATAGAGATGGAAAATATAAGGAGAGGATGTTGCTCTTTGACATAGCTTTATCAGCTTTATTTGAATAAGTGTTGGCATCTTCTAAGTTTTAGCCACTACAACTCTAAAAATTATATAATATTATATAATACATATAATTTAATAATATATATAAATTATATAATATTCTATATTCTTTTCTTATTAAAATAAAAGAAACAAAATTTTTGTGCAAAAATTTTTATAATTTAGAATAATAATTATTATTATATCAAATATTTGAACAAAATTATTGAACTTATCGAAGAGAATTTAATCAAGCAAAAGTCGGAAATATATAACTGCATAAGAATAAAACTTTATTTATTTTAAGTGCAGATTAAATTAATTAAATTTAATCGAAAAATGTGTCGCAAGCACTCAATTAAAGGATCAATGAAATTAATTAATACTGATCGAAAAATCTTAATTTATTTTTATCATAACTTTTTTTAAATTCTAAATAGAAAATATTTAATTTGAAAAGTATTTAGTATTAAAAAACGAATATTAAAATTTATTCTTAGTAATATTCATCTACATATAAAGTTATAATTTATATAAATTATTATAAATTCCATTCCGGGATACAACTCCAAAATAAATATTAATGAAATTGTAAAATGAAGTCCATTTTCTCTTAACTTTTTCTTTGATTTCTTCTACCAGTTTCGGTTATATATATATTTCTTATATCATTTTATTCAATATACATTATCCTCAAGGGTCACTATCTTTTGTATATATATATATATATATTTGCATTTCGGTATTCTGAATCTCATTTTTTCACCATCTCAATTTACGTGTTCATGTCCGCCTTTGCCTCCGTTTCCCTACCTAGTCTCTTCTCCCCAACTCTCTCTCTCTCTCTCTCTCTCTCTCTCTCTCTACCTTTACCATTAGCATGGTCGGGAAGGGTCAGAGGCAGCGGCGTCTGTCAATTGTCATGTGTTTGTTGTTATATTTGTTGTTTCTGGTTCTGGCCACACGTCGCCACAGAGTCCTCAATTAAAATGGGCCCACAAAAGTATGTGTGTGCGGCTATTGAAAACAGAGAACAACAGAAAGAGAAACAACAAAAACAACAAAAACAAAAAGAAAGGAAAGGAAAAAAAAGAGTTCAATTGATGGCTGACATATTCCTTTGTAAGTTGCAGGATTGCTTGTTGAGGGTAGGGTAGGGTGGGCCTAAGGGTGTGGTTGTGGGTAAGGATTGAGTTGGTCATGCAAATTGTCGAAATATTTTCAACTGACCAACAATTGAGTGGTTCGTGTTTCCATTGACCAACCGTTCGACTGACGTCCGCCATCACTCCTTCCCTTCCTCTCTCTCTCCCTCCCTCCTCTCCCGCCTACCAACTACCTTACCATGCCCCCAAAAAAAAAGCCTTGTCTTAACCATCCCACGCCGTTGTCGTTGCTGTTGCTGTTGTTGTTGTTGTTGTGATTGGTTTTGTCTAATGGAACTCGAGCGTGGCAACAATTTCATTGAATTGGATTTCAATATGAGGCCGCGGCGTTACTTTTTGATTTTTTTTTTCTCTCTACTACTTTTCTGTGTGTGATTGGGTGTGCATGTATGTATGTGTGTGTGTGTGTATATTTTTCCTTTTACAATTCGTTGGTCATTAAAAGAGACACGTGCATTGAAGCACGTGACCGAGACCAAAACCGAGACCGAGTCCAAGACCAAGAACATGCAACTGAAACTGGACCTGGCTTTTGTTTAACCTTATATATATATATAGTACATAGATTTCTCGCTCCTGAATTACAAATATACGAATACGAATACAATACATATTGATGAAATAGATGAATGTTTGTTGTATATATGTACATAAGTATGTATGATTTTCAATGACTAGTGTAAATATTTCACTTCACACAATACTCGAGCATTTTTCGTTTAATTTTTGTACAAATAATTTTATTATATTACAGTTTGTCCTGTTTGAAAACGAGTTCATTTCCGGCATGTGACCATCATGTTAATTTGTTATTAATTGTCTGACATTCTCTTCCCTTTTCCATTTGCCCCCCCATCGCCATATTTTGTTGACCAATGATGAGGGGGCGGGTGAAAAGGGAAAAAGTATGATGACCAGTTGATTTTTGTTTTGATTTTTGGCATGACAATTGAATTGTAATGTGAGTAAGTGGGAAAAAACCCAAAAACAAACCACAAAAATTGTGAGGAAAGGGTAGAGAGTGAAAGGGAGATAGAGAGAGAGATAGAGTGAGAGAAATAGGAAATGTTATAAACTATGGGAAAACTGCTACATAAAATATGTTATAGATTTTAAGTACTTTAATTGAAGTCTTGTAATTAATTGTTTTAAAAATGTTTATAAAATCAGAGAGCAAATGTTTCTCAAAGCCTGAACTGAAAATCCTTTAGTTAACTTACTTCTTTTTTCTTAAACTATATGAATACGGGTTCATTTAAATACTTTAATAGATTATTTGCCAATATCTAAAGCCATCTCTCAATTGTTATGCATTGCATAAATATTAAAGTGATATGGAATTTACATACACACATACATATACATATGTATATGCAAAATGTTTTCTCTCTCTTTTCACTTTCTTATAATGAAAGACGCAATATGTCAGAGGGCAGCATTGTATGCCAACCCCGATGCATGTTCATCTCTTCACATCATTTTCATCATTTTGGGGCGACATCTCTTTCTTAGCCACTTTGTCAGTCCATAAACAATTCATTTATTATCCTTACAGGCTGTGTGATGATCTAAATTCTCTATGCCTGATTTAGTGGCAGCGGCTGCAAATCATCGCCCAGCTTCTCTGTTATGCTCTGCCTCCATAAAGGGATAAAGACAATATTCATATGAGGAAGCCATGTGCAATAAATTATACAATTTTTTCTTTCCCCTCCACACACACACACATATATATATAAATATATATCTTTCATCTGTGTGTAAGGTGTGTGTGTGTGTGTGTGTCTGTGTCGCTGGCAATTGCTCATAATTGGTAAAACGCCCCCAAATTGGTACCACCTTCAGTCTACATATATGTTTGCTGATTTGATATATTAGATGGATTTGGCCGTAGACAATTTTATGATCACAAAATTTATTTGATGTTTGACATCAAATTTTCTCTTGTGTTCCCTTCCGCCTTACCTTCACTTCCTCCCTCAATTGCAGACACTTACACACACACACACACACACATACACTCACAAGCAAACAATAAATTTTCAAACAAATCCTTCACAAAAAAAAAAAAAAAAAAACAAAGTTAGAGACCGAAACAACGAATTTATGTGGCATATTAAAAAATAAAACAACAACAACAACAAAATATACAAAAATGGAAAAAGCATTTTATAAAAAATGAAAATTGTATACAAAAAAAAAAATTAAACGAGCCGTGCACTCGGGTTTCAATCCAAAAATTTGAAACTAAAACCCATATATACATACATACATATATATAAAAAAAATACGATCCAATAAAAAATTGAACCAAACACAAAGTTGCCAGAAGAAGAAAAAAATGAAGCAAAATTAAAAAGTAAAATTGCAAATAAAATGACGATAAAAAATTATTTTTAATGTGCAATTTTTATTTTGAATGTTTTCTTTTTCCTTTTTTTTTTTTTTTTTTGAATAAAATATAACGACTGCTTAACGGCGGCTCTGGAGATACACTTTCTCAAATGTGTAAGTAAAAATGCACAGAGAGAGCATAAAATTTCATTGAGCCCTTCATTTCAAAGAGTATTTGCCGAATTTGAGCCAAGGAAATATTTTGAAAATTGTTAAAATCTAAAGGAATAAATAAATTCAAGGCAGGCGGCGGCGGCATATAAAAAACATTTAAATTAAAAGCTTCAACTGATAATAAAAAATAAGAAAAAGAAAAGAAATGCTCTTACAACAATACTGAAACATTAACCTTACGTTGTTGTTGTTGTTGTTGTTGTTGTTGTTGTTGTTGTTGTTGTTGTTGTTGTTGTTGTTGTTGTTGTTGTTGTTGTTGTTGTTGTTGTTGTTGTTGTTGTTCCTCTTCTTATCCGAAAAATTTCACTGTTCTGGTCATAAAAAACATTTAATATAAAGACAGTGTCGACCCGCAAGCAAAAGGGGGAGGGAAAAGGGCAATGGCAATGGCAATGCCAATGGCAAAGGGCAATACGAGTAAAAGAAGAGTCAAGGAATTATATTTAAACATTTAAGTAACAAGTAGACAGAGCAATTTTCAATGGTAAACTGCAAGAATTTACCAATGTCCAAGTGGCACTTTTGTCGCCCCTTTAAAAGCCACTTTAACCGACCAATACACACACACACACACACATACACATATTACAAGGAATGGAAACCTTTTGTGAAAAGCTCCACTTGAAAAAAAATAAAAAATTTAACCGTGCCCTATTCATTCAAATTTTTGTGTTTAGTCTGGTTCTTCATCACATAACACCCGCTCAATGCCTTGCCCCTTCCACACTGCACACTCCGCACTCATCATCTCTCATCAGCATTCTGCCAGAGACCTCTAATCGGGATGTTTCTTTTCAAAGTTTTACACAAAAAAAAAACAGAAAAAAAGAAAAAGAAAAAGAGGAAAGGAAGAATTTTTGGTTGTTTGTTGTTGTCCCTTCATTTTATGGCTGTTCCCAGAGCTCGCTCATTCTTTGGACACCATAAATTTCCAATGGGGGGGGTTTTCTTCATTGCTTCGTTTGTTCGTTTCGCCACATATGTGGTTAGACGCAATTTCCCACAGTTCTTTATTGTATGTAGTTGGTACATTTTGGCAAATCAAAAAGAAATTATTCCTTGCTCTTTGTATTCAGTATTCGGGCATTTAATGGCTAAAAGCCAACAACACCTCCATACTCAAGTGTGTTGACCAAATCTAAATTGGTTATGGTCAAAATGGTGTTAAGAAAGATTCAACTAGAGAAGAGATCCATCCATACATCCATCTATTCATCCATCCATCCCTTTTTCTAAAGTGACGAAGATGAATACGCAAGTTTCAACGTTAAGGTTAAGGATATTATGCATTTGCATAAGATTCGTCCTCAAGGCATGAACAAAAGGACCTGCTGACAAGGACTTGCTGACCTAACGAACCATAAATTATATGCTTTTGATGTTTTCTTTTAAGGGGGGCGCATATGGAATGGGATGAAGATGGAGATAGACCAAAAATGTTTATTTAGTTTTAGTTTAGGTTAGTTTAGTGGAGTTTCTAAATGCCCAGGCAACGGACATTGTAAAGTTTATCGTACCAAATTCGATTATAATGAAACCCCCCCCCCCCATCCTTCACCACCATCGTTCCAAAAATGAGAAAAGGACACACAATAGCTTAGACACAACAAGAACCAAACTCCAATATGCCTGTGTGTTTGTGTGTCTGTGTGTCTGTGTGTGTGTGCTGGAGTATGTGAGATGGCCTCGGTGCTTAGTTGGTGGAGGAAGTTGGATTAAGCCCATATGATTGAACTGCCTGATGCTTGGACAACGACAACTAGCTGTAAAATTAATTGTGGTTACTATGGGTATGGGTTATAAACGAAGAACTGTAGTCATTGAAACAGTTGGAGGCGTGGCAGGGCTAGGGCATCAACAATTTGCATAAATTACAGCGTCGAAACCCAAAAACATATCGCCCGGGCAATAAATTCCAGTCAGACACTTGGCTTAAGTCATCAAAAACAAAGCACAACAACAACAATGGGCCGTGAAAAAAAAATGTTCACAAAAAGAATTACAAAAACAATGTAGAATGAAACAAAACAAAAAAAAAAAAATTAGATGGCCAAAAAGTAAATAATAAATGGGAAAAATAACCGAAAAAACGAGAAGAAAAACTGAACAACTGATGACCAAATTTTAAATGGACTAAATACGAGATGAAAAATAGAAGGAAAGCTGCGGAAAACTGACATAATATGTATAATGAAAGGTAAAATTTAGAGAAAAAATTTTTGAAAAATATTTCTGTTCTTAAGCCTTAAGCGGACCTGCTCTATATATTAAACAGGGATGAATACATCCTGTAGCCACATATGATATATATTATATCCATATTTATATATATATAGAGGTACTTACGCAGATTTTGTTATTGTATACCCTTGCAGAGGGTATATTAACTTTAGTCAGAAGTTTGCAACTCAAAGAAGGAAGCATCTCCGGCTATAAAAAGTATATATTCTTGATCAGCATGAATAGCCGAGTCGATATAACCATGTCCGTCTGTCTGGATCAACAGCTTCTCCTCCGAGACCATAAGAGCTACAGATCTGATATTTTCAGCATAGGCTTCTTTTTGTTGCAGGCATTGTGTATCTCGGAATCATCCCTATCGGACTACTATACTATATAGCTCCCATAGGACCGATCGGTCATGAATAAGGTTTATCCTCAATAACTCTGTTGTTTTTCAACCGAATGACACGAAATTTGATATTTGTGAGTTTAATATACTTCTTAATACTTCAATCAAGTCTTATCAGAATCGGTTGACTATATCATATAGCTGTTATAGGAATAATCTGTACAAAAAAAAAATTTTGTATGAAAAATTTTTTTTTTCTCAAGCTCAAAATTTTGATCTTGTAAATATGGTATGCACAATTTACAATAATGCTTCTGGTAAATTATATAGAGGAAATCTGCAAGGGTATACGAACTTCGAAAGTTAGTCCATCTTTCTAGTTATTCCTAAATATTAATCGAAATTTACCAAAATGAAAAGAAATTACAAAGATTTTTAATTCGGTAGTCGAATAATGATTTTTTTTTAGTAAATAATACATAATGCCAAACTCATTGTAGAAGCTTTTTCCCCTTTCTAATGATATATATATATTTACATGTATACTTTTGTATATAGTAAGTTGGTTGGCATTATTCATTTATGTATATATGAATTATGGGGCAAATGCCTCGTTATTAATTAGACTCATTTACCACTTGAGTCAATTTGGTTTTTGTGTAACCATGAAGACACCTTAATTAAATGTCTGTTCTCATCACAGTTGGTTAGATGATGATGAGGATAAACCCACAAAGTCAAGTTATTATTGGGTTGGCCAAAAATATTTGGTTGAAGGGTTGTTATTGTTACTTTGGTTATATATGTATATATATTTTTGGCAATACAACATGAATATTTGCATATGAGTTTTATTTTATTTTACCCCAATCGTATAACCCATTCCCTTTTGATAATTGGTATAGCTTATAGCCTGGTATTCTCCCTGGAGATTTGTCATTTTAATTTCCATAAATCAATTTCTTAATTAGTGGAATCAGACAACTCAAATGATTAGCAATTGAAATAATGTTTCTCAGTTCAGGCAGGGATGAAGCTTTCAAAACAAAAAAAAGAAACAAAAAAACAACGTTTCTTATGTGCGCCAAAGGAAATTATTAATATCAAAAAAAGAGTATAATAAACTTGATACTACTTGGAACCAGTTTTGAATTGAATTCAATTCTATGGAGTCTTTTTATACACAGCAAAAAATATATAGTCGATTGACTGAATGAATAGTAAAGATAGATAAAATGAAAAAGAAAAGGGGGTATCTCTATTTATCATATCTTAGATCCTCTCTTACTTCTTATCATTCAGGTAGACCTTTTATGAACATTTCTTTCTGTTTTAACACCTTAGAAAATTCTATGATTTAACCTAAGTAAGAACTTAAATGGTTTGTTTTAAATTTGAAAGTTTTTCAAGTTTTTCTAAATTTAATTTCTTTACCTTATTATTCCTGTTTATTTATATATATGCATGTATTTGCAAATTTGCTCTGTTTCAAACAAATATCTTATTGAGAGTTTCCTGTATTTATACAGCTTAACAAGAACTATTTTTATTTTGTGTGTGGTCGAAATGTGTAATATATATATATATATATATATATATATATATATATATATATATAAATTTATATATATATACAGTTTTATTTATCTAATATACTTTCTCGGATAAGCTTTAAAATGCTTTCACCTTAAAGTTTCGAGAGTCTGGTGGCACTTGAGCCACTTTTATGAGGCAAAAGATAGACAACCCGACTCCAGCTCCAATTCTCAAACTCAAACCCAAACTCAAACTCAAACTTCAACTTCAAGCTGAAACCAGAAGAGGAGATAGAATGGCAACCATTTAATGTCACTTGGGCGCAGCCATCAAGCATATTACGAGGACGAAGCTCCTCTGTGCACTTGTCTGTTGTTGTTTGTGAAAATAACAACAATTTACACAACAAAAAGAAGAGAACACAAAACAAAACAAAACAAAAACAACAAAAAAAAAAGGAAAAAAAGGAAAAGAAAAAAAAACACCCAAGAGGAGCGAGCAATGGCAACACGGTAGCAGCAACCACATGTGAAGTGTTTTTGGGGCTTGACTTTGACTTGAGGAGAATCCGGGCAAAGTGCATTTCAGCAACAATTGTTGCCAGCTGTAAATAAACATTGCATTGCCACGCCCATCTCTACTCCCACCCATATGCATTGGCATTGTCATTCCCTCTCTGTCTATCTATCTATCTATCTCTCTGTTTACGTTTACGTTGCCATTGCTACCTACAACAACAGCCATACAAGTGTATCTGTATCTTTCCACTGATATTGCAAACAGCAGAATGATAATAAGGTATATAATTTAATATCAATCTGACAGCCAGAAGGCAACAAAGTGCGCCGAGGCGATGACGATGCCGATGCCAACGTCGACGTCGACGTCAACGTCAACGTCAACGAGAACGATGCTGATTTTTATGCTACAGTTTTTTACGCTGCTCCGATACCCTGTAAAACATGAGATTACTGACAAACGGGTCCATCGTATATGGCAAATAGTTTGATTTGCAACAGTGGATAAAAAAAGTAACTCTTTTGAAATCTTATCACACTGTTCCTGTGATTTAGAAGAAAGTGATCTCTCAGTGCCTGATCCCCATTCCTTTTATTTTTACTATCTTTCTTTTAAAATTTCTTTCGTTCTCTCTCATATGTCTCCCTCTCTCCCTTTCACTATTTTTATCGGTTTTCTTTTCTTTTTTAATGCAAGTTTATTTCTATTTTGATCCGTTTATTTATTATCTTCTCGTTTTTAGTTTCTTTTTGCTTCTTCTTCTACCATTTTATTTTTGACTTTCAAACGAAAAGTTTTTATTTGCCAGTTTTCAGCCTCTTTATTCCTGTCTATAGTTTTTCTCTACCTCTCTCCATTTTGCTCCTTGTTTCTTTGTTTGTGGCTTTTTCGTCATCTCTCATATTGCCACTTTCA
Organism: Drosophila sturtevanti; assembly: GCA_018150375.1. Classification (NCBI taxonomy): domain Eukaryota; kingdom Metazoa; phylum Arthropoda; class Insecta; order Diptera; family Drosophilidae; genus Drosophila; species Drosophila sturtevanti. Next base: position 3,221,549 of record JAECWJ010000688.1, on the reverse strand, counting down.
GTTTTCCCTGTTTTCGCGGTTCCTTTTTCGCTTCCTTTTCTTATGTCATCTTGCCTTGTCTTTCTCGTCTCATATATTTCCTTTCCTTCACCCAAAGAATTCATGAAATTCCATTTTATTCATTCATACTCAAAAATTTATAATTTTTAAAGTGTATTCCTTAGTCGTCATACATTCTTTGCTTTTTGCCTTGCGTATTCCTTTGCAATTTTACTCCTCGCATGCCCTGGCGCACTTCACTTTTATGTATATGCATTGTCTGTCCTGTCTAGGTACTCAAATGCTACTCTTTCGTTTCGTTTCGTTTCGTGTCTTTCCTTCTTAACTTTCATTTTTTCCTTTTTTTTCTTGTTTTTTTTTTTGCTTTTTTCTGTGTTTTCAGCTCTTGTTTTTCCTTTTCTTCCTCTCTTTTTTTTTTTTTGTTTGTTTGTTAACTAAATAAATGCAGTTTGTTTGCCTGCACTTGTTGTTTGTGTTGAGCCAAGCAGAACATTTCCATTTGAATGTTCTTTTAAGCGAAAACAATTTCTTCTTTGTTTTGCTTTTGAGAATTTTTTCTCTTTGCCATCCCCTTACCTTCTCTCACTCCTGGCCACCCCCCCCTGTTTACTGTATGCTATTGCAGGTAAATGATATAAACCCCATACCCATATCCATTTCTATATCCATGTACAAGTGATATGGATAGACAATGCAAGGACCTTCGGTTTCGGTACTTCTATGGAGAATTTAGCAAATTAGATCATGGATTTTGATTCAGATTTTTGTTTTCCCCTCTTGCATTTCTTTTTCCATGCATTCGAGGTTATATCGCCTGGATGTCATTATCAGGTTAGGTCCTTTTTCTTTTTCCACCTTTCCGTTTTTACACTTGGCATTTTATTTTACATTTTTTTATGTTTCAACTATAAAAACAAAGTTTTTACATTTTTTATGGCAGTTTCGACTTTTTTTTTTCTTTTCATATATAAAAGTATTCTTCTTCATCTATTTTTTTTTATTATTTTTATTTTCGGTTGTTTTACTTTTTTTTTTCCTTCTTTTTTATTTTGCGGTAACAAAAGAAGTTTCTGACGGGCGAGTGCATTATGTTTGGACTTACGGCAAGGCAAAAGAAAGAAGTTCACTTGATTATGTTGATTTGTGGAATTGATTTGCCCAGTTGGTATGAGAGGTAGAAATAAAAGTAAAGAAAGGGTGGTGAAGGGTGAGTGGAGGGAGGGCAGCAGGCAAGTGCCAGACAGGTACACTCCTTTTTTTTTATGATGAAACAAAAAACTTATTCGTGGCATGTGGCTTGGAAATGTTGTATAAGTTGAAATTGAATGAAAAAAATGAGGTATATAAACTGAAACTTGAAGAGATTGAAGACAGAAATATCTTTCTTTAAGTATTGGATTATTTTCTTTGGAAATTATTAAGTAAATTTCAATTGAAGTAACTAGGTAATTTATATACCTATAATATTCATGTTGTTAGATCTTTAGTATATATTATGCAAAATTATATTTCTAACTAACTAATATTAGGAGAACCTTTTTCAACTTAAAACATATATATGTATATATAGATAATAACTTAATGATTAATTTGAAGTAGAAATTTTTAAATCAACAGATAGTAACTGAAGGATTTAAAAAGTCTAATGTTTTCGCTGATTTTATGAAGATTTAGAAAGTTGTGTTTTTTTATTTTTTATTTTTTTATATTGACTTATAAAGCAATATGAATCGAAATGTTGATAAAACAAATGTATTATCGACTCTTAAATGACTTATTTTCCTAGAGATCATTTTTTAAATATATAATAGCAGAAATAGAAACTAAATGACACGAAGGAATTTGGTCAAGGCCACGAAAAAGGCAAAGTAAAAACGAGCAAATTGAAAAAGAAAATTCGCATGAGGAAAAAAGGAAACAACAAATATTCGAATACCCTTGAAATAATTCGAAAATCCGAATTACGAATTTCTCCACATTGAACTACGTTATTTGAGAGGGGAAAATAACGTAAATGTTTACGTCCAACGTAAAATGCCACAAGTGTGAGCTGGCTTTCTCTCTCGCGCTCTCTCTCTCTCATCCTGTGTGTGTGTGTATTATTTTGTATCTCTCCGGTACGGAAAACATTTACAGCACGTGATGAAGTTGGCAATGTCAGAAAGTAGCTGACATTACGACACAGCGAAAAAGCCAAAGGTACAATGAGTTTGAGGGTTGGGAGAGTGTAAAAACCACCTAAATTCAACAAGGGACAATGAGAGAGAGTGATAGAGAAAGATATAATGAGAGAGAGAGAGAGAGAGAGAGAGAGAGGGAGGGAGATAGAAGGAGAGAGAATATGAATAATACGGTTACTGGAGGAGGGTTGACCATTTGGCATTGGGTAAGGGCTGGTGGTGGTTAATTTCTCGCCTTTCATATACCATTTCCCGGGTATAAATACTCGTGAACTGGCGCCCAGCGATTCAGTCGCACAAGAGCTCCCATCGAGTGCATAGAAAAGAAACGAAAAGAAAAAAAAATAAATAAACGAAACAAACAAAGAGATAGACTAAAGAAACGAGAAACTCGAATTCAACTTAGAAATATTTAAGAAATTGTGTGACGATTTTTTCGCCTTTTTTTCCGTTCGACATAATCATGGCCATTCCGTTCTATGAGGATGAAAATGTTGACAAGAAGACGATGACGACGACGACAACGACGACGACGGCAAATTTGGATGGCTCAGCGGAAATTACCGACGGTGATCAAGTTGATGGTCCTGCAGCAGGATTATTTAATAATCAATCCAATGGCTATGATGAGGTGGACTATGAGGGACCGCCAACATTAACGTCAACACCAACTGCAACATCAGCAGAAGGAATAGGAACAGGAGGGACAGCAGGAGCAACAAGTGAGGTGCCAGCCACTACTGAAGAACAATTGTTGGCCTGGAAAATGTTAGCTCTGACAATGTGCAAGGTCCTTAAGCAATTTTATTTGCAACAGATACAACAACAGCAAACGGATGATGGGAAACCGAGTAAACTAATTGCCACAGTGCAAATTCAACCGCCACAGGCACAGTAAAGCTAAATCGAATCCTTTCATCCTACATCAATGACAACTACTACATTAAAAAAGAAAAAGAAATAAAAAAAAAAAAGAAAACAAAAACAAAAAAACCAACCGAAAGGCTCCTAAAAAGCGCAACTTGTGATTAACTTTCAAGTGTTGGTGAGAACTAGCGAAGTGACGAAGACGAAGAGAACGTCAGAGAACAGAAAGAAAGAGAGAGAGAGAGAGATGTAGAGAGAGAAAGAGTCGGGACAGTGAGAATGAGCAAAATGTGAACAAATTTCCAAAGGAAAATCCCCCCCTCCCACACCATTCAATATTTACATTGTGTATATATATATATATATTTATTTTATATATATATATATTTTCTATATAATTTATTTAATATATATATGGAAATATTTTCCTCATTAATTTCATTAAATTGCCGTCAACTTTTCTTTGGTACAAGCGCAATTGTGATAAATCAGTTTTTTTTTTTTTTTTTTTTGGAAATATATATACTGAATTATATATATAAATATATATATTTATCTATGTCTGTGTAATATTTTAAGTCCGATAAGTTAACTTGCTCACACACAAACAAAATTTTTCGATAAATTTTTGCAATCATTTAGTTTAAGAGTTCTCATGAGTAAATGGATCGATCGATCGGTAGGAACGATCATAACGGATGCAGAGCCAGATGCAGAAGCTAGTTTTCTTGCCACAACCGAAATTAGTTTTTAAGTGAACAAACTTTTCTACTTGATATTATATATATATATATAAATACATATGTACATATATATATATATATATAAACATATATAATTAAGTATATATATATGTATATATATATATATATATGTGTACATATTTATATATGTATTAATATATACAACTCTCTTGGTGTCTATTTATCGATTTCACTTTTAGGTAGATTGCTTCTTCGAAACTTTAGCAAATAGTTATGCAAATATTTGAAATGGAATCAATTGGTAATACCGAAATATATATATATACACCAAATATATATAAATATATATTTTTATATTTATTTTGCCCTCGTATGTAAGTCGATGTCAATTTTAAGTTAACCAAAAAAAACAAAACAAAAAAAAACACAAATAAAGAAAACTTTTGTTTTTTTTTTTTTTTTTTTATATAGAAGTCCATAATTTTAAGCAATACTTTTCATGTGTCACGAGCATAAACATAGTACAACATAAAATAAAATACAAGTAGAAATATTTACAAAAAAAAAAAAAGAAATAAAAATGAAAATAAAATCATAAGAAAATTCCGAAAACAAGAAGAAAATTTAATCAAATGGTTAAGTAATTTAAGTAAGAAAAAAAAAAAAAGAAAAAACAACAACATACATAATATGCATAATAAAAATAAAAAATAAAAACTATTTCAAATCAACATTTGTCTTTGGGAATAAAAAAAATACTTATTCGGGCATCTTTCGGGGAGAATGCATCCAATCCGAGCAATGCTTAATTGGACCTGTCGAAGATTTTGGAATGGATCATGTCACTCGATATTAAATAACACAATTATATCAAGGGATCAAATGGCTACCAGTTGATTACAACGCTTTAGACTAGACCAACAAAGGGAATATTAAATGGGAAATCAGCAACCGATTTCTAGTTCAAATAGGTCGTGTCCTTGAAATGTTTATACTCTGAATTACAGTTTTGATATATACTAAAAATGTTTTCTATATGATATTTAAGTCATAAGATATATGAACAATACGCATATCTATATCTTCATGAAACGTAGTTATGAAAATTCAGATTGGTTTTTAAAGGCGCAACTTTTGCAATTGCGTTGATAATCATTTAAAAACTTCTTAATTCTGAAAACTTTTGTTGCTCAATAAGCGTATAATAAATATATTCGATTTTATATTATTTATTTTGTTTGTTTTGGATTTTCTTGAGAACAAATGGCAAAATGAAATTTCAAGTGTTTTAATTTCTTTTTCACAAATCAAACAAGTATTGAAAAATATATTTAATGGCACAAAACTTAAGGAAAAATAACAAGCAAACAACAAGCAGTGAAGTTATCAAAAATTATTGTAATTAAAAAAAAAATATGTCTCAATAAAAATTATATTAATAATGAAACAAAAACCTTTATAAAGGGGCGAGCACGTTGTTATAAGGTACGTTTCATATTTATAACGCCATCAATATATTTTCAATATTAATATTAAATATTTTATTTAATTATTTTATTTTTATTAATTTATTAATATTAAGATTAAACCTTTCAATTTTCGTTGGTACAATATTCTAACGAAATACTTGTTGGGGCACTACAACAATGTATACGAACTTTGGGATTGGTAGAGCTAACGGTACTTTTTTTTCCCCCCGAGAATTTCGTTTTAAGGATGTTTCATAAATATAAAGCCACTTTCAATTAATGACTTTTCCGAAGTGGAAGTGACAACATTATAATTATATAATCATTATAATTTTTGTGAAAAAGTGATCAAATTTAATCTAAAAAAAAAACTACCGCGTGAAAAAAGTTTAACAGACCTGGAAATGGTTCAAATAATTGGCTATAAGGATGAAGATTGAATATTGAACCAACGAAAATTGAACGGTTTAACACATATTGAAAATATATTGGTGGCGTTATAAATATGAAACGAACCTTATATATTCTTTTAAATATATATATAATTTAGCAATATTTATTCCAACGGCTGGGGACAAATTCTTTAAATACTGTCCAACTAAATATCTGTATACAAATCAGATGTATATAGTTTTTCTTTTCTATTATAGTAAAAGCTTTCACAAAATTGTCTTTCCATTAATGGTTGATATGTACACTAGTCGGCAAAAGTATTTAGACATGAAAAATTCGCAACATTTTTGCTAATAACTTTTTTCTGTTCATAAAGGAAATATTTTTATTAATTTTCATAAATTGGTTTAGTTTTGTAGTTAAACTTAAAAATATAAAAGGATGGATTATTCTGAGTAATGTGTGGAAAAATTTTTTTAGTTACAAATTAAGCATGGCATAAGTATTTGGACTTATTTTTTTAATGCCATTAATTCAAAATTTTTAAAGAAGAAGAAAGAAAAATTGTACAAATAATTAAAAAATATACCCTCCTTTGGCGTCTAGCACCTTTTGCAGACGTTTTGGTACGGACTCAACCAAGCTATGGATATAATCCAAGGAAATATCCTTCCATAGAGTCTGTATTTCAATAATTGTTTCATCTCGACTTCTGGAGAGGTTAGCAGACCTTTTTTTTTTTTTAAATCGACCAGAGGTTTTCTATAATATTGAGATCTGGACTTTGAGGGGGCCAATCCAACGTTTTAACTCCCGAATCTTTTAACAACTCCATAACTTGCTTTGCCTTATGGCATGGAGCGTTGTCCTGTTGGAATATAAAGGACTCTCCAATCAACTTATCCCCCGAGGGGAATACATAATGATTCAGAACCTCTAAATACTTGTCTTTGTTCATGGTAACATCAATAGCAACCAAATCTCCACAGCCAGTAAATGCAAAGCATACCCAAAACATTACGGACCCACCTGAATGGCTTGTTCTTTCACACACTGGTGCAACTTTTTTTCGATATGCTTTGGTAAGCGAACGTAAACCGATCGTATGTCCCAGAATTGGCCTCTTAGAGACGTTTACACAAGGTGCTCTCACTAATGTCAATTTCGCCTCCTTCTTTTAACTGATTAGCAGCTGATTGCGGAGTCAGTAAGACATTTTGCTTAAATTTCCGCAGAATATACCGATCATCATGTTGAGTTGTTTTACGTGGTCGGCCACTACGGGGTACGTTTTTTGTTGTTTGGTTATTTTTATATTTATTTATTTCATAATAAACCGTTGCCCGCGAAATTTTAAATAGTTCAATGATTTTCGATACCGAAATACCAGAGTTATATTTAATAATAATTTCATTTTTTATGGCATCACTTAGTTCTTTTCCTTTCACCATTTTAAGTAACTTTTTGAATGTTTTAAGTAACTTTTTCAAACTTAAAGCCACATAAATACTTAAATTTGGCTAAACTTGAACAAAATTTTGCCATCAGTCCATCAACAGATTAACGCAGACTAATGAAATCAAATGTCTAAATACTTATGCCATGGACAAAATCATTGTCTGTCTAGCTTTGTAATCAGAAGAAGGATAATTCAAAAGGCAATCAGAGAAAAAAACACCTTACATGTAACTGTAATTGCGATCTTTGTTTTAAGCATAAATAGTTCACCGTTTAGTTACCAAAAATGAAAAAACACCGTCCGACAGTCGAAAACTGATGTTGTCTAAATACTTTTGCCGACTAGTGTATATAGTAATTGTCATTTACCTAGCCTATGTCTATTATAATCAGTGTACCACCTTACCGCCTTTACGCTCTGTCCCCCCTTTGCTTGTCAATCTTTCGCGCTTTACTTATGCGTATAATATAGTAGAGATCAAAGCCAGATTTTTTTTTTTTTGCCAGACAAAGGCCACTTTTCGAATGGCAACCACTCCAACCACAATTCCTCTCACACTCCCAAACAAAAGTCCCACAATCGAAGCGGAAAAATGTCGCGTGGCGCCCGACAAAAGACCTACAGGCAGTGGATTGAAAAATACAAGGACAGAGAAGATGAAAAAAAATTAAAGAAAAAATAAAAAAAAAAAAAAAAATGCCATCTTTCATCTAATACTCTTTTGGTATAATGCAAATACTATACTATAGGCATAGAGGAGAGAGAGCTAAAAAAGATGCTAAGCTCCTTTTTTAATTTTCTAAAATCCAACACAAAATTCGACAAACGGCTTGAACAAACCATCAATCAATGCATTGGGCATTCATTGAAAAAAATCAATCATAGGCAGCGGCAGAGGCAGCGGCAACGGCAAAAACAAATAACATTTGCTAAATCAACTGCCATTCCACCCACAATTTAAGCATGTGCCTGTATCCGTATCCGAATTCGATACCCACCAAGTAGATGATTTTAAAAAATTTGATATTTTTTTTTTATTTTTTTTTTTGTATTTTTTATTTTTATTTTGCTTGTTATCTACTGGGATTAAACTACCCAAAAAATATGGCAAAACGAAAAGGAAAAGAAATGCGCATTAGAGTTACGGTTACGGTTAAACTGTCTGAATTCAATCAAATGTTCCCCCGAGATTTTGCACTTTTGTTTGCATTGCACACACATGATACGACTTTGTATGATTATGATATTGCCTGCCTTGCCCCCGTTGAATCATTCTCATCATGATGATGATTATATGGCAACCCTTTTTCCTCTTTTTTTTTTGCCAGTGAAAGTGGTGAAAGCAGAAGCAGAAGCAGCATGTGTACATATGTGTGTGTGCCCAGCTGGGGCAGGATGAGAGTTATAGAGCTAAAGTGACCCATAAATAAACAGTTTAGAATGTTTTTTTGTTTTTCTTTTTTTTTTCAACCTACTTGTCGGTAATATATGATTATAGGGTATACAGAGGTATTAGAAATTTTTACAACATATGCACTAAATTTTTTAAAAATATTGATACTATGAACATTAATCAAATTATTTGAAATTCTAGAAAATTTTTAAAAGTTTTCTAAAATTTCTTTTAAAAATCTTTAATTTCATTTTGTCAATCTTTTTTTTCTTGTACTTTTTCTTATTTTCCCTAAACTTACTTAAATTATTAAGTATTAACTTGTCGTTGCCTTTTTAATTTTAATTTTTTGTAAGGAAAACCTCACATTTTTTCCAGGTCTTTGGCAAATATTTATGTATCATCTAGTATTGAGATCTTTTTTAAAAGGACCTTTTTACTCGTTACCAGTGGCACGTAATTGAAAGTACACAAAACTACTAAGCAAATCAATTGCTTTTCCTTTCTGCTTTTGCTAGTCTCATTCCCATTTCTCATTCTACACCATTTCAATTTTGACTCTCATCATCTCCCACGTGATTTGACTTAGGGTATGTAAACAATATTAACAGACTTTACCAAATCAGATCTCTCTCTCTCTCTCTTCAGGAATATTTAAAGCAAAAAGAGAGATAGAGATAGAGAGAGAGAGAGAGAGAGAGAGAGAAAAAAACGACAAACGTGGAAAAAACAACATTATTAAAAATAAATTAGAAGTGGTTTCATGCTAACTGACTGACTGACGGACTGACTGACTGCCTTGGCTTGCTTTTCCTGCCCAACTCCGTGCGAATGAATGCTACGTGCTCAAGTGCATTTTCATTTCATTTCTTACAATTCGTTTTCATTTTGGTTTCGGTTACGGTTTCCTTTATTTTTTATTTTATATATTTTTTTTTTTTTTGGGCTTTACCAACTTGTGGTCATCATTAGTGTGCTTTATTAAGTGGAAGCAATTTTTTACAGTTGCCTGAGCGGGATTATTCGACTACGACAAAAAGATTAAAAACGATTGCCACTCTGTTAGCAAATGGGAAACTTTAGGAAACTGCATACTCAAGGTCAAAAAACAATGTTGCAATATGGTTGCATCTTTGAGCACGTTTCTGCTGCTCCCTTGATGCAACTAGAAAAACATGAAATAGAAAATCCCAGAGGGAGAGAGAGTTGTGGGGGGGAGGGGAAGAAAGAAAGAAACCAAACAAGAATTTTAGATGCAAAGAGAACAAGTTCTTTTCTGTTTTTGTTTCTGTTTCTGTTCTGTGATGAAGGGTTGCGCAATTTGGGTCAAGGTGAAGTGTATGGGAATGCTTCATATGTGCATATGTATGTATTTTTTTTTATGCTGCAGCATGCCTGCCTACTTTCTGGCATACTATATATACATATACATATATACACATACATATGTAGGTACATATGTGTGTCAATTGTCTATTATGACGGTTTCTCAAATGATGCCAATTACGATGCCAATTATGTCACAAAGTAACTCAACTGTTAAAGCAACAAATTCAACATTTTCCTTAGAAAAAGATTTGATTTTTTTTAACCCGAACGATAAATTAAATATCTATATACCCCATAACATTATGAAAATGCAAATTTTTTATTTTGCAAATGGAAATGCTATATATATTTTTATTGTAAAAGTTCTTTATTAAAGTTCTCCAATGGAACAAGTTCTTCCCTTCTCACCTCTCCTTATTGCGACGGATTGTCTGCATTATTTTATGCCATATCTCAAGCAGACAATTAAATTTAACGACAAAATCCAACAGGCCCCAACGGCACAACAATATCTTACTTAACGCATTCCCTCGACTTGCCACAGCTCACACCATTCGAATTCAAACTGAAAACATTCAGTCATCCCATTTACCATTCCAGCCTATTTACTCAAACTCCATGATCTAAAAGTCCACATTATGGTTGCACTTCATCATTACAATTAATAGAAATGCAACTGAGGCAACTGAGGCAACTGAAACAGAAACAGAAACAGAAACAGAAACAGAAACATCAAAGCATCGCGCGACTGTCGAATGGCGGCGGCAATGGTACACAAAAGGCGAGAAAGACAAAAGCCAAAAGCCGGCAACAACGGCGACAGTCAAAAGGCAACAACAAGTTGGCAGGGCCATGTCAAAGGTAATGACAGAAGCCAAACAATTGAAAAGTTGTAACAAAAAACGTATAAGAGAAAACCGAGTGCGGAAAACAAAAACAAAAGAGCCTTCGTTAGCAGTGAATCCAACAAGAAGAACAAAAAAGAAAATAAAAAAAAAAAAAAAATACGAAAATAACTACGCTAAAATATACTAACCACTAAGCAGAATTGTCGATTCAAGAAATACCCTATAATATATATACATATGTATATAACCGATATACGTATGAACATTAATCAAAATATTCATAATTATTGCAGAGCAAAATTTAACAAACTGAGAGCTAAAAACAAAGATTTGTTATATTTAAAAGGGGTAATAATTATTTAATAATAATATAATATAATAATTTAATAATTATTATGCAAATGTTTACTGGAATTATGGTAGGAATCGTAAATATATCGAACTGGATTAATAGTTAAGTCAATTGCATTGTTAAGAGTTTCGAAAGATATAAAATAAACTCAGTTTTTGATCCTAAACAATGCAGATGGATTTTAATATACCTTTTTGATCAGATGGGCTACAGGGTATAAAAATGGCAAACAATTGTCAAAGCAACACAAAAAACACAAAATAAAAAAAAGAAATGTGAAATCCATAAAAAATAAAATAAAACAAAAACAACAAAAAATTGTAAAAAAAAAAAAAAGTATAAAGAAACTTTGAAAGCAATTTTCAAGCAATATATTTTCCGCTGTTGAGCAAAACTTTTCACGCGCTTGGCTTTTTCCTCATTTTCTTCCTTCCTCTTCTTCTTCTTAAGTTTTTTTTTTTTTGATGTGCAAAAATAACAAGACAAAAATTGCGCAGAAATATTTAATGAGGCAGAAGCGGGGGAATGGAGGAGTGAAGGGGGGGTGGTAACAGAATGCAACACGAAAAAAGAAATTCTAATTTAATAATCAAATAAAAAGCTGGTCAAAAGTAGCTGCCTCTTCCCTGTCCCTTTGGAGAGTTGTGGAAGCGGTGAATAGACGAAATGCAAATGCGTTTGAGATAAGAAATAAACGAGAAAAATAAAAGAAATTTATATAGAGAGAGAATGAGAGAGAGAGAGAGAGAGACAGGGAGAGACAGAGAGATGGAGTGTGCTTGGATAGAGTGAACAAAAATGCCATGTTATACCCATAACTTGTGAGATTTGACAAATTTACGAGTGAGTTTAGCGGACTAATCATTTAGAGATCTTTTGAGTAAGCGAGCAACCGACCAACCCCTGAAAATGCCCAAGGCTAGAATCAACAAGGATAAGGATGAGCATGAGCATGGGCATGGGTATGGGTATGGGAATGGGAATGGGAATGGGCATGGGCATGGGTATGGGGAGGATTTGAGATAAATATGAACAGAGTGGCATGGCCATATTAAGGATATGCAGTGATGAGAGAGACGACAATGTGAAACGAACCTGAGACTCCAAAAGGTTGACAACGCCAACGCAGTTTTAGGTATTCCTTCGTATCAATACGCTTTCCTTAAAAGGGTCCATCAATTAATTGATGGGAATGCGTATCACTGAATCATTTCAAGTGTCTTCTCTGCATATTGTGACCTTTTAACATGGTAACTAAATTTCAATTCGAATTAAATTTTGAGAAAAAAAATATTGAAATAGTTTTTTCTTCTCTAGATTTGCTCTGCTTTACATTTATTTTTTCGTATTGCATTTTTCAAAAACTTAAAAATTTTCTTTTTCATTGTGTCATAATTTTTGAAGAGTATATCTCTAGTCATCATTCTTTTTAGTATATTTTTTACGGTTAAACTCCCCCGCCTGATGCAAAATAAAAAGAAAGAAATATAAAAAAAAAAAAAATCTCTTGCACATAATTTTAATGTTTATCGTCTTTTATTGTCAAACAAATTATTTTTGATATTTGGCTGCAGGCATAGCCGAAAAACCTGGACCCAAACTCGGTCGGTTTTTTTTTATTTTTTTTTTTTTTTATTATTATTATTATTATTGATGGGTGGGTGGCCGGTTGTTGGGCTTTTGCGTCTGGGAAATGATTCAGCTGCAGCTTTTCTTTTTCGTTCTTTTTTTTCTTCCATTTTTTGGTAAGGAGGGACGGATGGGGGTGTTACCATGGAAAGCAGTGGCAATAGGTACATCCACACGTCTTTTAATTTGATTAGCATTTGGCAGGCAAAAAAGGAGAGCGATAGAGAGAGAGAGAGAGAAAGAGAGTGAGAGGAAGAGGGATAGAAATCATAAAAATAATCGTAAGACTCGAACGACATGGAACGTCGTCATCATCATCGTCTTTCGTCTTTCGTGATATTTATCAGTGAAAGTCAAAACAATTTAATGCATGAATAAAAAATAATTTCTTTTCTTATGCCAAGGTTAATTTATCTAAGAAGATTTTCCCGCCCCATCTCTCTGTCTCTCCTTCTCTCTCTCTCTCTCTATCACTTTGTCAACCGCCGTGAAGCTTTATTAGATTTGTCATGAATTTTACACATGTGCCAAAAAGGACAAAAACCAAAAAAAAAAAACAAAAAAAAGACAACAACTTCCTTTCATGTTATATACGTACATATTTGATTATTTGCCTAACAACATTAAAAGCAAATTTACAACAGCCAAAAAAAAAAAAAAGAAAACCTAAACACACACACTTGCACAACACAGTCGTACGCACACACACACACACATACACACACTCACGTATATGCATACATTTTGCATATGAATTAAAACGCAATAAATTAGCAAACAGTTTTTGCCAATTCGTCTCTCTGACGGCACATCGCCTGGGGAGTGGGAGAAGTGGGCGAAAGTAGTGGGAGCTTTGAGACATGACTACAGAAACAGAGGGAGAGGAGTGTGTGTGTGTGTGGGGGTGGGGGGGGGACAAACGTTTGTTTGTCTAGCTAATGCCTTCGTGTCGACAAAATTCAAAAGCTTTTAATAAGCTGATTTGTTATTTATGATGTTTTCCTAATGATTTTCAACTGATTTGGCAAAAATGAAAATTCAGAGCTGGAGGAGAAAGTTTGAGGGAGGAGTCCAAAGTAACTTGACGAAAAGTGCATATGAAATTCACAAAAGAAATCTATTAGGAACGCTTCTTCTATACAACATCCAACCTTCAACTCGACAATTTTAAAGGATATAGAATATATATGGCATCGAGACTTAATTAAGCATTTAATTTAATTTAATTAAGAGTTGGTTAATTTAGATATAGTACATATGGGAATATAAAGGGAAAAAATAATCGTAATTATAATTTCTTATACTTTGAGTACATTTCTATTTCTTGATTATATTTATATATATGACGACTTTGCATCCTTTCTGGAAACTTCTTTTAAGAAGAAGAAGGATCTCTCTCAGAGTTAACATGAATTACTTAACTTAATTCTTAACATATATGTATTATATATTAAGTTACAAATAAAATAATAAGTCGAATGAATATTCATTAAGTAAAGTAAAGTAAATAATTCAATTAAATTGAAATTGATTCGGACCATTCCGATATGGCAAGAAAATGGATTCAATATGTATATAATATATATATACATATATGTGATATTAATTATAATCATAAAAAAATACTTTTTAATGCAATTTGCACCCGGAATAATATAGTTAACATATAATTTTTTTTTTTTTTTTTTGGGTATATTGGACATGCGAGTGGACAAAATGTGGACAACTGTTGACCAGTCCGGCAGTTCGCCAATTCTGAAGTAAATGCCTTCCTGTTACAATAACCAATTTACCCGGATATATGGATGTATGTATATGTATGTATATGTGTTCCATCATAAATTAGTTAGTGCATTGCGGTGCCGGAGGTCTGCCCTAAATCCGACTTAATACGCTTCACTTAATTGTTTACAGCATTAATGCAAAAACCTCAGCCAATCCAATAAACAGCCCACAACAGTCACGATAACGACAACAACCCATCAATATTACATCACAATACATATAACACATATACATACATACGTATGAACGGATGGACGGACGGACGAAAGGACATGTACACAACAACAACGATGATGATGATGATGATGATGATGATGATGAGAAGGAGGATGAAAATCGCGACATGTTGGTCTGTTCTGATTATGGTTTCTGGTTTCTGGTCTCTGGTATTCGGTGGCAAACATTAATCAGCGAATTATCAATGCAAATAATTTTCAACACGCCCGAATGCGATATCAATCAACGGACATCGCTTCCGCTGCAATGGTTTGCTGCCACCGAGTGAGCGAGAGAGCGAGAGAACGATGGGACGATGTGAGGATAGGAAGGCGGCTGAAGCAGGCAGAGGGCTAGGCTATATATTGCATCGCCTCGTATCATCCATCCCAGGCTGGGGCACTTAACACACAATTAAGTGCAAATAATTGCAAACGCTGCATATAAATGATTTGTTTAAGCTAACATGACGTGCCAAGCATAGGATAAAACGGGACGGACGGACGGACGGAACGGGACACGTTAAAGCAGCGCGAAGTTTGTTTTTGGCCCCAATACATGAATATATATATATATATATATATATATACATATATATTTATGTATGTATGTATATGTAAGACACCCTGTCACATCTTTATTTGGGTTGGAGCAAATCAAGAAAATCAACAGTGGGTCAAGAGTGATCTACAATTTACATGTTTATTTTCCTAATTGCAACTGCCCAGCTGGATGTCCTTATAGTCCTTTTTTTTTATTTTACATCAGATCAGATTGTATAAGACTTCAAGGCAAAAGAACTTGAACCACTGTTCAAGTTAATGCCTTTTGGAGATGTGATAAGCGGATAATGAATTTGAATTCTATAGCGAAGCCCCACTGATAGTGGTGGTTGGGGGGGGAGGGAGGGGGGATAGGTTATTAAAGTGGTGTGAGTGGGGTGGGGGTGGCGTGTGGCGTGTGGTGGGCTTACTTATGTTTGCCAAAGGAGTAAAGTCTTGTAAGGTGTATGCACTCCTCCTCTTATGTCTTTCGACCGTTCATCTCATTCCATTGCCTATTGGCGCGCTTAATTAGTATAATCCGCGTTGAAATTATTCAAGTGTGCATTGTGAATGTTTGCGTGAATGGGTATGTGTGGGTGTCCCCTTCTTTATCTGTGTGTGTGTGTGTGTGGCAGTGGCAGAGGCAGAGGCAGGCATTTCCACGATTATGATAACATGGCGAAAAGCTGCATAAATTTAATGAGAGCAATTAAGTGAAGCGCCAAAGTTTTGCACAAGTAGCATGGCATAACGTAACGTAGCGTCACTCTGTCACTCCGTCACTGCGTCATTGCGTCAGTAAAGTCTTATCAAAATGACTGCAGCAGAGATTCTCAGCATCAGTTTCAAACGAAACCAAACCAAAATGAATCCAAAACCCTTGGCAACCCCAAGCCAAAGACAAGCTGAACTGCATAATTGAATGCAATTAAAGCCAACTTAATGCGCATTTCATTGCATGGTATATACGTACATACATGCATATATGAGATGCAAAGGATTGTCGAAGGACATGTGCGCACATGTAAGAGTCATTAAATATGCAAATTGCATATAAATAAGCGAGCAAAAATAAAAAAAAGACGAACGAACATACATACAGTCAGATGGACGGATGGACGAACGGACGAGCGGACACATCGGTCGAAGGATATGAAAAACAATTTGGTCAAATTGAATTTATGAGGCATACAAACCAAATTCTTATGCATACATGGAAGAGAGAAAAACGAAAAAGAAAAAGAAATGTGTAAAGTGCACTTAAGCATTGGTCAAAGAGAGCAAAGCAAGACGAAAGGATTGCTTCCTGTGTGGTGGATTGTCTCTCCATCCGCCACACACACACACACACACACACACACACACACACAATTCGCCATCCTTTATCCACACCCACTCACATAACTCGCTTGCTTTGCGGTCAGTCTCTATGGGGGGATTGTATGTGAGAATGAATCACTGTGAGAAAGACTGGCGGCTGGCGCCTGTTAAAGATGCTGGCGACATTCGGTCTTTTGGCTGTGCCACACACACACCAAGACCACTAACACACACACACACACACACACACACACACACACACACACTGTACACCACACACCAGGAAGCCATAATGGACTTTTCATTCAAATTATTTTTCGGCCATGACTTGGCAAAAGAGGCAACGGCAAAGGCAAAGGCAAAGCCAAGAAGCCAGTAAATTGCCCGAATTGATGTTCTGTTTCCTGTTATGCTCGCCCGCCATTCTATCTTGCATTCGCCTTCTTTTTTCTGCACTCCTTTTTTTTTGCAATTTTCTTTTTTATTTTTTCAACTTGCATAAATCTGCCACGGAGCAGCCCACTTGAACTTGCAGCCACTTGAACCTGCAACACACACACACACACTCTGTAACACTGTCTCAAGATATCTAGAAAAATTGTATCAAGAAATGTTTCAGAAATATTTTGTAATCGAAAATCCATAGAATAAAATGCTCCCCCCCCCATAAGAAAAACCTCGGGAAACTAATTGAAAAACTGAATTTGATTCCATTTCAAATTTCTGCAATTTTGTTTACCGATCAAAACTAGAATTACTTTAATTAGTTTTCAAAATATTTAAGCTTAGTATTGGGTGTATATATAAGTATTATACATATAATTAGTTACTTAAAATGACTTTTTTAATCTCGTAATTGTTATTTAGTTTAATTTTTATTTCATTTGTTTTTTAATCTATTTTTTCTTAATAAATATAAACTTATCACAAAGGTGACAAAGAAATGAAAAAATTTCATTATAGTAATTTGTCGTTAAATTGGAATTAATTAATTAAATTTTATTCAATTTTTATGATTAATTATTTTATTGTTTTAAATGATTTTAAATTCATTTGGTATAAATTGAATGCATAGTTGCATTAATTTCGATTTTATTTCAAATCGACATAATCAAGTTTTAGCTATAGAATTATCAGTCAGTCATTTGACTAGAATTCAGATGCTATGCCAAAAATAAGTTCATCCCTGCCTATATATAGATATATATTGTATATAGGTATATGTATATATAGCATATTGTATGTACCTACATTCCTTTTTCCCTAGTCGAATAATGCAAATTTTACACACTTATACACACACACACACACACACATACATACACACACTTACACAAAGTTCTTTTCGCACTTTTTGCACCATTAATTGCAGAATTTACGAGTGTTGCCGAAGCAACGGCGACATTTTCTATGTAAATTTGCGCCTTTTATTGAGTTGTACGTACCGTGCCAAAGAGGATGGAGGTGTCCTTTATAAAGGATGACAATGCCAATGCCAATGCCGATGCCGATGCCAATGCATATGGTTTGACTCGCATGGCTCGCGTGGCTGGATCCTTGTTCTGTGCATTGTTTGTTGTTTCAATTTCGTATAAACATGTAAATAATTTCCAGCTGATTGCACAAATTCGTTGCGGGCTTGATTTTTATTATTGCATAGCTTCGGGGGCGCTGTAAATGCGGGATATATATATATATATATATTTTGAAAGCAAGAGCATTGCATGCATAACGAATTTTGAATTGCTGATTCCATTTCTCGGCATTCTCTCCCTTTTTTTCGCTTTTGTTTTCAATTTGCAATAAGTCTGTCAATTGGCGAATTAATAAAGTGGAAAATTCAACAAGAATAACATAAAATGGGGACAACAGATTGAAATATACACACACGATATATGTATATGTATATATATATATATATATATACATATATTTATACAAGTAAAAATCTATGACAAAGACGTGCACAAAGACATCGAAGAAGAAACATTGAAAAATAGTTAAATGAAATGCAAATGGTGGAAAAAATTAAAAAAAAAAGAAAAACTCAAATATATAAATGATTAAATCAAATTTTCAATATTCAATATAATAGAAATTTGAGTTCACAGTTTATTAAAGATTTCAATCGTTGATGTTTTGAGAGTTGACATTCTTTAACACACTCTCAACTATAATCTGAATGATCCTGTAGCATTTGACCTTTGATCGAGTGATCTTCCTAGGAATGTGCCTTACTATCCTTTTATTGGATTTGATTACGTTTGACTGCCTTTTGTTTTCCTCCTTCCCATTGATTTACGATATTATATTTCAAGCAATTTGAATTTTTCTTGATTGCTTAAAGGAAGAACGACTTCGCGTTAATCTTCTATAATTTATAAAAATTTTATTTTGGATGCCTGGCTCAAGCCTTATTATGTAAATTTTTGAAAAAAAAAAAAATTAGCCGGCCTATTAAATTTTATGTTCTCAAGTTATAAAGAAAAGTGAGTGGAGATAGATACTGTCAACCCTGGGATCCTGACCCTGTGTTGTGTTTGATGCAAAATTATGTAAATTTTTACTTTTACGACTGGCGAAAAATTGCACAACAAAATTTTTACGACATTCTAATAAGCAAATTTGCAAGTTTTTCGTTTTTTTGGTTTTTTTTTTTTTTTGGCATAATTAGCCACAGTTCCGGGTAACTCATAAAATATTTTTTATTTTGGCACGTGCTCGCTTTGGCCGACGGATCGAGAGCGCGGCGGCATAACATCTGTCTCCATGTGGCAAAAGCCTACGTCATAAATGTCGAATGCGTTGAAAAGTTCATAAATATAATTTGAAAAGTTAAATGGATTGATTAGTGACGGTTGAGTGAGTGAAATTTTAACATCTTTCGCTGCAGGCGCGATAAAAAATGCAATAAAATGTCAGTTCGATTTTGAAATTTTGATCGTGTTCCCTTTTTTATTTTTTTTATTTTCTTCTTGTTTTGTTTTAGCCAGGGGTTGACAAGTTGTCGATAATGAACAACGCTAAAAAGGGGTAAAAATGGGAAGAGAGATGATGAAGAAGGGATGATGTTATGACTTGCTCAATTGATAAACGTTTTAAATTGAATTTAAACAGAAACTATTTATAGCTTTGTTTTAAATTTAGAATTTATAAATTAAAAAAATTTACTCTCTGAAAATAAATTTATTTTTATGCATTAAATTCATGATTCCAAGTGCTAGACTAGATTACAAACTTTTTAATTATGAAAGTAAAACTAAACTCTATATAATAAATAATATAAAATATAATTATTAAAATTTTTTTACAAAGTTTGTTAGTCAAATTAAGTTTTAACTTTATCACTAAATTGTTGCATTAAGTAACTGCAAGGGGCCCACCACATTACATGATGGGCAATGAAGTTAGCTACCAGGATCATCGTCTTACCAAAATTTCATTTGCTTGAACCCATTTTTTTTGTTTTTTTTTTTTGTCCTCCTGTTGCTGTTGCTGGCTGTTATCCTTTACCGAATGCATTTAATTAAATCTTTTGCCTGAGTAACAAAACAAAAAATGAAGAAGCAAAAAACCGAAACCGGCAAAATCTAATTAGGTTTTTGGCTTTAGAGCCAGACAGACAGAGAGACTGACGATGATGACGACGACTACGACGACGACGGCGACTATGGAGAAGAGTCGCAGCAACTAATTACCAGGATGTTGTTTGATCCTGTACAAATTAACAAATTGTATACGTTTATTAAGAAGAGCAAAGCAAACGGAAAAGAGAACACACACAAAAGCGAAACCAAAAAAAGAAAAAAAAAAAGGAGCAAAGTAGGAAAAAATTGCAAACGTCATCAGAATTGCCCCACCACAGAGCAAGCGAGCGAGAGAGAGAGAGCGAGCGAGAGAGAGAGCGAGCGAGATAGCGAGAGTGCGGCTGCTGCTGCTATTACTGCACTCAAGTGGCTTTATCAGTGTGTGTGGTGTGTGACCGCAATGCAGCACAGGATATGCCACGAATATCCTTCTGCCATACTGCCATACACTCTTTCACTTTGCTTTGGTTCCTTCCTTTTCGTTTTTTAGAAAATTGCATTCAATTGAGCGCATTTATTGTTTGAATTAAGTCATGAGGAAAATTCCATTAGAATGGCAGAGAAAACTGCAGTCGAGATTGGATTTTTTTCTTTATTTTTTTTTTTTTTTTTGGTGGCAATTGCAAGGTGGGAGGCAGGAAGGGCTGAATTGGGTGTTTGGGGTGGCGGATGCATGTGGCAGCGGCGTGCAGCCATCGAGACTTAACCAAAAAGGCATTAAATGGGATTTTATGCAATGTTTGTATGCCTTTTGTTTAAAACTCTTTGTATAAAGCAATCAGCGACATAGTATTACCAATGCGGATACCTTTCCTATACATACATATATGCGTCGACTTATGATTGACAGCTGTGGGCGGCTGAAATTGAAAGGAAACAACAACAAAAACAACAACAAAAACAGCAACAAAAGCAGCAGTAGGAGTAGTAAACAAAAAAAAAATTGCAGCGCTTGATTAAGTCCCTTTGAGTGCAACAAACAAGCAATAAAAAAATATACATATATATAACAAAGGAAATTGAAAACGACTGCAAAATACCCTTAAATATCTGTTTCTTATCTATCAAAGTCTTAAAGTTTAACTCTAATCAAATTGAGAGAATGAGAAAAAAACGTATATAGTGAAGTTTTTGGTATTTTAGGTACATCAATATGCAGCCACACTAATTTCTGATGTAATTATTTAATGCTGCATTACAACTTATGGCCCAAATTTAGTAAGCTTATCGTTCAAGGACATTACATAGGGTATTCTCAACGTCAACACAACAATAACAACAACAACAACAACAAAATGTCATCCAAAGGAATTGAAATTGGTTTCTCTTTCATATGCAGTTATTAAATGGTTTGTTTTTTCTTTACTTCCTCTTTTTTTTCTGCCAGCTTGACTTGTTAATTAGTTGGCATAGGCATAGGCTATTCAGAAGGCGCAAAAGAGAACAGACTTTGAAAGGAGGAGGAGGGGGGAAAAACGAAAGGAAATTTGAGTTTTTATTTTGCTACTGGAAGTTAATTAATTTTGCTGCAAATCTAAGAGAAAACTAGACTAGAAAGGACTTGCAATGGATAAACTAAGGACAGTTGTTCCTGCTGCTAGTCAAATTAAAAGTGAAAAACGGAAAATTTTACCTTTTTCCTGGTAAGTAGAGAGGGAGAGGGGGTAAGGGGATGTGGGGTGGAGGGGTGGGGTGGAGAAAGTAAGGGTTAACACCAAGCCACAGAATCCACAATTCTCTTTTCTGTTGTGATACCCACACATTGTTTGTCCATACACTTCATTTATTTGGAATTAGACCAAACGGCACTTGGTACTCGCCACTCTCTCGAATGCACTCAATGCCAACGCAAAGAATTTGAATCCTTTATGAAGCGTGGCACAAACAACAGAGCAAGGATAACACACACACACACACACGAACACACATATATGTATATGTACATGTGCTCATGCCCATGCATACATTTTGAGGAGGATCCCAAAAGTAGCTACGGCTTGGGGTTTGTGTGCAGCAGACCAAAAACCATTGATTGTCATCGAATAGCCCCAGCAACTCGACTCGACTCGACTCGACTCAACTCAGAGCTCAGTTCAGTAAGGAAAACAAAAACAAAAAACAAAAAAAAAACAAAAACAAAAAAACAACAAGCAAGCTGCTTGAGAGCTCCATGTCCATGACCATATCCTCCTTTTACTCCGTGCCGTGACTCTTATTTCTGGTCCTGGTTTCCAGCTCCTGGTCCAGCTGCTGTTGATACTGCTTAATAGTCAAAAGTGTCCAGGTCCATTTCCACTTGCCTGCAGTTGGCAGTCAGGAGGAGTTTACGTGTTTTTCTACATTTGTTACGCTACACGTAATGCAATGTCTGTGTCCTTCTCTCTACCCAATTTCCCTCACTCACTCACTCACTCACTCACTCTCTCTCTCTCTCCCTCCTTCTCACTGTGTATGTATGAATGTGTGTCCTATGTCGTATGTCCTGCATCCCAGTACTCTATACCTTAGTCCATGCCACGTCACGCTACACTTGATAAATCTCTAATGCCACTTTGGGTGTGCCAACCGCACACAAGCTGCTCCTCCCTAACCCCCGTCCATGTCCTTCTATCTCATTCTCATTCTCTCTCCCTCTTCAACTCTTTTTCCAACATTTTGTGTGTAATTTCTGTTGCTGTCGTTGTTGTCCCCTCTCCCCTTCCCCTCCCCCCCCAAAATCTTCTATCCTATGTATATAGCTATCGACCAACTCTTTACCATATCCCCCATTCGATTATTAAACGTTGGAAATTTTGTACAAATGTTTCGAGCCACTTCCATGTCCCTCAGGTGCTATTCAATCACTACGAGAAAGCGTGAGTTTTAAGGGGAAATGGATGGGGGGGTGCGAGGTGGTAAGGTGAGGATGTAACAACTGTGCTATTGATGATACATATTTGACCAGTGTTTAATCAAAGGTAATTAGACTATTGTCGGTCGATTGTGTGGTTACAAATACAAAATCTGTTTTTATATGTTAAATATCGATTTAAAGAATATATTCGATATTTATATATCTAATTGGGAACCATTTAGATTAGGCGACAATCATGTCCATATTCTAAGCCAAATTTATGCCCCTTTTCATTTAGATAAAATTGTAAAGAAAATTAGCTAACTTTCTCCTTCTATATATAGCTATAGCTCTCTCTCTCTCTCTTTTCTCATTCCTTGTTAGTTTCTCTTTGTTTCTGTAATGAGCTTTTGTATCAGTTAACTCCGTGTGATATTAATCCTGGCAAGGGCCCCCCCTCCCTTTCGATTCGATGCCTAATTCCTTAATTAAAATCGAAGCCTACTCGTAGACGCCATTTGCAAAAATCCATTGACTGATTGCAATATTTCACTTTTAAGTCACACGGCGACACAATCCTCCACCCCTTCCCCCCCCTTGTGTCTTGTGCCTAGCCTCATGTTTGTCTCCCTCTTCAATGTGTGTCCATGTCCATGTCCGTGCATTGTGGGTGTTGCATTGCAAACAGACAAACAAACACAGCGGCTTAATTTGTATGATCAAGTGGACACAGAAGGCAGGCAGGCATCCTGCTGCTACTTTATTAAAAAGGACACTCTGACCACAACCAACCGAAACGGAAATCTGTGCTACAAAGTTGCATATTCTACACTAGAATATGTGAATGGGGTAAAACCGAAATCTTTTGGCATTACCAAAGAAAACCATATGATTTTATATATGTATTTCAATTGTTTTTTTTTAGAGTATTCGTAATTCGTATTGCATGCGATAAATGTTTTCTCATCTTGGAAATAAAAGTGTTTTGGGGAAATGGAGTGGGTACCGCTTGACATGCAGCTAACCAAATGAATAGGACAACAGAACCACAAAAAGTAGCCAGGATACTTTAGGCTAGCATCCATTTTGGTGGACCAAATGATGCCAAAGACCACATTCCCTTTCCCATCCCTTAAAAATGCTCGACTAGCCAGAAGAGTCATCGCGCTTTGGCATAATAAATTAACAAATTTGTCGGCATCTCTTCTCGATTTCGATATTCATGCCTCTGTTGTGCTGACAGGACATCCACCTGTGTCCTTCTCCGGGCTCTGTTGTCCATTTCGTTCGCTGCCAATCATGTTGGATTAATAACAGTGCACAGAGAAAGCGATAGACAGAGAGAGAGAGAGAGAGAGAGAGAGAGAAAGAGAGAGGGCGGCGAACAAGTGAAGAGATGCTTTATTCATGCCCAAAATTTCAAACATTCAAACAAAGTTGCAGCTGTGCCTTGGACAATGGCCGACCAAATGACGCGTCCCAGGTTGTCGAGTGCCGCTTGTCAGTGCATTACATGCTGTATTGTCCCTCTACAATTCTCCATTCAATCTCTTCCTCACCCTCAACCCTCCCTCCACAAATAGATATATGTACATATACTGTACATGCATACATACATGCATACATATGTACATATATATGTATAGAAGCTTCTCCCAGGGTTTTAATTGTAACTGGCATCCAGTTGAGTTGCATGTTTCGAGTGCATTTTCTACTGCCAACGTCTGTCAATATTTTGCGTATTTCATTGTTACTCTGTCTCTGTCTCTTTCTCTGTCTCTTTCTCTCTCTCCCTCCCATTACCTTTCCCACTTTGGTTGTGTGTGTATGAGATTTATAAGCCTTCCTTTTAGCTTGCTTTCATTGGATCCTTCATTCCCATTCTACTCATAACCGCAACATGTTGCGGCCCATTCCTGTCAGCCTGCCCCCTCCCCACTCCACCTTTTACACACACATGCATATGTACATACATACATACATACATATGTGACACCAAAATGACCGTATCCAACCAGACCAACCTGTGGCCCATACTGAGTCTCGCTACCTTTGCTCACAATCTTTTTTATACCCTTGCAGAGGGTATAATCAAATTGATCAGATCAGATGTTTGTAGACTCCATAAAATATATATATTCTTGATCAGCCGAGTCGATATAACCATGTTTTTCATCTATTTTTTCTGCCATACTCTATTCCAGATTGTTATACAAAAGTTTTTAATTGGTATCTAAATATCGAAATTGGTTTTCTAATTAAATAAAATATTTTGAATTTTCATCTTTTAGTCTTATTAAAAAATTTATGTCTAAACAATATTAAATTGATTCTATATTGATGGGTATTAATTAATCGATCATTTGAAATTTTTCTATGGAATTTTCAGTTGTTTTATTCGTTTTTAAGCATTTCCTTTGCTTTGAACCGACAATTTGACCAAACGGGGCGTCTGTTTTCGCACCTGCTGTTAGCCTGTTCCTCCTCTTCCGTCTAAATCAAAAAACTGTTCAAAAAGAACAGAAGAAAGGAAAAAAAAACGGAACAAGAATATTCATGGATAAATTTGGTTTTTTCCATACCTACACATATGCACTTTTAGTTAGTTTTTTTTCCTGTATGTGTGTGTGTGTGTGTGTGTGTGTGTGTGTGTGTGTGTGTGTGTGTGTGTGTGTGTGTGTGTGAATTCTTTCTCTGCTCTATGAAAATTAAATTTCGGCTTTGTAGCGCGTGACTTTATCGTTCGTGGCTATTATTTTGTCCGAGGCATGACACGAATTTGTTTTATATGTAGAATTGAATTAGATTAGCCCCGGACACGAACGGGAGGCTGATTTGATTGCATTTTAGCGAACACAGAAATCCGGTTTGCGGTTCTGTTTACCAGGCCAAAAGAATTTTGTTGTGATGCAGTCACAAAATTTGATTAACTACCAAATAAGGATAGAGATGCATAAATAAATGTTCATTTCATGTGAAACATGTGAAACAACATTTATTGACTAGAAAATACTTGTTTATTTCACAATTTTCCATTTTCTTTACAAAATTTTACTACTTTATTAAAAGTTAGTTAGTGCAGCTAATCACAAAAATTCCATAGGCGGAACAACTTGGCTATGGATACAGAATTTCAAGGCTTTAAAGTAGAAAGAGTTTAATCAATTTAAGATATTTATTTATCGTGCGATTAGTTTAGATGGAATGCATTTGATTTCATTCTTCGTAATGGGTAATAATTGCTTTCCAAACTCCTCAAATATAAACGGCAAGATAGAGTATTCTAAAATCTTCTAGACCTTAGATATCCTTTTATATCTGCTAAAGATATGCAGTTATTTTGTGTAAACATTTTCAAAGTCAAAGTTAACCTACACATTATATTGATATACATAATATTATATATATTTAAAGCCAATGGAAATTATCTAGACAGAATCAGATTAAGCCATTATCTTATCCTAGTTATCTGTTGCTTAAATCTGTAATATGTTAGAATCTATCATCAAATAACTAAATTTCAATACTTTTGGTTTAAAGTATTTTATTGTTAAGAATTGTTTACTATATTCTTCTTTAGTATTCCTTTTTCTTTCAAAATTATGTAGAGATCTTAAAATGAAAATTTAACTTGCTAAAATTTATTTTAAAATTATAACAATAATTCTGCTTGAATTTCAGATCAATTTCCGTTAAAAAGAAATGATATTTCTTTATATAATTTTTTACATTTACATTTTCCAAAATATATGTTAAACTAATTTGCCTTCTATTTTAATGAACATGGGCCAATTTAATTATATTATGGCTAACCGACAGCAACGGCAAAAAATTCCATGCATTAATTAAATTAAAATCCACTTAGAAGCTCATTAAATGCAAATCTCGCTGAAAAACAAATCACAACAAAAACCAAAAACCTAAAACCAAAAAAAAAAAAAAAAAAAAATAACAATAATATATATATGTATATTTAAAAAAATGGGAAAAACCAATTCTAACCGCAAAAAAGCATTAAATGATTTGCGCCATTTTGACCACATAAAAAAACAAAAAAAGGCAAAGCAAATCAAACCCGAAACTGAACCCAGAAGCGAAACAACAATGAAAACCAGAAACCGCATGTTAATTAAAAATCAAACTAATTTCCTAATTGCAAAGCTTACCAATCATTAAACACACCAACAAATAAACAGGACACACACACAAACAACAAAAAAAAAAAAAAAAACAGAAAAAAAAAAAAAAAAAAAAAAAAAAAAAACATAAAACACACACAAAAAAAAGTATACGAATTCCTTTTGATTTATTTCCATATGGGGTAAAATCGGACCATTTGACCAATTGTCACACGATTAAACAGACAAATTTGAAAATAATTTTTCATTAAATTCAATGCAAATCAAATGTAAAGCCCTTGTGGCATATGGCTGGACAATTGCGGGGGAAGTAAAGCGATGATACAGGGTGATGGTATTGAAATCGGGTTGAGGTGCGGATAATGGCGGACGACAACGACGACGGGCGACAGTACATTAATCCTGTTACATGTTCCGTGTCGCTTCTGTACACATATATATATATATATATATATATATGCATAAAAAGAATATATATATATATATAGTATATGGATATGGTAAGCTTTCTAGGGTAATATTTGGGTATAATATATGTACCTACTATAGAGGAATACAAAATCATTTAATAAAATTCTCACAGACTGATTTCAATTTCAAACAACTTAAGTTAATCTGCATATTATCTATATATATCCATAAAATGCGATACCTTTCACTACTATTTGGCATATGTATCCACAACGCTTTGGATATATCCAAATATCAATATATAAATATATTGAATGAATCCGAATTTCAGTTTTGTATTATTTCAATTAGGATATTCCATTCTAGATTATCAATTTCATTTAATATTATTTATAAATAAATTTAAAAAGAAGGGTATCATATAGTCTTTACTTTTTCATTCTTTTTATGACAGATTCTTGTATTCCTTTTTGCGCTTAATTAAAATCCGCAGGCCAATATGTTCTCCAACCGCATGCTAAAAAGTATGCAACACAAAAAGCAAATTTACATATCACAAGCTGATGCCTTCATATACACACATACATACATACATACATATGGATGTATATATATATATATATACATATGTATATAGGGGAAAAAAGATATGGCAACAAACAAACATACATTTCGACTCAATAAATTTCAATTTATTTGCGTAAATCATTTATTTTGCGTAATTTTCAGCTTAATTTCATGCAAAAAAAAAAAAAAAAAAAACAACATAAAAACAGAAAACAAACCAAACCGAAATAGGAAGAAGAAGAAGGGGGAGAGAAAGGGGAAGAGAAAGAGTCATTTCTGCAATTGCAAAAACAAATTAGAGCTGGTTGGGCTTATGGGGAAACCCTCATAAATCAATTAGGACTATGTGCCAGATTTTGGCAGCCAATTTTTGGTTTTGCGGCTTATTTCACCGTTATATGCCTTACCACATCTCTTTCTCTTTCTTTTTTTATCCCGTTGTTTTGGTGTGTGTTTTTGTGTTTTTTTTTTGTTTTGTTTTTTTTTTTTTTGTTGTTGTTTTGGTAAAATTTATTTTGACATTTTGCGGTCGAGAGAATTTGGGTTTTTTGGTTTTAGCTTTAGATTTGCTCAGGTGTTTCAATATAAAATTACAGATCCATATGCTTTTGATTTTTAGACTAGAAGGGGTGGGGGGTCATGGGAGGGAGGTGTTGGGTGGTTGGTCTTCATTTATGATTAATTGCCCATATGAAGCTGATTTATTGAGTACTTTGAGAATGTTAAGCCAGTTGCAAAGTTTACAAGGCAATTAGTATAATAGCCAAGAGAAGTAACCTAACGACTGCTTTAACCCATGGAAGGTGAAAAAAGGAAATTGATTTCCTTTTTGCATATTTAGGAAAAATTGTTTGTGAGAATGAAGATTATTTCTATTGAGTCTATTACTGAAATAATATATAAATTTTTTCAATCTTTCTCCATCATTCAACTAGAAAAAAGAACAAGCGGCATCTATTTGACGGTAATGACGGAGAATCCTTTCTTTCGTTCATTTTGTTGACAATATCGTTTATCTCACAGACATTGCCATATATTTATGCACTATTACATTAACTTTTAATTGCCTTTCCTTGGTGTCTCCATTTCCGTTTCTTCTATGTGTAGATGAGCCGTTTTTTATTGACAGACAAGAGAGTTTCTCACTATCTACAAATTCGAGTTTCTTCCGCATAGAAAACCTCAACAAAGTTTGTTTTATTTTACTTTACACGCACACACACACACACACACACACACACACACACACATAGAAACATAAACACACTAAAGTTTTTTTTTTTTTTTTTTTTTTCGGTGGTTTTTTTGTTTTTATGTGGTGGCGCCGCGTTTTCCGAGTATCCTGCAAGTGAAATGTTTACACAATCGCCAGCATTGCGGCAACACAACTCAACAATAGCAAAAACAAAGCTGAAAAGTTTCCTTCCTACAAATATGCCAAAGGCAAGGCGCGATGCGTTCTGCTGCGGTGTGGTGCGGTGCGGAAGGGCAGGGCATGGCATGGCTTGGCTTGGCTTGGATTGGTTTAGCGGTTGGGCGCACATCCTGCAAGTGAGTGCGGCGACACGACTTCTTCACGACGCAATCAAGCGTATGAGCAATTTTTCGTAGCAATTAAAACAAAACTCAGCCGCGGCACACGTAAAGGATTTGGCATTGAAATCCTTTAACGAAAAATGTTTTCGGCTCGACTTTGGTGTTTCATTTTGTTGTTGTTGTTGGTTTTGTTTTTGTTCGCTTGTGAGAGAATTTTTCTTAAATTAACTTGATGGCTGGCGGCGGCGGCGGCGACGGCTTTGGTAGCGGCGTTTGCATCGCTTGCGAATGCCGGCGACAAGAACAATAAACAAATAAAACTTACCTATATAAACCAAAAATTTTGTTACAATTATTAGGTTTGACATGAATACGACTGTGTGTATACCCTTTAAAGGTAAATTTCAGATAACTAGGATGTCAGGTTGTATATCCTTTAAATTTAATTCTAACTGTAAGCAATTATATTGTTAAATTTTTTTTAAAACTTTTAATAATTTTTTATCAGGGAAAAAGTTTTAATAGAGCATATATTTTATATATAACTTAATTAACTTAAAAATATCTTTTGAATTTAATTAACCGAATTTTGAATTAATTTTATATAATTTTTACTTATTTATTTATTTATAAGTATATAAATATTATAATTTATAAGTATATAATATCCGGCCTAATATTCCCCATGTCTTCATTATGTCACTCATAGTTTAGTTATACTCACTCACTCTTTCTCTCTCTGTCATTCTTTGTTCTTTCCACACACTGAGCATAATAAGTAATTGCCCACCACCACCGACACCCTCTCCACCCCTCTACCCCTTTCAATCACTGTGGAGAGTGAGAGTGAAAATGCCTTTCAATTCGCTCGGTTTTTTTGGGCAAAGTTAAACAAATGTAATAATTGTTCTAGCAAACTTCTGTGCAAACACAGACAACCGACCGACAACAGACAGAGACAGAGACGGAGACAGGGCCAGGACTTAGATCCTTGGCACACGTTTCTCGGCATAGATTCGGGCAATTTGTCGACTGTTTGCTGTTTTGTTATTTTGTTATTGTTGCCACTATTTTTTAGGCTTGCTGTGATTGTTTCTTTACTCGTTCGTTCCTGATTCTATTTTTTTTCCTCCCCCCTCTTGTCTCTTGCATCTCTTTCTTTGGATGCGACGCGTGTCCTGCTAATGCGCCTGAGGGTGTTAAAGTCATTTTTCTACTCTAGTTTTTTTTTTTCATTTCTTTTTTTTTTTGTTTTGTTATTATTTTGTGTGATTCGATTTTGATTTTTGACGAATTCCTTCTATTATTGTTGTAACTGCTGCTGATTTCTGATGATGTCCTGTCCCCTTCTCCCATTGTCCTTGGAGTGTGTCCGTGTAAATGTTTTTAGCAATTGTTTGTTGGCTTATGGTGCGTGTGTGTGCCTTACGCACATTCTGAAGAGGCTTTTGGTTTTTTTTTTTTTTTTTTTTTTTTTTGCTCAGCCAGCCACGTTTTCCATTTAATTCTATGCAATTTTTCAATTGGAAATTAGAAAATGAAGTCATTTGAAAATTGTTTTGAAGGGTTTGATAAAGTGTACAAAAAAAAAAAGCATAGAATGGGAAGAGAAAGGCAAATTCTATTTTTTCTTCTTCAAGTGGGTTCATAATGGGCGTGGAGAATCGATGTATATATATAATGGCAGTTAGATAAAAATTTGATATTATAATTTGCTCAATGAAAAAGAAATTGAAAGGCATTGAAAGGGTGGATGGCAGAAATCTGTTAATAAAACTATAATTATAATCAATATAATCGACCAGATTGATTTGCATTAGAATTAGAATGTAGAAGAATTGAATTATCTCCTTTTGGTAGTTATTGAAATTATATAGGTATATATATACATATATCAATTGTTAAATCAGATAAGTATGAGAATTTAATAAAACTTTACTGTAAATAACTTCTTACTCTTCCCTTCTCCTAAAGAGTAATCTAAAATTAACACTCGAAAATTTCAATCCCTTTTCATCAAAAATATTTATATATTGCGTACGTTCGGTTAGTTCTTCTCTATGGCACACTTGGCCAACGCGTTGATGGATGAAAACATGCGTTAATGTGCTTAGGCTGGGGCAACAATAAAACGAAAATCAAATCATACTTTTAGGCTTAATGCCGGGCCACGCTAAGCAACTAAAGAAGTCACACAAGACACTCCACAGCACGGCAAATGAGTGACGGAAGAGCTTGAGAGAGAGAGAGAGACAGTGGGAAAGAGAAAAGGATGAGTGCCATTAAAATATTCAACCCATACCAATCAACATAGGGCAAGGCAACCCCATCTATATTTTCATATATCAGGCACTTCACACACACACACACACACACACACACACATAAAAAATAAAACTTAAGTAAAAAAAATATAAGTATAAAAAAATTGTTCAAGACAACAGAACGGAGCGGGCGGGTGGGTGATTCGGTCGGTATGTCGGTTGGTTGGCGGTAGGAAACACGTGTCCTGCTCGGAGCTTACAACGTTGCCACGTGACCACCATCATGTTTGCTTACATTTACGACTGACTTGACTGACGTATGAGTAAATGACGATGATGAACACTCACACACACACACACACACATACTCATATATAAGTATATATATATATATATATATATATAGAGAGAGAGAGAGAGAGAGAGAGATGATGATCAATCAAGTTGCAATCGTCAAAACAAAAAAAAACCTATTCAATGAAAATATAGTAGGTACAGTTGCCTCCACCATCTCAATTGTGTCCATTGACTAATCCACTTTTGAATTGACCAAATCAACTAAGCCAGCTTAGTTGGCTAACCAAAATGCAGTGACAACTGGCATAGACCCATTTGGCCAACAGTTCAGGCTATATTCAGTTAGTCAGTCAGTCAGTCAGTCATTTAGTCAGAGCTAGTCAGCCAGTGTCAGGGCCATAAATTCCAAAACTCCAATTTGGCAAATGCATTTGTAATTAAAATTGCATTCGCATCTAATTAATTGGTATGCAAAAACGAGAAGAGACGCCGCTAAAACTGTGTGTGTGTGTGCGTGTGTGACTAGTTGGAGAAATTGCCAAATGCAAATTACAAATACACATACATATATATATATAGATACAAATATGTATATGTATTTGTATTGTCCACCACCATCATAAAACATTTGGTGGAGGATGCGTTGTGCATCAATTAAAGGCAAAGGCATTTTAAACGCCTTTGGGCAATCGGCAGACGGTAGTCGGTGGTATAAACCCAAAATCCATCAGCTTACAACAGTTCCAAGTCACGGATTGCAAAAGGATTTCCATTCACCATTCCAACTCTAACTCTCTCAACCGATTCCGAATCCGATGTCTACTATAGCTCTGACGCTGACTCTGACTCCGACTCTGACTCCAATATTGGAAAATAGGATTGCAACAAATGCAACAACCAGACACTGCAGTAAACGTGTTGACGCCGCAACACCTTTTTGCAACCCTCTGCAACCAAGCTGTTCTTCTTCATGCTACTATACCCATTCCTCGCATATTCGTATCCGCATCCGCATCCGCATCCACATCCACATCTACATCCACATCATCCTCATCATCCTATTTATTGCCCATACTCTTTACCCAATCACTATGGTCTTTGTTTTTGTGCTCATTGTGCTCTTTTGGTCGCCCATGACATGATTGGCTTTTAACGCTCAAATAAGCTTAATTGAATTTCTTTTCATTTGCTAACAAAGTTTCTGGTCGGCAGTTTCGAATTCAAACTCTGTTTCAGATGAATTGAAACGAGTGACGACGACTGTTCACAGTTCTCTGCTCTCTTGTCCCTGTTCCCTGTTCCCTGCTCTCTGCTATTCTCTGCTGTTCTCTGGGATTTGTTAATTAAAAGTGAATTAGGCAGTAGAACATGGTTAAAACCATAGTATGGGTTATTCAAGAATGAAGGAATGAATGATTGAAGAATGACAAACATTCATAGACACACACACACACACACACACACACTCATATACAATCAGTCATTAGTGTTGTTCAGGGTTTTTCATTTTAGCCAAGGATTAAAAGCAATAACAAGAAATGTTCAAGGATCATTTAATATTTAGAAAGAGAAACAGAGAAACAGAGAGAGAGAGAGAAAGAGAGAGACAGAGAAAGAGGGAGAGAAACAGAGAGAATGAGAAGGATTTGTATAATTGAACATGTTTTCTTATTACATACTTTGATTCTCTTCATGTTTTCCATACTAAGTAAATATTTCTTTAAATTCTCTTTCACATTTATAAATGATTTTAATAATTATTTAATAATAATATTATTTAATATCATTTTCAAAAAAGAGCATTAACAAAAAAAAAAAAAAAAAAACTAATTAGCAATCATAATAATAATGTTAACTGACTGAATATTATCAATATGTCATATCTTTAGGTTTTATTTCCCTGTGCTAATTTCTCGCATTTAATTATCGAAATATTTCTGCAATTTAATTAGAAATGAGGTCAACCAACTATAAATATTAAATTGTGCGCAATCTGCAAATTAATGAAATGCAACTAATAAAATTATGTTTAACAGAACATGGAAAAAAAAGTATCATTTGATATGTACAAATATATATATATATATATATATATATATATATATATATATATATACGGAAATTATCCACACAAATTGCCATGCCAACGGTCACAATAAAGTAAAAAATAAAAAAAGAAAAAACCAAATAGGAAAAGGACGAGAAGGAGAGTAGGAGAAATATCGTAACGTAAATGTCAAAGTAAATGCTTTAACCAGACACACAGAAAAACGCAAACGTTAACCGAAACTGAAAACCCAAACCGTATGTCCATCAAAGGATATCTCTCATATGCCATGACGCAGAACTATCAAAATTAATGGGGCTCAGCCGTGAATCGACCGCAAAAAAATATGCGAAATAAAATTTAAATACCTAGGCGACAAAACTAAGAGAGAGAGGGGGAGAGGAGAGAGTAAAACGCCAAAAAAAAAAAAAAAACAAAACAAAAACAAAAATAAAATAAAAAATTTATATATATAAATATATAAAAACAAATATATATAAATATATATATATATATATACATACATATAGCACCGAGACAACGGTGCGGGTTGCACTGACATTTTAGCTATCAAAAATGTATTTGCATATAAATTAACGATCCAATTTTTTTTTAATAATGCAATTTAAACATATTTTATTTGCATTTATTAACAACGATGGACAAAAATAAAAGAAAAAAACATGTAGAAATTTCAACCAGCACCGACAACAACAACAACTAAGGTAACAAAATGCCCAAAATGGGTAAAAAAAAAAAAATACACAACAACAAAAAACCGAAACATCAAAGTGAAATCGGTTTTCGATGAAATTCGGCATGGTCATGGGCCTGTTCCTATATATATATGTATATATATATTTTTATATAAATGTATATATATTCCTGTATGTGATGCGGTATTATTATCCCTTTTTTTTCTCCCAATTTTTTCCCTCTTTTTTTTTAGATTTTTTTGCGGACTGTTACAAAATATGTTTTTATATATATATATGTGATATTAAAAATCGACAAAAAAAAAAAAAAAATAAAATATGAAAACATTTTACAGCATTACCATAAAATGGTGTAAAAAAAAGAGAGAGAGTATATGCGCATACAACAATCCTGACCACGTCAAAACATGTGACGTGTATTAAAAACAACCAGCAGCAGGAGAAGGAGCGGGGGCAAGAACCGGGGCAGGGGTAGAGGCATGTGGCAGAGCAAGAGGAGAAAGGACGAGAGCAGCAGCAGTAGTATTGGCCAAAAAAGGGACATTGACTTTAGCTTTAAGCGGCTTCGATTTCTCTTCTTATATATATATATGTATATAGATTGAATTCAACATTTTTGCGCAAATCATGTACGAAAATTGATCAAAAATATGATTTTGGCACATTTCGCTTCTTTTTTTTTTTTTGTTTTGCCATGTTCCATCTTCTGGGGGTGTTGATTGGTCTATGTCACACACACGCACAACAACAACAACAACAACAACGCGAAGTAGAAAATATATATATAAAAAATACATATAAAAAAGGTAGTCTGAGGGGGAGGCGAAAGGCCAAAAGCAAATGGTTAGCCTGCCACAATTTCAAAGGATTTTTCATAGCCAGCGGCTACTTATCATAAAATAAAATAAAAAAAAAGACAGAAAAAGAAAAGAAAAGAAGGAAAAAGAAAAAAAAATGGAACATAATGCCATTCCATGTTGCCTGTCTGTCAAGTCATGTGTGTATCCCCGGCCATAATTGAGTTGTAGCTGGCGGTAAAAGAAAAACCTTTAAACCACCTAACCTAACCCTTTTTCTTGCACGAATATTCATCCTACCCTCTAGATTGGGGATATTGGTTATTCCATGACTTTTGTCAATTATCTAGAATCAATTACTAATAATAAAACTAAGAGCAATTTATTTCATTTCAATCCAAAACAAAATCCAAATATAGGAAAGTTTAAATTTTTCCAATTGAGTTAAATTCTTAATTTTCTATATACTGAAAACTGAAAGATTTCAAGCTTTTGAAACTGCAAAGACTTTCAATTTGAGGATATTTTCCAAAGGATATTCAATTCACTTATTCTAAAAAATAAAACTTTCACAATTGCAGGACATTTCGTAGTCTCATATACCCTAACTTTCTTTACATCTTTCACTTTTACGGTTTTATTATTTTCGTTTTCGTTTCGTGTTTCTTTTTTTTTCTTCTCATTTTTAGTCTCTGGCTTTTTGTTATCATATTTTATGGAGAACTTTTGCGTTGATTTGGTTTTCACACCCAAACGATGTGTGTGTTATCCGTATGTGTGTGCGCGTGTGTGTGAGTGAGTGAGTGTGTATATGTTGTTATTATTGAAAATTGGCCAAATTGTATAAACGCACATATGCGTGAAATTCAATTTTGTAGAGTGTGAGAATGAGGATTGGCCAGCCAAAACGGGATAAAAAAAGAAAAAGAGGAAAAAGGAAAAAGAGTGTCAAGGCGGCAATGCTTGCGCTTTGTGGTCAAAAAAAGGGTTGGTCACACTGCAAGGCAAACTAATTCAATTTACAAGTGATTTGTCCTGGGCCTAGAAACAAACTGGCCACTCCATCCTGAACCCTGTACAAAACCTGATTTAGTTTTTTCCTTTGCTTCACCAACAAAAGTGCAGAAATACAAAATTTATGCAAATCCCATTTAAATTGTTTGCATTGCAATTTCAATTTAGAAACAAAATAAAACGTAGTTCCAAACGACCAACAAACGACAATTGGGTTTCGGTTTATGTTTGAGTTCGAATTGTCTAATGGGTGTGTGTGCGGGGGGGAGGTCTCTCTAAATATATGGGTGTACTAGCTAGTGGAGGCGGAGGTGTGCACACACAAATGACAGCAATTTATTTAAATTTTGTTGCAACATAGATAGATACCATTTGTAGAGTGAGTGGTTGAGGGCTGGCAAGAGGCAGGCGAGGGTCGGTCCATTAACAAAAATCCATCAACAAAATTGCCAAAAAGAAATCATCGCTATATCTCTTTCATTCTCTCTCTCTCATTATCTCTCTCTCTCTCTCTCTCTCTCTCTCTTGCTCCGTCGCTTGTCATTTCAACGCCTTCAAATGTTGACGCCGTTTTCAATTTGCTCGGTCCGCTTATCATCCGAAACTGAACTGAACTGGAGCTAAAACTGAAAACACGGTAGACCAACAAAAAATGAACCCCTGCCCGATGTTACCTTTCCCCTCTCCCTCTCTACGTCTGCACTTTACCTAGAGTCCTACCTCACCTCCCACTCATTTGCCCTTAGTTCGCTTATGCAACGCTGTGCCCCTGTGGTAGCTGTTGCTGCTACTATCAGTGGCCATAAAAACAGCTTTCCGGTCGTTACTCATTCATGGCAATCAAAATGGGTGCCAAAAAAAAAAAAAAAAAAAAATACAGAAAATAAAAAATAAAAGAGAGAAAGAAAAGAAAGGAATCGACATTCGGTAGCTAAACAAAAGTGAAACAGAGAGCCGAAACAAAACACAAAAACCAAAGCATACGCAAAAAAAAAATACAAAAAGAAAGAAAAAAAAACATTTCTGAAATGTATTTGAAAATTTGCATATCAATGCGTTTGAACGAACAAGAATACAAAAAAAAAACCGACATCATACACTGCAAAAATAATTTACATATAAAAAAAAGGTATTCAAAAAGAAAAAATTATAGAATAGAATACGGGCGAATTTAATGGAACAACATCATAAAATGGCAAAGGAAAAATGCATAAACTAGACGGGAATTACATTTTTATTTTGCTGAAAAATTGTAAAATCAAAAAAAAAAATGTAATTCATATATATAGGTGTTTATATATCTTTCAGATATACATTTAAAAATCTAAAGTGATGAAAATGTTTGACATTTTTTTGAAAGGCAAAATGTATTTGAAATTAATTGCGAATGGAAAACAAAACCAATGAAAAGAACTCAAATATATTCAATTCAATTCAATTTAAATATTTAAGCTTTTGAATACTTTTTGTTTTGTTTTTTTTTTTTTTTGAATTTCTTTCCGTGTAAAATTGGTTACAACTGGCCCAAAATTCTAGGCCCGGCTACTACATACTTATCAAAGAGCCAGGACCTGTTTCGTTTCTCTCTCTCTCTCTCACTCTCACTCTCTCTTGTTTTTCTTTTTTTCCGAGTGCTGCAAATTATCAGATAGCTTCCCTTCGACTGTGCCTTTCCCTCAACCGAAAAATAGACAACAACAACAACAAGAACACCAAAAAAAAAAAACCATTCAAGTAAAATATTCAAATGAAATGTGAAACGCTGCAATTTTACCAAAGATAGAGTAAGGAGAAAGGATGGGGAAAGAAAAACGAGGAGGGGTGGTGTGGGGGGGTACAAACGGAGGCACCAAAATAGTCGGTAATCCGTCAACGGAAGTCAAACGTATTAGCATCCTGGCGATTTTTCATACAAATGGCGCCGCACCATGGGTACACGATGGAAATGGAGATGAATAGATGATGAAGAGATGGAGAAATGGAGATGGAGCAGTAGTAGTATAAGAAGATGGTACGAACGATGAACAAGAAGGACACACACACACAGACAGAAGGACTCTAGTGTTTGTGACTGTGGGCTATATAGGGCTTTGGTTGTCTCGTGGCTTGTTGGCATGATTGGGCTATCATTGGCAACCATCTAGTAGTAACCGGCAAAGGCAAAACCTGATGACATATTGCAACCATTTAACACTGTCGCTTGTAAGGCTACAGGAACAATGCAAAAGGGATTCCATTTTCAATGGAAATATTGTAAAAGGTGGAGTATTGAGGGGCATGTTGATATTATAGAGTGAGGCGGCAGAAGACACACAGGAAGCCTAAGCGAAGTCGTCGTCGTCGTCGTCATCGTCGTCAGCATCATCGTCTCTGGCAAACAAACAAAAAACAATTTCGAGGAAATTGACTGAAATTTTGCAGTGTTGCTTCATCATCAGACATGGACCATGGACCATGGACCATAGACAATGTGCTGCTGCTGCTCATGCTGCTCCTTTTGCCGCTTTCACTGTCGCCATCAACGGAAGTTTGCCTCACTTCAACTTGGGGCTAACCACATGCTGTGCTTTGGATAATGAGAGTAGTTCCTACAGTTTACTCTTGCGCTTGATTTGAAATATTATGCTGCGGCATAGAGGCTAAAGATATAGATGATGGTTGTATATATGGAGAACAGCGAACAGTAGAAACAGGAGAAAGGAGAAAGGAGAAACAAGAAATGAGAGTAACAAGAAATGAGAAACGAGAAACGAGAAAACGTACTAGAGAATCGAGACTGTGTGGCTGGCATTCATGCAAATCTGATAATTGAGGGCTTGTCGGTTGGTTTGGTTTGGTTGCTTGAAAATTTGATTCAAATGGAGAAACCAGGACTAGTTCCCAACCAGTAGACAATTTTGCATCAGGATGTTATATACTGAGATTAAGGCTGAACTACCACCAAACCAGCACCATCTGGCTGACTGGCTAACCGAAAATTGATGACTAAAGGAAGGTTTTTATGCTCAAAAATTTTTGCATATTCTTTCATTTGGTTCAAAAGGTTAATGGAGAGGTGCTATCTAAGTATAATCTCTAATAATGAGAGAGACCGAAAAGATGATAAAGATGATGACTCTAAGGGTGAAAGGGGGAGTGAGTGGGATGGAATAGAGAAAAATACACCTCAATTTGAATGTGCATTCAGTAAAAAAAGAATTTCAATAGTTATCGAAAAGAAATTTTGTAAACAAATTTCAATGAAAAGAGGGAAGCAAATTTAATAATAATCAATTAACTATTAATTATTTTATTGTAGAATTAATTTTGCCGTATATTACCGATGCATATACCGATCAAATTTATTTCTTAAATTTTAACTAAATCATCGATATGCTCAATATATAGTAGACTTTATTATTTACTTGGCTTGGCTTAATCATAATTCTTAATCCTTAGTGAGAGATCAACTCGCTCTTTAAACCCTTTTTTGACCCTTCGCGGGACAATATCATAATTTGCCATTTTGCATTAGAAAAATTAAAAAATGAAAATCTTTTACAGGCAGGAAAAAAAAGAGGAAGGAAAAGGCGAAAAAAAAAGAAGAAGCCGCATAGACAAAGCGCATTAGCAGTGAAAAGATCAAAGGATGACAAAACAAATGATTGTGGGCGCAACAAACAGAAGAAAAAAAATGGAAAGAACAAAAAATTTAAAAAAAAAAAAAAAAAGAAAAGAACGAAAAAAAAAAGAAAGAAAGACAAGACGAAACTTCAGTTTCAATTACAAAATTACAAAAACAGGCGTCAATCAGCATTAATAATAATACAAGGCGTGGCTCAACCCTAAAGCATATTTCATGAAAATCTTCTTGTGCCCTGCTACTTAACCCTTCCGTCTCGCTCTCCCCCTTTCAAGGGGTGGGTTAAGAAGGTAAGTGTGCGTTTGTGTGTGAGCGCTTTTAAAATAAAAAAAAACAAAAAAAAATTGGTAGGTACTCTACATAATGCTTGCTATGCTCTAGATATACTTATATTATATATACATTTTTTTTTTTTTTTGGATTTTTCAAAGCGCGCGCTTCTCACACAGTGAGGCAAAGGCAAGGCAAGGCAAGATGCATTGCGTCGCACAGGAAGTTGATACTTCAGGATGAAAATGTTTATGCGGGCGCTGCTGGACGTTCGTCTGGTTGTTCGCTTGCTGGTCACGTGTCAGTAAAAGAGAACAAGGACGACGACGACAACAAGGACAATGTCAATGGGAAATAATCAAGCATATTAATGACCATAAAAATATAAAAAATTTTATATATATATTCATATACATATCTATATATAGAAAGGGCCAGAGAAGGGGAGGAGTGACGTTAAAAGAAACTGAAAGAGTTAAATGCATAGATTGTATTTGTGTGTGTATGTGTGTGTGTGTGTGTGTGTGTGTGTGTGTGTGTGTGTACCTAGATATATGCAGGCAGGCGCATTGGAAACTTAATGAGCGACTTCGGACCTTGCCCTGTGTGTGCTTAATTACGTGTAGCGTAAATCGCCAAGTTGCCCCCAGAGTTTGTTGACTCTTTTTGCTGGCACTTTTTGGTTTCTGTTTTCCCATAATTAAATCTCAACCCCTTTTGTCTATGGGCGTGGTAAGGGGAGAGGATGTGCGGTAAATGTGGTCCGTTCATTTCATTTGCATATAGATGGACGGACGAACGGACAGACGGACAACAAAATTCAAGTACAGTTATGCAACAATTGATGATGCAGTTGAAAAAAAAAATAAATAAGAAAACCACGAAAAACAAAAAAAAAAATAAAGTATATACAAATATTTATTTGCATGTGAGTGAACAGAAGGCACAGAACTTGAATCAAACATATTTAGATATAGTTTTTAATCATAATCCTTACTAAGCTGAGCAGGAAATTATTCATAAAACTAAAGCATTTTACTATCTAAAATCAAGTTTATTTGGGCAAATAAACAATTTTTATAAACATTTTAGTTTTTCTATTCACTTTTTGCCGATTAATTAATAAAAAAAAAAGTCCAGCATTTGCATGAATATAACTAAAATTACTTCGGGGTTCTAGTTTTTCATTATGTATTTCTCATCTTATTCAAAGTCTTTTACATATGATAATTTCAGTAAATACCCAAATACAGTAAACTACTTATCTATTATTATTAAAAATTATTATTAAAAATATTTTATTTAGATTCATTAGTTTCTCTTTCTTTTTTTTCCATTGAATAGTCGCAGCAGATATAGGAGAATAGTTAACAACTATCAAGTCTTTATATATAATATATATATTAAAGTACTAAGAAAATGCCAGCTAACTTGCCATCAATATAAATTTTTGTTTATCTATGTGCAGGTACAGTTGCTACATAAGCAAAACTTAAGTACAGTTTAATGTATGAGTATGTGATATTTGCTTCTTCTTTTTTTATTTTATTTCTATTTTATTTTTTTTTTTTTTTTTGGTATTTTACAGGACTTTGCAGTTTTTTTGGTAATACAAAACCGCACCTCAGTCACCATCAATCAACTATAATGATTACGCACATATGATGAAAAGTTTTCGCTTTTTGGCATTTTCCGTAGCTATTATCAACTGTAAAATATCAAATAACCGCAGGATAACTGACAAAAGCAAAAATAAATAGGAAAAATGAGAGAAAGCAGGCAAAGAGAGAAAAGAAAAGAGGAAATAAAAGCATATTTTGTATAATGATTTGGCATTTTTAAGCCAATGGCAATTCCAATTGTCCACACACGCAGACACACATATGTACACACAAGCGCACTCAAACACCCACACATGTTCATGTATGTATGGAATCGGACATAGGCATCAGATTACATTGTTGTGGTAGAGAGAATCCCCACAGAAACCCCCAACCCAACCCAACCCAATCCAGACCAGGCCAAGCCACACGTGTTGCCCGGACGATATCAATAAAAAGCGAAAACCGTCGCACGGCATTTGCGATAACGGGAGGAAATCCAAAAAAAAAAAAAAAAAAACACAAAAAAAAAGAGAGAAAAAGCAGAGCAACGAGAAGAAAAAAAAAGAAAGAATATTATACGAAATTGACAAATTGACATACGTTTTGGCTTAGAGGTCCCTTCATCATATGTCCTGTCATTAGAAATAATTGTGTATATGACATTTTTGAGAGAGATTTTCATGATTACGGCCAGCGGGGAGCGGGGGGATGTTGTTGCAAAGCCAGGCATTTATAGAGTACGTGGTTAGGTGGCTAAATCCCTTTTTGAGTTCTGAGCAGCTTTGGTCAGCTTTGGTTGTTTCGTGATATTCGGTTTGATTGGAACCCTTTGATTTATCAGTATATATATATATATATATATATATAATACACATATTTATAGATTTTTCTTCATCTCTAATTGTGTGCTGCTGCCCTTCTAGTTTGGTAGATTTTTTTGCACAAACTGTTGGCATGTATGCGCCGAGCCGCCTTGCCTTTTGTTATTTGCTTCGAATTATGTGCGAAAAATTGTTCAACTTGATTTCGATTCCAGATTATAATTCCTCGGCTCAAAAAAGGGGATGTATGTCCAGATTTATTTCTCAAGATTAGAAAGAGAGACAGAGAGAGAGAGCAAATCTTTCACTCTTCTATCTTTACTTTTGCCATTGAAAGTCATAAAATGAAATTTTCTCAACAGCCAAAACCATCAGAAGGAGAGGAGCTGCTCTAGCTCTTATTCTGGCTACTGGCATAAGTTTTACGATTTCGATCATAAAAAGTCGGATAGTTTGATATCAGGGAGTAATTAAAACATGACTGCATCATAGAAGAGCGTTTCCTGTAAATGTTTGTAATCCTTTTTTTTTTCCTCTTTGTTTCTTTATTTTTTTTTTTTGCATAATTTTTTTACATCTCCAAAGGGAATATGAAATAAACGTTTTACGACAAGAACAGAAGGATGAGCGAAGGGATGTGCGGAGTGAGGGGAGGGAAGAGTTGAAAAACAAAAAACGAGAGAAATGAAATTAAAAAATATGGCAAAAACGCGGAAAAGAAAACAAACAATCGAGATGAGCAATTCTTTTCCCCTTTCTCTTTTTTCCCTATATTTTTATAGCCCCCCGCCTTCTCCCCGCTTTATTCTACTCTGTCTCTTTCTCTGACAGTTTTGGTCTCCAGTGTCTGCAATTGTTTAT
The DNA here is from genome assembly GCA_018150375.1 of Drosophila sturtevanti. Classification (NCBI taxonomy): domain Eukaryota; kingdom Metazoa; phylum Arthropoda; class Insecta; order Diptera; family Drosophilidae; genus Drosophila; species Drosophila sturtevanti. The sequence goes on along the minus strand of JAECWJ010000688.1, from coordinate 3,177,674 downwards.
CTAAAAGGATAATTGTCGAAGGGTTGCGCGAAAATGAATTACAACTTCATAAGCAATAAAATCATTAAATTTTTATTATCAGGCTATGTTGAATATCTCTACGAGAAGGACCAAAAAAAAAAAAAACAGGAAGAAAAAAAAAACGAATCTCAAAAGCAGCTTACAGTATTCTGAGATTGCCCTGGAGCTAGCAGACACAACCCTTTTTTCTCCTGATTATGGCCTGAAAAACCTGTCACCCTGGACTGGGCAATAGAGAAAATTACAATGCTCTTTTTCAATGAAACCAAAACGTCAGAAGTTGTTATAGTTCTTCATGCAATTTGCAATCATTGTGAGGAGCTTCAATATATTAATCGGATATTTAAATTTAAAACAATTTTTATTTTAACTTAGATACATATATATATCTCAAGGATAATGGGTAATGAAAGCCAAGCAGATTTTTATTTATCTCGAAACTTATTAAATATAATTAAAACACATTTTTCCTAAAATTTTGATTTTTGATTCAGAAAATTTTCAGAATATATTGTAAGATGAAATTGCTAATGAAAACTAAATTCTATAGTTTGAGAAATCAGTTTAATATATTTACTAAATAATATCTTAACTTAATATTTGTTTTTTAATAAACCAAAAACGTACATTTAAGCTAATTCGAAAACTTGTTAATTTCTACTCAAATCAAAAAATATTTAATCGGTTTTTATTTAACAATTTGAATTATCTTAAATTTGCTAATGTAAATGTATATATATATATATATGAAATATGCCATGTGAAAGTTGGGATTTATAAATAAATTTCCAGCTGCCTTTTAGCAGTTTAAAAAAAAAAAAGATTTGCAGAGTATATAATATTCAATGTTATTCCGCTGACTTGCCGTTTTTTTAGCCTTTATTATATTTTTTTCTGTTTATTTTTAGCTCAACTGCAATGCCGTTATTTATTTTTATAATGCCCAATTTTTATTTGTTTATAAACTTTTTGCAGTGCTCTAATGCGCTTTTATGTTATGGACAAAAAAAGAAACAAAAAGCAACAGAAAAAACAAACAAACAAATAGAAACGGACGACGACCATTAAGTGAACGGAATGGCTAGATAGATGAATGAATGAATGAATGAATGAATAAAAGAACGGATAGATGGATGGTTGGGTAGTTGGTTAGTTGGGTGGGTGTTGGAATAAGGTGCTGAGGGTTGTTATTGTTGTTGTTGTTGTTGGTTACTGGCTTATGCCAAATGCTGTTATTTGTTACAATTACACTGGACACAACTAAGTAGTATCTCCAAGATGATGGCAGTTTTTCTTTATCTTCTTATTCCAATTTTTTTTTTCTTCTCCTTCTTCTTCTCCTTTTTTTTGGTTGTAACAAATTATGGCACATCAAGATTTAAAACGAGTGGAATGTATCTCTTTGACCTGTGCTCTTTGACTGTCTGTCCGGCTCGACTATTTGCTCCGTTGAACTTGTCACTTGAAGATGGAAGATGGAAGATGGAAGACGGAAAGACGGAAAGAAGAAAAACGAAGGAGCGGAACGAGCACACAGTTCATCTGTCAAATGTCAAACGGGTCTGGATCAGAGTTTGCAATTGGGATTGTCCTGCGCTTACATTAACTAAATTAAGTAATCGTTTCCACCACCCATCCCTCTCTCTCTCTCTCTCTCTCTCTCTCCTTGGCATTGCTTGATGCATAATTTGTTAATTTAACAATTGCTAACGTTTCTATTTTCTCTATTTTGTCTCATTTCGGATACGTCTCGGGGGATATTTTGTCATGGTGAAGTAAATTAGTTAAGCGGATTGAAGAGTTCTAAAAGATTTGCTCTCCGTTTCTATTTGTTTTTTTTTTTTTTTTTTGTGTAGCTAATAGCTGGTACTTAAATAGTATTATCTAATCTGCAGCAAATTGCAAAAAAAAAAAACAAGCTGAGAATCGGATATACATAGTTACTGATAGATTTTAGGTTTAGAAATTCTTCAATATTTAACTAGAGTTTGGAATATGTTAAAAATGTCAAATATTAAGCTAATCACAAAATTATAATTAATTTATTATTTTTAAATTACAGAATCCAAGTTATAAACTTCCCTTTTGGTTAATTTCCCTTTTGATATATTACTTTAAAAACTTATATACATCTAGTTTCTCTTTAAATCTATTTCAATTTTTTATTCCAATCAAGTGCATTTAAAATTAGTTCTACATATACACACACACATATATATATATATATATGTATATATATACATATATGTATATAGAAAAGAAGTTCTAATTATTATGAAATTAACGAGCAGTTTTAAATAAAATGTTGCCTTTTCCACTTGGAAAATTTAAAAATTTTTCCTTAATCCGAAAAATTAATGACTGCTCAAAATTTCTTTAATTTTCCCTTTGTTATCTTTGTTTTGCTTGAGATAAGTTAAGTGAAGTTTTTCCTTTGGTTTAACCGGAAAAGCCAACGTGTTAATTGATTTTTCTCACTTTACCTTTATTTTTTTTACGGATAGGTAGAGGTAATAAATATATATATATATATATATATGTATATATGTACATATATATTTTGAAATGTAATTATTAATGATAATTTTATAGATTGTTTTTTTCGTTTTTTTTTGGTTTCTTCCTATGAAGAGTCAAATTAATTTTAATTATCATCCAAAATTGATGATTGCTTTAAGTCTTTTAGGCATTAAAAATGCTCAACGCCTATTTTAGCCTATAAATTTTCATGGTAATTAAGTTGCGCCTCCTTTTCACACACACACACACACACACGCACACACGCGCGTCATGTGTGCATACACTGGAAACGAATGAAGGCGATAAAAGTCATCGCTGTGAGTGCCAAGTGCCAAGTGTTTCAACGTTCATATTGACTCTGTCCATTTTGTCCATTGTCCGATGTTCGTTGTTCGTTGTTGGTTGTTGGTTGTTGGTTGTCGTTTTGTCCCTTGAGAGATACTTTTTGACAATAACTCATAAAGGCATTTTAACTGCCCGGGCATTGGCTAATGACCAGACACACTGTCTGTATGGAAGGAATATCGACTACTTCTCGGTCTGAGAGAGTCTGGGACACAAATTGCGCGCAATTAGTGTATACAATTTTTGAACGCTAGATGGCGCGCATACACATCTGTATGCCACACCCACCCACCAATATAACACCCTAACCCCATCCTACCACATTCACATGATTAGTCCTGAGTGTGTTTTTGGCGTTGTAATTGCTTTTTGTAATTTATGCCCGCAACGCATTTTGTCTCCATGTGCGCGAAATACCCCCCCTTGCCATACGTCTCCCGCCTGCCCCCGCCTACCATCTCCCTGTACTCCCTCCTCCACTCAACCGTTTCTTATTCATCTGCATCTCCTCATTTACCTTCTGGTGGCTTCAACTGCTGCTTCTGCTGCTGCTCCTGCTGCTGCTGATGATGATGATGATGCACTTTGGTCCATCATTATGACAGTTGCTTGACGACCAAACCGAAAACCAAAAAAAGGGTCTTCTCTACCGTAGTTAGGGTTTTGGTTCGTTTTGCTGATTGGGTGATTTTTCTTCACTTTGCTGTGGCTAATTTTCGTTTTTGTTGTCTTTTTCATTTTTCCCTCCGATTTTTATTCTTTTTTTTTTTTTTTTTGTTGTTGTTGTTGGTTTCTCGGTTTTCCTTTTTCACTTTGTGACATTTGACATGTGTAGTAAGTACCAAAAAGTAACTCCAAAAAGCAACGCATGTCCCACATTATTGGTGTGAGCAAAATTTGTCATGGTGATTAGTAAATCACACACACACACACACACAAGCCCGCCGCGGCGGTTGAGTTTTTAAATATTTAAATTGATTTTAATGGGATCTGCGTGAATTATTTTCACAACACACAAATAAGCGGTGAATACGCCCTTCTAGTTAATCAAGCTGTAAGCCGGATATAACTTTATATCAAATAAGTAGAGTGATATGGCGATAATTCGATCTCAAAGACGTTTTACCTTTCGTCAATTGAATATCCTTCATTTCTTTAACTAAAGGATTAAGCAACCAATGGCCTCCAATGGTTTTTGGAAAGATCATATATACTTTAAAATCTAAATATTTTCCGTACCCTTTAATAAGTGTAAAAAATAAGTAAAAAAAAGCAACCTAAAAGATTTTCAAATTATCCGAAATTGATTGCCCGATTGAATTTCACGTTAGTTTAAATGTTTACTCGATCATAAAATCAACTATAGAATAGAATATGTAATTTTTTTTTTTCAATAATTAAAAAATTTTTTTTTTTTTAATATATGTATAATCCATCTACACTAGTCTCGTTTTTGTATCCTTTTCTCATTTACAGAAAGAGAAATATATATAAAATGAACTCTTTACTTTCAACCAGTCTGTTTCTCATTTGGAAATACTTTTTTTTTTCAATTAATTGCCATTTAGTTAACTCTTTTTTTACCCGGTTGGAAAGAGGAAACGAAAAAATATTTAAAAAAAAAAAAGAGGAATTCATCTGGACTCCAAAAAACCACATCCAACAATTTCCCATTCCATTTCATTCATAGTTACATTTTTGCTATAATTATGGCGACCAACGAGGCGTAAACATATGTCGCCCTATCCAACATACATATATGTATATATATAAAAATTCTTAAATAAAAACAAAATTAAATCAGAATGTACAGTACTCACACTTAGTTGTATCTGAAAAAAGAAGGAAAGAAAAAATATAGAAATTAGTTGAGATTGGTTAAGAATAATGGAAAATCTTTTATATGTATGTATATATATCTTATGAAATATGATTGATGTAGTATAACCTTTATTATTGATATAGAATATTATAATGAAAGTTGAATGTTCCATTTTTCAAGATCAAATTTCTTTATTTGATTGATTTGAATTATTTACTTTGCTTTATCAGAGAACTTAACACATTTTTCTTCATGTTCCTTTTGAAATTTCAAATAGGAAAATCCAAAAATATCGAAATATTTTTAATATGTAAAAGATAGACTTATAGTTAGATATGGTGCTAGATCAAGTCCTAGCTGGATCTTATGAAACTATAAAACCTTTAAAAATAAATATGATGAGAATTAAATTAAATATATATATTATTATATATTAAAAATACAAAAAATAAATTTTCAAATTTCAAATAAAATATAAAATACATTTTTTTTACATTATAATCTGAAGCATTATCAGATATCTCTGATTATCTGTTAGTCTTTTTGTATCTTCATACATTTACATACATATAATATATAGAAGAATCGTTGGTAAAGATCGGGTTAAAAGTTAAAAGTCTATCCTGTATTCACTGTACAATATTACATATTTATAACAAAGTTATCCCATTTTAGGCAGTCTCTACTGTAGGCTGAACCCTTTTTGATGGCTTGCACAATCTGCCAGCCCTTACAATATGCAACAGTTAAAGTTGCATTCATATTTTTGAATGTCCTTTTTTGCTTTGACTGTGTGTGAGTGTGTGTAGGAGGTTGTTTTCAATAGCCGAAATGTATGAAAAGGACTATGCCACAGTCAATCTCCCTTTCTCTACTGCCACATCCACTGCCTCTGCCACTGCCACTGCCACTGCCTCTGACTCTTGTCGACCTCAACTCAACTCAACTCCACTCATCTCATTTCCTTTTTGCCTGGTTTTTTCATTCATTCATTCGGTCAACGAAATTGTTGTGCCGGCCGCGTTGGGCAGGTTCATTCATGTACAAATTGTTCAAAGTGAATTTTCAGGCTGCATTTGTCAGTTGTCCTCTTCGTCACACACACACACAAATTTCAGTTCCAACCTCATCTCATCACTGGTTTGGGTTTCAGTTTGGTTTGATTTTGTTTTTTTTTTTTTTTTTTTTTTTTTTTTTTTTGGTGGTTTTTGGGTACGTTTTTTAATAAATGTTGCAAATGCGCTTTTACGCTTTTGACTTCAATTTGTCCAGTCGCATGTGAAACTTTTGATATTTCACTCGCATTTGCTTTTACTTTTTCATTCATCGTATTCCTTTTTTGTTTTTTGTTTTTTTTTTGTTTCCACATGTAGCATAAAATTCACCGTGTGTTTTTGTTGCGTTTATTGTAATCGCATTAAGTGCGCTTATTTAACGCAAATCTGCCCCAGCACACACACACATATATATATATATATATAGATGTATATGTATTTGTATGTATATATGCAGAATTATACTGTTAACCGAATCCTTGATCTTTGCCAGTCCAAAACGCTAATGATGACTAATTTGTTTGCATTGCCTTCAGCCTAGCGTCCTTAACTCACTAGCTCTCAGTCCCATGCATTTGTCGAGTGGGCCACATGTGTATGGCCCTGTGTGTGTGTGTGTGTCTATGTGTGAGTGTGTGTGTGTGTGTGCGGCCACAAGTGTTTGCCAGGACTCGAGTTTGTTTCTCAACCTATCAGCCACTGCCACTGTCACTGCCACCACCACCAAGTCCCCCCTTCCCCTCACGCCACTCCTCTCCTCTTCCGCCTTTTCTCATTCCATCAAATCTCATCTTTGTTCTCAGAATGAAGGCTTTTTGTTATTTTTGCAACATTTAACGCTTATTTGGCTCTTTGCTAAGCTTTCATCGGTTAAAAAGGCTTTTCAGTCTGTTTATTTGTTTTTTTTTTCTTTTTTTTGTTGTTGCTGTTGTTTTTTCTTTTAAAGCATTTAGAAAGGTTTTCATTTTTACTGTTGTCGTTGCTGTTGTTGTTGTTGTTGTTGTTACTGCTGCTGTTGTCCTTGTTGTTTTTAGATGCAGCGCCCAATTAATTTGCAATTAGCATTTTGTTTTGAAATTGTTAAGCAAATGATTTTCAGGACTCTTAACAAAATAAACATCAGCCAGGGCAATTATACATAGGAAGCCTTCTTTTTTTTTTTAACAATAAATATTTAATACAATTAAATAAGTATTATATACATACATACATATGAAAGAGCAATAAATATTAAATAATTAATAACTTAAAAAGAATAGCACATCTACTTATTTTTTTAGTAGTTTTTAATTTTAAAATAATTTAATGAGTTTTCAATGAGAAATCTTATATTTGCTTGATTTCTGTTCATATATATCAACTATATATATATATGGTTATTTGTAGAAAATGAAATTGATATTCATTCGGAAGCTGTCAAAATCAAATATTTTCGAATAGGTAAAATCATATTTAATCCATTTTTAAATAGTTCAGATCTTAACCATTTTAGTTCAAAGGAAGAAGATGAAATCAATTGCATATTTTTTTTTTGCCATCAATTTTGAATTGAAGCATCTTTAACCATTAGGAAAAACTCATTTTTATGGTCACTTAAACATTTGAAACTGCTTTTTCGATTCTACCCCACCCCCCCCCTCTCCATCCCCAGCCCATTTTTACATCTTTTTGCATTCTTCGTATTTGATTCACTTGGGTTATGTGTGATATTTTAGTTTTCATTCTTTCGTCTTGTGTGTGTGTGAGTGTTTTCTTTCGTTTTTTTTTTGTTGGTTTTATGTTTTTATGCATTTTGCGTGAAAACGCCATGAAATATGCAACACATGTGGCGCCTCAAATTGTCTTTTATGTGTCGCGGCGGTCCAACAGCCATCCCAATCCCCATTCCCATTACCCCTTCACCCTCACCAATATTGAAACCCATGCAAAAAGTTTCTCTTTTCCGTTATTCCCTTCAAAATTCCCTCTATACTTTCAGCCTCTTCTTTTTGCATATATGGGTATAAGTGAATGTGTGTGTGTGTGTATATATATATACATATACCAGTCAAGTTTTATGTGGCGCATTAAAAAATTTGCAAATGTCACGTATGCAAACTGTTCTTATCAATCCTCCTGCCACTTTGCAATCCACGCTGCTGTCTGCTTATCGTCAGTCGGCTAGTCATAAAAGATGCTGTCCTCAGTTACAGTAGCAGCAGCAGCAGCAACAGAAGCAGCAGCATCGGCGAGAGTCATAAAACTAAAGGAGAAATCAAAATAAATAAAAATAAAAACTGGTACACACACACACACATACATACTTCTATATACTGGCACACTCTCTCACACACAAATTTGGCCATAAAAATAGATAAAGAATGAAATTTGAATAGAATCAAACTGAAGCGAAATGAACGAACTGAACTGAACTGAACTAAACTTAACTGGGAAGCTTCACTGCATCGTGTACCGCAGTGTATACCAAACGTTCCGTCTTTTCGTTCGTCTGTCGGTCTTTATGGCAGGACGCCGCTTTGTCTGGGGCGTGTATAATCTATGCAGGAAATGGTTAACGATCTTATCCAAAGAATATTTATATATATATATATATATTTACATTTTATAGCGTCTTCGTCGTCATTATCAATGTGTTTGTTGGCGGTCGTAAACTATAAATTCAATTATATAATTTATTGTAATTTAACCAAAAATAATACATTAAATAAATAAACACAAAAAACAAAAAAAAATAAATAATAAAAGAAAAATATAATAATAATAATAAACCATACACGGAAGCAATTATCGTAATTTTTCAATGCATTTCTTTTTTTTTCTTCTTCTTTTTGTTGGGTTTTAATATTTAAATCAATATTTTAAATCAAATGAAATTAATTTTAATTGCAGAACTTATTGATTATGAGGAGATGGTTGGCGATGGGAGGAGGGGCGGAGATTTGTTTGCTCTAGGCGGCATATCCATAAATCTGCTTATTCACATTCAATTCGGAAAGAGCTGGGCAAGTAGTGGGAGAAGGAGTGTAAAGGGGTGTCGGTGTGTGGGTGTGTGGTTGTGTGTTTGATATAATAAAAAGTTACAGTGTATTTATTCAACAAGTTGGTTACATATATATATATGTATATATACATATGTATGTAAATAAGCAAATATTAAGTTCATTAATATTCTATAAAAACCGCATAAAAGTTTAAATTTAATCATTAATTGTTTTATCTGAAGTCTTTGAAGCGGTTCAATAGAGGTTTACATACATATATTTTTTTATACATATTATAAATGAATTAAAGCTTTTATATTAAGAATTAAAATCATTAAATGAAATTAATTTAATTATTATTACTATATATACTTCAATTTCATTAAATTTTAATATTTAGAGTTTAGTTAGTTGCATTTATTGCGCTGTATTTAATAAGAGTATCGAATAAAATGTTTAAAATCTTCAACAAGAAGATCTTATGGAAGTAAAAATTTCAGTAATCATTCATTCATTGATCATCCAAAGGGAATTGAAAAAGAAGGGACATCTGTATAAGTTATTTGAGATACAGTTTAATTATACATATGTGATTTCAGATATTAACTCGACTTTTCGCAACCGAACAACCGCCAACGATTTATTTCCGAATCCTCTACTTTTCCTGATCTTTTTCCCTACATCCGGAAGATATCTCAATAAGCACTGCAGATGCCGAATGCCTGGTACCTGAACTGGCTGGCAGCTTCCCCCTTTACAGGAATATATATGTATTTACATTTAATTTAATGCACATTCACTAACTTAAGTAAGATCTTTAAAAATAAGATAATATAACGAAAACTACAGCCATTGATGTACGAGCTAGATATGAGAGAATAGAAGCTTTAAGTGTAGGAAGAGAGATCTCTGAACTGATCAATCGGTCAAGTCGATTGTAATCAGTACAAAGGACCCGAAAGGATTCATGCAAAGCATAGTTTGTGTTACAGCGTTCAAAAAATAAGGGAATATAGTTTCCAGTAGGCCTAAATGTTACTTTAAATTATATACATATATAGTCCATATCATCATTTAGGAGCTTATTAATAAAAGTTAAAAAAGCTTTTACAGAATTCGAATATTATGAATTAACAATTAAACGCAGATTGTTCAAACCCTTTTCCACCCCTTCCCCTACAAATGGAGTCATTACTGTATATATTTCTAACCCAGATTAAAGGTACATACATATACAATACTAATATATCAAAGTTAAGGCTAATACATATTACTGGATTTCAATTCTTTGAGAATTGTTAAATTGGTTTTTTGTGTATGTTTGCATACTCTATTTTCTTGTAACAATAAAATTAAACTTAATTTGCACATTCCTTTGGTTATTTACACCCACACACACACACACACACACACAGATATAATAATAGCTCATGCACCTACTTATAACAACACTAATTGCCACACATTTACAGAGTCGACAAGTTTTTCATGCAATCGCAGCATGACTCATAGAAAAAGGGGTCTCTCTTTCGTATATTTCTCATTCCATGCGAACCTAAACCTCAGCGCATACACACAGGCACACACACACATACACACACACACAGGCACACACGCACACACAAGTACAGAGAGTCATAGATAGACACTTGACTACTGCCCATGAAAAAAATATTAGTGCAACTAAGACCAAAGACAAATAATGACATAAAGAGCAAACACACACACACGCACACACACACACACACACACACACAGAAATAATAATAATAAATAGGAACCAAAATCGGGACATGTCGTTGCAAGTAACTCCTCAACTCAACCTTTAACGATACCGAAAAATCTGTTATCTATTCATAAAATCTATAGTTTGGTAAAGAAAGAAAGGAGAGAAAATACATACAAAGAAAATGAGAAGGGGGAGGGGGAGGGGGCGAAAATTACTCAAACAACTGACATGTTTGTGCAGACAAACGGATGATCGGACAGATCGATGGTCGGATGTATGTATGTATATATATTTTGTTGGTTCGTACGGTAGGCAAACAAAAAAAAAAGAACAATCAAATAAATTAAACAAAAGGCACAAGAAGCAGATGAAACAGATGAAGACGAAGAAGGTCCAAGTGGATCGTAAAGCAATCTTATCGGTATATCATTTTTCGTTGTGGGTTTTGTATCGGTTTTGCGTTGAGTGTCTATATATACATATGCACATATGTATGTGTGAGTGCGACTGTATGTATGTGTGTGTGTGTGTGTGTGTGTAAGTAGGACCCAAATGACCGAAGCCGAAGCCAAATCTAGACAGTTATGCACATGCCGAGACGATCAAAGCCCCCCCTACCACACCATTCGCAACCCAAACCCCCAACCTAAACACTCGTTAAACAACATTAAATGGGTCTCGTTTTTGGTTGAAGCCCCTTCCACACACAAACACACACACACACACACGAGCACACCATCACCAGTCGCAGGTCTCCCGTACCATTCAAGCATTGCCGTCTGAGGTGATGACTCATCGCCTGGGAAACGTTGCCGGTGTCAGTGCCAGTGCCAGTGCCAGTGCCCAGTGCCAATGCCCAGTGCTGGAACTCTGAAGCTTCTGCTATACAACCGCGATCTTAATCGTCTGCCTAACCTAAGCAGCGCTCAATGACAGGCGTTACAAAATGTGCGATAGAGACAGAGACTAAGACAGAGTAGGAGATGGAGATGGAGTGAGAAAGAGAGAGGGAAATGGATGAAGGGAGAAGGAGAGAGAAATATCAAGTTAATGACCCATACCCATCATATACATATGTAGCTATAGCTCAGTTGTGTGCAACGGATCACTTGGCAATTGTCTTTGTCTTTTCTTTTTCTTGGCCTTTCTAAATGGGAAATCAAATAAAAAACCAAAAAAAAAAAAAAAAAAAATTAAATATTTTTCCCTCTGACAGACGGCAAAACATGTACATATGTGTGTATGTGTGTGTCTGGGCCACCAGTTGAGATCATAAAAAATTAACACAAATTAACGAAACGAAGCAAAACCGATCCGAAAATGAGAGACAAAAAAAAAAAGAAAAGAAAAAAAAGAGAAGCCCGAAAAAAACCCGACTTTGAAATGCCTTAAATAATGACAAATAACAAATTTTGAAATTAGAAATTCGACGTTTTTTATGTTAATAGGATATCTTGGTTGTGTCAAGTATAAAATAATAATCAAAATGTTTCGTAACTCTTTGAAATAATGTAGGAGAAGAACTTGAAAAGAAATTGTCTTTATTCCTAATATTTGGTTATAGTTCCATAGCCTCCACATCAAATTATAGGTATATATAGATACTATATATAGATACCAGATACTGTTAAGATATACTTTCATTCTTCCTCAAATTGATATACCTTTTGGCTGAGGTGTTAATATAAATTTACATAGGTATATGAGGATGGGGAATTTTGGATTATGAGTAAAATGAGAGGGAGTCGAAATTTAAATGGCACAAATTTTGGGCAAACCAGTCACGAAAATAAAAAGCAAGAGATAGAGAGAGAGAGAGAGACAGTCAGACAGAGAGAGAGAGGGAGAGAGAGAGTAGACAGATCGCGAGAGAAAAAGAGAAGTAGAGAGAGCGCGGGAGAACCACAAAAAACGAAGTGTTGTTAAAAGAAAGAAAGAGAGCAATGACAAATAAATAATACAAATTGTTTAAACAAAGAAATTAATTTCTGTTTGCGGAAGTATTTCACATTCTGAAATCTGTCTACATATTTACATACATATGTATGCAAATTCATCATTCTGTTGCTAGTTAATCCATTTGATTAGATTTTGATTGAAATTAAAATTTATTTTATTTTTGTTAAGGTGAGATTTATACAGGTAATCGGAAGGGAAAATGTATCAAAGAAATATTTTCGATTAATTGGGCAAGAGTTTTTGTAATTGAATCAATCAATCAACAATCCACTGTTAAGATTTTTGCAAAACAAAGCAATTGGATCATCGAAATGCTGAAATTTGAAGGTAAAATGAAGAAATTCTTGAAATGATTTCATCTGATATTTACTCCAATAAAAATTTGGAAACTAACAAAAAAAAAATACTACGATATGTCGTAGTTAAACGAAATTCGACATTCTTTTTGTCTATAGTTAATAGTTGGGAAATGCTGGAGAAATAAATATATGCATACATATATATATATATATATATATATTTATATATATTCAAATTCAAATTCAATTTACTTCACTCTTTGTTATAATTACAAATTTCTTTTTTTGTGAACGGTTTCTTACAATAATTTAAGAGTTTAGACTAAGTATTAGCCCTCCTTTTCTACTTAGATATTTATTTAGAAACATGACATATGGCGGCATATACGATGACATAATTATTTTTGAGAGAAAAATCAAAGAAGATGAAAATCCCAAACTTATTTATTAAAAGCTAACTTAAATACTAAATAATACTTAATCTAAATGGCTATGCTAGGTCGTTTATATGCGAATATGTTAAATCATGACACTTGATTATGAAATTTTGCAATAGTCGCGATAATCTAGATCATCGATAATCTAGATCAAACGTAGAGTGATGCCAAGGAAGATTTAAAATAAGCTTCAAGATTTAATTTTGTGTGATTTGCAACTGACTTATGCGACATTTGGCTATATCAGAACAGACTAGGTAAACCGTAAAAAGAAACTGCATGGAAAATTAACCTAAACAAAAACAATTTGTTTTCTATGTTTATTCTCGTGTTGCTATTTACATAGGGATATAACGTACGGACTATATATATATATATTTTTGTATAATTATACATATTATATATATATATAATTGAATAATTTTTCATTTCATATTTAATTTCAAACGATTTTAATTATTCTTAAAATTTCACGACTTCATTCCAGCAGCGTATTATATCAACTGAACTTAAAAAACTTTGAACTTAATATTGACGTAATTCTTCCCTGTTTTCTAATGTTTCTTTACATCATTACATTAACCGTTACACTAAGTCAATATTCCAGTGTACAATATGTAAGAAGTAAATTGTAGGATAAAATATATATATATATATGTATATATATTATATATATATTTATATAAGTAAAAACGGAAGGAAATAAAGATGCAGGTGAAAATTTGGTTTCATCTATTTAAATATGTGTACAAGAATAATACTATAATTTATATATTTATTTATGTTATTTTGCTAACAGAACTTTCAATCTGCATATCTGATTCATTGTTTGGTGTTTGGTTTTTCATCGAAGCAATTTCATTGTTTGATTGAAAAACTCGTTTACTCCATTTAGACATTTTTTCATGGCATTTTTAAATATTTTCTAACTTTTTAACATATTGCATAAGCCAACATGTAATTTATTTGTCAGAAAATCCCTATATGAAGTTTAACATTTGAGATAAGATAATGCCATGTATTGAGCAAGAGCAAGCCAAATCAATCATAAAAACAAGGCTTTAATTTAGATACTAATTAATCTACCTAGTTATTAGTTTTTGAAGAAAATGATTTAGAATTAATTTTATTATTATTATTTTCCCACCTAATTGTTTCAGCAGATAAATGTATGTTTATATGTATATATATATATATATATATATATATATATATATATTCTGTAGTACAAGAGAAAAAAGGCAAATATCATCGACTCTCTCACAAATAAACAAAGAACACACCGCCGCTTTCAACAAGATTCGCTCTCAAAGTTAAGTAACTTGCGCAAGTTGTTGGGATTACTCATTAGCATTCGTGGGGGGGAAAAGCACACTGCGCATACTCACTCAGATACGCAAGTAAAAGCACATGTTTATATGTATGTATGTATACATATGTATACACATACATACATATATACTTATATATACTGATAGTATAATTATTTGAGGCAGTCCCAGGGAATCAACTACGTCAGATACACTGATACAGATACAGAAACAAAGACAAAGACTAAGCGATGCGAAAAAAAAATATTGTTACATTTCCGTTTTTTTTGTTGACAAATTTTAAGCGTGGGGTGTATGTGTGTTTGGGTGGAGGGGGGTAAAAGGGTAGAGACAGATTCAATAATTTTCGTTGGAAAGTTTCGCTGTTCGCATGTCAAGTAAATGTCATTGATGTAAAATTATCGGGAAACTTCCGAATGATGATGATGATCCACTCATTTGACACAATTCTCAGGGAATTGCATGTGATTGCATCCTCCTCCCTCCCGCCTTCTGTTTCTTTTTTCGTTTCATTTCGTTTCGTTTTTTTTTTTTTTTGATTTTTTCTTTTGTTTTGTTTGCATGTGGGTCATTTAACATGCAGATTAAAAACTCAATCAAAAGCTAATTTGACAAATTCAATAACCAAAGGACCGACCATGCGGCGGTTGGTTTGAAAGAAATTGAAACTTTATGATTCCCATTTCCAAGCAATTAGCTATGCAAATTGATTGCAACTATATGGGTGGCGTTAGCAACCCTAAAAAATGTTAAATAAATATACATACATATATAAGAAAAAATAAAATAAAAAGTGTTGACACAGTTCACACACAGACACACACACACAAGACAAAAATGTAATAATTACCCGCATAAGAAAAGTCAGACCATAAGAAACAACTATCATGTAATCCTTTAAGAAAACAAACCAAACCGATAGAATCTATAGATTTCAAACATCATTTATGCCTCATTGGATAAGTTTAATCTTAATCTTGAAATATTTGAGGGAATGATGAAGGGAACTCATACATACATACATACATACATACATGCATACATACATACATATGTATAAGGTAAAGAGTCAACTAATTGCCATAAACTATTATGCCGTCGCGATTCAAGAGTTTGGCCATATTCACGATTTTGACTCCACCCCACAATGATGATGATGATGATGATGATGATGATGACGATGATGATGATGATGATGACGATGATTCATGAATGAGAAAAAAGGTAGCCCTCCTAGCCGTTATAGGAAAGGTTCAAATAAAAAAAAAAATAAAGAAAGAACCCAAAGCATAGCTCCGCCCCACAAATCCACAACGTATACGTATAAAGTAGCCCAAAAAAGAAAAAAAAGAGACCCAGCCAAAAAAAAAAAAACAGAAACAGAAAGAAGAATGAAACGAAAACCCAACTCCAAAGCAATTCAAGCCAATCCAATTCGAGTTGTGAGCCAAAGTGAAAGAGAAAATATATATATACATATATATATATATATATATATATACATGTATTTTTGCTTTCTGGAGTATAAAATGTTGTTAGGAAATAAGCCACGCCTTTTGAATTTATGTTGCTCCGTGTGTAGCAAGCAAACCCGGCGAACCCGGAAAAGGCAAAAGACCGAAGAGAAGAAGAAGAGGAGAGAGCTGAGAGCGTTGAGGAAAAACAGAACAAAAAAAAAAAAAAAAAAAAAAGAAAAAAAGGAATAAACTATGAAACACCATTGTGCTCTGTGTGTGTGTGTGTCTGTGTGTGCAAGTGGGTAGGAAAATGTGAATAGAGCAGCACAGAAACAGAAGAAACAGTGAAAATAAGGCAAATAGCACTAGTTGTTGTTGTTGTTGTAACAATAGACCTCTAGACGATGACAGGAATAGAACACGGAACAAGGAAAATCAACCCCTAAGTGGGGGAAGCTCTAGCTCTGTGGTAATATTGTAACAGTGGAAGAGGCAACAACAACAACAACAACAAACAGCACTTGAGACGCAAGCCAACACCGAAAAATTGGTAGTAGAAGAGCAGCTAGAGCATAACGGCATTGTGGGTGGAGTTATACATACATACATGCATATACATACATATCTATATATATGTATATATATATATGAGTGGAGTTGTATAATTATTTATAATTTGGAATGATGTACATTAACTTATGCAAAATTCAATAGTTTCTATATATATATATATATTTCTTACCATTTTTTTTTTTTTGTAAAAGTTTTTAATCCAAAAAGCATCCGAAAAAATATATAGAATTAACAAACTTATTAATTTATTGCCTTTACTAATTATTATATTATCCTTTATAGAAAAAGAAGAGTTAAACATTTCATGTTACTCATTATGTAACTTAGCTCATATATTTATATGATATACAAAAAATATTGAGAATATTTAAGTAAAAAAAATGACGTAGGAAATCAATAAAATAGTCGTTAAGATTAGACTGAATCATTGAATTAGCTTCAGATCCATCATCCATATAAATATGTATTTATATACATATGACTAAATTCAAGGAAACTAGAAACCGATTCTCTTGAGATATATTTAATTTGAAGCAAATCAAGATAAATTTGAATTAATCTTCAATATTTTAATAAAAACTTTAGTTTCATGAAACGCAAATTAAAATCGAAAACATCTAGAAAATTCCAAACAATTTCAACTAAAAGTTAACTTAATCGTAATCAACAAATTATTAAGTAAAATTGGATTTAATTCAAATAATGCAACAATCAAATATATTTAAATTAATATATTTAATAAAAGAAAACACATTAAATTATTCATTATCACATTTCAATGGCAAATCTGTTGTTCATACATAGACAAAGTCAATGACTTTATTACTTAGATTACATTTTAATAAATTAAAATAATACAAATATTTATATTTTAATAAACTTTATATTTCGATTACACTTCGTAGGAAATTTTAAATTTGACTTTATTTGGAAATATATGTATATTATATTTGGGGCAAACTCATTTATACATATGTATGTACATACATATGTGCATATGTGTGTATATAAATTTTGCTTAAAAACTTGCCATTTTCTTATCTGTAGATCAGTTTGAATTACTCATTAATCAAAATTTTTGCATAATTTTTTAATGACTTTGTAAAAAAGAAGAACGCGTAATCCTCATATATAAATATACAATGCGGTTTGCAAATAACTGTACATTTATACTTATATGTATATCAACCTTACTTAATAAGCATATGCGTTTATTACTCATATATGTATAGTAATGTGTAGTACATATATGTATTTTGGTATAAGCTACACTTTGCAATATATTATAAATATATATGTATTATATAATATATATACTGTACTTTATACACTATGTATGTATTTAAATGAAAGTGTATATAGATATACATATGTATGTATATAGTATATAGAAATGTCTTTGATCTTTGCTTTATGCAATAGTAGGAAAGAAATTTCCGAAATATTACAAGTGTTAAATAATTGCCCAGTATTAAAAAAATAGAGAGAGTGAGAGAGACAGAGGGGGGGGGAGAGAGAGAGAGAACAACGGCAAAATTATTAATGAGCATTCCTTAATAACAATAATTTCCGACTGGTTCCACTCTAATGGGAATTCAGTTGAAATCTCAACGAAAACAAACAAACAAAACAAAAAATTAAGTAAAGATAATCTATAGTCATTGTTGTACAATACGAGAATATATATGCATATGTATATACATACATACATATATACTTATGTACAAATGTACGTATGTATATAATTTATGAGAGATTGTCATAACTAGGCAATGCAGCCAACTTGACGGAAAGAATATTTATGAAAAGAAAAAACAAGAAATTAATTTTTTTGATAATAAAGAAGGCAAATGGACGGTGGGCTCGTCCTGCTTTATTAATATTCCCCATACTCTCACAATTGTCAAATTCTAGAGTTTCTTCTCCTTGTGATTCGATTCCTTCGTATGTATATACATACATACATATGGATATGTATGTAGGTATGTCTCATTTCAATTCAATTCGTTTCGTTTTATCATGCCCTGACGATTTAATACAATTAATATGCTAACTGTACTTCTCGCGCCGCAATCATTACATACAGTTACAACAAAAGGCTGGGTGTCTCGAACCTGGCAACAGGCGTGCAAGGTGGCTGCCCCGCCCACGCAACGGTGGCAAAAAGGGGAAGGCGTTATAACGCGGCCTGGCAACACAATATTCCTCCGACATAATAACATTTTTACGAATGAGACGATGTCAACAAAAATACCAAAACAACGAAAACACAAGAAAAAATATATTTCGCTTCTGATGATACAGATACTTACGCGAGAGGGAGAGAGAGAGAGCGAGAGAGAGTGAGCGCGTAAAAATGTCTAAGCGAGAGCAAGCGAGAAAGTGTACTACTATAGACTCTATAGTATAGAGAGCGAGGCCTATACTCAATCACTTGTTTGAGAGAAATGAGAGCAATCCAATACAACGGCAACCACCCCAGAGCTAATATGAGAAAGAGAGAGAGAGCCTCGTATAAAAGCCGACAAGTATCGCTCTGGGCATTCAGTTTGAATCAAGCAAGCGAAGCGTGTGGATGTCTGTAGCCAAAGAGCCAGAATAAATAACACCACCAAATCCCAAACAGAACACAGAGCGAAACCAAAAACAGAACAAAGTGAACGAACTTAAGACGAAAGAACCTGCCGCCGCATTTTATACGACAGACAACGTTTAATTTCTTATATATTTAATTATTATTTTTTTTTTGTATTCATTGTGTGTGACGTCGTACATTATAAACAAACAAAGAAGAAATTCTGTGGAATATATATATATACTCCATTTATTGTAAAGAAATATCATCTTTGCGCAAAGAGAAAGTCGTCGAGTCATCCATCGTCACAACATTCAACAACAACAACAGCATCACCTGAAACACAGAATCGAAGACAACGATTGCAAACAATTGTGCAATTGGTGGCAAAAGACAAAGAACAAGTTTTATTACTACAATTGTCACCTTTTTTATCCTGCATTAATTGTGATTTTTTGCAACAACAACAACAACAAGGAGAACAAGAAAAATGGCAGTAGCCTTCTATATACCCGACCAGGCGACGCTTCTGCGTAAGGCCCAGCAACAGGAGCAACAAATTTTACGTCTTCGGGAATCTCAATGGCGTTTCCTGGCCACCATAGTATTGGAAACATTGCGTCATTTTATGGACAATACGACGGCAAGTCAATGTTTGCCGCGTACCGGACGCAAATGCGGTAAATGGCGCAAACCATCACAATGAAGCCCATAAAATGGAGCGGCTTTATAATTTTGAGTAAACGACTAAAACTAAATAAATCAACTATTCACCCCAACTATCAACTATATACATACATATACAAATACTATAATTACTACTACTGCCAACTAAAAATAATCAGTCAAAATCTATATATTTAAATAATGGAAAAAAGTACAAAATTCAATTAAATCAACAACAAGATAAACCATTCAATTCTCATGACTCAACACACCGACGGAAGCCATCAATAGGATTTTGATTTTTCTTTAATTCAGCTCAAATTTAAAAGAAATTCTTTTTTAGTTTACTCATCAAAGCGATTGTGATAATGGTTTTGTTTCTACAACAACAAAAAAAAAAATAAGAAAAGAAGTCAAAAGAAAAGCGAAAAAAAAAACAAAAAAAAAAAGCTAACAAAAAAAGAATTACTAAAGTCCACAAACACATGCAAAATTTTCAATCTAGTATTAAATTTTTTTACTTTTTACAAAACTTAAAATATTAAAAAAATTATCTGAAAAATATGTAATAGCTTGTAAGCAAATATTTTATAAGCCGCAATTTTTCTCAGTTCTTTTTTATTTTTTTTCATTTAATTTTGTAAAAGCTAATGAAAAGATGATATTGAAAATAATACTATATGTATTGTATATATATACATATAGATATTTGTATTTGATATGATTATAAAGTATGATATGATATATATGTATATGTATGTAGATATATATATAAACGTTTGCTGAAAATTGCATCAATTTTTTTGTCAAACAAAAAGTCAATAAAAGAAAAACAAAAACAAGAAACGAAAAGAAAAACATAAAATTTAAACAAAGAATTTTTATTGAACAGAAACGGGAGAAACGGGAGATATATTATATATGTCCACAGATAATATATATGTACCTACATATATAAATGTATTTATTTTTTTTTTTGAACATCAAAACGATTGAATGGGGTTTTTGCATTTTCCAAAATTGGAAGCCGTCGGAAAAATCATCGAGGTGAAGACTCGACTTCAATGAAATTCTTTTACCTGCTAACACATTGAAAGAAAACAGAAAGCAAATCAATTAAATTCTACTATATGTATCAGATTATGCGGGTTTATCTCTAACGCCAACGGGGTTTTGGCTAAACGTGTTTCCTCCTCATCATTTCCAAACGGTTGGGCTAAGTCGCTCAAAGCGTAATTGGCCCAAAATATTTTCAATGCTCAATTGAAAAACAAATTTGTAAACAGAATCTTTATCTATCGATTGTATAGAAATTTTGTTATGAATTGGAAAAAAATTAAACTAAAATTTTTAAGATTTTAAATACTCTAACTTCTAAATTTGTATCAATTAAAATAAAGAACGAATGATTTATATTGATATTTAAAAAATCTAACAAATCTTCTATATATGTATGTAGAAAAATATAAAAAAAAGTTTAGCCAGATATTATCAAATTTTGTTCATATGTTTATGCTTAATTTAGGTTCTGATAGTTCAGATAAGGGGTAAATCCATTATTATTAACAAATTTTCGTTTTTTAATTCCCCATTTTATTATATATGTAAATATATTCCCGTAAAAAATAATCTTCAAGATATTTTATTTAAATGCAATTTAATTGGTTTAACCAACTAAACTATAAATCTTTTGGGGTTCTTTCAAATCTTGTTCAAGAAATTGTCATTGATAGTTATTATGTGAGAATTTAGATTATTTGGAATACCAAATCGATGACGTATCTGAGATGTAATTTTAAATATATTCATCTCATCGATAAGACGCTGAGCTATAGCCTTTGAGAGACTAGAGATCTGTAGGAAATCTGTAGCCATTGCCAGTTTATATATCATATTAATATTATTGGATTCCTTTAGTAGATCATTAATAATTAAACGACCTGTATTAACATCAATTGGAACATTTAAATTTTGCACAATTGTACACCATTTCAATACCATCTCAAAAGTTGAAGACTCGATATTATCTATTTGTATAATAACGGAATTATCCAATATCCTTATCGCTTTCATTTGTTCGCCAAGTTTCAAATTTATATGGTATAGAACGTCATCAGAGGTTTTGAATCGTAATAGTTTTTGATCAGACATAATTTTTTTTTCTTCTCTCTCTCTCGCTTTTTGTTATGGATTATTATTATTTGAATAGTGTATAATTTATTGAGAATTCTTCTACTAATAATAATTAATTGCTTTCTGACAGATTTATACAGAGAAACTTTGATTTTCATATTTGGAGAAATTTTGAATTGAGAAAGAGTATTCCAAGTCTATGTCATGGATTGAAACATTGATGAAAAATCTGTTGGTTAACGTAAGTCAATTCTAGCAAACAAGATCATTTTCGATTTTTAATTAATTAATTTTCTATTTCTCTTCTCAAGTTTCTAAAAAGTTGTTTGCGTTTAAAAAAATATTTAAAAATCGCTCAACTGTATAAGAAAATATATGCTTTCCTTTTTTTTTTGAATTTTTTTCATTTTAAAAATTTAAGAAATTTAAAAAATGAACAGAGTTATAAATGCATTGCACGTTTGCTCAATTCCCAGATTGTCTGTGAATATATTTTTGAATAAACAATTTCCACCCATCACCAACCATCTCTTCCCCTCCCCTCTCTCTTTCTCTCTATCTGCCTCCTTTTCAGAATGGTGAAAAAACTTTTCCACTTGCCTTGTTCAAATCAGCCAAAAAGTTGCATTTTTGTTTAACCAAATGCTATAGCGATGGTCGTCCCCAAACACCGCCAACACACCCACACCCACACACACACACAAAGAAATTCAATTATGCAGACAAAAAATAACACAAGAAAACAGAAAAAAGGTGGGGGGGAATGGAAAATATTCAGATATGCAGAAATATAGAAATTTTCTTCAGCATTCGCCCAAGCAAATTCGCTTGATTTTTGCCAAGCGAATGTCAAAAAATTAGGTGCTAACAAAACAATTTGCATTTTTAAGTTAATTTTTAAAACCCCTCCCCCCGCTACCTTCTGCACGACTTTGCCATGCTTCGCGAAAAACTTATGGAAAATCACTGTTCACAATTCTAAGGGGGCTCATCATAAGAGCCATTTGGCTACTCTTACCCCTGTCAAATTCTGGCCACAACACCATATCATCCAAGGACTTTTAATTAAACTTTTGCACTTATGCAGCTGCAATCAGACGAATTCTACAGGCATCCTGCGAAAAACCCCAAGATCCTACTCCATTGCTGCTGCTGCTGCTGCATCCTGTCATCCCAGCAGTTCAATTCACTTTGATTGCCAAACATAATAAAAAGTTTTCTGCATTCAAAAACAACAAAAACAAAAAAAAAAAAACCGAGTAGCAGGAGAAAAAAAAGAAATCAAAAATTTCACTTTACCAAACAAAACTAATTAACGTTAAACAGATAAAAGTTAAGCGGCTACTGGGTGATGGAGGGAGGGAGGGGAGTGGGGGAGTGGTTGAGAGAGGAGAACGTAGCCCAGGCATATGAAAAATAATTAACACAACTTTATGATTATGTTTTCTGCTGCAGCTTGTCGACCAAATAGCAAAAAAAAACAACAAAATGAAAAAGGATACGAAAACTTTTACATCGAGCGATTTGTAAGTAAAAAGCTGTAAAAATCACAGACAGAAAACACATTTTTGAGCTGTGCTAATTACTTGGAAAAGTGTTTCGAATGTAACTGACTTTTCTTTCTTTCTTTCTTTTTTTTTGTTTGCCAGCACAACAAACATACTCAGTTAATCTAGGGTTAAATGAACTCTCAATTTATATTGATATATCTAAAAGAGAGAGAGAGAGAGAGAGAGAGAGAGAGAGAGAGAGAGAGGGAGAGCGAAATATAAAGTAAAGTAAAGTTGTGGGGTCAAAACTTTCAAAACTCTTCATGAGAATTTATTTTGTTTTTTTTTTTATTTTATAAACTTGAGAATTTTATATTTTTTAATAAAGATTTTCCCAGAAGATTGTAAATAATCCAGTGGTAATTCACATTCCAAAAGATATAGTAAAACGATTCCTATATTGTTTCTTTTTTTTCATACACAATTGATAAGTTCTATTAACTACAGCTAACAATTAATATTGATGTAAGATTTCATTATTATTAAAATTTATTATTTCAACAATTAAATTAATTAATTGAAGTTAATGTTGTTTCTTATGTTTTTTTTTAATATATTTTAGTTCTTAGATCAAGAAATTCAAAAAACATATTGAAGCAATAAGTATGCTATATATATGCATATAGTTATAGCTAACACACATATTGAATAAACTATTATATTATTGTCTTATTAATAATATTTATTTTCTCAAAAAACTTTCCTTGAAAAATTCATAAATATTATATTAATTTTGCTTTATTATATAGTCATGTGATATCCTTCTAAACAAAATTAATGTTTCCTTTTTGCCAGTGTATGTCTATACAAAACGATATGTTGTTGCCGCAATATAAAATATAAACCTTTTTTTGTTATTGTTGGTAGTGCATAACCTTGGCAGATCTTTATCTCTGCTATCGATTCTTCACATAATTGTCTGACATTTTGACCAATTTTTGTTTCCCTTCTTTCGTTTTATTTTTTCATTTTTTTTTTTTTTTTTTTGCTTTGTTCGGTTTAAATGAATTATTCGATTAGCCTAGACAGGCGGAAAGACAGAAAAGACCGAAAACCTAAAAAAAAGGCAAGGACAAGGTAAGGTAAGATAAAGTAAGGCAAGGCAAGGCAAAGCAAGGCAAAAAATCGTGGGGTATACACGACCTGCAAATATCTTGGAAAATATATAAGTTATGAAATCTAAGCACAGGCAATCATAAATAAAACTTGATTTTGAATTTTGAATATGTAAAGACCAATGCATGGTATATAGCAAAAATTAATTGAATATAACTTCCCAAGTTGGTTTAAAGTTTTTACGATTATAGCACATCAATCTATGTACTATATGGTTAAACCGATTTTACCTTATCCTAACCGTATTCAATCCTAGCATCCTATTATCTCTTGTGTAGCTTTTATATTTCTAGGGTATCATTGAAAGTGTTTGTTGACCTCCTTTTCTTGCTTTACTGCTCTTCGTGGTCATGTCTTGTCCCTTTATTTTTTCTGTTGTTTTTTGGGATGCCAAAAACGAATAAAAGTGAAAAAAGGGGCGCAAGGCAACAACAACAAAAAAAGGGAAAACAGAAATCAAATCAGTCAAGAACTAATGGCAGGCATAATAACATTAGGCCAAAAACTCAACGACGTAGAAATGTTTTTACACAAATTATGATGCGATTTGGTTAAGGATTAGCACAAAAATAACAAAAAAAAAAAAAGAAGAAAAGAAGAAGAAATTTTGGTCGAAGCAGGCAGGACGTGAACCATAACCAGGATCTGGTGCAAAAATATGTAATGCAGTCAAGTATCTCAGTCAAAGGCATTATGACAGTTGTGTGCGCATGTTGAATAGGAAATAAAACGACAGAGATAGAGTGGGACAGAGATTGTGAGAGAGTGAGAGAGAGAGTCAAACTAATTTGATAAGTAAATTAAATTACAAAAAATTAAAATTGATGAAAGCAGCAGAAGAAGAGGGCGAAACGCCCAAAAGTAATCAGAATGGTATAGGAGAAACCACTCAAAAAATCCAAAAAAAAAAGAGAAAAGAAAAGTATCATTTATATGCCGCGACAAGCAGTTTCCTTCAAAATGAAAACATTTTTAAAAATACTTTTTGATTGATGATCCATATCTAGTCAAGAAGTCTAGACCAAACCAACAAAACAAAAAAAAAAAATTAGAAAGGACACGCACATACCATAAATGTGAGGAAGTTTGCGGAACGGAAACGAAATGACAACAACGATAGGAAAAAAGAGAAAGCATATAGATGAAGAAAAGAGAGAGAGAGAGAGAGAGGGGGGGAAAGAAAGTAGAAAAGTGTATCATTAATTATTGA
Source organism: Drosophila sturtevanti (assembly GCA_018150375.1). NCBI lineage: Eukaryota > Metazoa > Arthropoda > Insecta > Diptera > Drosophilidae > Drosophila > Drosophila sturtevanti. The sequence continues at coordinate 3,151,895 of JAECWJ010000688.1, read as the reverse complement.
AATGTCATTAAAAACGAAGAGAAACGACTCTGACATGACGCAGATTCGCATGAATATTTAATAGCAAATAACTTACAAGCCCAAAAAAATTTCGGGGAGCTTATGAAATTATGACAATGCGTGACCATCGACCGTCAGGATATTGGATATATATATGTAAGATGATGATGATATATGTATAGTATGTTGTTAAATGTTTGTCGAGGGTTGCGGTTGTAGTTGTTGTAATACAAGTTGAGGTGAACAAATCACGCAAACTTGATAACGATAATGATAATCATAATGATGAAGTGGCCTGCCTCCAAACACCCCCTCCCCTCCCCCCTCTTCCGTTGTTTTTCCTTTTTGTTTTTCCTGTTTCAGTTTCTTTTTCTATTTCTATTTCTGGGACGCATTAATTACATTGGGTGGTGGAAAAAATATTAGAAACTTGCCATTCATCAAAGTTGAGCATTTAATTATATTGTGACCCAAATCATCATTGCGAGACATATAACACACTGTCACACACTCTCGCACACACACACACACACACACACATAATAGAAGTCATAACAAAAGTGTGTACCAAGAAATGCAAATATGCAATAAAAATGAGACAAATGAGTAAGTGAAGCCACTGCAGCAGCAGGAGCAAAAATTTGAAACAAATTTCAACCAAGTGCCCAGGACGGACCGCCTTCTGTCAAATGTCAAATGCGTGTGTGTGTGTGTGTGTGTGTGTGTGTGTGTGTGTGATAGCCATAACTGTCAGAAAAGGCACAACGGAAAAGGAAGAGAAGAAGAAAACCCATTCAAATTAAAACCTAAACGAATTTTCTACACTCTTTGCCTAAGAAGAATTAAAAATAAAGATAAAATTTAATGCATTTTCACATTGTGGCAGATACAGTGCTAACAAAAAAAACTGAACACCTCTAGGTTTTTATACAACTTTCTCGAATGACTTTCTTTCTACATTTCTCCTTGTCTAAACTATCGCTTCCGTATAACTTTTCCATTTGAATTGAGACCATTTTTATATCATATTTTTCTATATATATTTCTTGATTCCTTTTTTTAAATTTCATCTACAGTGTGTGAAAATGAATATACCCTTCTTCTGCTAGGGTACAACACAAGCAAATAAACAGCAAAAATAAATAAAAGGACAACCCGTCGGGCTTTTTGGCAAATTTTCGCGCCTAAAGTGAACGGCGTCAGAAACTATAAAATCGTCAAACTTCCGTTCAGTGTCAGGGAGTCAGTCAGCCAGCCAGTCAGTTAGTCAGTCGTCAGTCAGTTAGTTCAGTTAGTTCAGTCACTTGGTTGGTCTTTCGTTCAACTGATGAGCTGTTGATTTTTGATGTGTTTGACATACGCTCGGTCGCATTGATTGCCACATAAATAATGAATTTATGCTGACAGCAAGTCATCATCAGGGCCAGGAGAGAGCTCGCTCTCTTATAGAATGGGATATATATAGTAGTAAATGCATATGAGGAGGATAACAATGATGATGATGACGATGTTGATGGCATGGATGGTGGTGGCAGGACCACGCACTGAGTTGCATCCTTTTTGCCAACTAATAAAATATGTTTTTATTGCAACACACACACACACACACACACACACACAGGCACATTGAAAGACTCATACAGAGGGACACACACACACACACGCATCGCGTATAAAAATTAATGAGCCACAGAGGCGCGCGTTTTACCCCTCCCCTTTACCTTTCTGGTTAGTGTAGGGAAAAACCTTCGAATACAAAAATCATTTGGCATTTTGCAAATTTCATTTCATTTCATCGCATTGCATAAAAGTTAATGTTTTTGTTGCCTTTGCTGTTGCTGCTGCTGCTGCTGCTGTCAATGACAAACAAACGAAATGTTAATAATATGCATAAATATGTCAGCTAATAAAAAAAGGTTGCAAATGTGGGTACACCTAGGGTGGATCTACTGTACTACAATACACACACACACACACATATATATATATATATATATATATATATATGTATATAGAGGTGTTACTACCAACTAATGCCAAACATTCTATCTCACTCATCATTTGTGGTTTGACCGTGGTTAAGGAGAATTCTGCATTTTTATTATCCCATCTTCTTAAGAAACATTTTTCTTATGGGTTTTCAATTTAACTCTGTCTATGGGATCATCATAAATATTTATTATAGTTAAGTAAGTGGAAAGAATTGAGGTTTATATGTCGAAAGGTGCTAATTGACTGCCATTGTGTCCATCTCATATTCTCATCATCATGCTAAAGAGAATAATGCACATCAGATCACATCAAAAGTGCCAAAACTATGGGAAAGTTTTTAAAATCAATAGGAAAATTAATAAGCAAAAAAAAAAAAAAATGCTGGTTTTTAAATAAAGATTATTTGTAGATGAAAAGAAAATTTGATTGGCAAATACATCTCTTGTTTGTTTCTTTGATCATTTTTTATAGTTGCTTTAATTATCACAATTTTGTTGTGAAATAAAGTTTAATTTTCAAATTTCAAATTTGGCTTTAGATTTTCAAAATTTTATAGAAAGACAATCACAAAAAGAATTTGTATAATTTTTATAATAATATAATTCATATAATAATATGAAAACATTTCTTTCTAAACATATTTATTTCTTTTTATCGGACGACTCATTTATATTAGGCAGTTATTTAGGCAAAAGACTGAACACATTTTTAATTTATCAATAAACTAAACTATTATTAAGCTAGAAAAATAATGTTTATTTTTTCTCATTTTTTTTTTTATAAGAAAGATAGACTTAATTAAAATTAAACGTAACTTATGATTAGCAATGGCTGCTAAGGCCTTCGGCTCGTAGTGTATGTTACTAATATTTACATTTTTTTTAATCTTATTTTTAGCTATAATTATATGAATCGATATGGGTTTGTGAGTTTAAGGAACTTTATTATTTGGAGGATGTTTTCTTTAGAATGGATTCGATTATTATTATTACACTGAATTAAATTTAATCTAGTCATACATGACTGAAGTAAGGCTATGCAATAAATCTTTAATAATTAAAAATGAATTTTGTAGAAATTTCAATTGAAAGAAAAATGCAAATCGGATTTTCATATTTCCAAAACTTGAAGTTCAACTTAAAGGCAACATTTTTGAAAAATTGTTAAAAAAAAAAAAGAAAAATTGTAGTTTTAGCTGTTGTTTATGTTTGGCTTGCCACAATGTTGAACTCAGCAGCTGTTGCCTGGATAAAGCAACTAAAATGAAAACTTCACATCATTCCCATGTCGCCGGATCGTCTTTGCCTGATGCCCGACTACCTACCACCTACCCCCCATGAGATTTTCCCTTTTTTTTCTTTTACGATATTAAACGCAGAGATTTTTATAGATTTATATCCACAATTCGAGGTTGTTATTGTTGTTGTTGTTGCTGCTTTTATTTTTTTTTATTGAAATAGGAAACTTTGTGCATATTGCATGCATCAAATGGCAGAGAGAAGAAGTTCTTCTTCACTTGCAACATTGGCCAATTTTTTATGACAAAGAACGAAATGAGATGAAATTATTGACGAGGAAGGAAAGAAATAGACGGAAATCGCTGGCAATAGTCAAAGGAAATAAAAGCGAAATTACTTTTGATAAAGCAACAACAACAACAACAACAATGAAGGCAACAACTACAAACAGTAAGAGAGCAAAAAAACTACACACACACATAAGAGCTTGGCCGTAAAAAAATAGCAAAAAAAAGGCAAAAAAAGCGAAGAAAAAATGGCAATGAAAACGACAGGAAGTGAGCTACAAGAGGGCGTTGATTTGTCACAAGTAGAATTATGAGGACATAGCAAGGACGAGCAACAGCAGCTGCCAAAGCTGCGGCAACAACAACAACTATAACAACGACGGGGGCAACAACAAACACTTCAATTACCGGAAAACGTGTGTCTGATAATACCTACAAGATTTCTGTACCACCACCTCCTTCCACCTCCCTCCCACCATAACCAAGCTTGAGGCGGCGGCGGCAAAAGTAAATAAAATGTAATTTTATTATTTTGATTTTTACGACTAGACTTTTTCTCTTTTCTTTTTTTTCCTTTTCTTTTCTTCTAATATATATTTTCTGCCACTTTCTACTTAAGATACCCTGTAGATTAATATATAGGGTATAACAGGAGGGGACTGATCTGAAATATGCAGAAAATTATAATTTCTACTACTCTCTTTTTTCGATTTACTTTATATCTTTCTTTTATAAAAAACACATAAAAAAAACTAAGACAAAACAGAAATCATCTAGATATAGGATATAACCCAGTATAGGTAAAGGAAATCAATGGAGTGGTAAATATGAAGAAGAAACTATTGTAATAAACATTGGGAAATGTGAAAAGTGCGATAAGGTTATGGTTATATATGAATAAGATCTCACCAAAAGGTTTCCAATATTATATATGTACAATATGTATAGGAACCAGGCACACATATCTATATAGATATAAGTATATAGGTACATATAAAGACTATTCCAAAATTTCAATCTATTAAATGCAAATGAAATCTTATTATAACTTAATAAGCCTCTACTTAGAAAAGTATATTCCGGCTCCGACATAGGACCCACCATTCATTAGCATAAATCAATTTGAAGCAACATTTTGGTCGTCTCAACTTAAAGTTATCTCTAAACTTAAATATAAGTATATAAGGATATATATTAATATATATATATAAGAAATTCAAACTGGCAGCAATTGAAGGAAAAACAATTGTTAATTATAGGGTATTTTGTAAGTCGCAGATTGCTTTTACCACATATTCTTTTTAATATTTTTTGTATATTGTGCCGTTTGGTTTATTCTTTCTTCGTTTTTTCTCTTTTTTTCTTTTTTTCTTGTTGTGTTTGATGCATTAATATTAATAACCAAGTCATTGTTATTGTTGCTGTTGCTGTTGTTGTTGTTGGCGCCAAGAAAACACACACGGGCACACGCACATACACACATTGTGTGCTAAAAGAAAGTATCTACATATATATATATCTGTGTATATATATTTTTATAAAAGTATATAGTAGTTCTTATCATTGTCATACAGGGTGGTGGTTAGTCGTTTGTAGGTAGGTCGGTTGGTTGTGGCTCAGCAGGACTCACGATTCTATATGTTTATATACATATAAGTATTCTCTTCTATATCAACCTAGAGCAAAAGAGATAGATGGAGGTGTGTTTACGAATAGTTTTAATGGGTTATTATTGTAACTGTTTTTCCTTTTTCTTGTCATAAATGTCATTGCTCGTAAAAAGGCAAAATGCAATTTCTCTTACACCTCCCTCCACCCCCTCGCTGCCCGTAATTCCTACCTAGCCCAGCCCAGCCCAGTTTTGTTCTGTTCTGTTCTGGTTTGTCTTTCCCTTCACCTACCACCCCTTTCCCCTCTCTTCCCACCTCTTTCCACTTCTAGTGCTGCTTGCCTGGCCTGTTCCCTTCTTCTTTAAAATAAAAGTAACTGCACTTAAATTTTATATGTATTTTGTTCGTCCTTTTCTTTTCTTCTCTTTCCTCTTCCATTTTTCGTTTTGTTTTTTTTTTTTGTTGCTCCCCCCCAAGCGCATCCAGAGAGTTGTCAGTGACTGTGTGCAAGGACCTTCGCTGCCTGTGAAATTATGATAAATGTGCATAAAATCGCGTCAAGTAAAACAACAACAAGAACAACAATCAAATCAGTATCCACCTTGAATGAAAAGTGGGAGGGGGCTTTGGGATGCATCGACTTTCCTAATACCCTCTATCTTCTCTCTTGTAATTTCTAAAATTTTCTAGTCATTTTATTTTTTTCAACTGCCTATAGTAAAGGATCCTAGGAGTCACATCAAGGTATAGATATATATATAATTAGCTATTGCTTAACCATTTTAAAGATTCCGATTTATCTCAATCTATAATTACAGGGTATACAGGGAGGGAGGAATTGCAAACAACTAACTGTTAGAGGAGCTGGCAAAAGAAAATGCAATTTTTTGTTATTGTTGTTGTTCTTCTCTTTTTGTTGCTTTGCCTTTCTGCATTTCGTCATTGTTTTGCGGTCATAAAAAATGTCCTGCATCAAGGAAAATTACCAGGCGGCACGCAGTCCAGGACAATGCAATCCTCTTGGCAAAAGACAGCGGTACGAACGAAATGAATGGCAATTTTGATTGCATTTTCTTTTAATTAAATTAGCTTTTTTATGCATCCCCTTGGTTTGTGGTCATAAAAAGGAGAAGAGAAACAAGGAGCAAGAAAACAAAAAAAAAACTCAAGTGTGAAATGAGGAGTGTCGTCTCGCATTTTATTTATTTTTATTTTTTTTCCCGATTTTTTTTTTTTTAAAATTAGAACGGTAATTTATCAGCAAAAAGACGATAAATTGCCATTAAACAAAAGAAAAAAAATGAACCGAAAAATAAAAGAAATTAGATTTATAGTTGTTAACCAAAACCAAAACGAAAAAAGGTTGTAAAAAAAAACTAAAGAGTAAATTTTTCTTCGTCCTTTTTATAGTTAAGGAGTAAAATTAAAGAGGCATTTGAATGTGAATGAATACGATTAATGAATACATACATAAAATAAAGTATATTTATAGGAAATAGTTATAGATTATTTTGTTTTGTTTTTGTTTTTCTTTTCATTCCATTTTGTTAATTTAGAATTTCAAAGGAGATATATTTTAAAAGCGAAATCTATTCCAAACGTGTTAAATATCATCGGCACCGGGTACACCAAAGGGTTTATATAAACCTTCCACAGTCTTCGATTTGTTCAATTCATCGGATAGTAGCTGAGTGCTAAACGTAAGTAGACTATGTACCTTTAGATAATTTGCAGCCGATGCCAATTTATATATCATATTATCATCTGTATCGGTATCCCCTAATAAATTATTTAAAATTGAACGCCCATCGATAGTGTCCATTTGATGATTATTCATATCACGAACAGTTTCACACCATTTCAATACCAACTCAAACGTACAAGAATCGACTTTATCAATTGGTAAAACAACATAATCTTTCATTAAATCATATAATAATTCCATTTGATTTGCAATATTGCAACTGATATTAAATACGACGCCATCAGATGTTTTAACTGGTATTTTTATTTCAGTTTCATTCGAATTGCAATCTCCATCTGATTCAGAAGACGTTGATCCTAGATTAACGATTGATTCTTCCGATTCATTATTCCACATTCTGTAGAAAAAAAGTTATTTTGTTTTCGTTTATTTTCACAGAGAAAAAAAATAAATAAATAAAATTGGAGATTTCAAGAGCTCTGGTCCGAGAATGTGAATAACCGACTATAGCTTTGTTCATATTTTAACTGACACGAATATATAAATGAAAACTAGATTTCAAATATAAAATTCGCATGGATATATTGATTAACTTTAATAATGATAAGTATAATATTTAAAGCTGATTTTGTGGTTATTCTATATAAAACGTAATTTCATTACGTCTAGTCTCTCTGTCGCTCCGTCTCTTTGACTGTCCGTCTGTCTGTCTGTTTTTTGAGTTAGTCCTAGGCAACCGAATAAACACTTGAGCTGGGGCTAATACACATTTCGATTTCCGTTCTTAAGATAACCAATACACACACACACACATATATATATATATACATATATGTATGTACAAGTCCGGCTATTGATTGAGTCCGACGACCAAGCAACTAGATGGTCCAAGGATATCTTTTGGGTCTCTCTGCAACTTTTGCGGAAATTGCAAAATTTCTGCACCGTAATAAGATGTTAAATTAAGTTTGCACACAAAGCAAATATGGCACAAATGCCTTGACCAGAACTAAGACCCCAAAATTGGGCATGGCCAAGCAAGTAAACAGGATCGCCGTCGTATCTCAAGCAGCAAATGAACCACTAATTGCGTGCCGAAATGCAATTTAGTGAACTTTACCTAGTCGCCCTCTAAATAAATATATGTGTATATATATACATATATATATATATATGTATGTACATATAGATAAACACAAAATGGGAGGGGACAAATAGATGAAGATATTGAGATATAGATGGGAGGAATGGGGAAGTTACTTGATGTATGTTCCAAGTCCAACCGCCCTCCCCCCCCCTCTCATTTGAATTTTCTGCCTAGAATTTTCACAATTGTCCGGGACAAGCTAAAAATCTTGAGAAAGACAAACAATATAAAATTCGACCCCTTTTCTGTTTAATTATGCAATTTCAAAGTTTAAAATCCTTTTTCGATTTTTTTTTTTTTTTTTTTGTTCTTCGTTTTTTTTTTTTTTGTGTTTTTTGTCCAGCTAGTTGAGATCCTGTCATTGTTAACCCTTCCAAATGTGTTGACAATGATAAATTACTTGATTTATCGCGCCCGCCGACGACACATTGACACGTGTCCGGTCGACACTTTCTCATCCCATTTGCCACCACACTTTACCTCATTTCACCACACCTCGGTTCAGTTCAGTTCAGTTCTGTTCAGCTCTCGTCCTCTGGCCCTCTTTTGTTTGGCTTACTTTTTAATTAAATGCAAACAAAAATGACCATTTGATAAGCTTCTGGCCATTGGGACTATAAGGGCTCAAACGATTCCTTGTTACTGCTCTCTCCCTCTCTCTCTCTCTCTCTCTTTCTCTTTCACTCTTTATCTATCTCTCTCTCTCTCTCATTCATTTTTTTTTTTTTTGTTTTTTTGTTTGGTATACTCATATTTAAAATGCACTCACTGACAACCATTGACCATTGCCCATTGACCACGGACAACCGCTGCAACCAACTGCATGGCATTAATTTTTATAGACTTGACTGCATCCATGAAAATTCATTGGCATTTCATGACCATTTACTTTATACCCACCCAACCATCGAATGCAGAAGTCTCCTCTCCTGCCCCCTTTAACTGCCACAAGGAGGGAGAGAGAGAGAAAGGATCGGTACGAGGTACTTCATAGGCCGTTGCACCCATCACAACAATTTTCGACTTAATGATGTTTCCAAATGCATTGGCAAATATGTTTCGCCAAAAATAAAATATCTACCACCCCCCCCCTTCCCTTCCCATCTCACCCGCTTCCCCACACATCACCATGTCAAAGCAAATCGAATGCAAAGTAATTACAATTGAAAGTGAACTGACAATACCCTTAATTTTAAGCAATTTACTATAAATATCAAAATGCTCTTTCTTTTTGTTGTAAACGTTAAAATTATTCGGCGGTAAGAGAGATGAGAATTCGTTGAGAATATTTCTTAATTTTTGGTATTAATTTTAAAGTTATAGAAAGTAAGATATTAAAGATTGATTTTTGATTAAAATATTTGCAATACTTTTATAATTCCAAATATTTAATAAATTTACTTTCTTTGTGTAACTATAAGGATTATCCATGTGGTTCTCTACATCCTCTATCCGTTTCCTGTTCGATTGTTATAGTTTTCATTTTATTCTCTAAATAATCAGCAATTAAAGTCTTTGATTTTATTTAATTTTTTTATCAGAATGTTCTTCTTCTAAATATAATTTAATAATTTATTTAGTTCAAAATTGCATAACTTTATAAAAGTCTTATTTGAATTGAAATTTTTTGTTTTGTTATTTTTTAGAAAATTCTTTTTCATAGTTAAAAAAAAATCTTCAAAAAAAAAAAGGAAATTGTTATTTCGCATTAATCAGATATTTTTTTTATTGCCCGTCAACATTTTGTGGCAAGTTGATTCAGAAAAGTGTTATACTCTATCCTAAAAAAATGATTATCCTATTCGGACTATTACTGCGGTATAGAGAAGAACTCATGCTCTCCATAATATTATTTGATATTTGGTATTTTTGCCTACCAGCAATTTCAATATGTTTATGTGTAATTTTCAAATAAAGGTTTAAATGATTTTGGCAAACAATCGTAACCAGAGTACTCCAACAAAAGGAGGGAGATGGGTATAAAGAAAGAGAGGGGAGGGGGGAGAAGTGCAGTGGGATAGTGTATGTACATATATATACTCGTATATTGCCCCACATCATTTTTCTTGTTTATGACGGTGGCGGTGGCTTTTTGCAAATTTGCCGAATGTGTTACATTGCGGTTATTTGTGCGTTCGATTTTGGTCATTGATATATTTTTTGGTAACGGTAATGTTGACGTGTTTTCCTGTGTGTGTGTGTGTGTGTGTGTATTGTGTCGAGTGCTTGTAATCAACATGGTTGCGGCTTTATTCTCTGTATTTGTCCGTTTAGATATTGCTTTTTCCCTGATTATTTTCAAATTTATACTTTATATATACATATATGCATTTCTTTTTATATATATATTTTTATATATATTTTTTTTTGTTCATGTTTGTGGAATATATATATGTACATATATGGTAACTGAAACCGGATCGGTTTGAGGCCATACAGGTTATCCAATGAAATGCGTAATTATCAACAAAAAGGAATTTATTATTTAGCCGCCATTGGCAATGATTTGATATTCTAATTTAATTAAAATTTGTTAACTAATGGCAAACGTTTTAGTTTTCATTTTTATTTTTATTTTTATTTTATTCCATTTATTTGCATTGATTTGGTATCGGAGATTTGCAGCCATTGTTGCTTAGTTGTTAAATAAATTAAATTTTATTCCATTTCCATTTCTAATTTAATGTAAAAATCTTTTGTTTAAACTTTTTCTTATAACAATAATTAATTGTATGAAATTAAAATTTTTATATTTGAAGGAAAACGAAATGAAATGTTAAATTTGTTAAATTAAATCTACCTTAAAAATTGTCATTGCTGTTTTATATATCTGTCAATCGACTCAGATTTATTTCATGTTAATTATTTAGTAGCTAATATAATCGTATTCTTAATACTATATATATATATAGATATATGTGAATGTGTGTGTGTGTTTTTTTTTTTAAAGGAATTCAAGGTATGAAAGGCGCCTGATTTGAACCGCCTTCTTCGTTCGACATTACCAGGACCATCAACTGACAAGCTGGAGGACCACAAAGAATGGATCTCAACTAAATTACGTGCCAATCAACCACTTGGAAAATGACAATGGGCACACGAGGACGACAACTGATAAGACCCAAGACGAGACGACAAGCGGCAAAGACAAACGCAGGACAAACTTATTTGTTTAACAACAAGGACACGACACAAGGAACAATAATACAGGAGAGGAGAGAGGCGAGTGAATGGTGAACGGCAAGACAATCCTTGCACACACACACACATGCACATAGACAAGGATTCAAGATGACTGTTTGCTAATTAGCACATATTCCTGGCAGGCAAAAGAAACAAAAACAGGCGACACATAGAGAGAAAATGCCTCCTGGCGGTAATGTCAACATCTCACGTGTAGCAAGCAACAGCGAATCCTTCTCGTCCTTGTCTCGGCGGATTAAATTGTTTAATTTTAAATATGCTCTGTCACTTCATTTGTAAGGAGTATGGAATATAAAAACAACAACAACAACAAAAAAAAAAGAGAAACCAAACGAAATGACACACACACACCCACACACACACACGCGCACATACAGAAGGAAGACGAGAAAACTTTCTCGAAGGATGTTGCAAAAAGTTTTTGTCGAGCTGCGATGGCAAAAGGAAGAGAAAAATCATTAACACGCCCGCAAGCCAAGCCAAACGAAAGGATAACAGATTTTTCTGCTAATTTGAGGCAGACTCCTTTGTGCGTGACGATGGGAATGGGAATGGAAATGAAGAGGAGGGGGGAGATGAAGATGAAGATGAAGATGGAGATGGAGATGGATAAGGAGTAACAGAATGAGAATGAGAATAAGAAGGGGGCGGGGGGAGTGGCAGGCGGTAGACAGGATTGGCAGACACTATCTTAGACTTTCAGATCAACTTCTTGCCGGTTTCATTGTCGTTTTGCTTGAGTGACGAAGCAGCAGCAACAGCTCAAGTAAAGAAAAGACTGAGTGAATGAGTAAGAGAGAGAGAGAGAGAGAGAGAGAGAGAGTGAGAGATAAGCTTTTAGCCAGGCAGGATGTTTGAGTTGGGGTCGTATTGAGGATTAATGGTGGGAGATATTTGGTGGATTCTGGCAGTTGCTTAAACTTTCTCAATAAATTGCGTTTCTCGGTTGCACGTTGACAGTTTTGCTTAACGCTTCATAATCAGAAAACAAATAAGTTGCCATCTAATTGTGTGTTGTACAATTAAAAGCCAAAAGAAGGACTTAAGTCAACTGAAATTCAAAAGTTCTTCAAAACCCCCAAAGAAAAAAAGAAAAAAAACCAAAAAAAAAAAAACGAGTCTGGGAAGAAAATCTAAAAGAAGAATACGATATAGATGAAGGTCCACACAGCTGGCAATTCCGTTTTCCACAATCAGAGAGGGAGAGAGAGAGAGAGAGAGTGAGAGAGAGGGAGGGAAAGAGGGAGAGTGGGAGGGTGAGTGAAAAACTTTCAAGTCTTTCGCCTGAGTAGTTGCCAAGGAAGCGGCGAATGGAATGTCCTTTCGCTTGGCCGATTTGCACACAGAAACACACACAACTCACAGGGACAACACAGACAGAAAGGACAAAATTAATTGTTGAGTAATTGAAATTTTATTTATATTAGTTTCCTTTTTGTTCCTGTTGTTGTTGCTGTTGTTGCTGTTGTTGTTGCTGTTGTTGTTGCTCTTACCGCCTGCAGTGTTTGTCTTCATTTCCCTTTCGGTGTATAATTCTTGTTTTTCAATGTAATTTAGTACTTAGTTTTAGGCTTCACTGCACTCAAAGATAAGCGGCAACGGATGAAGAGAGAAAATGGCCACGGGGCTCATTTTTTATTCAAATTTACTTTTACAAGAGCAGAAAATCAATTATACGCCTTGTTGATGATGTCATTGCCAAGTTTTAAGTCATTTCTTTTTTCCTTCACCTTTTTTTTTTCTCTTTATTTTTTGTGGTCTCTTCAAAAAGGTTTAATTGATGAAATTAAGACCAGAAATGTTAACTGACTGGACGGACTTGCATCCCCGTTCAATTTTGGCAGTGAAAGAGAGAGAAATTGAAACCGTTTCCCGACACCAAGACGCCTTCAATTGCAATGAAAACCTGATTCTACAATATTCTTACTTACAATCAAATATAAGGAATTCACTTCATAATATTAAAAAAAAGGAAAAAGAAAAATGAAACTGACTTACCCCCCCCCAAGCATTTCATATGGTTTTATTTTTAAAGTACATTCTATGCCAATTTCATTCCTCTCAAATCGTTTCTCATTGAATGGTCTGGGTAACCATTTTACCCTAGACGGCTATTTGTGCTTTTCCGTTAATGCCTTTTAATTTAATTTTGCATGCCCAACCGCACAGCAACACACAACACACAACACAAATGGTCAATACTCAAATAAAAAGCCAGTCCCAGTCTCCGATTCAGGTCCTGGTTTAGTCAAGTCCAACAATGTTGCCCACCATCATCTCATCTCATCTCTCTCTCTCTCTCTCTCTCTCTCCGTTAAGTTAGAGAGTGTAGATAGGTGTTATAAAAAGGGTGTGGGTGGTGGCGGGTGTGAATGTGAATGCAGCCAAAGTGGCACTACAGTCAATAAGAATGCGAATGTGAATGCGTGTATGCGTATGCGGAATGTGAACGATGAGAATGACGACGACTGTCACAGGGACATAACAAGCTCTCTGCTAGATCTGGCTATCAGCAGCAGGAGCACCGGCAGGACAACATACATAATTGCCGGTCATTTGCAGGAAAATGAACAATCCAACTCAACCACTCACACACACACACACTCGCACTCACACACACACTAAGTTATCCACCCATCCGACATCCACTTCGACTTTCCCCCCTCTCCTCCTCCTCCTCACTCGTTTGTCATATGCAAATCAAAAACAAAAAGCTTTTTTGTTGAGGTTAGCTCTGGCAACATTGTTGCTGCAACATGTCATCGTTGTTGTTGTTGCTGCTGTTGTTGCTGTTGCTGTTGCCTTTTGTTTTTACTGCAAATTTCAAATTGTATGCTCTCTGCCAGGAGTTGGGTTTTTGTAATGAGGGGGGAGAAGAGGGGTGGTATAAACATTTTCAAACCATTTTGATGGCCAAGATAAACTAACTGCCTTAAAACATTGCAATTTTGTTTGGATACGGAATGACGGTGGCTACTTTTAAGGGTCTCGAGAACCGTTTGCTTTTATTGACTGACCAAGCAACCAACCAACCAACCAACCGACTCACTCATCCATCTGTCCAAAACCACCGAACCACCCACCCACCGAACCACGCACCACACATAAGCATACAGACAGACAATTACGTTTACTGCGGTCAAAAATGCAACAACTACACGAAAGTTATAACGTTTAATGTTGTACGCCCCCTCCTCCTCCTCCTCCCATATCTAAAGATATCGAGGGTATAACAAAGAGTCCATGGGTTAAGGTTATATTCAAAAATGATTTAATTTAAGCAATTTTTAAGAATCTATTCTATAAATAAAGAAGAATATATCGATGCTAAAATATATATAGAAAAATTTACATTTGAATTAAAGATTTATATGTCTAATTCAATATAAAAAATTTTTAAAGATAAAAAATTTTTAATTATTTCTTACTTCAATTTATAAATTCATTGAATATTAATTTGGAAATATTTATTAGATTATTAAATATTATATATATGTCCTCTGACTTATCTAGAACGCATGAGGAGACGATTTCTATGGAATTTCCTTGGAAACGATAAAAAATTTGATCGAATCACTTCCTGCACGATTACAAAAGGACATTAATGCCAAAGGAGGATTTACATTTTATTAATCAACGTTTTTTTTTTCATCAATATTTACTTTTTCTTAATTTTTCTTCAATGACAACGAAATGTCAAAATACTTTTGTCCATCCAAATTTATGAAATATCGAATTTTTTTTCTTAACTTTCAACTGAGGAAATAAAAGTTTTTGCTTTTCTGAAATAAAACTATATTGTTTATAAACCTTAGCTTATTCGAAATTATATATACAATCGCCAAAAGAATACAATTTTCCTAAAGTCGAAATACTTTTGTCCACCATTGTATTTGGTATTAATGAAATTTGAATTATTTGGCTAATTGAGTTAAAGTTTTATGTAAATAAAATATAATTATAATTTACAAAAAAAATTTATCTAATTTCAATTAATTGTTGAAGATTTTCTTACATGAATCGTGCTAATAATTTTTGCATAAGATTTTATTAAGATATTAAGACTTTCCATTTCCATTTGTTTAAATTATTTTGTAATCTTATCAATAATTTATATATATATATGTAATTAATAATTTATATAATATATAATTTATACATATATATAGGTGATATACTCAAAATAGAATTTGCTTCTACGATTTTTCCTTTTTCTAAAAGTAAATGGAGTTCGAAATTTTATATAGAAGTAGAAAATATAAATAGAAAAATTTAATAGAAATTTTAAATACATATAACAACACATATCTGAGAGAATTGTTTAATATATATAGATCCCATTTTGACTTTAACAATTGAGAAATTAGTTAAAAATAGAAGAAAACAATTTAAATGTAATTGATAACAAATTTAAGTTAAGATTTCTCCCTTAATAGGGTATACAAATGGTCTATATATAGTTTTTTAATTCATTTTGATCATTTCTCGTTAGTTATGTCGTATGCGTAATAAAAGGACAAAAATCTCTTTTTAGTATTACATTACACTACTCTATTCTGTTCTGGTCTGCTTCTATATATATATATCTCATGTCTCGCCATTTAATTCGAAAAGTTGTGTTATCTAAATAATTGCAACGATTGCAACAACATTTGAGGTTTTTTAGTTTTTACTCCTCACATCTTTTTTGTACATCTTTCTCTTTTATTTTTCTTTTGCTCATTTTTTTTTTTTTTTTTTTGGTTTGTTTGTTTATTTGTTGTTGTACTTTTTTGCTCCACTTGACTACAATTGTTAATGTTCTTGGTTTATATGTATAACCAAGTGTAAGAGAAGAAGTAGAAGGGGAAGGGAGAACGGGAGAAGGTTCTTGGCCAGGCCATAAAAAACCAACCTACCGCCTGCAAAATCTCATTAGAATAATGCACACACATATACACACGAAGAGAGAGAGAGAGAGAGAGAGAGAGAGAGAGAGAGAGCAATGCCTGCATCATTAGATATATATATATATATATATATATATATATATAGAGAGAGAGTGCGAGAGAGAAAGAGCAAATGTAGAGGAGGGAGGCAGGGCCAAACAATTGTTGATTAAATTCATTTTAGTCATTTGCATATGAAATTGTCTGGGATGCCTTCAAGTCGTTTCGTCATTCTGTCTGTCGTTTCTCTATTCTATTGCTCCATCTCTCTCTTTTTAGTCTTCGTTTTGTTATTATGAAACCGCATTGAAAAGTCATTTTTGGTATGGCGTTCGAAGTCGAAGGATTTTGGCCACAAGAATAATGAAGTTGCCATGGGTCTTAAGTCTTTTCTATCACCCTCTCTAGCTCCCTCTCTCTCGCTCTCTCTCTCTCTCTTTCTGTGTGTTGTGGCTGTTTGGTACAAAAACAATGCGAAATGGTGACAACAATGACAATGAAGATGACTTAGATGCAACATAGGATTTTGGAAAACGCACTTAGGTGTTGTTTTTGGGTCTCCATTGTTCTTTTATGGTTCGTTTCAGCTTGTTTTGATAATTTAATTGAAATGGCAAAAGGTAGCCGCCCAAATCCAAAATCATGCAAAATGCAAAATGCAAAATGTGTAATGGGTAATGGGTAATGGCAATGTTTATTTCGCTTTTCGATTTTCAATGTTGAGAAAAGACACACATATATGTATATACGTATATATATATATATACACATACACTGGTTAGCATGTTTTTAGTACATTTTGCATAAATCAATATTGATTTTGCATAAAACAGAAACTTCAATATTACATGAATGTTCCTCCCACAATCGTATCTACTTTTATATATGTATATATATTAGCACTTTGATTTTATATTGTAACAAAAATAATAATAATTATTTTTTCAAAATTGGTAAATTTGAAAATTTCCTTTTAATTCAATTTAAATTTTTAATTTCATTTAATTGCGTTTGCAAAAAGCTGTTACAATCGATTAAAAAGTTTTCTTTTTATATACATATATGTATTTAATTTATGACTTACATAAACAATATCCAGGCGTGGGATGCTTACTTTAAAAGGATATTATGGAAATATATAAACAATTTCTTATATTTATATTTAATGTACGTATGTATAATATTTTGTGATTTGATTAATTAAACAAATTGTACTAAAATTGACATAATATTATTGTAAATCCGCTTATTTAAACAGATTTTTGGAACAACCCTCGTGGCAGTCGTAATACCTTTAAGCCAGTACCAACTTTTCAAACAAAACACTTGGAATATTCTTTGACAAGTTTACAGTTACGTTGCGCCCAAATGGTTTAGAATGGGAAGTGAAACTTTCAACACTGAAAGACACACACACACACATTCGACTACCCACATACGCACACGCACGCACACACGCACACACACACGATAGACGAATGAATGTACATGGCCATTGATTGCATTAAGTTAGTTTGGTCCAACAATAGATGAAGCAGATGAGCTTAAGGCCAAGTTTCGACACATGAGAGATTCAGCCATGGCAGCAGGGGGCAGGGGGCAGGGCATTCATTCAGATAGTGTTTGTTCCCATCTTTTTCCTCCGAAATTTTAATTGACTTTTAAAGCAACACAAGACCACACGAGCATGAGTATAGGAAAAGTTTTTACTAAAGTACCAGGAAATGCCTCGTTTGACTTTTATTGAATTAAAATTGCGCGAGCTTCTCTTTTTCCTCCCACTACCCTTAATTGCAGTCATGGACTTGTAAGTGACGACGTGATTACCTGCTAAAAAGCAAAAAAAAAAAAAAAAAACACACACTCACCAAGAAAAAAAAAAAAAGAAACGAGAAATGAACGCAAAAGAAACACATATGAGGAAAAACTTTATATTCACCTTTTAGGAAGTGGAAGAAGGCCATTATGTTGGCTTTAACTTCCTGCCGCAAGGACCTGCTTACTATACACACACACACACACACACGCACACGCAGGCATGCCAACACACACGCAACACACACTCACATAGACAAAAGAACTTGCCAGAGTTTTTGAAAGTTTTCTTTTTATACCCTATAAACATAGATCTTACAAAAGGTATATTAGAGGATTTTAAAAACAAACAAAGCCAAAAATAAAAGAAATTTTATTATAAATATATAATATATAATTTTGTATTTGTTGCATGTATTTTCCAACTTTTTCTTTTTGGATTGTAAATTGTTAAAAAAAAAAAAAAAAAACAATATTAATAAGCGAAAAATAAAATTCTTTTGACAAAATCGCCCAAAAGAATAATATATATATGTTAATCATGACTTAGAAAAACGATAAAAATCATCCAAGAATATCAGAGTTAAAAATGAAGCAAATATTACTTCTTCCTCAATTGAAATGAATTTAATTCTCGTGTCCAGCCTAATTTAAAATTTTTTAATATATTCTCTTCAATTAATTCAAACTGATTGGTTGGATTTTCTTCAAATATATCTATATAACAGAATCGAGAGTAATTTTGATAATCAAGTCAAACAATATCTGGCAACTTGTATTGCAAAAACTTCATCTTACAGGTTACATCGAAGTCGAGTTTGTAATGTTTTTTTTTTTGGGTATGGGAGGAGGCACTTTTCTTTTGCTGAATTTTTGATGAACTTCCTCAGTCAGTTGATCCATTTGCATATCGTTTACGTTTTAATGTGATTATGGCGTGTGCATATGGAATGCTTCTTTCTTTCTTTCCTCTTCTTTTAGCTTTTTTGAGAAAGGTTTTTCTTGTGAAAATTTGCGGTTAGTTTGCTTAAATAATGAATATTTAAATGCCACTTAAAGGCAATCCCCCCTCCCCCCTGTCTTTTTTCTTCCTCATTTGCCTTTAGTTTACACTCCTCCTTATACATATAAATTTAGTTAGTCTCTGTCTCTATGCCTCGTCACACACCTTTTTTTTTTTCTTCCTTTCATCATCAATTTTTATAGGACAATTTACAATAAAAATTTATTTACGACAATGTTTTCGAACTACTTAGAGGAGGTAAGGACACATTTGAAGTGTCCACCACTCATGAGGTACTCCCCTCCCTCCCTCTATATCCCATTCCACTTTTTCATTCTATCGGCATCATGTTTTAATGCCTCTTTTATTGGTAAGGAACATGAGTTCAACGGCGATTTTTTATATGTGCCAAGCTCCTTTCTTTATTTTTTTTTTTTTTTTTTTTTTTTTGTGTGTGTGTTTGGTCTTTCTTTTATTGTCAACTATTGACTGTTGTTCTCCCTCTCTATCTATCTAACTGTCCCTCGCCCTAGCCTACATGTCCAGTTATCTATTTGACCCCAACTCTATATATATATATATATATATATATATATCTGTGTGTGTATATATCTGTATATGTTTGTATGTCGTTCAGGGTGAACATAATTCACAATTCGCTAGTTTTACGAGTCGCTTCCTGTGTTTCATTTGAGCATTTTGCCGTAAAAAGGCAGCAAATAAAATCCCATGACTCCTGGGGACGCGCCCGCATCATCAAGTGACCATTGTCCAGTCCAGTCCAGTCCATTCCATTCCAGTCAGTTCTTTTGCTCTTCTTCCAATTCTGTTTTTTTTTTTTTTTACGGCATCAAGGGTCATCCTTTTGTGCTTAATGGCCAGGGCAGTTCAACGTATGTATGTATGTGTGTGTGTGAATGTGTGTATGTATTTATATAGTGGGAGTGGAAGGGAGCTTATGTGTTACGTCACTACTACGAGCAATAGAATGAAATTCCTTTCCTTTCCTTTCCTATGCTTTTCCCTATTCATTTTTTCGTTTTCGCTTCTCTTCTTTTCTTTTTTTTTTTTTTTTGGTTTGTTTTGTTTTGTTTTCGGGCATAAGTTATTTATGATCCATCATTGTGCAATATTTGGTAAATCTTACAGACTTTTTACTGTTACCCTGGCCTAAAATTAAGGACGTATTTTTTTTTTTTTTTTTTTTTGCCATTGACAAGCTGTCAGCTATTGCCCCTTCCCTCCCCGCACCGCTTCCCCCACTTACACACAACACACACATGCGTGTGTGACTCAGTGTGACATTTGGAGATTTATTTCGCTTATCGTAGGGTAAATAAAGTTATAACAAAAAAATATATATATATATGTATATATAAAAAACCTTTATGCTACCATTTGATTTGATTTGTTTTGTTGACGTAGTGATTTAAGTGAAATTCCATCTGAAATTTAATTGCCACTAACAGAGGGAGACTAGAGAATAAAACTAGATGACAGTATAAATCCACATGGGACCAAGAAACTTAAAAAAAAAAAAAATAAATAAAACCTTCGAAATCTTATTTGCTCTTAATCTTAAATAAATAAAAAAAAGAAATCAGGCGAAAATGATAAGAAGTATTTTTGTTTTAAGAACTAGAGTTTATTTCACAACGTTTGTAAATATTTTTATTTAATTTTAGATTTTTTAAATAATCTTCATAAAAGTCCTTTAAAACGTCTCGATTAGATAAATGACTTGGGTGTCCTTATGGACCGTGTTCGGAGCAGAACTTTTCTAAGTAGAGTCCTTCTGCCTCTACCAACATAAAATTAATACTTGGCCTTAGCGCCAAAACATGTTTGCTTTGTTCATCAAAATTGTACATCAATTGTCAAACCCACTGCTTGTCTGCCCTAAAACTGTTCATGTTCTCAGCGGTGCCGCCGAGTACTCTTATATGCAGAGTTCGGCGCAGCGCTCCGAGAACCAATAAATACCCTTGTAAAGGGCAGGCAAACACACACTACATCAACTTTGACCTAGACACAATAAACTATTTTTTCGTTAATTTTATTTGCGCGCCGTTTGATTAATTTCGTTTGCCAATTGGGGAAAAACGAAGATCTCCACAGACCGAAAGTTATCTTTTAAGTCTCATATTTTCACTCCTGTCGGCAAAGCTATGGGAGTTCTTGGGTTTGTAAAAAGATAATCTAAGGAATTTATTGACCCATAATACAACCAAAATTCTTTTTACTTCATTGGTCCGTCCTATCCTTGAAAATGGATCTTGCATATGGGCAACTGGGAACCTTTTCGAGTCCTTTGTTCTGATTACAATCGCCTTTACAGTGTAATCAGTTCTGAGCTCTCTCTTCCTTTACTAAACACTTCTATCTTATCTTATTTAGTTTGTAACTAGATGTAGAATTCGTTTATTTGTCTGTGTTTTGTGAGCTTGTTCCCGCGTCTCGAGCCGTACGTTATGCGGTATGCGCCCCTCGGTCGGTTCTACGGGAGGTGTGGGCATTAAGTGGGAATTCGTGCGAAATATATATATATATATATATATATATATATATATGTATGTATATATAGAAATAAGTTGGTTTAAATTAATATATATATATATATACTATATATTATATAGACATATATTCAAAGGATTTTAATCAAATTCAGCAGTAACAATTGAAAAAATGCGAATTAATTAATTAATTGTTTAGAATTTTAGAAAAAAATAAGCTTTCCTCATTTTATGTATAATTTTTTATCTATCAATTGGCTTTATCGGAGCTGTATATACAATACATAGATATATTTATATAGGAGATATAAAGTGCAGCTTTTGAAAAATTTTAGTAGAATCTAATTAAATCGGAATTGCATAAGAAACTAGAAAGTTGTCTAGCCTAAACTCTTTATGATATAGTCATTCGATCTTAACGTTTATTACACAGTAAATTTCTTACTTATACTATATATAATTGTATAGTTTACTTTTATTTATTTTACAATCTCGTTATCCTTACAAGGTAATCATTATTGTAAGTGTCCTTTTTTCGTAACCCCCTTCTTTAATCGTAGAATTACCTATTTATCCATCAATAATCCTTCCATATGATGATCGTACTATATATCATTATTCATTTCATGCAACGTTAATTTCCCATCTCCCACTGGTTACAAGTAATTTGACTAATGTCAAAGACCTCCTCCTCCTCTCCTTCTTCCCCATACCCCATTCCATCTATTCTCTATCCTTCTCGATAGCACACCCAAAAGGACGCATAAAAATGCCAAAATGTCTGTCAATAGGCAGCATAGGAAAATTAATGTTCTCTACACATAAAAATGCAACGCAAAAATATCGTAAAAAAAACCCAAACCAAAAAGAGGCCATAAATTTCATGCCGATAACAACAAGAAGAAAAAAAAAAGGGAAAATATCGAGAGAAAAAAATAAAAAAAAAAAAAAAAAAAAAAACAAAAAATTGGACAAATGTATAGAAATGTATCGAACCCCTTTTTTCCATTTTATTTTTTTGGTTTTCCGATTAACAACATAATTTTGAGTGTCATTAATGCTCACATTATGCCAAAATAATGCAAAAATCATATAACTTATATACGAGTGGGCAAGGGATGACCACTAACGGGACACACACACACACTCACGCACACACATAAAAGTGGTCACAGCCAAAAGGGTTAAGAGGCGTGCTGGGCAGGATGGGGGGGGAAGTCGTAGATGGTTGGTTGGTTGGTCTTTTGTCCATCTATGAATTTGAGCATGTGGTCAGTCGGGGAGCAAAGCACTTGAAAGCAGGACAATAGCCAAAAAAAAAAAAAGAAGAAAAAAAATCCTATAAGGAGGAAGGAAAGTGGGTGCATAAAATGATGATGAGAAGGAGTCGAAAGCGGAAAATGAACAATGGATTAAACTGTTAGATGAAGCTGTCGGTGTTAGGAAAAAAGTTTTCATGTGATCAGCAGCCAGTTAACAGATAAGTGTAAAAACATGAGAATTATATATATATATATATAATCCAAAAACATTTAATTAATCAATTGAATGTAGAAATAACCAACCAATTGTGTTAGTTTTTTTAGCAGTTTCTTCATAGCAAATAATATTTTTCCTAAATTAATTAAAATTTCCAAATATGATGTTAAAAAATTAATTTCAATTATTTTCCAATCTAAATGTTTTTATATTCAATTTTTAATTTTTTAAAAAATAATTTCGCTTTCAAAATGTTATAAAAATTGTTCAATTTATTTTCCTACAAAAAAAAAATTAATTTACTAATTTTAATTTAGAAATTAGAGTGGATATTCATATACTTTTTCTACTAAAATTTATAATTTATGGGATAGTTTTAAAGCCACTTTCAATTTATACAATCTATAGAACAAAATTTGCGTATCAATTTTTGTTCAGTTTTGTTCTGTATTTTTTCTTCCTTTTCTTATTTTGTTCTTTTGTTTGGGTAAAATGCTAACGAACCGCGAAACTGTCAAAATATTTCCCCATATATGGAATATACATATATATATATATCTAGTAACACACGCACACACACACACACTCTAACACACACACACACACATGGCATATAGTGAGTGGCAACGGGCGCACGTTTCTTCTATTAAGCTCATTCTGGCGCAACGACCAACATATGCAACAGGAAAAACAGAGCTAAACTAAACGGAAGGATACGCAAAAATAGCAAAAGAAAAAAGAAAAAAAAAGTAAAGTAAAAGTAAAAAACGGAGCAAACGGAAACCGTATGCAAAATACACACACACAGACTCACAGAGAGTGAGTGAGGGGGGAGGGGGAAGGACTTTAACCCCTTCCTTATATAATATACATATGCATTTACCGTTTTCCACACATGTGTGTATATGAATGGGTATGTGTGTGCGTGTGTGTGGCGACATGATTTTGATTTAGTGGCACTTTTAAGGCAAAGCACTCACTCGACGACACAAACGACGCGTTCGCTCCTTCTTGGACGGACCCGGCCTATAAATTCAATTTGCGTATTTATTGAGGCAGAAATGCGTCAGCAGCAGGAGCAGAAAAGGAGCAGCAGCAGCAGCAGCAGCAGGACGACTTAATGCACTACCAATTATAACTCAATTTTCATAAATAAGAAAATTCTACAGGAAAAATGCCAAAGCAAACACGCACCAGACCAGATCAGGACAGAGAGGGTGATGAAGAGGTCGATGGGTCGTTGGGTCGTTCGGTCGGTCTGTCGGTTGTTACGCCTTGACAACTTTATGCTTTGATTTTTGGATGAAAATATAATAAATATATATATGTATATATATATATAGAAGGTATATGATATAAAAAGAAAAGGGAAACAACACACACATGAAATATGAAACACACACACACAACCACATGTGTGGTGTAAACATTTGGTAAAAATAATGTTAAAAGGGGTGGCGGCGGCCGTCACTTGCAAAGGGTTAGGTGGTGTTACCCTTCTCCACACTCACCACCCCTCCACTACCCACCCTCTTCGCTTACCCTTTTTTTTTTGTTTTTTTGCGTAAAAAACATTGATTTTTATCACCAAAATCAATTGCATTATTGTGTGTGTTTGACTTTGTATCCACATATCCATCTATTTAGCCACCATGGATAAATCAATTTTGTTTCTGGGCATGCCAAATAAATTACCTAAAATAATGACAAAACAAAAAAAAATCGAAACGAGGAAAGTACATTTATATATAATATATATATATACAAAACCTAAATGGGACAGTTGGAATATATAGAATGAAATGGTTTTTGGGATATGTTAGTATGAATTTGATTTAAAAGCTGTAGCGAAACCATTATTTATATATATATATAAAAAAATAAACAATTGAAGCTATTAGAGAGAGAGAGAGAGAGAGAGAAATATTGTCCAACTATTTCGGTCTTTAATGTTTATTCCATTAAGCATCCTATTGTTAAAGGAATTTTTTTTTTTTTGTTTGCAGTGAAAGGATTTTGGCATAAGCGATTTATAGTCGATGTACAACAGATCCTTCAGCTGGAGGATATTTGGCTTACCATGTCAAAATGGTGGCTATATAGCTAATAGAATTTGGTGACATCGAGCGAAATTCTTAAGAATTAATAAAAATTTAAATTAGTAATTAGTAATTAATTATGCCAAATAATTGACTTTTTTTTTTCTTTTGGGCATATATTTGCAATCTGTCCAAATGGACAATAAGCCGAATTCTATAACAGTTTTGAATATGACAGAGGGGGGTGGGTTACGGTAAGTTTCCCCTTTTTTAGTCCTTTAGGGACGAATCACCAGTCCAAAATATTTTAAATAATATTTTAGATATTTTGTATTTTATATTATATTTGCCAAACATTATCCATGACAGCTATAAGATAGAAAGAAAACTTGATAGAGTCATTTAAAGTCTCCTCTAAAATGCATTTCCGATCAAATTCTATATATATGTACATTCATATCATATTAAATTTTTCCAAATTGGAATAGTCCAATTTTCAATAGAAATTCAAAATTCAGTTAACACAAAAAAAGGTTTCTAACTGATGTCAAATAAAAAGTAAGCCTTGACATCAAATTTGAAGTGAACGACTCAACGAGATTGTTTTTTAGTCTATTTATATTCATTTTGAATCTAAAAGTTGAATGAACATCATCGTTTATTCTAATAAAATAAAAATAATAAAAATAATATTAAAAACCAAATCAATCCATAAGTATTTGGAAGAGAAATAACTATGAAACGAAGTCATGAAAAATCTTCAGACGAGGATAGCGATGAGGAAGATTTAAATACTCTTCGTGAGGTGCCATCAAGTGTGAGTTTATTTAATTAATTATGTAATTAATTAATTAATTTATTTTTTTTTATGTTTTTTCTTTTTCAGTATAAAGCAGCTGACCGGAGAAAAAGATGCGAAGACTATATCAACGGTAACCAGCTCAAACGCTACCAAGTTAAAAGTTTGATGAAGGAACCAACTAAAGAAACGGAGATAAAATCCGACTCCTCTGGATCACAAAATCGTAATTGTCCTGTGCATCTGAAAGAGATCTCGAATACGTTTAAAAACGAAACATCGTTGCCCTAATAAAGATGGTTCTAATGCGCTTCAAAGTAAATTGGTTTAGAAATTTTTACTTCTGAAATAAAAAAAAAAAAACTTATGGAAACCTTTGGAAACTATAAAGGATAATGTATGGCTGGGGCTGGCATATCCTTTTACATAATAATTTTAGCCATTTAAATTATCTTAGATCTATATATTAGAACTATATTGATCTTTAACAATCCTCTTAACAATTTAATGTTATATAATTTGGACAACATTTACCCTGATTAAGGCCTTATTGTTGGAAAGAACTTCCTCTTTTTATCTTAAGGTTGCTTTTGGCAACACATTTTTGTTGTCACTTGGTCTAAAATGCAACCATAAATCATAGGCCAAGTTAAAAAGTGGATGTGTATATGTGTGTGTGTGTATAGCATGACAGGATGCGCCCGAGAACACACATGAATCACTTTATGGCGCAGCGAGTGCAACAAACTGTGTGATTAATAGCAACAGCAGCAGGCCACAAGAAAGAGATAGATACCACATAGACAGAGACAGAGACAGAGCGAGAGAGATAGATACAAAAAAAAGTTTACGCTGACAAATTTTCATGAATTTTTTATTAAACATTGAAATCAATTCCAATTTTTTCCCTTTTTTTTTCTCGTGATGGTAACTAGAAAGGAGATACGAGAGCGGGATGAGGGTCTGTGGCTGGAACTGAAATTTTGGTATCCCATTCACCCATCCATCCACCCACACATGTGGAAAAATTTAAAAATTGTTGTGGTTGTGTGGTGGTGGGAGGTGTTGGGGGTTGGGGTGTTGGGGGTTGGGGTGTTGAGGCACCATCGTCGTCGTGTACAATGTATGACTTAACTTGTTGATTTATGGTTTTTAAGCTGTCAACGAAGGAAGCCCAAAGCTGAAATGGCAACTGCCGTGTTTTCCTTCTTCTATTTTTGTAATTTTTTTTTTTTTCCTGCAGGAGCAGGACTCACTTGGAATTGGGTGTCCTGTGTATGTTATCCTCCTCACTTGTGTATCATTGTGTAAAACGCTTGTTAACATTGTTTGCACCAAGGGAAGGGGGAAGTTTTACGCTGTGATTTTACACAGTAGCAACAGCAACAACAACGGCAACAACAACAACAACAAAATAGCAAAATCACTCACATATATAAGAAAAGGAATTTAAATTAGTTCGAGTTATAAATGCGTAGCAGGAAATGCTTTTTGACTTAGTTTTTAGCAAAATGCATCAATAAATCACTTACGGCAAAAGTTTTGAAAGAATACACAGTCAATGGAGAGATAGAGAGAGACGGAGAGAGAGAGAGAGAGCAGGAGAAAAGTCAGAGTGGCCGCTCTTTCCCATGGGTTTTCTTTGTTAAAGGATTTGAAGTCATCTAAATGAAATCTAATCAAAATTTAACCATAACAAAATAAATATTTTGGTTTAATTTTGTGACCTGAGAATAACCTTCAAGACTTATTTTCATTAATTAAACCACTGGAAAGAATTAGGGCTTTCATATCTCCATAAATCTCATTATCACCTCCAATCTTCCCTCTACTAAAAACCCCCTCACCGGACAACATAACCGCAGTGTATATTTTAATAAAAAAAATTTAACATATCAATTTAGAATACCTAGAGTCGAAGGAATTGTAGCTAGTACTCATTGTTTTTTATCGTTTAGGTCTAGTATTTAATACTTTATCTAAAATTATAAATATATTATATTATATTATATTATTTTATATTATACTATAAATACTTAAGTCGTTTGTAATAATTTAAAGATTTTTTTCTGCAAAATTAAAATAGTTTTTTTTTAAGCAATTACTGTAATTTCGATTTTAGTATTTACATTTTTTGAGTTTTTTCTCTGCATCTCATTGAACTAATTTCTGTACTTTTCCAAATTGGCATTATATTAATTATGTAGTTTACTTAATTTTTTATACTTAATTATTTTATTTTAAAATAAAAGCCAACTTTTCAAGGGTCTAAATTCAGATTCGAATCGGAATTTAAAAGGTGAAACATTTTTTTTGAACATTCGTAAATCAATTATAATTCTTTTCAATGCAAAATAAAAGGAAATAGATTTATAAATATTTAAGTTAAAGCATTTTATTGCTCCTACGTAGATCTATCTCAAATTGTTCACTCACTTTGACTCCAATTTTTGTAAGTACTCTAACCACTTTTTCTTGGCCAACAACCAATTCCGTAATCGTCGAACCGAAATGCCCCCCACCCCATACAGACATACACACCCACACACACACACACCGAGAGTTCAGTTTGACATTTTCATTCATTTGTCTACGCAAAGCGTTGAGAAGAACAAAAAAAAACAAGAAAAAAAGAGAAAGAGAAAGAGAAAGAGAAGTAGATGTTAGGAAGAGGGAGGGGCAAGGAAGAAAACCGAAAAAGCCAAATACATTTCAACTGCTGTCCATCCAAGCGTCCCACCATTTATCCATTTTTGCCATTTCGCCATTGTTCGACGCCTGCCTTGTGTGCAGACAGCTGCCTGCTGCTTTTTGGCCAACTTTGGGTTGTCAATATGGCTAAAAATGCTTGAAAAAAAAAAGAAAGAAACAAAAAAAAAAATGGAAAAAGTGAAGAGAAAATGGCTGCAACTTGGCGTACATTTTTTCACGAAAGCTTTGGCATTTTAATCAACATTAAGCAAAAATGCTTTTTGCAAACAATTCTTTTCCTACCATAATACTCCTCCCACTCCCCCTCCCCCCTTTCTTTCTATTTGTATGTCCATCACGCTGACTGACTAACTGACAGTCATTCGGTGGGTATTGTCATTAATTTTACGTATGTGTTTTGGTCATTTATAATGCCAACGCCGAGACTTGCAAATTAAAAAAAACTCCAATTGCCATGCAAACACACACACACACACAACCAAACAAATATAAAACCTGTGTGGCCGTCCAACAATTTTTGCAATTGGTAAAAACCATAAAAAAAAGCGAACAAGAAAATTTCAATTATAAAATAGAACGAAACAAAAAAAAAAAAAACATAAAAAACAAGAAAAAGAAAAAAAGGATATACGAAATCATTATGCCAACTGGAGATGTGCACTCCCTCCCCCCTCTTTCCGTGCCATGGACTATAGGAAATAAAACTATTAAGTATTTATTAAAATACTTTTTGACTATTGCAAAATAATTTAAAAGTTTTTTGTTTTTAACAAAAATAATTCATTGTTAAGTATTAAAGAATTATTCTTCATATATATAGACCAATCCTTATTATACAGTAGATAATCTTCCTTCAAGCTGCAGCTTCCTTGAATAAAGCAGTTAGTGAGTGGAAAGCACGCCGGAGGCTTCGCAGGATTGGTCAAAAGAAGAAGAAACCTGCGCTCTCACCGAAGAATGTTGCAGCACGGCTTAAACTCTGCTAGGAATACAGGAATTGGAGTGCGGATGATTGGAAGAGGTCTCATCTGACCAAAATCAATATATTCCAATCGGATGAAAAGGAGTATTACTGGCATCGTCCTCATGAGAAGCTTCAAAAACACCAAACCATAAAACATGAAGGAGGCAGCTTGGTGGTTTGGGTGGTGCTCCACCTGGTGGAACGTCGACCGAATAAGTGGGATAATGAAAAAGGAAGATTATCTACAAGTTCCTTCCTAAAATCTACCTTATTTTGTAGATGAGGGTGCGTATCCAGAGAGCGAAGTCATTCTCCAACAGGATGGCGATCCGAAATACACGGCCAAAAATTGTATAGGAATGGCTCGATAATCAACATTTTCTGAAGGCTCAGCGGCCGGTTCAAAGACCAGATCTAAGTCCGATCGAAAACCTATGAGCACTGCTAAAGAAGCAACTGTCCCGCTACGATACTCCGACAAGGACAATGGACGAGCTTTGGAGTGGAGTCCAGGTCCAACGGAGCACTCTATCGCACAGACTGATAGAAAAATTGGTGGAGAGTATGCCCAGGTTCATTTATAATGTGATTAAAGCCAAAGCCCCTTGGACAAGATATTAAAAAAAAATGTCTTAATCTATAAGTTTTGTTATATGCGAGCAAAAATGGATACTTGCTCATTATACCCTGTACCCATAGGGTACAAGGTATATTAAAGTCACTAAAATGTATGTAACAGCCAGAAGGAAAATTTTCCGACCCCATAAAGTATATATATTCTTGATCAGCATCAACAGCCGAGTCGATATGACCATGTCCGTCTGTCCGTCTGTCCGTCCGTATGAACATCGAGATCTCAGAGACTATAAGAGCTAGAGTAACCAAACTTGGTGTCAACATCCGTCTAGTCCATACGCAGATCAAGTTTGTTTCAAATTTTTGCCACGCCCACTTCCGCCCCCGCAAATTAGAAAAAACTATAACTAGAGTTCTATTAAAGCTACAGCATTTCTTTTTGGCAGACTCAACTATATAGCCAATATGTACCATCTGACCGAATTTGACCGAAATCGGTCAATAAATATCGGAGATAATACGTATATATGTTTTGTACTGAAATGCTTTGGGCAGCAGCAACTGAAATGTGTGAGCGAGATAGCATGCGCATGCATGTTGCTTTGTACCAAATGACGCATTAGTTTCGTTCACTGTTAGGAGTGAGCGAGAAAGCATGCATTTGCTGTTTTGGCTTGTTAAGAGAAATTTATGAAAAAATTTATTCAATTAATGAGGATTGCGAAGGAGTCTGTTTAAATGAAATATCCTTTTTTGGTACAGGGTATACTCCAAGTCGGCAGGGACGACTTGCTTACTTCATTTTTAAATATTTTCTCGATTGTTCGAGCTAAGGAGAAGATAATGAATTAAAATTTCGTTTGTTTTTCGTTTTATATATTATTAATGGATTTTTGTTAAAAAATTGGAATCGATTAAGCGCTCGCCACTGTATATAGACCTTAAACAAATTCAATTATAGAACTGAAGTTTTACATTGATCTGATATTTTTCTTTTACCACCAAGTATAATTCTCAAGTAGTTTTCGTGTTACAATTTGGCTAACTAGAGTCCATAGGAAAGTTTGATGGTAAGAATCAGATCCACATAATCTTAAAAGCAGAACTAATAGAGTTAACTTTTCCAATTTTTTTTTTTTTGCTTTGGTTCATATCGTTAAATATTATATACTAAAAAAAAAACATTTTAAACGACCTTTAGCTGATGACAATCGGAATTATAGACAATAAATACTTAAGCAAGAGGAACAACAACTTAAATGATATTTTTTTTTACCCTCCTTTTGACTGGTTTAGGGCATAAAAAAAAATGTCAAACAAAAAGCGAAGAGATTTTTTTTCTCAGTTGTGTCCCAGGGGGGTGTAAACTCTGAACTCTGCTGAACTGTTCCAACACTTCAAAGTGTATGACCAACCAGATCCTTTTGGGAATTAGGCAAAGCAATGGACTTGGGTGCTAATAATTACCACCACCACACTCCTTGCCCCCTTCCCTTCCCTTCCCCCACCACCCCACCACCACCCACACCCTTCTTTTCAAAGCATATTCCAGCATCTTGGCTCCCATTGTCGGCCAGTTGAGAGAATGAATGGTTTATGATTATGAAACGGTTTCGACAAGTTTTTCCAAAATGGTTTTATGACTGACCCCAATGACAGACTTTTAGACTCTAGAGTCTAGAGTTTTCAACTTTTGTAAAATATTTCATTAATTTTAATTGGAAATTGCGTCAAGACGACGCGACGGCTATGGCAAACGGCGGCGGTCGAGTAGATAATTACAAGAAGGAAGGAAGATCTCTCTCCTGTCGACTATTCCAATATTCACAAGACGAATAAGCAAAATACAATGTAACCAAGGGTTCTCACACCTTCTCTTTCACTCTCTCTCGCTCGCTCTCTCCCTCTATTGCTCTCTTTCTCTCCATCCATTGTGGCTTAATTTGAAACAAATGTCGTAAAAATGTTGGGAAAAAATAATTTGATGCTTGACTGATGCCAGGGATTTACATAGACTAGTCAAGAAAAATAAGTATTATTTTTTTTATGTGAATTGGTCAAAAAAAAACAAGAAAAAAAATATAAGAGATTTTTAAATATTTTATGAGGGATTTCAGTAGGCAGCTCTGGTGAAATATTAAAAATGAAACAAACAACAACAACAAATTTATATAAGATAAAAATTTAAGAAAAATTCTTTGTAAATTTTTGGATTAGTTGAAAATCAAGTTAATTGTTAAAAACAATATGTATTAATAAATTAGTTAAAAAAAATAATAATAATTACAATTAAATTAAAATTACATTAATGAACTTACCTTAAAAGCAAAATCAAACTTATTTGTTCTATATTCCTTTTCGAATTGCAAATTCTTAGTACACTTTTTCATACTTTTACAAGATTTGGCAAAATTTGTCTTTTATTCCTTTAATTATAGTATTTAAATTTAGTAACTTTTGCTTTTGCAAAGAGTTTCATTTTAATAGATACTTTAGTACGTACTAACTACCTTTGATCAAGTTTCATTTTCAACTAACTAAACCATCGAAAATGTTACCAAACATGAAAATGGAAATGGAAATGGTTGGGTATTTTGTCGGCCGGAAAACAATTCAATCAAATGGTAGCTACAAGTTCCTAAAACTAATTAAAATGCCATCAACGTGAGCCGTGGGCCATACAACCAACGTGTCGTATGTGTGTCCATTTGCAGTCAAAAACCACAGTGATTTTTCCCGAAAGAGTGTTGGATGGCAGTTTACGCGTAATTTGACGCGCCTAAAGGCCCGCTACGTGCCCCAAAAACATATATATATATCTACTATCTACATATAGATATAGCAAAAAAAAAAAAAAAAAAAAACAGGACAAGGGAAATGGTGAAAATCTAGATAGTATAGGGTATGGGTAAGGTAGGATATTGTGGTTCCATTTGGGAAAAGTGCACGGAGAGGGAGATGGAGATATTTGGGGACTCTCTCCCCATCTCTTTCTGTGTGTGTGTGTGTGTGTGTTTTGGCAAGTTTGTCAACGTGGTTTTGCAAATTCGTGGACTGCCGCGAAACAACCGCGTGATTTATGCGCTTTTAAAGCACTTAACGGTAAACAAGTCTATGAAGTCCATTCCAGGGCCCAGTTCGTCGAGTCGTCGGCTTACAATAAATTTTCGCGTATAAATCTTTCAACTACATAAATCTCACGCGCCAAATTTGAGCCGTATTTTGTTCTCTCCCCTTTCTCCCCTTTCTCCTCTCTCCCTCTCTCTCTCACTCTCCTTTACTTTCCTTTAGTCTCCTTTTTTTCTTTCCTGTTATATGTATATTTTTTTTTTTTGGTTTTTTTTGCCTTTGGTTTTGTGGCATTTGCAATTCGCACAAATCAAAGCGTAAATTGCTTTTGATTTGAAAGCTTTTTTGCCCTCTGGGCTGACTGTACCTAGCGGCCCACCAATTAAAAATAATTTCAAATAAGACATATGCGCGGATTTGAATTTCATTTTTGTTCATTTTTTTTTTCTATCCTCTTTTTTGTATTTTTTTGGTATGTTATTTCCAACCCTAGGCCAAAATGTGTAGAAAGAGGTATCAATAAAATTTTATCATACACAAGATTAAAATACAGTTTGAGAATTATATACATAACTTAAAGCTTGTAGATGGCGCCACATATGCGCCAAAGTAATTGGCGTGCCAGAAATTTACAATTAAGCGACAGCTCACTGTATCCATATAGGCTCTCGCGACAAGTCAAATAAACATAAGTTTTTATGCGTTTTGCTATAAAGGGCGGGTGGTGGTTGAGTTCAGTTCAGTTTGGGTTGGGTTGGGTTCGGTTTTCATTTTTCAGTTGTTAGGTACATACAAACACACACATATATACATACATATGTATGAGGAGAGAGTATCATATGCAAAAATGCAGCACATGTGTCAAGTAAATCTTTTCTCTTTCCCGTCGCTTGGCCATAATCATAAACATTTATGGCTGACGCGCGCTTTTCAAACAGAAAATGACAAACCCCCTCCTTTAAGAGTGGTGGGGGGAGGAGAGGAAATGCGTTATAATATGTATGTACAGCGGGCGCACGGACTCATCAACGTGACGACTTTGACGAGTACAATCCTTTCGTTTCGTTTCCTTACCATTTTCCGTTCATCAGTCTGTGTGTGTGTGTGTGTGTGTGTGCGTGTAAAGCCACAGGATTAGGCACAACTGTGACTGGGTTCAATTTGATTATGATCTGACAAATAATTGTCATTCTGATGTGACGCGGCGACTTAAAATTTCTAAGTAATTGTAAATATTGAACATTTTAGATGGGGTGGCACACACACACACACACACACACACACGCACAGCATTCACCAGGCAAACCTTTTTGTTTGCATTTTTGGATAATGTGACTTCCTGTTCAAATCCCGTTAGTCTTAACCCCGATTGACTGTATTTTACTAGGTTTACAATATCCCAAAAATGTGATTTTTTTGCATATTACAAAATAGAAATAAGTTTCAATTATATATACAAATATATATATGTATATACATACCTGAATAGATGGCGAACAGATTTTAGGAATTCTTCAAGATTTGTTGTAAAAATTGTGACAAAAATACATATATGTATATATAATAAAAAAAATGTTAAAATATTTTCGAAATTAATGCCAAACAGATTTAAACAAATTCCACCCCATTAACAATATCCAAAACAGAGTGTATTTCACTTTTGTGGCAACTGTACTTTATTATCTCAAGTGCATAATTGCGATTGCATTTCTATAGCTTGCCATAACTTTCAGTTATAATGACAAAGCAATTAAGGTAGGTAGGTAGGTTGGCGATTTGATGGTTAGTCCAGGCCGTTACCACTCTCTCTCTCTCTCTCCCCTGCCAAGAAACAAACCCAAAAAACAATCAAAAACGGTGTCGAGTCGCTTACCAACCTGAGGGGTAGGGGTAATAGCTTTCAAACAATAAATGTCCGCAAAAAAAAAAAAAAAGTACCATTGACATGGCTCGAGCTCAGGAGCTCCAAAGAGTCAAAGCCAATGTCCACCAAAGGAATGAAAAGGAGACGAAAGGGAGGTGAGATAAAATAGAACAGGGGATAGACAAAGGAACACTGGCGGACTGGCTGACTGACTGACTGACTGACGACTGCCAAGCAATTCATCTAATTTGCATGAGCATTTTGGGGTATCAGATTTTTGGGGGTTGGTATTCGCATAATAGTACAATGCATGGGCGTAGTAAGCAATTTAAAAAGGGGAAGGAGTTTATTTAGTATTTGAATTTGTTGTTGAAATTTTAAAAATTTTTAAATAAAACAGGATAGAAAAAGTTGAAAAAATTTATATAATTTTGAATTTCCTTAATGTTATAGTGATATCGGTTACTGTTATTTATCGTTTACTTACATAGCTTAATCATTTGACATGGCATTATCTCTCTCTCTTTCACACTCACAAAACACTTTACACTTTACACTTGAAATAAAATATTTAGAACTTAAAAAAAAAAAAACTTTATACCCTTACGAAATTGCATTTTGGCTTAGCTTTGATTTAAAATTTGACTAAATTACCTTAAAAGATTTATTTCAAATGACAATGTTTAGAAAATTTGCTAAGAAAATTAATCATTTTATTTTACTGTAAATTTTAAAAGATTTCTTTTTGTCTTACGTATACATACATACACACATACATAGATACATATGTATGTACATATGTATACACATTCACACATGCAGTCCCGTTTTGTTTGGATGCATGCTCCTTAACCTTGAAATTATGACTTCTAATTGCATCGCAAAAAAAAAAAACAAGAGAATTTAAGCCAGACGGCGGACTAGCAGGGAAACAGACAAGACAGACAAAATAACGGAGCATATCCAAATAGGAGCCTTCGTAAATAGAAAGATGGAGGAATGTGGAAGGGAAAATAATTTTCTTATTTCTGAATGAATGCAAATTCAAATTATTTATGTACTCTGCATCTGTATAAAAGAAACAGCAAGACTTCTACCAATCTACAATGCAAAGCTTAGCCATGGATTTTCTGCAAGGGTATGAAAGAGATAGCAGAACACAAAAATTCACTACGACATCAATCATAGGCTTCCACTTCGCTTTTGACTTCTTACACAAACACACGCACAAGAAAAAAAACACCAAAAAATTAGTTAAAAACTAATATAACTCGATAACCACTGAACGGATTTCTATATTATCGACGCCAAATGAAAGGCAATTAAATAAACTTTATTCACTTGTCAATTAATTGAGCACCACACAAATTAAAACAGTACTTTTTATTTATTTCAACTAGATAAACTTTTTCACGTGTCTATTTCACAAGTGGCAAATGCAAACTGTAAAAGTGAGAGAAAAATAGAGCGTGAACTTGTCAGATCGTGAGAGCAGAGAGTACCTTTGCAAGAGCAAAGCAGTGGGCGAGTGCTCTCTTTATTTCAATTAGCAAATCTCCATTTGCATTATTCAATATTTTTAAATGGGTGGCCATTGAAGTCTAAACGAGAAAACATACATAAATAAGAACTCAAATTAGAATATGAATATGTGAGAATAAATAATATGTATGTATGTGTGTAAATTAACTGCATTTATACATACTTGTATTTTCAATAGAAAAAAAAGGGAAGAGTACATTTATTGGAAGACTATTTAATTCGAAGCTTTTCTCTTAGTTATTTCATTACCATTTTTGAAGGGAATGCAAAAATGATGTAAAGAGACCATATTTAAATGGTTTTTTTTTTAATATTTCAAACTATCTAAAATTAAGATTAGTAAATTACCCCCAAACGACCATAAATAACATTTTCATCTTTATCTAAGGATATATATATAGCGTGTGCCAAGGACAATGGCAAAAAGGATTTCTGCATTGAATCCCAACCCTTTTTTTACTACGGCCATGACTGTTGGCCGACACTCTCGCACAATAAATAAAATTAAAACGATGACAAACAATGAATGAATGGACCTAGGCCAGGGGCATAGACGACTATTGTTGTAATGCGACGGACACACAAGCGTAATGACCTCCGAGAAGAAAGCAACAAAAAAAAAAAAAAAAAAAAAGCAAAAGAAATGATAAAAATGCAATAAAGTAAATTTAAGCAACGACTTTGGAGTACCTTGTAATGCATTAATATTTATATTTATTAACATATCTAATCATATTTACCAACACTGAAATCTTTTTGGAGCTTTTCAAAGGGAATTCTACAGATTCGCAGAGTTTAAATCTTTGGAAAGTTCTAAAGTCTTAGTCTAGAGATATATGGATATATACTTCAATATCGCGATGGCCCTTTGGACCGTCGCATTTTTCTCTGATGCATCTATTCTTATATATCTTAAGATCTTTAGAATTTTTTTTTTTTAATTTTGGCCCTTTTTGTATGCGCTTAGATGACCCTTCTTTTTTGTTATCCTTATAATTTGCAGGGTATAAAAAATGAATCGAAACGACAAAACCAACAACGGGGACCCAGAGTAAAATTGAAAAAGGAAATTGTTTGTAACTGCGAAACGAGTTTATTATTTTGGCACCCTTTCGGTTGGACAATGGTCAAAAGAAAGCGCGAAATTTTACATATGGCTTTTTGGTTATTCTCATGCCTACATACCCTTACACACATACACACATACATACATACATAGTTACATATATGTATGTATATGGCAGTCTGAACGACATCGTAGTCATGGGTTTCGTAACCTTTTTTAATTAAAATGTTGACAGGCGCATGGAAAAATGCAAGCCAAAAAAAAAAATGGCAATGGTAAGATGGTTAGAACGCGATTTGAGTGGTAGTGATGGTGGTCTAGAAGAGGAGGAGGGGGGTGGTGGGAGTTAGGAAAGGGAAATCCGGTAGTAATATGTAATAGGTACAAAAAAAAGAAAAGAAAAGAAAAATATATATGTACATACATATATGCATGTTCATATATGGAGTTGGGGTTGGGTAGTTAAACCATCAAAAAGTCAGACATGGAGGCAGTTGCTCTGCTGTTTACTCCCATTTGGTCAGACATTGCCCACGGGCCCAAGACAAGAGGGACAGGACAAACACGCGCCCATTTAAAATGAGAGGATAAGTACAATTTATGATTGAAATGCTGGTCGGGGATTACAAAGGATCATTAAATCTGAGTTATATATATACATATACACATATACAATTCATATCGATGAGCAGGAAACAAATGGCTTAGAAGAAATAGTTAACAAGAAAAAGGATTAAAAGAAATTTTATAGCGGACTTCTCGATAGATTTTTTAATTGATTCTTTATGAACCACTTTTAAATATGTTTCACATAAGTTTATTATATATATATATATATGTATATATAAAGCACGCGTTCATCCCACTTCCGCTTACATTCCCTCTCTCTCTCACACTCCCTCACTCACTTCTAAATGCGGGCGATGATTTTTGCATAATTTTGCCTTAGGCTTATTCCCAGCAACAGGATTTGTTGAAAGTATAAACTGTGAAGAGAGGAAAGTGGGGGGAGGGGTAAACCAGAGGAGAAATTTGGAGGGTTGTTAACAAATTTTAGAATAAAAATTTCATATTATTTATGGCCTTGCTTATGACATTTAAGTGGTTTTTGCACTTTTCACGCACGCATGCCACAATAGAAAGTTGCAAATACACGAATGTGGCAAGCACAATATATATATATGTATATATATATATATATATATATATATATATACACATATATACATATAAATATACATATGTATATATACATATAAAATGAAAAATGATTTAAGGTTTTTTAATTGAATTTTAAAGTGGTTCCATTTTGTTTTTGTTTATATTCATTTTCTTTTCTTTTTTGTTTTTTTTTTGTTTTTCTTTTTTTGGGGAAAATTCATAGATTTAATGGGGATTATTTTGTACAGAGTTTTCTTTAAAATGTGCCCATATGTTCAGTATTATATATACATACATATATAGAAATAGATAACTACCCGACGAAAAAAAATATATGTATGCCTTCGAGGCGTATCAGTTTACAATTACAAAATGTCAAATTTTTGACATGATAAATGGGCATATGTGAAAAGCGAGAAAGCTTTTCATATATATATATGTATTTTACTTAAGGCTTTTCCTCCCCCCCTCCGCCACTGCCACCCCATGTTACAGGAAAACCATTTAAAGGTTAAACGTAGGGGAAAACTCATAATAATGTACGACATTTCTTTAAAAAAAAATAAAAAAAACCAACAAAAATTTCACCCAATTTTATATATAACCTTACCTTTCATTTCTTACCCTCATTCCATACAAATCAAATGTAATATGAGATTCAAGCCTAATTAAGCCATTTCTTATTTGTTCTTTTTGCAAGGCAAAAAAAAGGAAAAGAAGAGAGAGACAGAAAAATGGAAAATGCAATACAATAGTTTTCAAGGGTGAGTGTGTGTGTGTGTGTGTATATATAGATAAATTTAATGTGACGCTAATATTTACACACAAATCATTTGAAAGTTGACACTGACACACAATTGCGGACAATTGAATTGCCTTGGACCCTTGGAACACCTTTTTGTTAGAGAAAAGTTATACAATACCCAAATATGGGTACTCAGTTCTATATATCTTCTTCCTTTTTTTTTGGGTAAAAGATCATAAGCAATTAGCATTTAATTTTTAAGGGATGGGGTGGGGAGGGTGGTAGTAACCTGAGCAACTATGACAGTTGGAACCACCATATAACCACACCTTTAAGAGCCTTTATCAATCAAATTTTTGTATTTGATACCCTATATAGTTAAAGAATTGTGATCCGGGAAGGTTTATAGAAGGATTTGCCTTAATTATGTTAGATATATATATATATTTAGATCGGTTCAATTTAATTGGTAACTATCTTTAGATGTAGATTAAAAATTCCCCTTGCATTTTTTAAAGGATCTTCTAGTTTTTAATATGGAACTAGTTTTCGATCAGATTTCTTTCTAGTCTGAAATGTTTCTAGAACATTATTATAAATATTAATATAAGTATATACAGTATGTCTAACAATTGTTTGCAAAATGACAATCGAAACAAAAATTAATTTTTCAACGTTGTTTTTAGTATCATATATTAGTTTTTTCAAAATTTTTTTTCCTATTTATATTAAATAAAGTATTCTTAACTCATTTTAGAACAAAAAAAAAAATAATGTTTCAATTATTAATGTGGGAAAAAAGCATAAAAAACAAATTTCGAAGAATTTCACACTGTCCATTAATTGTTTGCAAAATGCAAACAATTATTTTAAATTTAATTAAAACTAGGAAACTAAATTGAACTAAAACTTAATATTTAGTGTGTATGTATAATTCTACAAATAAACAAATATATATATATATATATATATATATAGAAAAGATCAACAAAAGTAACTAATCAAATTATTTGCATAAAGTTTGCTAGCATAAAATTTTAACCGATAGTTAAGCATATATTTTATATTATAATTACTTCTGCAGGGTATCTTTATATCGACTATTATTTGAAGATGGTTCATCCTAATTGAAACTCACCCCCTCTCCCTTGTTACATACAGGAATCATCTCATGGCTGATTGCACTTGTCATCAGATCAGACTGGTTGACAGTTAAATTGTCATTTCTGGTTCAAATTTGTGGTACCGAAAAGTCTTTTTGTCTTTAATACAATTTTTCATGCATTTTGCCACACATATGTTCAACTTTTTGTTCATTTTGCCGTATGAATAAAGTTAAGTGCTTTAGTTTTGATTTTCAATTATGTCACATTAACCAACCCCACACCCCATGAACACCCTACAGACACACACACACACACACATACACACACAAAGTACCCTTTGTCCCACAAGCCCTTGTCTATTAACAAGCTAAGCTTCTTGCCATATGAAGTGTAAATTGTTCCAACCCTCTGAAATGAAACAAAAATAAATAAAAATTGAAAAAAAATCAAAAAAAAAGGAATTGAAACTATTTGAATTGAAAATAGCGTTCATGTGTAAAATGTGGAAAATTTTCTTAAGCGGATTATACAATTTCATTTGTTGTTTCCATAAATTAGCTTTAAAAATTGAAACAAGTGTCGAGCGCAAATTATAATAAAAGGCAATTTAAATGGAAATAAAAAATAAAATAAAAAAACAAGAAAAAATAAACAGAAATTGTAAAATATGTTGAAATTAATCATTATAATTTGTACATTTAGTTTAATTAGAATAAGCAAAAGGATATTTAAGTAAGATCCTTAAGGAAAGAAATAGTTGAATGGCCAAAGTGGAAATCCTCTCGACCAATAGAAATAGAGAAAAATTCTTTTTCAAGACAAAATATATAAATATCGAATGATTAATACTTATTTGAAATAGTGTGAGAGATTATTATAAATTTTTTTCTATATACTTATATCAAGATTTCCATTCCTGCATTTAGGCCATAAAAAATGCATTATTATCGCTGCAGGAGATCTCTTGAAATGTTTAAAATTTTAATGTAAATATTGATGCTTGAATGTTAAACATTTAAGTTCTCAAACCAACAAATTTTGGCCAATAACCATAAGTTGCTAACCATTTCTGGCTAATTAATATACAATTTCAGTACGAAAATTTGCATAACCGAAACACAAACGGCCAACTAATTAATATTAAATTTCAAGC
This sequence comes from Drosophila sturtevanti, assembly GCA_018150375.1. Taxonomy (NCBI): domain Eukaryota; kingdom Metazoa; phylum Arthropoda; class Insecta; order Diptera; family Drosophilidae; genus Drosophila; species Drosophila sturtevanti. The sequence goes on along the minus strand of JAECWJ010000688.1, from coordinate 3,110,178 downwards.
AAAATTCCAAAATTTAATTTTGCGCATCAAACTTTGGTCTGGGGTTCCCTTTCCACTCCCACTCCCTCATCCTCATCCTCATCCTCTCGGTCATCCAGTTAAGATTTTTCCCCACAAATTTTACGCGTTTTACATCAACCCCCCCCATCAACTATTGACTTTTGACTTGGCCGGCTGTCGTTTTGGCCTGTTTCTGCGGCTTTTGTTAACTTTACAAAAAGTAGATGATGGAGGGGTGATAGAGCATCCAAAGGGGATTGTGGGGTTGTCGGTAAAATGCGACGAGCAATTCATAATCATGTCATAAAGCCTAAGCCCCTCTCCTCTTCTCATACTCCTACTCCTAGAGGAGGAGAGAGCTGCTTAATTACAACGGCTTTAAAAGCGATTTCAACGGCTCATTGCCAAATAGAAATTTTCAATTGACTACACATTGCTGAGGTATGAGTGGAGAAGAGTTGATTGGGGGGGGGTTTCGTATTATAGGGTTGGATATATATACATACATACATACCAGATACCAGGGAGGTAGAGATGCTACAGATTATTAATTAAGAATTTTACGCAAAAACTCTGGGACACGAACACGAAAGCCGCTTAAATTGCTAAAATATTTTTGTGGCTCATCAAAATGATTGAAAAATTTATTCTTTCCGCGTGAATTAAATTTTCGCGGTTGGCTGTCAGCGAAGTAGAAGAAGAAGCAGAAGGTAATAGGGGAGGGGAAATAAAAGGGGGTTATCATCCCACCTCAAACTTGCTAACATCTTGCTCAATGACAGAGCAATTTCTCTTCATTTTATTTTTTTTTTGTTTGTGGCTAAAATCAACCCTTTTATTATTATTATTACGTTTTTTTTTTTCGTTTCTTTTTCTGAACGGAGCTTATTAGAATTTTCCGCTTAAATTTACTTTAGCACTTTTTGGTCAAAGTTATCTTAGAGTATTTCCGCTGCAATTGGCCATGATGTTTGCTTAGGTTTGTTTTCTTTTTTTTGTACTCTAAGGAATATTGAGAATGTCCTTTTTTTCTACCTTTGATCCTTTGACGCGCTTTTGTTATTATTTGTCTGTTTGTTTTTCTTTTCTTTTTGCGCGCTCTCTTTAATTTTGGATTAATAATTTCGCTACCTTTGTTTTTCTACCCAATAGCCAAAGCAAAACAACAACAAAAAAAGGGAAAATGGAACGAAAAATATTTTTGGGGCATATTAAATACATTGAACATTATGTAACAAACTGTTGGCTCTATTATAGAAGAATTATTAATCTGATTTAATATCAAATATTAGAGTATAAAATAATCGAAGGGATTATTTTAATCGTTATGAAACGATCTAAAGGATTGTTCCTTCTCTTGTTCTGTAAAACTTTTCAATCTTTTTTTGAATCCATTCTTTGCTACTATATATATAGTATTCTGTTCTTTTTGATTTAATACTATTTATGCTGTAGAGGAACATATAACTGCAGTTTCTATGGACTAATAATTATCTGACTTAAGATATTAATTCAAATAGAAAAATATTTCTTATTTCGATAGTAAAAGAACAAAAATGTTCATATTTCAGTGTCCTTGGTCTTCAATTTTCTTCCATAAAATCTTGATCACTAGGTGGCGCCAGTGTGCCTGTGTAAAACGACAGTTAAATCAAAGATATATCATATCTAAAAAAGGACCATTACATCTAAACAAACTAAGTAGCTGCTGTTTCTTTCTAAAAACTTTCATTTTCGAATTCAATCCATCACTAATTATACACATAGAGTATCTTCAAGTCGACTAGCGAATGTACTATATAACATTTTCTTTTTTTTTTTTTTGTTCTTTTTTGCTTTCTTTGGCTCATTCCCTCTGTATTGTTTGTTTGCCTTTTTAGCCAAATGCTGCGCTAAGCTGCCAAAGTGGCGCATTTGTCTGAATGTTTTGATTAAAAAATGTGTAAAATTTTTTTCTCTGTTTCAGTTGGTTTTTTTTTTGCTCCTTTTTTTTGATTTTTTTTTTTTTTGTTCAGTTTATCTTTAGCTGCGGATTAGTAATGAACTTTTCCCGGAATATTCTATGGAAATGGCAGTGGGAGTTATGAGAGTTATGTCTGTGTATTTTGTATGTTTACTTAGGTCATAATGCAGCGCACATTTCAATTAAAAAGTATTTTTCTGCCTGAAATGTCAATGGGAAATGGTCTGGAAAGGTTCGGAAACTGAAGTGACGAACTTGAAGCGACTTGTCTAAAATCCTTTTTAAGCTTCAACACTAAAGAAAGAAAAAAAAAGGAGGACAATAGGCAAATGGGATTATATTGTATTGGCAAGGAATTAAAGTTATTTTTACAATGACTTAAAAAATGCAAAAATGCAAAATGGAGATTATATGAGAATATAGAGTCAAGAATATTTGAGAAAATTATATACATACATACATAAAAAAAAAAGAGAAGAAAAATATATGTATCTATTAACTGAACTAAATAATATTTAAGGGATTTATATGTTAGGACTTATATATACATATATACTTCTGTTTAGTTTAGGAGATTGTTAATATTTCAATCTTTTATAACATCTTCAATATAATATTTCAGATTTATCAAAGATATATGTTATTAATAATATATATCAAAAAAGCATCTCTTTTAGGATTTTTATCTACATATATATATTTCTTTTTATTTTCGGAGATTTTTAATATTTCAGTATAACATCTTCAATATGCATAAAATTTCAGGTTTATCAAAGATATGTATTATTAATAATATATCTCTAAAAAGCATATATTTTAATATGATTATGTAGAACTAAATGACATCTTAAATATTACCTATAAATATAAATAATATTATAGAATATAAATATATTTTAAATTATTTTTATATGATTATCTACAACAGAATAAAAGTAAAATATCATAAATAAAATACATATACGTCAAACAAAGTGTGGCCAAGGTGAAACCGTCGACTAAGGCACATCTATAGCAAGTTGTTCAGGATCCATGGGCTCAGATTCCTCTAAAGCGTCGCCAGGACCTGATTGACTCCATGCCGCGGAGATCTGAAGCTGTTGTAGCTACTAAGAGGTTCACAACCAAATATTACATCATAAGTAACATAGTGAATTTCATATATGAAGTTATAAATTTAATTTTGTAATTTTGTTATCAGAACAATTTCGCCCTTATTATCATTTTTAACACACATTTATAAATTGAAGATGTTTTTTAATGAAGAATCACGCCTTTTTTGTTTGAAATCAAATATAAATACTAAATTTAAAAAAAATTTTTGATCTGTAGTCATTATGATATTATTTATCAATCTTAAAATCAGAGCTTATATGCGCTGCTATTATTTTGAACACAACTGTATATATGTATAACATTCTAACTCCCCTTTTTATTTGCAACAAAAATTTCTTTTCAATTAATTTTAAATTTTAGTAAAATTTTCTATTTTAAAAGAACTTCAGATTCATTTTTAATCTTTGCAGCAGAAGCAGCAGCAACAACACTCTAAAGGTCTTGAGTTTAGAGTTTTGGGATAAGAGAGAGAGAGAAGTTGGTAGGTGGGGGGTAATGGGGTTTGTGAGTTAGGGGGATGGGTGGTTACTGGAGTTTTGCACAACCCACTTGAGTACGCATTCGTTTGCGTCTAATGAGTTGTATCAACAACAAGTACCAAATTCACCGCTCCCCCCACCTCTCCCATCACCCTTCCCCTTCCCGCTGTCTGCCCAAGACACCCATCGACGACTACTGTTCATTAAGACCGACTGAATGAATTCGCGCAAAAGAAGTTACTTGTCGCTGGTTATGGTGATGGTGCACCTCCTCTTCACCACACCACACCACACCACACCCCACCACTTGTCTCGGCATTTTCTTTAGCCTTGTTTAGTCAGCTTTCACTTGCAGGCAAAATAACAAAAAAAAAAAAACCCAGAGGAAAAAAATCCAAACACTTGATCAAATATTTTGCAACTTCATCGTGTGCCCATCAGGCGAACAGAGTTTCAAGTGTTTCGCCCTGTTTGCTCCTGTTCCTGCCCCTGTTCCTGATCCTGTTGCTCATTTGCCAGGCTCGTTGCACATTTTGTGGCAAGAAAGAAAAAAAAAAAATAAAAATGGGAATTTCGTTTCTATAATTAAAATGAATTCACAGCAATGGAAACATTTTCCACGCTATTCACGATTTTCTTTAGCATTCGATTACAAGTTGCAAGTGGAAAAAAAAAAAAAGTTCCTTGTTGGGTAGTTGTTTAAAGGATTCACTGAGGTGTGCAAAATGTTATTGAAATTCGATGGTGTGAGGGGGTGGTGGGTGTTTATAAAAGGATTAATTGAAAACAAAAAAAAAAAAAAAAAAACGAGAAGAGAAAAAAAAACTCCTGTAAAAGGAATTTAGTTAAATGAAATTCAATTCGTGTCTTCATTAGTGAATACAATTAAGAAATTTAAAAGAAAATGTAATCAATAGAGATTTTGTTTCAATTCATTTCGATATATTAATACATATAGATAGTATATAGTAACTTTATCGATTTCTAAGTATCATAAATGATATTTCAAATGATGTTAATTTAGTTAAAATATTTTTAAATTTAAGCAATTTTAATACCTATACAGGGTGCTAAGGTATTAGGTACCATAATTATTTATAAGCCTAGTTCAACTAATCAAACAAACTATGTAGTTAATTTCTATTATTAGTCAACTATTCAATTGAACTATATATATTAAAAATTTACACAATTTAATTGTCTTTACAGGGTGCTTTGCTATTTTTTAATATACATATAGTTAATATTTAATATCTATGCAAGGTACTTAATAACTTTTCAGTATTATTTTATTTAATTTTTTGATTTGCTTATAATAACTTTCCATTTTTAATACAAAAATCACTCAAAACTAATGTCAATTAATTGTTCGAATGAAATTTCATTAAATTTAAGCAATTTTAGTATTAATACAGGGTGCTTTAATACTTCTTTAACATATAATTTAGTTCCTTAATAGTTGCTTGTAAATTTTTTCAAACTCTAAATCGATTTTGCTAGTTAATCAATTAAGATTTCAATAAATTTTGCTTTCCGGTCCATACAGGGTGCTTGAAAAATGAAACTCAATGGCAATTTATTGTAGTCTCTTGACACTTACCTCATGGCCCCCCTCATCAATTGTCTCCTTTTAACTTCATTTAACCTTTAGCTAATTAAATGGAACAATTTATAGAAAGTTTTTTTTTTCTTCTGTTTCTTTTTCTGTTTTTCTAACCACTTTACGGGAAGGAAGAGACTAACTGATGGAGAATATTGGTGAAGGGAATGAGGGTCGGAGAAGGGGGGTGCGGGGGGTAGATGGTTTGGGTGGTGGCGCATTAATAAACATTAAGACTAGACATGTGCATGTTAAAATGTAGGTCGATAAGGGCCCGCCAAAAAGTCTCACTTAACTCTCACAATTGGTGAACTCCCTTTTTCGGCCGATTCGGTTGCCTTTTCCCGGAAAGAAAAAAATATATATATATATGTATATCTCATCAAGAGACATAGACAACTCATTTGACTGATGAACTTGTGTTGACATTACCAACAACAACGTTTCAAGCTCATCCTCTTCCATCCTCCACATGTGTGTAGCGGGGTCCTCCAACATACACATACATAGATCCTGCAACATTTTACTCCATCCCCCGCCCCCCCTCCCCTACCACCACCCTTTTCAACGTTTCTTTTTGACACTGACACATGACATTTGTTGTAATGTCAATGTTGCAGAGGCTGACTTACTTTTATTTTCTATCTCTCCCCCTCCCCCCTCTCTCCCTTCTCTCGTTTACTTGTCTCCCCGCCCCCACCCCGCCCATCTTCTCATATAGACATTTGCCAAAATTGTTTTTCAACACAGTTGAGTAAACATCCCATCCAGGGACAGGGACAGGGACAGGGAGGGAGAAAAAAAAACGTAGCATAAAAAATTTAACTGGGAAAAGGGCAATAAATGGTTGACATGTGAGAAATGTTTTTCTTTTCTTTTTTTTTTTGGTTAAATGTTATAGAAATTGTGCAAATATTTTGTTTGATATTCTGTCCAACAAAAAAAGAAACTATTTTCAATTCATCAGAAAAGTGATTTCATATATATATACATATGCATATAACCTATATATGTATATATAAAGAATGTATTCATTTATGTTGTACAAAGAAAAATGTATTTAATTCAATATTTATTTAAAATTGAAAATATGTAGGTATAATAAAAATTGACATGGATTTAATATGGATTATTTATTATAAATTCATTGATGGATTTGTGGAATGAAAAATGAATATTGGTTTAAAAAGAATTTCATGGCACGGAACTGAAGAATTTCATCATTTTTGAAATCATATTTAATTCAAAATTTAATATAGAAAATATCTGATTTGTAAGTTCATCTCTCAAAATGCTTTATCCATTATGAAATTTTCAAAACTTAAATATATACATACTCTATATATGCATATATATTTGTATGATTTGAGCCCAAAAGTTCGATCAACTGTTGAGCTTAGTTTTTGATGAAACGACAGACCCCTTCTCTTGTCTCCCCTGTCACCCCTCCTCTCTCACATTCTATGTAATCCACTCTAGGAAAAGACAAAAAAGGATACGAAAGAAGTGAACTCTGAACACGCCATGCACGAAAGCGCACATTAAATATTTACACTTCATTTTATAGGGCCAAGAAACAAAAAACCAAAATGAAAACCAACGAAAAACAAAAAAAAAAAAAAAAGAAATATATATATATATATGGGAATAAAAAAGAAAACAGACGACGGCACCAAATGGAACCAAAAGTGAGTTGAACTTAGATGATAGATATATGTATGTATGTGTAAGTAAGTAAGTAATGCATAAAATGCCTTCGAGTTGAATTTCTATCATTTTGAACAAGAATAGATTATGCTCTTTTCAATAAAGATTATGATATTTGTGTAGTTATCATATATATATATATATAGAAAGATTATTATTATATATAGAAAAGAATGTAATCTTTAGTAAAACTCACCTATTTATATATAGTTTGTTTTTACTAATTCTGCATAGAAAAATATATTTTATATTTATTTTAATTATTTATTAATACTAAATGGTTCATTAACTATTTCGAAAAGCTTCTCAAAAACGTTTTCGAATGTTAAAACAAAGTAACAAAATAAAAGAAATGATAATTGGAGTTACTTTATAAGAAAAATTGGAAGTTTAGTTAGTTCTTGTTAGAATATAAGAAAAAATATTGTAATTAAAAAAAATATCCTTTTAATATTTATGAATTTCGGAAGACATTTAATGTCTCAGAAACAAGTTTTGCCTTTAAAAAATCCAAAACTAATTAATATCAAAAATTTATCTCTCTCTTTCCAAGACATATATCTTCCAATATATAACTTAGATCTCAAATTTCTTTCTATTCGCCTTTAGTTTAAGTTAGGGTATGAAAAATTCGTGAATATTGTCGTTCAAGTGCAATCACATCGTCGGATATTATGGCTTTAATGGCAATGACAACTGTTAGTTTCATTCTCTGCCAACACACACACACCCACACACACACTCACAGAAGGACAAAGGCAAAATGAACCGCAGGATATGGCGCAGGTCAACGGAAGCCATAAAATTCTCGTTTGTCACGCGAAATTTTTCGTTTCGTCCTTAGGAAAATGCCAACACATGCAAAAGACAAAGTTCCAAGTGCAGCAGCAGCAGCACCACCACCAACAAAAAACAAAAAAAAACAAAATAAAATAAAAAAACACAAAACTAAACAAAACAAAAAAAATTAAACTGCAAAAAAATAAAGAAAAAGAAAGAACGAAGTATAAATAAAACAAAAAAAAAGGAGAAAATAATATTAATGGCATAAAAAAAGAGAGAGAGAGAGAAAAAATGGTTTGAAAGACAAAACGAAGGAGTCGTCTATAAAGAGAGGGGGAAAGGGGGGGGAATGAAAGGAGGATCAAGTTTACGTACCAAGATAGAATTATTTACGTTTAGTTCTTTTATAGTTTTTTACGGTATGCTCGCGGGGGCGTGGATCATAAAATATGGGCGCAGGTTTATTTATGCTGCTCCACTGTGGCGACATTTCTATATATATATATATATATATATACCATCAGACCGAACCATCTATCCTATCTTCAAAAATCCACTTTCAACTTCTCTCTCTCTCTCTCTCTCTCTCTCTCTCTCTTTCTACCTCTCTCTCGCTCTTCCCTATTTTATCCATCTAGTTGGCCATTGTTTTTATGGCTTGACGGATTGCACATGGAAAGGACCCAGCCAGTTGCTGCTACTCCTTGCTGATATTAGTCCAAATGCCCGCTAATGTCAATTAAATTTGAGCAGACGACGAAAGCCAAATGAAATTTTAATTACCGCAAATGAGCTGAGCGGATGGCAAAAGGAAGAAAGGATATGAAAAGAGTTGACTACTAAAAACTTAAACTAATCACCAGAAAAATTGGCCACTTTAAGTAATTTGATCGAATTTAATAGTTCAAATTACATTTAATATTAAATAAAGTTAAAGTTAATCGAAATTAAGTTAATCCTAACAGAATGAGATAAAAAAAAACAAATTGTTGAATGAAGGAAGGCGAAATTCGTTTAAAAATTTATAGAAAAAAATCTTAATATAGTTTTTTATAATTTATCATAAAGTCGGTTTTGTATTTTCTAAAGGCATATGGAAATTATTAGCTATTCTTGATAAATATATTAAAATTTTTGATATATTTTATGTATAATGCATCAATTAATTAATTAATTCTCCTGTATTCTTTCTTTTCTGTATGCTTTCTTTTAATAAAAACTATTGGAAAAATCAAATTTCTCTTAATATATGGATTATAATTTTTATAAGATTAACCTATTGTAGATTTTCATTTAATAATATATAAATTTGATTTAAAATTTCATTTTGAAATTTCGAAATTGAATTCAACAAATTTAAATGATTTTTAAAATATTTTCTTTGCAATTATAATTATTAATATTAATTCAAGTGGAAGCAAAATTTTAGTTTTAATTTAAATTAAATATTAATTATAGTTAAACTTTCAATAAAATGGTAGATGTTCTAAAAGCTATAATTTTATTTTCATTTTTATTATTTTAATTTTTTTTAAATATTGAATATTAATAATAAATATTTATTATAGTCAAAATGGTAACAAAATTTTAGCTTTCAGAAAATATAAATAAAATGGTTAGAAAAGCAAATTTATTTAATTGTTTACCACTTAAAATAGTTAACTAACATTATTAGTTCTAAATTAAAGGAATATATATATATATATACCTACATATATATATAAAAATGTATTTATATTTGATTTTTCTAAATTTTAAAATATTTTTAACAGAAATATGTTGGAAGTCTTTTATCAAAAAAGTAAAATAATTAAATGCCAATTAACTTTAGATCTTTATATCAGAGAACTCTGATTTTACTATATCTACTTAACAAATATTGTTCAAGCAAATATATGCTTAAAATACTCTATATAACTAAGAAAAGAAATGAGATTAATCAACATTTTTGTTCTCAAACATTAAAGACAAAAATATCTGTGAAAAAGTTCAACCCCAGAAAAAGAAAAGATAATATGAACAAGAAACTATATGATATAATATTTCATATATATTAATAGACCAACTTATTTAGCTCTCACTTATTAATAAAAAAAAAAAATAGTTATAGATGCATGTCCTTAGATATTTTTTGTCCATTCATATCCCAAAGGACAATAACACTTTGTGCAGCGATTTCCTTCCTTGACAATTCTGTTTTTTGTGCTTTTTTGTGTTTTTTGTTTTCGTATTATTAAATATTCATATTGAAATTGCTATTGGACATGCAATGGGGGTTCCTTTACAAAATTATGACCAATTGAATGACCAAATTGCTAAGCAAGCAAATTTTTGAAACTGATTAAGGGATTATGTGAAGGTTAATTGAAAAAAAGCGGACAGAAAGAAAGAGAGACAGATGGAGAGAGAGAGAGAGGGAATGATAATTCTGTAATTATGTCAAATATTTGCTAGGGTATCATAAGTCTTGAAGTTAGAAAATAAATGCCATCAAGTCACGCAATTAGTTTAAATTATCTGAAAGCAAAAATAGTCAAGAAAAAAGAGAGAGAGAAACGCTTTAACAGGATGATAAGCATGTGCAATTAATAAACTTGCAACACATTGAAGAAGTGGCCAAAGGAGAATGCGAGAGATGAAGTAAGATGGCGGAGGGGCGGGGGAAGGCAGGATATTTACAGCACATGGCCAGGACGCGCCTCGACAAGCGCCTGAAAAATTGCAACAAAACGGATGAGGATGAGGACGACGACGACGACCAACAGATGATGGTGGAAGGAGATGGCCAAGTGAATTTATGACCAACCATTTGGCCAAGGACCTTAACACATGACTAACGTACACTTATGAGATTAAGTTTCGTGTTTGGTTGGAGTTTGCCATTGTCCTTTCTACCATAAAGGTACGATTATAAGGACATAAGGACTGACTCAAACTCTATATTTCAATTGCCATTCTGTTGTGGCTGGTGGTGTCACTTTACAGTTATTTGCACAAAATATTCATCGATAGGCAAAATCATGAAATAAAAAGAAAAAAAAAACGAAACCGAATGGGCATGGGGGAGAGGAGGAATGCAAAATTCGTTAAGCCGTCAAAGTTGCCACCCAGACAACGGGCCAGGCAAAAAAAAAAAAGAAGAAAAAAAAGAAGAGAACTCATTGAACCACAAAATAAAGCGTATCATAATAATAATATCGTAATATGCAGTCGTGGCACTAATGCGTATTACCTAAGGCCCACCCACGGTTCCAGTAGCTAGCGACTATAGCTAAACATGAAGACAGGATGAAGGGGAAGGAGAGGCGGTGGGAGGGGAGGGGGGATAAGATGTCGCCTGCTTAGCTCAGCGGGGAAGCTTGTCACGTCTTTTGCTTTGAAGCCTCCGACGGATTCGAGAATTTTGTGCCGGCGTCTGGCATAAAGATTTTAGCTGTGTTTTTTTTTTGTTATACTCTAAGTGTGTAAAAATTGTAGAAAGGGTATATTAAATGTGGGCAATGTCTTGATGTAAACTTCTTTGGCTTGCATAGAGGTAACTTTGAAAACAATTTGATCTATTAGGTTATATATTTCATTAGCAAAATGTTGTCTATAATATAAAAAGAATTCATGAAATTTCTATAAATTTAAAACACTTTTAGAATATGCTTTATAATCAAATTATAATATTAGATATATTCTTTAGATTCCATTTCTAAACTTTTTCAACAGTTCAATAGATCTTTACATTCCGATTTTTAAGCTTGTTTTGTTATATTTAAATTGATATATAAATTAATAATGAATATAAATTGCTTTATAATTATAAAATAAATTTTAAAATATATTATTATTATTTATAAATTATTATTATTATTATTTATAAATTATTATTATTATTATTTATAAATTATTATTATTATTATTTATAAATTATTATTATTAATATAAATTATTATTAAATTTAAAATTGATTTATTTTTTAATCGCTAAGCAGATCCCTAAATAGAGCATAAACAATTCGTTAAAATAATATTTGATCTGGTTATTCTTCCTATTTTACCAATAGCCTGTTGTTTGTCGCGCTTTAATCCGCCCAAGTATTTCTCTTCTTTCTTTTTTTTTTTCTTCTCTCTGCCACAAGGACGAACACAACAAAAAAAAAATTTCCGTTTGAGCTGAGCTAAGCACAAAAATTTCTCTACTTTACTCTCTTTACTTCTCTTCCACTGAGATTCTTTATTATTATTTAACAGAGAAAGTACAAAGCAAAAAAAATAAGCACAGAAAGCGAAGCAAATCAACACTATATACATAGGAGTTGGGGGCAACGACTTGGAGATACCCTTTGAAAAGAAAGAGATCTAATTATTTAAAGTTTGTTGCGGTTTTTAAAGGAATTTAGGAAACGTTTTTCATACTAAACACTGTGGAGCCACCTGTTGACAAGATTTTTATTGTTTTTGTTTATTGCTTTAGAGGATGAGAATACATTTTCTCATAATAAACAATAAATAAATGGAAATTATATACTACTTATATTATTCTCTAATTTTATTAAAATAAGTAAAAAAGAAAAAATGGAATTTAATCATATAGGAACAATCGGTTGAAATTATTATTTTATTTTATTTGTAATTCTATAAACAAAATTTCAAATATATTGGCCCTAAAACTGCAAAAGCAACTATATATATACATATAAGGACATATATTAAGTGTATTCCAATTTCATTTAAATTACTTATTGAAGTTCTACACAAAAGGTAAAGCATTTACTCGTAATGGATCTTTAATCTATATCCCTTAACTGCTAATAAATTTTCTAAAATTCAATATACCCCTTAGCTTAGTACAGGGTACTATTTTTGGTATTCTTGCTTTTGCTTTTTTTTCTTTTTTTTTTTTTTTGTTACTTTGATGTGCTAGCTGGTTTATAATATAAATCTATTTCATCCAATCTATGTATCTGCCTTCCAACCATTCACAGGCCAGTTGCCTAAGCCAATTTAATTCCTAGACACGGTGGCGGCCAGGCTAACTAAACTATATATATATATATACATATTTAGTGAGAGAGAGAGAGAGCGAGAGAGAGAGAGTCAAATATAGCCAGGACAAATCGTAAATTAATGAAATCACACAAGAAAACTTAAATCCTTTCTACATGGCGTCGCGCCCTTTAGACCGAAAAAGGGCACAAAAGCATATAAATTTGTTTCTTATCGTTCATATCGGATGTCCGATTTGTTGTTGCACTTACATATATATATATATATATATGTATGTGAAGGAGAAGAAAGAACAAAAAAGAAGAAAAATATGACCAAAATGCATGCAACTAAAAGAGAAATAACCGAAAAACGTTACACAATTTGTAATACGTAATTTGTTTCTGCGTGTTGTGTGTCGTATCCCTTTTTCCTAGGATAGAAGGAATAGGCAACCGGACTCAATTTATGCACTTTTACCCATTGTCTGCATTTTTCTTCTTCTTTTTTGGTTTTTTTTTTTGGCGGCGACATTTCATCCTCCCGTACGCCCTCCGTACTGTCTCCCTCCTCCCTTCTCTATGGTCGTTGGTCGGTATAATAAACTTTTGTCCGCGACTAAATTTAACAAATTATAGAAAAGATTACGTGTCTGGATTTTTGGCTTACAAACTGAGCCAAATTGTGTTTGGCTCATACTCTCTCACCCTCATGAGACCACACACAAATTTAAGGCAATTAAATCCAATTAATTTGAATTTTTATTTGAAATTATTCAAATCTTGTTTATCCAATGGAAATGCTGTGGAAATAGAAAAGTTTTCTATTCTAATTTAAAATTAAAATGCTAAAGAGAACTAAAACGGTTTAGTATGTATATTAAATTGCTACTTAAATATATATTTTAATTATATTATATCTAAGAAATTTTCTTTTCAAAACTATTCTTAAATTATTTATGATATTTAAAGGAAATTTTATAGATTTTATACATTATCTGGGTGATCGCCTTGGAGGAAATTTGAAATTTAATTGGTTGAACATTTTTAGTTTTTTTTAGATTTGAAAGTCATTTCAAGGTGAATCACTTTTTCGGGGTCCTGGGTAAAGGATTGTTCAATCTTTCTCACATTTAAAATTTATTATAATATTCTACACTAATTAAAGGCAGTAAAAGTGAATTTTCAATCTTAAAATAAACAAAGAGAAGAAATATTATTTATTTATTTTATTTATTACTATTAGATACAATATGAAATATTATGCCTAATATAATTTATGGCGTACAAGCTGCTTTAGCCTTCGACGCCTGTTTTATTAATTGTATTCTAGTTTTAAATTTGGTTCATGACTCTGGCTTGTTTTACAAATTTATTAATAATATATAAAATAAGGATATATAATATATAAAAAAAGGATTTGTCTTCACCTAAACTAAAAAAACAAAAAGAAAAACCATGTATGACTGTAAAACCATAAAAAAAGGAAAAAAAATACACTTCCCATATATATATGTATGTATGTATGTATGTTATATATGTAAGATAAATCAGTATATAGTAAATATTGTTCGATTTGGCTAACCCGAAAACCTTTAACCATATCATTATATTGTCAATCAATCTTTATTAAAAGCCAGCCCATTAACTTATAACTGTAACAGTGAAAATCGATCATCAGGCTCGTGCAACTAAATGGGAGAGGACAAAAAAAAAAAAAAACAACCAAAAAATGATGATAAATACAAGAGTCCTTGCATAAATAATCCCATGAATTGTTTCCACTTGGGTTTCTTTTTTTTTATTTTTTTGTTACCCTCGCTTGGTTTTTTTTCTTTATGTTACATTAGAGTTTAGGTGAAGGTGGCGGTGGAGGAGGGGAGTTGATATGGAAGGACTCTCGTCATCGATTGATTTTCCACGCGGCTGTTTTTCGTCACTTATCACTCAAAATTATGGCAGCAATAAAGCATTTTTCCGGCTGGCCATTCGTCGCATCCCCTTTCCCTTTTGTCGATACTATTCTCTCTCCTCCTTCCCCATTGCCCATACCGATTATGTCCTGTCACTGGCGGCACACTTTGCCATTTTTTCTTGTCACTTTTCCCCTCATTTCTTTCGACGTTTTTTTTTTGTTTTGTTGTTTTTTGTCGTTCCTTTCTTTTTTTTTTGTATGTTTATCAAATTTGATTTGCAGTAATTTCTTTGCCATTTCCCATGTGTGTGTGTGTAAGTGTGTGGCGTGTGTGTGTCTGTGTGTGTTAAAGGACATTGAGCCGCCTCTATTGTTTGCACTCCCCTTGCCATAGTTTGAGCATATTCATCTGTTAGTTTTTGTCAGCCATCGGACTAATGTTTAACAATTTATTTAAATGTCAGCAGCTTTTTTGTGTGTTTGTCAAGAGTCGGAGTCGTGGGCGGGGGGTATATAGCTTTTGTTTACTATATATACACCATATTGGTTACTCACGATAATATGAGAATGTTTGTGTGGAAAGAGATAGATAGAGAGAGAGACAGAGTGAGAGTGAAAGAAGGGGCTGTGTGAAACAGATGTTGCTTAAATAGTCATCATTTGGCCATGGAAACTTTGGAATATCAAAAAAAAAAAAAAAAAACAAAATCATTTAAATACTTTTCTTATGGTAAATTGTTATTTTTTTTTTTTACCGATATCTTAATAAGATGATTAATTCTTTGCGGTATTTTGCATTACTTTTGATTGGATTTGTCGTAAATTTTATATAAATTAATTTATGTAAACAATTAGTTGTAGTTATTAATATATATATTCAAATTCTTTTGTATCTTTCAAAAAAATATATTTTGGATGGAAATGTCTGTTTTTGCCCTTAGTTAATTCTTTCATTCTTTCCAACTTTCCTTCAATATTTAATCCAAAGATATAACTTTATAAACAATTATACATTCAGCTGATTGCTTAAATAAAATATATAAAATATATATAAAATCATTTTTGCATTTACAGTGAATTTTAATTCAATAAACATAAGTGCTGGTAAAACTAAAAAATTAATAATATTAAAATATTAATATTAAAAAATGTCAAATTATGATTATAAAATTATTAAAAAAAAAAACTAGCAAAATTATAGTTTATAAATTTTTAATGAAAAATTATCTTTTTTAATTATTAGAAACTATGTACAAATATTAAAAAATTTAATAGTTGATTTTTGTTACCGAATAACTTATAGAGTTCTTGATATGCAGAGCTCTCCATAAAGTAATTTATATAAGTAGCTAATCCAAATTCAGGAAAAGAAGAAATGACGACAAACTGAGTCTTTACCATATTATTTTTTTTTTCTTAATTTTATAGGTCTGATAAATTATGAAAACAATCCCCGATCATCAAATGCTTGTGGATATTTTTAATAAAGAACAATTTATCACATTTAATTTGTTTAATATAAAATTTTAAAAGATATTTATTGATAGTATGTATAATATATAATACTATAAATCTTTTAAATCTATTGCTAATACTTAAGTTAATTGATTTAATTTTAACATTTGATATTTTGCATCATTTTAATTTGCCTCATAAAATTAAAGAACATTTCCATTTAGCCCCTCCTCCCCTCATTTGCTGCACAACTAACCATATCTAAATCATATCTGAATAGAAAACTGGCTGGCAAAAAAAAAACAAAAAAAAGAAACAAGAAAAAACCATAACAAATCAGTTTACACCAACAAGAATAAGAGAAGGAAAAAAAGGCACATATAATAATGCCCAAATTGACTTTGTTGCAGATTTTATAGGCCCCTCTGGGAGCAAACAAAACCCAAAAAAAAAAAAAAAAATAAAAATAAAAATAAAAAGGGAACAATGTAAACTGTAGGCACATTGTCAAAATACGCAACAACGAGACAAAAGGAGCACGAAATTTTTGAAAATAAATGTGAAGAAGGGGAAGAAGGAGAGAAGGAGGGTTGTGCCAGCAGCACCACCTTGAGAGACTGTCTGATTAGTGTAAATAATTGTCAGGCAAAGAAAAGGAAATCATAAAAAAAAATAACTGGGAGAAACATAGTTGTCTTTTGTTCCGCTAAACTGCCAATAAAAACTAAAACAAAATTATTTTTATAATACCCAAAAAAATAAAAAAATAAAGAAGACGAAGACGAAGATCAGGGAAATAATGGGCGTAGCCGAATTTGCAATACACTATCTATGCGAAAAAAAATATATAACTTTACAACTTAAAAATAAAAATAATATTTTATATAAGTAAAAATTTATAAAATTCTGCTACTTGAAAAAATAAATATTTATTCTATGAATAATATTTTACATAAAAAAAAAATGTATAAAATTCTGTTACTTCAAGAAATAATTATATATTTTATGAAGAATATTTTATATGTATAAGTAAAAATTTATAAACAAAATTCTGTCACTTGAAAAATAAAAATAATTTTTTTGAATATTTTATATAAATAAAATGAAATAATTTTTAATCTAGAAGGCTCAAATTTTGTTATTGGAAATTGTTTTTAATATAATATAATTTTTCATCATCCAGATCAAAAATCTATATATACTTATAGTTAATTAATGACTTCCTATTTGGCTAAAACTAATATACCCCTTTTTAAAAACATTTCATTTAAAAAACAAAATGTTGACACACTCAAATTAACAACAAAGTTGCCTTGAGCGATCATGAAAATTAACTGATATGCTGAGATGTCTGCGCAGGCGCTCTAAGAGAAAGAGAGAGAGAGAGAGAGAGAGAGATAGAGAGAGATAAAGAGAGACAAAAGAAAGAAACTTTTGCGCAGCTGTCAAAATTGACATTAACGTATGACAAATGTAACAAGTTGTTGGCTGGTTTGTCTCTTCTCTTGGCTTTTTGGCAAATAGTCTCAACGACCTACCTATCAACCGAGACGACTCATTGACTGACTGACTGACTGACTGAGAGACAAAGCAAGGATAAAGAATCCTGGATGGAAAAGGCTTAGGTGAGCTAATAAAGAGACGTCGCTTAGATATTTTTATTACCCCAGAAGCGAAACAAACAACGAAAAAAAAAAAAACAAAAAGAAAGAAAAATCAAATGCCGAGCAAAATGAAATGATGTTGAGAGAGAGAGAGAGAGAGAGGGGTGAGGGGGGAGATACATTAAGTGAACAAAAAGCGCAAAAGATATGAAAGAGTTCGTCAATTGTCACCATTGGGCGCATAAATTAGGGTTAAAGGATACCAAAAAGGATATGGCAACAAAGTGTAAAAGGCATGAGAAAAATTTTTATTGATCGTCTGTGACGCAACAATAGATTTCCCCCTGTTGTTTGTACGATTTAAAATTGGGAAAAGAAACAATGGCAAACATTAGGTTTCCATATATTAAACTAAGTCTCAGCTATAGAAATAGATATCACATTTTAAGAGAAATCTGAATTTATCATAATCCATTTCATTTTAAAGTTTAAACAAATCAAATTTAATATACGATTCTTAATTAAAGATTCGTTACTCGAATGGTATTCATTTGGAACTTATTGAATCCTTTTTTTTTTTCTCAGTTTAATCAAGAGTATCCTTTGACATGGTTAGCTGAATTTATGATTCTATTCATTCAGTAACAAATTTTGCTTGTTGTTGTATCAATTTTTAGACTCTCAAAGCCCTGAGAACTCTTCTTTTTTTAAGAAATCGGAAAGAAGTTTATCTTTGTTATATGTATATTTTATCTCTGAATGATTACAGTTTCTAGGATGAAATACTCCTTTTTTTTGAAGTCTTGCCTATGTCCAGTTATATCGCAGTGAAAATATGGATAATCGGTTAGACCTTTAATTGGGGTTTCTACCCCTTGACAAAAGCTTCCTCTGGATATATTTAACTTTTGTCTATGGCTGGACTTTTAAAGAGTTGGCCGAATTTTAAGACAATATAAACCACAATTAACATCATATTTCCCTTTGAAATGATTACCTGAAAAGGAGCTATAGACCTTTATATAATTGGTATTATAGTAATTTCATTTTACCGCATTTAGCCACGCCTTTGTTAGTTTAAAATTAATGTTATCAATTAAATGTTCTATTCATCAATGTTATTATGAGAGAATCGACATATATATATACATACATATACCTTTAAGAAGAAACTTTGCTTTAATATTTTCTATAACATTTTGAAATTAAATGTTTTTTCTATATTATTCTATTAATCTATAAACAAGCAAATTGCTTCAATTTCATATGATGTTGAATTTAATATACATCAGTTAGTTTGTACATGTTTATATATATACATATACATACATATACATACATGTGTTTGTATATTTGATGATTATATCACATTCGGTTAACGTATATAATCATAATAATTCTGCAATCGGTTGTTCACATTTAATTATAAGTAAATGTTTTACTTTATTTGACCATTCTGTTAGATGAAGGGAAAACAACCTAAGCAAATATCATTGGTATTGGCCATTTATCATTTATGTTCCATTCCGTGGCTAATCCTTTGCCCAACTTTAGACCGTATATCATGTTTTATGGCCAGCTAAGCAACTGCCGCTAAGCTTTACATGGGCCATGAGCAGACTTAAAGGAACCGTAGAGTATTAGAGTAGATGAGGTGTTGGGGGAAGGGGGGGGGTATGTATGTGTGTGTGTGTGTAGGGGAGAGGGGTGATATTGAGGGGGGAAGCATTGTCGTAAGAAGGGACCAGTGTAAATAACTCATCGATGGATTTTTGCCTGGCGTGTTGGGTAACTGTTACAGAGTATTTTACACCCGCAAGAATCCAACTTCGTGTCGTCGTCATCATCATCATCGTCATCGTCATCATCATCATCGTTATGTCTACAGACAAATTGCCATAACCATAATAGTTATGTATGTATTCTAAGATGTGGCAAGAGAGGGATTGTGTAGGGTGGTGGGGGGTGTGGGGGAGGGGTGAAATAAAATGATGGGCCTTCTGCAATATTCAGTTGTTGCCCCATAAAAAGATGATTTCATAGACATTTACGCACTGCGGGGCTATACGCCACAACATATATGAAAAAATAATAATAATACATACAACATAATAATAATAATAATAACAATAATTGTTATATTGATAAAATGAAATGACAATGTCTAGTAGACATACAATTTCCTTTTGGTTTATGCCCCATGTTAATGGTCAAATATACATACAAACATACATATATGTACATATATATCGTGAGTATATATGTGTGCACACATACATTTATTTGATAGATATAAACTCTTACATACACACATACACACATACATATATTTATTTTTGATGGCTCTTCAACGCATTTTTGCGCTTCGCTTCCGTTCCCATGACTGACTGACTGGCTGATTGACTGACTGACTGACTGTTGCAGCTTCTGCGCATCGCTCTCACATCGTAAAGAAAACAAACGTAATAATTATGCTAAAAACTATATGGCACTTCTCACCCCAAAAAAAAAAAAGAAAAAGAAACCAAACTACAGTGAATGTCTCTCTGTCTCTCTGTCTCTCTGCTTGTCTGTCTGCCTGTCTGTTTGTCTACACGGCGTATATGGCGTGTCTTACGCGTTCCATTGTTTGTTTGCGCTAATCTGTAGATTTATATGCAGAGAAGTTGTTCAATAAAATCGTCTAAAACCAGATCATAAACAAGGATATTTTATGCCCGGCTTTTCAGCTACACAGAAAACACAAACAACAAACAACAAACGAAAAAAGAAAAGATGAACTGACCACTGGCCAGCCATTAAGTAAAGATGCAGGCAAAGACACAAATATCCAAGTACATATAGTTGGTGAAAAACCAAGTGACTGGGAATCCGTTCACAGCGATATAAAGTTCTTTGTCAGATTGCCAGTAAAAATCTTTTGCATGCTAATCCTTTGACCAATTGCCCGGAAAAAATAACAAAATTTTTATATTTATTCATTTGCTTGGGCATTTAAAGGTGAGAAAAATGTTGATAATATTTTAGCTAAAATAAATTTGTTTATTCTTATTGATTTAAATAGATTTAAAATCATAAGAAAAAAAATATTAAAACGTAAATATTATTTGAATATATTGTATTTGAATAAATTCATCTGAATATTCTAATTTATATATACATATATATGTATGAGTAAGTTATCTATAAGTTGTCTCTAATAAAATTTTCAAATGGTCTACAATAAAATAAACGTAAGCGTAATGGATCAATTTTTTCCAAATGTACGAAAACTTTAGTTTTTTATATATCCAGTTGGGTTGGATTAATTAATAATTATTCAATACTGCACTTTCCAACCATCTCTGAGTCTCATAAAATTTATATATGCCTTAATTAGTCTTGAATATTCGTTTATTCAATTCAATTCTTGTTGTTGATTTCTTTTATATTTTCCAACACTTCATCATCAACTCTTATATTTTTTTTGCCTTACAGTTATTGATATAACTGATGATAAAACATCGGAAGATATATAACAGATTCTTTCAATTTCTCTCCTTTTATTATTCTTTTAATCAGTTTTTATTTTTATGCTTTTATTATCTTTACAATATTTGAGTCTCTGATTCGTTATATTTGTTTTTGAAATATCTCCTTAAGAGACTTTAACTACCGATATGTCTGTCTATATGGTTTATGCATTTATATCATATATTTGGTTATTCTATTATATCAAATTATATATATATTATACAAATAGATCTATACCCAAACATGGGTAAACTTCAAATATTGTTTCTAAAATTCCTAATCCCTAAGATTACTGTATTTTTCAACACTTAAATTTCCCCTTTACTCCTTATTTTTTAGTTTTTAAAAAAGATTCTAAAATGAAATATAAAGAGACTTTTTTTCTGGGCTTCTGAAAACATCTTTTTGTTTACTCAAATAGGCATAGATCTGAACATCGTCATTTCTATATTCCTTTCATGATGTCTATAATTAAGAGTTGTTGTTGATATAATATCTTCTATTATTTCTTTTTCTTCCTGCTCGTTAAATTGTTACAGAAATCATCTGCACACGTCATCATAGTCATCATCATACTTATGGCAGTATTCACTTCTGTCTCAATTTCAAACATCTCAAAGATTTCAATCGAGGCAGATTGGATAGTGGGAGGGGGAGGTGGGGGGGGAGATTGAATGGGAAGTGGCATGGAGTATGGAGTATGCCATCTTATAAATATGTCAAAAAGGACACTTAACGCAAATGCGTTCAAATGATAATTACGCCGAAGAAGAACAAAGGCGAGCACACACACACACACACACACATACATAGAGAGAGAGAAGAAGGAAACAGGGATAATCATTTCAAAGCCAGCCAGATGAAGTGGCAACAACTATTACAACGCACTTGCCGCTGCTTATCGAGGAAAAAGCAAACGATATTCTACTATACTATATACTATACTATACTATAATCAAACTGAACGGAACAGAACAGAACTTAACGTTAAGGAATAGAGTGAACAACGAATGCCAAAATCCGTCTAGCAATAACACTAAAAAATTATGACCAACAAGAAGAAAAAAAAAAAAGAGTGTGAGTGGTGGAGGTGGAGGGAAAGGAGAAAATTTTGTGTTTTGGGAAAAAAAAAAACAAAAAGCTTTTGCCAAACTTGCCGGAATAAAGCCAACTGTTAAGCATTCATGAGGATTTAAACGTTTATTTATAAGGTTGATTTTGGCAGTTGGTAGAAAGTTGAATTTGGTTTTTGTTTTATTTTTCTTGTTCTTTGAGGGGTTGCTGTTGTTGTTGTTGTTGTTGATGGTCATGGGTCGAGTTAAAGTTGAACGCTTCATTGAATTGAATGTGAAATGTGCTAGGAGAAGAAATTCTCTCATTCTAATATTGAGATTAAGATAAAATCAATAGAGAAAGAAAATGTTAGCCCAATGATGATTACAACAGTTTTTTTGAGACTTAAAGTCAAAGCAAATGCACAAGTACATGATGGAAAAGAGATAGAAAGAGTTACCGAATGACTAAGAAAGGGAGAGAGGGAGAGAGTGGCACACACTTAATTAATAATATTTATCTAGAGTCTATGTCTATGGCTCAAAGCTGTAATCGAGAGAGATTTTACCCCACACACACACACACACATCTCCCCTTTGTTTGTCTTTCATTGCTTTCTCTATTTGCTCTAGGATATGAGTATCATGTAGATTTTCTTCTTTTTTTTTGTTTTTTAAAGGCTTTCGGCTAAAAACGGGTATAACAGGCCAAAATCTCGATTACCTTTGAATGCATTTAGTTATCACTTTGCGATGATATTTTGCCATGATATTTTTAATCGTTCAGTTGTCAATTCTAAATAGTTAAAAAGTGTTCAATGAATTCATTGAAGTTCTCAAGGACATAAAATAGGGATAATTTTGATATAATTTTGAAAATTTATATTTGTTTCGATAAATTAGAAATTTTCTGAACCTAATCATTTCTTATATCTAATGCCTTATTTTTCTTAATATATCATCATGAATAATATATCATCTGTTTGAAGCTACTATTATTATTATTTTTCTTAATGATGTTTTTAGGTTTGGCTAACTAGAAAAATTTTAAAAACTAAAGTTAAAAAAAAAATATTGAGAATTGTGCATTCTGAAGCAAAAATTTTATAAATTAACTTCGATTCGAATAATATTAATAAATTAAAAAAAAATATTAATGATGCCTTTTTGAACCGCCAAAAATTATGGAAATAGATGCACCAAAAATCAACAAATTTATTACAATTATTCAATCCTAAGATATATTCTTTTATTATTGGAATATATATTTAGTTTTAAAGTTATAAAGCAATGTAGATATTTGTATTCTATTTGTGGATTATGATCATTTAAATTTGATCATCAGAAGATAATTTAAATTGAATAAAGATCTATTATTTTTATTCCAATTCTTAACTTTCTCTTTTTACTCGTTTGTTATTATATTTGTTCGATAATTTGAAGGTTCATAATATATACTGGGCACATTTGTGTCGTATCTATTTGTTGTATTCTATGATAAGCTCTTGATGATTATCCCCAAGTTTCAATAACCAAGTGAAATGTAGCCCAAAAAAGGATTCATTTCATTCTTGTTGTATATAAAGTATTCAACGCGCACTTACCCTTTTCTGTAAAATTTTTGTTGTTGTTGTTGTTGTGTGTGTGTGAGCTTGTGTTGTTTCCTTCGTGCACTCAATTAACCCGAGGGCCATTTAGGTTATTTTGGTTGGGAGTCAGGCTGTTGACTTGTTGTCTGTGGGTTCTTTATATATACATACATACCATACATATATATATATATATATATATATAGATGTATTTGTTTTTTTTTTTCTTCATTTTTGGGTAAAAACATTGCAATTTCCTGTAACTTTTCGTCATCCCTGAAAAAGAAAAGTAAACATTAATCCATTTAGATGGCAAGCTGAAACTGAAACTGAAGCTGATGCTAAAGCTAAGTTTCGCCTTAAGTGACGTGGTTTTAAAATTTGTCAATTAAATTAAGTGCAACCGCAGGCGGCATACGAATGACTATATATATATATGTATATAGACAACAGCATCAACGCTTAACTATTCATAAATAAACTGTGTCTGTCTCTCTGAGTGTGTGTGTGTGTGTGTGTGTGAATAGTTTGTGTCTCACTGTCTGTATCTATCATGTCCATATGTCTGTTTGTCTGTCCCTCTGACAACGATGTAAAATCGTGTGGCATGTGCCCGGGCAAGTTATTTGCCGCTTAATTTAATTTGCTTTGGCATTTTTGGGTCGAGAGTCTTTGGCTTTGCTATCATCATTATTGTCATCGTCATCATCGTCATCATCATCATCTGTCAAGAAGGAGTCAAGTGAAGGATTTGACTTCTACCTTCTATCTCATTCCAAATCATAAGATTTTTCTCTTCATATCACTTTCTGTGTGTGTGTGTGTGTGTGATTTATGAAATTCTCTTATTTGTGTGTAATTAACTATTTATGAGTTCAACATGATACGATACAATATAAAGGAAAACACATTTATGGTTTCATTTAGCTAGCTAGATAAGTTATTTTAATTTGTAAAATAGTTTTTGGGAATCCTTACACAAAGGTGTAGGTTATTCTCTTAAGTATTAACAGACAAGTTGATTAGCCAGTTTAAAAACATTTTAAATTCCTATGTTTTCCATCAGAATAATGAGCTGAGAAATTAATTGCTAAACTTTTTTACTACCTTCGCTTTAGTTTAATTTATGGATTTTGCTGTTATTTCTATCTTACGACTACAGAAACCGAAAATATTTTAAAAAAATTTCCCTAACAAAGTCATCATTCAAATAATTTTTTTTAATACTTCTGACTAAAAAATAGAAATAAAAAAAATGCAACATTTTTTCCCAATAAAATCATCAGTAAAATTTTATTTATATGCCTAAAACTTCGAACCAAAAATATTTCAAAATTTACTTAACAAAGTTATCAGTAAAGCAATTTTAATAAATATAAATTTTTATTTTTATTTTTATTTTTACTTTAAAGCATAATTTTTTATATAGTTAATTGTCAAAAAAAAAAAAAAATAAAAATAACATTCATAAGTAAAAAACTCAAAACTAAATATTAATATTTGTTAAAATAAAAAATAATAATAATAAAAACAAAATATGATAATTTTCAAATGATTATTTTTCGATTATTATATTTCGATTTTTAAATGTTTTGATTAAAGAAATTTGTTCTACTATTTTATGGTTATAAAATAAGCAAAAAGTTTGTGCTTTAATTTGATGCTGACTTTTTTTTTTTGCAAATTCAAATATTTTTCAAAAATTATTTGGTATGCCTAATTAGTAAATAAATTAAGATGGACTTACAATTTCGATTGATGGCCATAAATATTTCTTAGATTAAATATAGTTTTTAACAAATTTAAAAATAAAGTTAAAATTCTCGTGTTCAAACTCTCTCCATGTAAGATTATAGTTATAATCTTTAGAGGTGTCCGTTAGAGGAGTTTTCACTCCATATACTGTTATTATATACTATATACTATATTCTATAGTTAAATGTAACTTATTTGATTTCGGACAATTCTCTGATTGAAATGCATTTATCCGTTTTATATTGTACGAGTATTCAAAAAAAAAAAAAATACATATTGTTAATTTGACACTTGGAAAGTCTATCTGCCTGTCCATTTGTTGTTGGCACTCATCTCATTATGTCATCCATTCTACTTAATTATTTAATACAAAACATTTTATTACATTTTTAGTTATTTTACCCTGCAGCAATGTTTCTCTCTCTCTCTCTCTCTCTCTCTCTCTCTTTATATACTTATGTATGTATGTATAGGTATATATTTTTTCATTTTGCCCTGCAGCCTTTTCTGTTAATTTTCGTGTTGTTTCTTTTTTCTTTTTTGGTTTTTATTTTATGAAAATTTTACATTATTCTTTTGCCATTCGGTTTTTTCGTTTGTCACATTTAATTGAATTTATGCATGTATTTTTATTGTCATTTTGTGCCATACAACATTTTTGCATTAATTTTTATGTTTGTGGTTTCACTTCTCCCTCCATCTCTCACTGTCCTGTCCAAAGATGAACTGTCAAATTATGCAAATAATTTTCCATAGTCACGCATATTTCTGGTAAAAAAAAAAAAAAAACGAAAACGAAAGAAACACGAGAAACGATCCAATTGGGCAAAAGGTATCACATTGGGCCACACACTCTAATCTAACAATCGTCAAGTCTCATTTTAATTGTTTCTAATTTGGTTGCCCGAAAACCCACAGCACCTGTCCATTTCTCAAGGCGGGCGTGCTGCTAATTGGCTTAGAGCTAAAAACCTTCATTCGGAATTTACCGTAATTCGCTGTGTGTGGCAACCCATACCGGCTTGCATCGGCTCAATGTAAAGTAAAGGGACGACGACATCAAAAAGATAGACGGCAGTCTGTCTTGGTCTATCACCCCTCCTAACCATATATACTCTTGTTGGACTGTCAAAATATTTTCATTGCATTTTCGGGTGTTTCCCCTTCTCACTCACACCTTCTTGCACCTTACCCATCTCCTCCTTCTCTCACACACACATTCGACCGCTGTGTTTTGTTAACAAAGTGCAGTCGTTGTGTTGGGTTTTGGTCTACAGGATTAGATGAATATATATATATATCTAGAGAGTGAGATATGTATATATAAATTTCTATTTGTTTGTGTTGTCGCAGTTTATGATGCGTAGAGCTCGCTCCACATTTGCCAGTTCATATTTTGTGGTCTTTTATGGCTGACAGTTATGGTGGGAAGCACGGCAAGCTGCTGAAATTTCTTCCTTTTTTTTGGTCAGGTGCTTAATTAGTAATGGAACAGAGACCGCGCTTAGCCATAGCCAATTCCGCTGCAACAATGGTGGAGGGGGGTGGGGGATTTGTCCCCGAAAAGAAATAAAAAGTAAAGTATCCTGTAGGGATTCTAAACTTTAAAGCATGTGAACCAAGTTTTTATTTTACAGTAACAGTTTCTAGATCTAGTTAAGAAATTGATCAATCCTTATTATTATTATATATAAAGATCCCAAAGATCGAGTGATCGATAACTTTTATTAGTTTGTAACATGAATTATTTATACCTATTGCTAACGGGTATAGAAAACGATCTCAAGTGCATTCAAACTTTTTTTAATTTTAGGTTTCGAAACAAGATTTATTTGTCAGGGGGTTAGTATTTCGAAATTTCTAGAATTTTCTTTTTGTTTTGGGAAATTTGCTTTGATCTTCGTCTTGCCAACTTTTGGTGTGAGTTTCCAAAAAAAAAAACCAAATAAAACTTTTACTTTATAAAGCCACTAGCACTTATTTTAGTTTTAAAAAGTAATATATTTATTTTTTATTTAACAAATTCTGTCTAATTTGTATTAAAAGCATAAAAGAATGTTATACTTATATACATAATATATAATATAATAAATACATCAAAATTTTCTTCCGATTTAAATAACACTTTAAAATTTCTTTAAAAGAAAAAGGAAATAGAAGTCAATAGAATTTTTAATCGATTTAATAGTTGGCCAATAAGAAATTGTAAATTGAGGTAATTCAAAAATGCTGTGATTGGCTTATAAAATGTGTTTCTTGAACGATAATTACACTTATATATTTATTAGATTTATGTTAATAAATGTATAATTAAGTTGTCTTACATCGTGAACAAGTTCTTGACTATTTAAAAATATTATTTATCATAAGGAAAAATATATTAATGCTTCTCTTGGTAAGTCTTGCTATCACTTGTTAATCTTTTCCTTTCTAATTATTTCAAATCATTTAATCTAAATCCTTGAAATTTTAATAGCCTCAACTAAACCACTTAACATCACCATTCATCATAGAGCAAACCATTTGAGAAAATTTTATGGTAATATTAGGCTTGATAAGCTTTTGGATCATTTATCAGTCTAGTAAAAAACTCAGTGGAAATTCTTCATTTTAAATCCTTGAAGTCTTAATATCCTTAACTAAAACAAATAAGTTTCTTTTGATAGAGAATCACTTTCTATGACTGTACGATAGAGAAAATCTAATAAATAAACGTAGAACAGAGGAAACTAAGAGGAATCTTTAAAGAGATATGTATATCATGTATGATTTATATCAGTCTTTATATATGCTCTATGAATGTATTACCAAAATTAATGTAACTTATAAAAACTTAAGACGAATTTGGCTAAATCGAAACCTGTCTAAATCTCGTTTTGTATATTCTCTCTCTACAAAAACTAAAGCACATAAGATGGACATTAACTTAATACATTAAACTTATGTAATGACTAACTGACCGTTAAAAATTAAGAGTAAATCCCCTAATGGTAGCAGATATTTTCGGATATATAGTTTTCTCCTGTTTCATTGTTTTCAGTTTAGGATAATAAAATTGAAGGTCATCAAATTGTGTTAATCATTTTTTAGGTTCATTCAATTCGATCGACCACTCAGCAGGTGATCTTTGGCCTAATCTTCGCGCCTTTATAAACTAAAACAGGCAATAAATATTAACCATAAAAAAAAGAACAACATAAGAGGTAAAAAGGGCATTCAATCTGAAAAACCTATAAAACTGTTATTGATCCATTCGAGTATTATAGTTAACATTATATATATATGTATATACATATTATAACACCCGATCAGCACTTGTGATAATCCGTTTTTTGTTGTTTTCAAAAATCGTTACAAGGCTTCTTCTTTTCCTCTCTCTGTCTCGCTCTCTCTCTCTCTCTCTCTCTTTCTCTACCCTTTCTTCATGTATCGTTTTTCAATTGTTTGACCAACATCAGTGACAAGAATAATAACAACAGCAACAACAACAACAACAGCAACAACAACAACAACAACAACACCCTTGCCTTCCGCTTAGACCAGACAAAAACCAATAAAAAGGAAAAATCATAATTAAAACTCCAATATGTTTGACGATATCCTGCTGTGTGACCAAGGACCCCGACCCCGACCACGACCACGAATACCGATCCCGTCCACTGGCCTCCACCACCACCACCACCACCAACACCACCAACTGACAAAACAATTTCAATTTTGGTTTTTTAAAAATACCAAAAAAAAAAAAAAAAACCACTCGCATTTTCCATTCTTTACTTTGTTTTTTTTTTTTTACAATACAATTTGAAAAATGATACGAAATGTCATTATGTTATCGATGAAGCGGGGTAGATAGGTAGATAGATATATAGATTGTGGGGAGGGGGAGGGGGAGGGGGTAGGTTAGGTTAGGGTAAAGGAATTGACATTTATTTACCGTGTTCAACAATTGTAGCGCCCTGGCATCCTTTTGTTGGGCAACAATTTGACTGAAAGGATATGCCACGTTAATTGTGCCATTTTGTGGACAGAGTCGCAGCAGCAGGCAAAAGAATGAGGAATTGACAACAAAAAACCCAGGACGTGTATGAGGACGCGAATAAGGACCTAAAACCTGGCCACAGTAGCCAAGCCATCGATCATATTTTGGCTTTGATTGCCAGCAGGGTAACTCGCATCCTTTTCTATACACACACACACACACACACTCACATACGACTAAACACATCTATTTTTTTTATACTTGCTGCCATTTCGTTTTCGTTTTCCTTTTATTTTTTGTTGTACTTTTTGTTTATTATCTAGTATTTTTGCGTGGGCTCTCAACAAAAAAAAAAAAGAAAAAAATAGAAAAGGGGTGCACATGACCAACACACACTCACATATTGAGGGTGTTTTTGCCACACTGAGCTGCTCCTCGAATGATTATGATGTATGACTGAACTGACTGACTGACTGGATTCTTTTTTGCCGCTTTTCTTTTTTTTTTTTTTTTTTAGTTTTTCCATATGATATTTTCCAATTTTTTGTGATATATTTTGCCACATGGATGAATAGTATATTCACTTTGATTAGAAAGTTGCCAGAAACATATTTATCCAATTTTATGCAAATTAAAGAATTTTTATAGCAAGGATAAAAAACTTTAAAATAGTTTTTAGTTTGAAAACAAATATCGTTTAGTTTATCTTTACTAAATTCCCTTATTAATATTAGATTTCAAATTATTATTATTATCAATTTCCTAAGGATAAATATAGTTAAAAAGGGTATAGAATTACCGGTTAATTTTTTCTGCTTTTTTCCATCATTTGGTTAGGAAAAGTGGCAAAACAAAAAAGCAAAAGAAATGTCTCATTCATTTTTCGCATAGAATATTTTTTCCATGTCATTGGGACATATATAGAATATACATATACATATATGAGGATATAGATTTATATAGATTCATGCCACATGCATCATCAATCAACATTTTTCGACAACACATCATCAATTTCTATTGTTCAATAATTTTATGAATATTCATAGTTTTCTTCTTTTCTTTTTTTTTTTATTATAGATATATAGATTCCGATTGTCCAGCCAATTGTGTTTTTTCTACTTTTTTTTTGTTGTTGCTGTTAATTTATCATATTTTGGCCAGTCATGTTTTCGCAATATAGATTTACTATATATACATATAGACATACATTGATTTTGGGTTTTTGGCAATAAAAGAGAGGGTTAAAATATTAAGTACAGTAGGTGTCAAAAAAACTAAAACTAAAAGGGAAAGACAGAAGAAAAAACTCGGATGAAAAATATAAACTTTTCCTTTTATGTAAATGCAGAAATTAAAAAGTGGAAAAATAAAACTTTAAAAATTTTAAAATTAATCAAAAAAAAATGGAAAAAAAATAGAAAATAATTATATGTATAGATATGTATTATAGTATAAGTTTTTTCTCCTCTTATATATTTAAGGATATTTTTTTATATATATTTTATTTCGTATTTTCTCACACATCAAGTCAATGTACGTACGTACGTACGTACATACTCCCTTTTCCGGTAATATGCCATTAATTTTTCACAGATTTTTCACACAAATTTGCGTACCTACAACCCCCGTGAAACTAGCCAATTTGCCACCAATAATTGTAATAAATGCATTTACATTATTACATTATATTAGGGTAAGGGGCTAAGGTATAACGGTGGGCCATTTGACATATCCGGTGGAATTGAACAATATGTGCGACACAGGATCTCCAAGTTCTATAGAAAATTACGGTAATTTTCACTTTTAGCCAAAGGTTTGCAAATTATGCCTCAACCATGTGTGGGTACAATGATAGTAGGTAGCGGTGGCGATGGCGGTGGCTGTGGCGGTTGCGTTGGCGGTTGCAACTGCCACTTAAACTGTCACACGTGTGCGGCATTGCGGTAATTATAAAGTCATCTTGACATAATCAAAAGTGACAATTACAGCCATTGACCAGGAAGAGGCAAACTTTCTGCTATTGTCGGTAGACTATGATTAGTCTTTTTTTTTGTTTTTTTTTTTTAAGAGAAGTCAATGGCATTTATGTATGTGTGTATGAGTGTGTGTGTGTCTGTATGTGATATTGGTAATTTCTGTTAGCAAAATAGTCACGCGTCATTAGGTAACTTTTGTCCAGCCAAAAAGAGGGCGGTGGACAGGTGACAATCAAGAGCAGAAAACATACAAAAATAAATATAAATGTGTGAGAAATTTTTTTTCTTTTAATAATTTTATATGCTATATTCTATTAAATACAACCAATCGATCTCTTTTTTTGTTTTTGGTTTTCCTTTTACCTGCTAGAAAGATGGAAAGATGATGAATGAAGACAGGCCATAGACAAGGGATGCCATCTCATGACATTTATCCTGTCATAGAGCATAAACACACAGATAGAGAGAGAGGGAGAGAGACGAAGGAGAGATGAGTGGAGAGAAATGAAATGAAATGAAAAAAAAAATTGATATGCAAATTTATTTAAGCCTCAACTAAACGTTAATTTTGTCTAAGCTGTTAGGCAAACAGAGTTAAGGGAGAGAAGGGGGAGACTTACAAGGGTTCGCTTCCAAGATACCTTTTTTTTTTTTTTTTTTTTTTTGTTCTCCGTACAATGTAATACCTCAATAATATATCTCACACCCCTTTGGCAAACAGTTATAAATCTCATTAAAAGGTTATTGACTTCATATTACACAGGCCCATAGACCCCCGTCAACAGGCATAAGGATTAACTGCAAAAAGTGAAACAAAAAAAACACACACACACATAAGAAGGCAGAGGTAGCGATAGGATGTGAACATGAAAACAAAAAACAAGAAAAAAAAATTTAAATGAAAATTTCTTTCACTTTACGCTTCAATTAATACAAAAGTGTTTAAGGAGGGACTACTGTGACAGGCGTGACATGCAAGTTGAAGGAGTGGCTAACCCTAAAAGTCAAAGAAATCTCTTCTGTCAATAGACAAATGGCGAGCTGTGAGAGACAACAACTCTAGGCTCTGCACACACACACACACACACACACACACACACACACACAGACACAACGTACACACAGTATATGCAAATTAATTTAGAAATGTGTCCACCCTCAAGTGTCAGGCAACCATTACAATAGATCAAAAGCAATAAAGACAGAATGAGGTAGAAAGAAAAAAAAAGAGTGTATGAGAGAGACAGAGCATGATATAGAAATTAAAGATTAAGGTAAGGGCATTTTTTTTGTTCTTCTTTTCCTTCCTTTACAATGAATGACTCTTGTAATTAAGAGTCCATATCAAGTGATAAATAAATGCTATTAAAATTTATTGCAAAAAAACTGAAGAAAAAAACAAACGGGGTACAGTTGCGTTTAGCAACTCAAACAACTTATTTGTTAGAATTTAAGTTTGAATTTAAATATTAACACATATTAAATTAAATTTGAAACTTCTTCAATGCAGATGTTTGCCAAAATTTCACCATATATAACTTGTTCAATTTTAATAATAAATTGATTTTCAATCAACTAACAACTCCACAAGGATCAGGACAAAATTGTTTTAAGTTTCTCTGGTTAACAATAGAGACAAGTTTTCTATTCACATAAAGTAATGCATTTAATGTTTATCAAGATTCACCACTATATACCAACTACTTCACACCCACACTCCCACACACACACACACACAAATTCACACACATATACATGCTAAAAGCTAATTAAGATGTACTATCGGATAACCCTTTTTCTTAAATACCAAAATATATACTATATAATATAGTTGAGTGAAATAAAGTGGCGTCATCTTGTTTTTCCATAATAATAATAATAAACTATTGCAATTTAATGTCAAAAAATTAACTGATATTAGCAACATTTTTAATTAAACATTCTTTAGTAAATTCGTTTAGCATGGTATCATAAGTACCCACATGTTGCCAGAAGTCATTATTTTGCGTACATAAACTATGCAATTTTACATTCGCTTTAAACGCTCATACTATATACTATAGACATCTGAGGGCTTTCCCGACAGCCAGTCAAAATCTCATTGCGCGCACAATTTTGCCTCAAAAGTTGTAATTATATTTTAGCAGATGTTACACAACAAAAAGGAGAGAAAATCGCACCCCCCCAACCCTCCTCCGAGGTCCTTCTCCTATTAGCTTTTTTTTTTTTAAGTTTTTTTGCAACTATCCTAGAAAAATAAATGCCACACTTTAAATTAGTTTGGGTGAATTATAGACTAAATGATACTCTATAGAAGTTATTAAAATTTGTTTTAATTTATCTATCATTTCTTATTTATCTTTAATTTATTTTTGAATATTTTATTATAAATTATTAATTTTATTTTTAAGCAAATCGAGTTCCATTTTGATTTTACTTTTTATGAGTAAATATTTTGAATTTTGTTGCCTCGATTTGGACATAACGAGTCCTGTTTTAGAACAATTAATTTAAAAAAAAAAAAACAGTCTTTAAATATTGAGTTTTTGTTCCGATTTGGTTTACTATAGAACACTATCTTTTCATAAAAATAAAACTATTATTTTATGGATTTCCTTCGAAATTGAAAATAATTATAGATAACTCCTTTTTGGAGCTTTGGAACTTTCACATATTCTACAAAAGATACTGAAACTCGATGTTCTTTTTCATAGTTATTACTTTCTAATATCGGCTTTCATTAGTACAATATTTTCTTAATTTAAAAAAAGGATTAAGACAAAAGATTTGAAAAAAAAAATTATGTTAAATTTCCATCTTGGATTGAAAGTATCTGAAATTGAATTAAATTTTTATATACAAAAATTGCAAGGAAAATTGAACGTTCAAAGATCTATAAAGATGTCCTTTTCGGACTTAAATTTCAGATAAATCAAGCAATGACCCATGCCGAAAATACTTGCATACAGTTACCCATTATAGGGTATCAAAAACATTGAAATGCAAAAATAGAAGAGACACGCAATGACAATTTTCCTGGTGGGCGAGTAAGAGAGAGAGAGAGAGAGGGAGAGAGGGAACAGTTGATGAGGACGTTAAGGGAATGCCGAAGGTGAGTATATAGAATAGGAATAGGGGAACTCCTTTTGTTTTTAACACTTAAACAGCAGCAGCAGCAGCAACAACAACAAAAAAAACTAAGGGGTTGTTGGCCACGCACATTTTAGCAGCTGTTGAGGTTTGCTATGCAATTGCAAAAACAACAACAACAACAAGAACAAGAACAAAAAAAAAAGGCAGAGCCCCCCACACCTCTCCAGCAATCCTTCTCCAAACCATCAACTGTAAATGCAACTGCAACTGTGGACTGCATCTTCCTTTTGCAGTTGACAGCCGCAGTGGCAGCAGCAGCAACAACAACAACAACAGAGTCAGCAGCCTCCTCCTTATGCCCTCTTTTTCTCTTTCTATCTTTCAGTTCATTGACCGCATTATGCGTTTTGCTGTCAAGAAAAAACAGAAAGAAGAACGATAAAATAAAAAAAAAAAACATATACAAAATGAAAGAGAAAAAAAAAAAAAATCCAAAACCCAAAGAAACTGCGTAAATATGCGTAAAGATCTCCTACCCCCCCCTTCTCACACCCTCGCTTCATCATTCTTTCTCCTTTACAATTGTTATCCTTGAAATACCCTGCAATCATTCCAATTGAAAGGGTTCATCATAGTTAAAGAATCTCTATATGCATTAAATTAAATTTGCCATGTCCAAAATCTAGATAAATAAATTAAACCTACAAAATAATCATTAGATATTTAATTTAAATTTTGAAGAAATTTCACTATTGAAAAAAGATATCATTAAACTGAAATAATCTCTCTCTCTCTCATAAAATAATTCAGGTGTTCCAATAAAATTAAATTTTTTATGATTTTATAATGAAATTATTAATATATAGAATTAAGAAATAATTTGTGACGAGTTCAATTATCCAGATTTTTGCTTTTTTCATTGGGTCTAAAATTAATACTCTATAAATAGTATAATAAATAATAATTAAATTAAATATTCCATTATCTTGATCTTTTTAAAAACTATTTAAAGATATTTAAAGACTACAACTAAATGGATATAAATATTGCAATAAATAAAATATCTTTTTCCTTATAAAACATTTCCAAATTTGTCATATCTTATAAATAATAATTCCCACTGAAAACTAGCTTTAAATAAATATATATAAAAAACATCTTTTCTTTTATGATTTTTTTTTTTTTAAATTCGAAGTAATTTCATTTTATATCCTTCCATTTACTAGTTTCCTTTGTTTTTATTGTTTACAGGGTACTATACCAAGTCGCTATCTATTTTGGCAATTGCAAAGTTTTCCTTACTGTTGAATGCTTTGCTTTTACTTTATTTGCATACAGGAAGCAAAAAAAATATTAAAGAAAAAAAGTTGATTTCCATATAGGACCCACAAGTCGCTGTGCTCTTTAGCTAGCTTTTTGAAGTTCCCTGTCAGGACCTTTGGCCTTTTGTTTTTAATCGGTAAAGTGCAATATACAGAATACATACATATATATAAAATATATGTATATATGTATATACCTTTTCAGTAAGCAACAAATAAATATCTTTTGTCTTGCTTCTCCTTCTTGTTTGCGGTTACTTCGATGGATTTCATACTCAATAATTTCATCTTTGAAGTGCAATCCTTCAGATGCATCAATGAATATTAAAAAAAAAAAAATATGACTTAAAGATAAATGTTAGATACATTTACCGCTCCCCTTTCTCTCTCTCTCTGTCTCTCTCTATTTTAAATGCCAACATATTGTTGCTAATCAAATAACAATAAAAAACCAAGTCACTGCCCACATCAAATTAACGCTAATTAACAAATATTGTGGGAGATCCTTTTTTTTCCATTCTTTTTTACTCATAATTTACTTCATTACGATTGTTAATGAAAACAATCAGCGGTAATTCAACAACTACCCGAAAATCTACATACAAAACAAAACAAAAACCAAATGAACGAGAAAAAAAAGAGAGAAAAACTACCCAAAAAAAATAAAGAAAGGAGAAAATAAAGGACCCCGGGGCAATTAAAGGCGACAACAAACAGCCCCGTGACCCAGACCCAGACCCAGACCCATAACCAGACCGACAACGAGTCCGAGACCGAAACCCAGACCCAGGGGCCAAAGGGGGTGGCTCTAATGACACAATGATGCCAAGGATTCAAGTGTGTTGTGAGTGAGGGGGGTGTGGAGAGAGAGGAAGTGAGGAGTTACTGCCAAGTATCAACGACGACCAAAGGCCAGAAATCAAAAGCCACTACTACTACAACAACAACAACAACAACAACATTATATAGTCTATCTGTCCGTTTGTCTGTTGATAAGTACAGTTGCCTCCATAAATTATGAGGCATACAAAACGGGGTGGGTTTTTGGTCTCTCTTATGGGCACACCTGAATGCCATAATAACCTGTACTATACATACTATATATATATATATCATATACTATATACACTCTACACGCATGTGGCACATAAAAGATACATTTATAATGGACTATAGATACAATTTATACATAACAATAATTTGGTAATTGCCCCGACAATCGTAACATTTGTATCCATTCCAATATGCGATGCGTTTTACTTTCTTTGCGTGTCCTATTCAATTTTAGGGCAAAAAGTTTCCATTTTTATGCGGGTTGTGGGTGGGTGGTATGGTCATATGTATATATATATGGATATGGGATGAATTTTCACTGACAAGTGCCCAAATGTTGTTTATGGCAATTATAAGCAATTTTTATAAAACAAAAAAAAAAGTAAAGAAGGGACGTTAAACGAAACACGTGCTAAGGGGTTTTATTTTCCACATTTCTTCATATTTATTTTTGTTTTTTTTTGTTCATTTGAGTTTAACACAAATTAAAGGTATAGAATAAATTAAGTAATACACTATATATTCTATCTCTTATTTTTCTAATCAATAATTAGCTTGAAAAACTATTTAACGAAATCAATTTCTTTAGCCGTATCGAATATTGACAAATTTTCTATTGATATAGAATAACTTTCACTACGCTGCTTAACCTTTTCATTAGAGGGGAAAAGGTATTAAATGAAGGGCACTTCAGTTTAATCTTCCCATGACCTAAAAATCATACAATTTAACATGCTCTATCGAAAATGTTAGACGAAAAATGCAATTCACACAGAAATTAGCAGACACACATACACAAACTCATACACACAGACAGAGACACACACGCACACACATTAAATGCAGTTTAACTTGCATTAGCACAGTGTGACATTTCATCAAGATCACCAGGTTGAGGAGGGGTACGATATACATATATAGGGAAGAGAAGGGGAGAGGGGAGGAGTGAGGACGACAACATTATTCCATCGAAAAAAAACTGAGATTGAGACCCGCTCGCACGCGCAATTAAACAGCAGCAAACGTTGGCAGGCCTCATTGTGACACGACTGTAACAAATTTCCACTGTCAAGGACCATACAAGGAGAGAGAGAGAAACCTGAAAACCCATTCAAGCGGCAAAACATGAGAGAGCAATCACAGATCGAGAGATATAGATACCAAATATATATATATATAGAGATTCACAGATACAGATACAGATACAAATACAAATACAAATACAGCGGGGCGTGAGAACGTTGAACGAAAGAAAAAGAATTAAGCGCGCGCTCGATTGAAGTGAGTAATTAACGCTGCATGCGTCCTGGACGAATGCATAGAGTAGAGGGTCCTGGTACTGGTCCTCGTCCTGGTTCTTGGTTTCTGTTGCTGTTGCTGTTGCTGTTTCTGTTTCTCTTCTTTTTTTTTTTTTTTTTTTTTTTGGACATGGTTTGACGGTGACATATGCGGGTCGTTGTGTCTCTGTCTCTAGGTCTGGAGTGCAGATGAGTCAGTCAGTCCCAGGTGCCATTAAGCAAGGGTGCGTCCAATTTACATGCCGAAAATCTACACAATTGCACAGTGGTATGAAACTAAAACAAATAAACAAATAAATAAGAATGCAAATTCAACAGAAGATGAAATGGTAAGAAAGTTTCTACCATAGAAAAAAATAATCTGAACTGATTACATAGAAATTAATACGATTTTAAAGATTGCCTCAATCTAAAGTGACTATAGTGTTCTGATCTTTAGGCAAAGCCGTGTATTTCATATCAAAAAAGTTTCTTATTTGAATCAATGAAATAAAGAATATATTTTCTAATCATTTTTACGAATTTCTTTTCTTTAAACAACATTTTCATATTAATAGACTAAATTGAAATTTATAAAAAGTTTATTTCGTTTAAAATATTTATTATTTGAAATATATTTTATTTTAAGTACAATTTCATTTAATATATAGTTCTACTACTTCGATTTGTGGTCCTTTTTTATGTAATTTATGTATGTAAAGTCTTTCTCTGATTAACATCTTCAAATATTAAATAGTTTAATGAAAATTATTTTTAATTAAACATAAATTTTATTTTGAATATGTTTCATTTAAAATATGTACACATTAACTAAAAATTTCATTAGCGATTTCTTTTCTTTTTAACAATTTAACCACTGTGCCTGCCTGCCAATGGGTGCATAAAATTTTTTTTAATTGTTGCAACACGCACACTGTGATATAGAGACAAGACAGCCAAAAAAAAAGAAAAAACTTCTTCAATCCAATGTATTTTTCGGTTTTCTGCCAATGGTTTGGCTTTTGAGACAGTCGAATGGAACAACGGCGTGTGAATCCCTTTTCCTTTTCCCTTTTCCTTTTTTTTTTTTTTTTTTATTTGGATTTGTTGTGCCATTGTTGTGCTCTGGGTGTGTGTGTGTGTGTGTATGTTTCTTGTTGGTTTGTTGTTTGGCATCACCCACCAACCAACCACCAAATTAACATCAAATGAACTTATCGCTTGAAACTATTTTACGCCACTTTCCCAAGTGGTTTCTCGTGTTTGGCTTATCTATTTCATTCCTTCGTAGTAGCCCAAAAAAAAAAAAAAAAAAAAAGAAAGAAGAAGAGAAAAAAAAATGCAACACGTGACGCAACGACAACTGTACCCACACAAGTCACTAACACCCCCCTCTCATTACCCTTACCCCCGCCCCATGGGCAAGTTTTGTGGCATTTCCGTTGCTGCTGTTTGGCTTGTCAGTTGACATATTGTCAAGGCTCAAACAAAGTTGACTATCAACAATTACACGTGTCCGTTGTAGTCCGTCCGTTTTGTATTTTGTTGTTGCTGTTGTTGTTTGTGTTGGTGTTGGTTGTTGTTTCTTTTGCCCTCTCATAACATTTTGCCGAAATTTGCATATTTTTCTAATTAATCGTCATGAAAATGTTCATATACTTAATATTTGTTTTTTGTATCCTATCTTGGGAGTGATAACATTTTTGATTCATATAATTAATATTTGTCGCGTGCTCACACCCTGATAATAAAACACACACACAATTTTCCCCCTCTCTGTCTTTCCATCTCACTCTATCTCTAGTTTGTGGATAATGTGTGAAAAATTAATGAATAAGTTAAACAAATTTGAATTTCGTTTGTTAAGCGTGAAATTTCAACTTAAACACAAATACTTTAATTAAACATTTAGATAGAGAATAGTGCATAATTATTTAAATTATAGAAGATGGAATAGTTTATATAGTATATTTATATTAAAAATGAAATGAAGTTTTAAAGTTCAGGCAGTCTTTAATTGCTGTTTAAATTTTTATATAAGCTCTATAATCAATCATATAATCACTCATATATCTTGAGAAATATATGAAAACTGAAATTAAAATATTGAAAGTGTGTTTAAGATATCAAGTAAAGATATAAAACATTAATATTAGTCAATACTAACTAATAAGTCTTAACTGTTGCAACATTTCAAATGATAAGTAAGTATACTATATAATCTTGAGTATATATAGCAATAAATAATACTATATAGTATACTTACAAGATTCATATCCAAAACTACTGCAAAAAGAAGCTTCTAGTTTTTGGTATGTTTATGTAAACAGATCTAACCTGGTCTATTTTGGTATATATTATATAATGATTATTCAAGAATTATGTTTAATAGAATTTTATAAGAAAATACCAATACTTTGACAAGTTTTTATTCGCCTTCTAAAGGCTCGAAT
This sequence comes from Drosophila sturtevanti, assembly GCA_018150375.1. Classification (NCBI taxonomy): domain Eukaryota; kingdom Metazoa; phylum Arthropoda; class Insecta; order Diptera; family Drosophilidae; genus Drosophila; species Drosophila sturtevanti. Next base: position 3,069,516 of record JAECWJ010000688.1, on the reverse strand, counting down.
GTTTCTGTATTGATTGTATTTTTATACATATGTATATATATAGAGCTGTATAGGTAGTTAGTATACTTACCTACATATAAAGCAAAATATTTATATGTATGGACTATATGCATATATTGTATATGAGTTAGATATAGCTCTTTGTTTGTTGATTTCATTTTCATGGCCTCTTAAGTCAAGTGGGCAAATTTTCTATATTTCTATATATATGTATATATGATGATCAAATATTATATGCAAAACACTTTCTAAATCAAATTTCTATCAAAATTTGTTTGTTTGCATGTCAAAAAATATGAACAACTTTTGTAGATATAGCCAAATTATTTGCGAATTGAAGAAGTTTCTATTGTTATATTATTATTATTAGAACTTTATCTCTGTTTCTAAATAATGTAATTGTATATATACATATATATATAACATTAAATGATCATCTGATTAGTTACAAGTTTCTTCTCTCAAATTTTTAGCAGTTAAAAATCTTTCTTAATCCTTAAAAAAAAATCTAAAAACACTTGAAGAAGTGTCGAGTTTCGCCAATGTAAAAACTATTGTTAAAAAATCCCAAAAAAAAAAAAATATCAATTTCCTTTAAATGAAAATTGATTATAAAGTTGTCATTATCCTAACATAAAAAAACCCTACCCTTCCCCTCCCCCCACAGCATTTCATTCAGGATTAGCCTTTCCACAATCTGTAGGTGCTCTTTAACCTTTAAAAACATGTGTAGTATATACACACATACATACATAGATAGATAGATATTTAGTGCCCTCAAAAGGTCCATTGATCTGTCACCTTTTATTATTTATCAATTAGATCTGGGTACAATATGCCCGTTGTGTATGTTAAACAATATTTACATTATCAAGAAAGGTAAATAGGTTCATACTTGGGCCACAGACGATCAATCGGTTGTACCGTCCGTCAGTCAGTCAGTTAGATCGATCGATCACAAGACCCTTCAACGACCAAACGACCAAACGACCGAACGACCGAACGCTTTAAACAATTTTCACACCTAACCAGTTGAGTTGTAAGCAACTATAGAACTACATATAAGTATATATATACGTAGATATTTGTACATATATATATGTATATATATATATGCATGTAATGGTATGTAGTACTGCAGCAGCTAAAAACAGGTGGCCCAGGTGTTTTCCTCGACTCATTGAAATGAGGTTAAGTCATCAATAAACCATGCTATGGTATACAAATGAGTCACCACCTACTTCACTCCATATCGGAATGCCCACCTCCACCTCCACCTTCTCCTCCTTCTCCTCCTCCACCTGCATTAAATGTTGCGACGCAGTTTAATTCATCCAAATTCTCACAGTACTTAGAAGGGACAAAGTTTACATAACCTAAAAATAAGAAAGCGCTAAAAAAAAAAAAAAGAAAAATTAAAACGAAAAAGAAAAGTTCCCACACACATAACGCGACGATAGGAAGAAGAAAATTTCTATGCAGTTTTAATGATTTACAATAACAGAGGAGGTTAAACGGACGGATGGATGGATGGATGGATGGATGGATGGATGGTTATATCTAAACTATACACAAAAGGCAAACAGATTTTCTGATGCATTTCCAACAGGTGCTAGGCAATAGCAATTTCAATTAAAAGTGACACAAAAATTCGTTGACAAAAGGAAACAATTTCAAATTGCATATGTGTCATGGGAAAGTTAGAGAGGGGATACCTTTTCAAACCCCGGCCCCTCCACACTCTATGAATATAGCCCCTCGAAATTGCGTAGCACTTGAAATTCTTTTTTTTTAGATTTCTTTTTTTTTCGATTGTCGAGTGGAAGCCACCCTAAAAATGAAAAAAAAAAGAAGAAAATTGTTATAAAAATCTACCAGAGAGAGGAGCGAGGGAGCGAGGATATAGCAGCAAGTAAGGTTGAGTAAAGTAAAAGTAAAGCAAAGCCCTCAAGTGGTTTTTTTTTTGTTCATTCAAAAGTTTGCAGGTGTTCCCGGTTCGATACTTAATTTTGATTGTTGTTCTTGTTGTTGTTGTTGTTGTTGTTGTTGTCGCTGTTGTTGTTGTTGCTGTTGTATCCTTGAACCAAAACACGGGTTTTTGGAATGCCAATACACTTATCGTCGTTGTCGACAAACGGGACATGCAAATATGCTTCAAGTGTGTGTTGCCCGCTGCTTGCTGCTGCTGCTGCTGCTGCTTCTGTATATGAAATTTTAACACAATAAACAAGTAAAGTGAGCGACTGTTTTTCAAGGGGTTAACCACTCGGAGTGGGTACAGTGGTTCTAGTCAAATTTCGCCGAGCAATACAGATTGAACTATGGGAATTTATAATCATAATCACAATCATTTTGTTATATTCAATGATATGTCATATATTACATTGATATAAGGTGCTCGAAATAAGTAAATCGAACAAACATTGAAATCATTATAATTTTTTTTGATTTCTCTCTTCTTTCTATATTTCGTTTGTGGAGTGCTTAAGAGCTGTGCAAAGAATTGTGATAAAGTACCGTTAGGTTTTCACGTTACATTTATTTTTGAAAGTGCAAGTTGAGTTTTGCGAACGAAATAAGTAATTGGGACCGATTACTTTGCGACTTTCAGCGACTATAAATAATCTTCAATTTTAGCTAAACGTTTGAGGAATAAAAGTGGTCAAAGTGGTGCTGCTCCGGCTTTGGCTCCTTTTTAACCACATCCTTTTTGATAACATCCTTTTGAACAGATGCTGGTTGCTCCTTGATTGGCTTTGTGCATGTGATGGGTGTGGTAATATCACCAGTTGCTACATTTACCTCCAATTGGCTTGAGAAGGACTCCATCTCAGTCTTTGAATTGGTTTTAATTATTTGAAGGTCAAAGCCCTGTTTCAGCCATGATTTTGTAGATCCCCAAGAAGAGGACGTTAAGTAGTTGCCACATTTTGCATAGGTTTCCTTATCTGAATGGAATTTAAATTTATCCCTGGCATTTTTATCTATAGAACATTTCAAAAAAATCACGAAATATGATTTATAAATATTTGAAATTATATATTATATATATTATATGAATATTAAATCACGACTTATAAATCATATTTGAAATTAAATATTATATATATAATATTAATATTATAATATTATTATGTTAATATTATATTATATTAATAACATTTTTATTAATCCCTGAGGTAAGCTTTAAGCCTGATTCTTTTGCTATTTATACATAACTATTTCTCGAAAAAAAAAGAAAAGAAGTCATTTAACCATTTTGCTCATTACTCAAACCACTGTGCCTGATTTAGAGCTAAAAAGTTATGAGTCACAAACGGGAAGGAGATGGACAGGGTTGGAGCAGTGGCAGCAATAGCAAGCTATTGCAGAGAATATCAATAGCCTCCGGCTGAAAACTTTGCTTATGCATTACAAATTTATTAAACATTAAGCGCTCCACTTGATTTAGGGGTTGGGTAAAAGAGGATGATGATGATTATGATGATGATGATGATGATTGGATTGCCATGGCATTTCATGGTGATGATGGTGAGATGACGTTGACGATCGGTACATTGATATCCCGCTTCTTGATGATGACTATTAAACTTTTAACAAAAAAAAAAAAAAAAAAAAACATGATGAAGTGCTGTTCTGCTGCTTATTCCAGTTACTGTTGTTGTTGTTGTTGTTGTTGTTATTATTGCTGCTGCTGCTGCTGCTATTGCTCCATAGCTTCTTAGACGTTATATGAAAACAAAGGAAACCCTTCTCGAGGCACCCTTCTTCTCATGAACTAATCACAAAGTGCATTTTACGCTAGCGGCAGTTGGTGGGTAAACAACAAAAGTCCAGCGGAAAGTCCGTGCATACAATTTGAGCATTAGAGCAAAAAGAAGAAGAAGAAAAGCGAAGTAGGAAAAAAAAAAGGAAAAAAAAAAACCAACCAACCAGGACGCTTCGTCGTTCCTTGGGCAACCCTCAGCTGCATTTTTATGCACTTTTCAGTTTTCTTTTCAACTTGAAGCAGAAGCACCAGCAAATACTACAAATAATCATAATAATAAAATGCCAAGTTGTACATTTTCTTTCCACTCTTTCATTCCACTTCTTCTCCTCCTCCGACTCCACCACCTCATCTCAACCCAACCCAACCCATTCATACCACCACCGCCACCTTCGCCTTCGTCATTTGATGAGTCATTTTGCTCTAGCTTCTCTGTTCTGGTCTGGTTTGGTTTTTCTTTTTTTCTTCTTCTGTTTTTGGTAGGGAGGAGGTAGGTTGGTAGGTAGGTAGGTAGGTAGCTTTGTTGGTAGGTGGGCATAAAGGGGTTAATGCACTGTATTTGTGCTTGCCTCGGAATGGAAGAGAGTCCTTGGCAATAAATATAAAAATCTTTTTAGGTTTGCGTGTGGACAAGTAAGATTTAGTAGAGGCGGCACTCCTTTGGGATTAAAGTAGGTGAAATTGAGTTGTGGATTGCTTAGAGTGAGAGAGAGAGAGAGAGACAGAGAGAGGGAGAGGGATAGAGTGTGTGTGTGTGTGTCAAGGGAATGGTGTATAAAGGAGTAGGGGTGTGGGGTAACTCAGGTAACTGTCATTTGCATAGGTAAATACGAATGCGATATCCAAGTAAAGCAACAACGAGTGATTTTTAAATGTTTTTCGTTGTTTTTTTTCTACTATTTCTTCCCCTCTTTCGTCACAGTGAAATTCAAATGAAGGAAAATTATTTGTTTTATTGCTGTTGCTTTGATTATAAAGAGGTAAAGAACTGTTAAATGGAAAGGATATATTATCCAGAATATTATTTAATTAATTTTAATGTCATTTCAATATAATACGAATTTCTAAGAATAATTGATTTATTTAAATTATTTCCCCTTTAAAAAATTGTCTAATAATAGTTATTAATAAATAAAAACAAATATATATACTATAGAAGAAACTTATATTATAATATAATTTTAATGTCATTTCAATATAATACGAATTTCTAAGAATAATTGATTTATTTAAATTATTTCCCCTTTAAAAAATTGTCTAATAATAGTTATTAATAAATAAAAACAAATATATATACTATAGAAGAAACTTATATTCATTTAAAATGAATAGAAATTAGCATAATTTAGGGATATATATATACATATAACTATTTGCATAGGGTGATATATAATTAGTCACTTATATAAGTTATTGTTAAGTATTATATTGAATATGTATATATATTTTATAGTTAAGTGGTTTAAGATTTTTGACAATTTTCAATTTCATATTATCTGCCAACACAAATTATTAATTTTAAATTACAACAAAAATGATTGTAAATGAAAACATTTTATATATTCCAATAAGAATATATAATGGTTTAAAATTTTTATTATATATACATATATATAGTTAATTATTCTCAAATAAGCGAAAGAAAAAAAGTTTTCTAATTAACAATAAATTGAAATAAATTTTCAAAGTAAAAAACAATATCGGAAAAGGTTTCTATCTCTATAAAATTTTGTAATTTTCTAATTTCTTTAAAATAAAATTTTTTATATTTGAATTCAATTATATATAATTTTTTTTTAATTTTTATAATTTAACTATATTTTAGTCAGTGAATCTAACCTCTCTATATAATATCTAGATATCAACATCTATGTATATTTGAACAGAAAATGCTTGGACATAAGTTAGTTAAATTTAACATCTAGAGACAAAAAATTCGTTTTCAGGCCTTAAAGAAAAAAAATCATAATAAAACAATCGTAAACCTATTAAAGTAAAAAAAAAAAACAAATTCATTTTATTTTTACCCTCGCATTCTCCGCCCACATAATAAGCGAGTCGAAACAGAAAATTGTCAGAGAAAAAGAAGTACACACAATGGACCACTTAACCACAAGGACCACTGTTACCACCAACAACAATAACAAAAAAAAAAGAAACCAAAATGCACCACCAACAACAACAAGAACAACAACAATAGGCAAAATGTAATAATAATAATAATCATAATAAGAGCACACACATTTTAATGGCCTATGAATGTGGAATGTTTGAGATGGTCTTAACACACAGAGAGAGAGAGAGGGAGATAGTGCGAGGGAGAGAGAGAGTCACACAGATTACAAACGATTTGAATAAATTTGCAATAAAAAAAAAAAGTGAAATTCTATTCTATACTTTTTTCTGTTATTGTTGTTGGTCGACAATAAAACAATTTTGTATGTCCCCCCCGCCCCCACACACACACACACGCACACACACTTTTCAGAGAACAAGAGATGTGGAGGCATTAACAAGGCAATTGTCCAGCATTGTAGAGTTTAAAGATTGCTTCCTGAATGAATGAATGAGGGGGGGAGGGGTGTGGCAAGGGCAGTGGCAAGAGGCATATCGAAGGCAACATTCTGCTACAATGTTGCAAAAAGGCAGCAGCCAAGCAGCCATTACAAGTGTCAAAACAACAATTTATTGTCTGTAATCATGTGTATCTATAATTGCACTTACTGGATGTGCGTGTATATATGTGGATTGTATGTCTGTGTGTGTGTGTGTGTTGCCAGTGTTGCAAGAAGCAGTTAATCAAATAAATATGGCGACGCCGGGCGCTTATTATTATTATTTTTGCCTCCCAACTACAACTACAACAACAACAACAGCAACAACAACAACAACAGCAACAGCAACGGCTGTGATAACATCATGGACCAACAACTTGCACTTTGATTTACAATGGCTGTAAGTTTTGTCTTCACACTTTCATAACCACTCCCCCCCCTCCCTCCACCACCCACCACTCACCCTTCTCTTGTCACTATTATAGTCATCTAGCAAATTCTATAACCATTCCTTTTATTCCTTTATTTGGCTACATTGCCCCGACCTTCAACTCTTGGCAAAAGAAACCTTTTGGCTAAAACCAAAGCTAAAACCGCAAAGTCATAAAATTACTTTCGCGCATTATAAATTTATAGTTTACTTTGGTTTTCCTTCCATTTTTCGATACTCTTACTCTAAGAGAGTATATATGAATTATAATATTATATGTATACGATATATGTTTTTATATATCCAACATTATTTAATGGAAATTTTCTTCTCAAATGAAAGCTTAAAACATTTTATTCTTCAGATTGAAAAAACTATAATAAAATAGATGCAAAAGAATCGCCTTTGATATATATTTTTACTGATTTTCTTACTTAATATCTGTATTTTTATTTATTTAACTTAATGATAGATAATCTGTTGAGATACAGTAAAAATTCCCTTAAATGAATACACATAGTTATATAGTATAAATTTCAACACCTAATCGAAGCATATTTTCGTTTATATATATATGTATATACTTTCATAACTGAGAAAATCTACCTTTATATAGAAGCTCTCACTCCTTTATATATAATTTTTTTAAAGATTTACAACAAATTTAATAAAATCTTAAGTTTTTCTATATATCCTGTACTTAATTTGGTCTTGGAAAACTAAATGTTTATTATTTATAGAGTATCTGAACGATCGGCTTAATGGCATTTAATCGGTTCCTTTTGAATTTTTGTTTCAGTTGAGTTTTTGGCGCTCAAGCGTAAAAATTTATTATGCTTATGGATAAAATGTTCTAAGGATAAGCAAAAAGTGTCCGGAGAAGAGGCAGACAAATCAACAGCAGCTGCTTTTATATATATATATATACACATATATATATCTAGATAGATATATATATAACTAAGTTGTTTTTTTTTCCTTTTTTGTTGGACTTTGCCGCGTACATAAGTCATTTATATTGTAACAAATTGTAAGCGATTGGCGTCTTCTTCTTTCTTTTGGCATTTTCCACAGGATCTTGGTAGATAATTTTCCATCTAACAGATGGACATTTTGAGTAAATGTTTTGTCTTTTGAACTTTGAAACGAAAGAGAGAAGTGGTGAGGTGGTGGAAAGAGGGAAAGAGGTTAAATGGCGTCTTCAAGATGCCATCAAGGGTTAACTTGTGGTCGCGCTTTAATGAAATGGAATTAATGATAAATGATTGAATATGAAATCATAAAAGGATTAACACACACAATAGGATATTGAAAGAATATTGTTGAGATTTTTTTTCAATTTATTTCCAACTGAATACAATTTTTATATAGATAAGAGAGAAATCGTTTAAATAACTTTAATTTTTCTATAGTTGTAGAATTGATTTCAAATCAAGATTCAAGATTCTTTTATTAAATGCAACGCAAAATGTCGCAGACATTTTTTTATAACACAATATAAAATTTATAAATAAAATTGTATAAAAATTTGAAGCATTCCCCCTCCTCCCCTTCATTCCAGCCTGACTCCTAGCCCAAAAAATATTTTCAAGTATCAAAGTTTGCCATCAAAGTTTCCCTTCCTCTATTTGTTGTTGTTGTTGCTGTTGTTGTTGTTGTGGTGTTGTTCTGGGGGAAAGGGCAAAAGTGCAACAAACGAAATGGCAAGAAGATACATCAACTTGTACTACGTAGACGTAGATACTCCATTTCAACTTCCATTTCACAGGGCCATCTTCTTCTTCTTCCAGACTCCCACCACAATTTCAAACAGTTACAGAGATACTTTGCCACAGAGGAGCGAAAGAAGGATAAAAAAAAACAGAAGAAGATGAAGAAAAAGAAGAGAAGAAAAAAAACGTGGCAGGAAATGCGGGCTTGCTCATTATTTGCGCTGAGTGCGGCGACATCGAGTACTTTGCATAAATTTCAAATCTTACAGAATACAAAAAAACAGAAAAAACAGAAAAAAAAACAAGAGACAGAGACAGAGAAAAAGAAAAACCAGAAGTAGATGACAGGGCGCACAAAAGGACATCGATAGCTAACACACAGCTGCAAATGTAATGGAAATTGAAGGGCGGACCGAACTGATTCCCCGCTTCCTTTTTGGCACTACGGTCCGTCCGCACCTTTGCCTTGTCGCGTCAGTGTCAAGTGCGAGAGAGGCTGGATACCAACAACAGGGAGTAAAAAGAAAAAATGTATCCGTATATATATATAATGCAATGATACGGAAAAATTAAAAACATTAAAATAGGAATGGGATGGTGGTGGGGAAGAAGGAGATAAAGGAAGGTGGGATGCGGGGGGGACATCTCAAATAGGCGGCCGCCTCAGTCAGTTCAAGTTGAGATTGTTCAGATTTATGGTTGCAATTATGCAGCCGCGTCAGCATTTGCATAAAAAGGAAAAAAGAAAACGAAATGTTTAAGTAGTGTTTGAAAAGGATCACCCAGACCCATGTACAAATTGTCCACCCATATTTCTCTGGTTGTGGGTGTGTGTGCGTGTCCTTGATATGGCTCTCCTTTTTCAGTCTTCGTTCTTCACTATTCCCCCATCTACCCCCCTCCCTCATTTTCATTTTGATTCCATTTCGTTTGCTTTCAATTGACGTGTAATCCTGTCCTTGGCATTTTTGCGTGAAGCTCAAGGACAATGCGTTAGCTTTCCAACGATAGCTGGGGGTGTCAAAGTCAAGGCGACCAAGTACGATACGAGAGAAAAATGTCAGCGCGTGTAAAAAAGGACTTCAAGGACTCGAGTCTTGGACTTGATTATTGATTTAGTTTCATCTGCTTCTCCTATTGCCACTGTTCAAACATTTAATTAGCGTTGGCTAAAGTGTTTAAACGGAAATTGTAGATACGAGTAGTAGATTGATAACAAAAAAAAAAAAGAACTAAAACAAAAGAATAGATGATGCCATCGGCAAAAGAGTATACATATATCATATATATATTCATATCGAATTTGCACTTGTATGTTTTGTGGAATCAAAGAGAATATAAGCAGGTTAATACTTTGATATGGAATTTATATTTTATATATTATTTATAAAAAATATTAAAAAATCAAAGCTCCAATGGTTAAATCATTCTAGCAACTAGAATCCAGATTCTTTCTATATTTTAGTTAGAAATTCTAACTTAGAATTAATCAATATTTTATTTCAGAACCTTACTTGATATATGGAGATTATTTTGTATTTATGTTTTATATTTTTTGATACCAACTAATAGATTTTTTATACACTTGCGAATCAATTTTGACCTTAGAACTTGTCAAAGAGAGAGTTTAGTATTTAGATCTCACATAGGATCATATTAAATCAATCTGACTATGCTTATCTCATACTAACTAAAAGATTTTGTACCTTGAAGTTGAAATAAAAATATATTAAATTATATTTATATAAATTATAATTACATTTATACTTATATATGTAATTCTAGAACTCTTAATAATATATGTAACTATATCTGACTATATATTTATTCTGTTGAATTACACAATCCAAATCGATCAAATACAAAAATCAACGAAATTTTATTAAGATGATATTTTCAATAAAATGGGGGCAATATAAGTATTACTTATTTTCCTTTACTTCAAAATTAGTAAAAAAGAATTTAATATAAAATAGTAAAAAGATCTGATTACTTAATATATTAAAAGAGACTAAATGAATCAGCAAGATGGAACTTGTGTACTTTTGGTTAATTAATAGTTAGCTAGTTAGTTAGTTAGTTACTATCTCTAGTAGTTAAAAATAAAAATAAATTTTACTACACTTAGTTGTAAGAAAAGTTAAATACTTCGAGAAATAATAAAATAATACTAAAATGGCTTCGCTTGCTTTTTGTTTTCATTTGAAATAAAAAATAGAAATAGAAGAAGGGTGATAGGAATTATACATATATGTATATATTTCCAAGCAGTTTAAAAAAAATATATATAAATATAATAATATAAAAACAATAAAAGGTACATATAATTAAATTTTAAAATAGTCTGCATTAAAATATTAAAAATAAATAAAAATATTAAATATATATATTTTCTATATCTTTTATTATTATTTATGTTACATTTCTCCTTTTTTTTTTTGAAAAAAATATATATACTGCGCCTATTTTTATTAATTCCTCAATACTACAGCATAAATATTTTTATATAAATTTTAATCAGTTTTCTTTCTCTTTCTTTATATTTTTTCTGCTTTTTTAGGTTTCAGATTTTCTAATTTTCTTTTAGATACTTTAAAAGTCCACTTCATTTATATATATATAGATATATCTATCTCAATCAATAATTTAATTTAAATGCTGTACAACAGCTGTATATATACGGTAACTGAACCAAGTATCTTATTTTAATTTGTTTAAAAACTTTTCTCCTTCATCTTAAATTAGATACAATACTTTGGTCTCAATTGAATGACCAAGCAGCAGCAGCAGCAGCAGCAGGCAGCAGGCATCGCTTTGTAGTTTTCTAATTTTCCTTAGACAGAGAGAGAGAGATATAGCAAAAGACAGAGGCTCCTCCATTGAGATGGAGAGAAACGGTTAGAGGAGAGGAGAAGGAGGTGACATCTCTCGCTTGCATTTATTTTGTTAGCAATTCGAAAAAGAGCATTTCCTTGCCAGGAAGTACAATAAAACTTTTTGGGGTTGCCCAAGCGCCCAACTGCAATAAAAGAAAACTTATCTGCGGTCAGAAGGAAGAAATCGTATAAAAAAAAAAAAGAAAACAACAGAAATATTCCATTATATGGCAAATAATGAATATTGAATACCCTTTAATAAAGAACTTAAGATGCCAAAAAGATCTTCAAAAGAAAATGTAAAAGCTTTAGGTATGGAATAAGGGAAATATTTCCTGAGAAAAGAAAAAGTTGTTATAAAAAAAAAGAAAGTTTTCCGTCTTGGAAATTCTAAAAAATTATGGAACCAAGAATTTTGAATAGTATTATTCATGTAAAGATTCCTGTAAATTGTAGATTTCTTCTACAGATAATAATAAATGCAATGTATAAGATTAAATCTGTTGATTTTTATTATATCTAATATAGTATCTGATATATCTGATATAGTCATTCAACTCTTTAGCAAGGGTATTTAAGACAGTAGAAAGGATGAAAGTAAGAAAAGGAAGAAAGAAGAAAGAGAAGAAACGCAAAGTTTATGCCAGCTGATAAATTTGCAGCTTGGACTTGATAAAAGCTGGCAAGGCAGAAAGAGAGGGAGAAAGAGAGAGAGATAGAGGGGGGGGAGAAAGAGACAGGAATGCCCTCTCTCACTGCAAGACAAACGTTCTAAGCATTTTCGGGTTAAGACATTCAATTGAAGAAAATTTTCATTCTATGAAAAAGTTTTTCTTGTCTTTTTCTGTATATTTCTTGTGCTTCTTCTCCTACGCATAAATTGCATATAATTGCTTTCGTTTCTCCCTTGTCTCTCCCTCTCTCCCTCTCTCTATCTATCTCTCTCTATCTATCTATATGGTAGAGAGATTTATGCGCACATGCTTCGTTTCATTCGTTTGTTTCGTTTGTCTTTATTCAGTTCTTTCTCTTCTTGGCTATTTATAAGCAATGATAAAAATTTTTATTAAAACAAAAGCCGCATAAATTTTTGCCACCAAAATTGCCCCCGCTGTGTGTTCGTCTCTCAGTCACTCATTCAGTCTTTATCGATGCATTTCTCTGATTCTCTTTGCTTTTGCTCTATCCTGTCTCTCTCTCGTATATGGCATAATTAGATTTGACCATTGAGCTGCTTTGTGTATATGTATATGTATATATATGTATGTATGTATATATATATATATGTATATATGTGTGTGCCCAAGCAATTCACACTTCGGTAATCCGCTTTCGCCTGGAGCATTTTATGACTTAATACGTTTTATTTCATTGCATTTTTCTGTATGTGAAATAAATCTTCTCCTTCATCAACAATTCAAATGTCCTGCTGGTGCTGGTGCTCTTACGACTCCATATCCATATCCTTCTCATTCTCATTCTTATTCTCCTGTTCCTGCTCCTGCTTTAGTTCCTTTCTTTTACGCTTGACCAGTTGTACATGAAGTCTTTTACACTGGTGACATTTGTTGCTACTCTTCTTTGTCTTTCTCTCGCTCTCTCTCTCTCTTTCTCTGTTGTCTCGCTTTTACGCTATTTGTCTGTCTATCTGTCTGTCTGTCTGTCTGTTTGTTGCGGTTTATTATTGACCAGTTTGCTGGCATTATTATTACGCGCACACACAATGCTGACAGTTGGCTCAATGTCCATTGATTTATTAGCCAGTTTTTGGGATTTCATTCCATTCCTTTCGCTGTTTGTGGTCGCTCGATTGTCTCGGTTCAATTCCTTAAGCAGTCATAGAGTAGTGTGGGGTGTCGATTTCGATGTTGATGTTCATGTCGAGGTCGGGGTCGGGATCGAGGTCGGGGGTCGGGGGTCGTGGTCGTGGCCGAATATTCACTTTATGCATTCCATTCGAGGTGGGCTACCAATATCAGTGGGGTCAGTTTCAAGGGTGAATTCCAACGACTATATCAAGTGAGTAATAGAGCCAAATTGTGACACAAAATACAATGAAAACGAATTTCATAGTAGAAAATACAATTTTCCTAATAATAAATTAAGATAATTAAATAATGGCATTTATGTTAATAATAAATCTTATCAGATTAAAGTTAATCCAATAATTCTCTTCTCTAATCTCTCATCTACATAGTTCTCATACGAGAAAATATAGAAAAACTAGTAAAAAATAGAGAAAAAATAAAAAATCCTGGCAAATCGATGAGAAATGATTACTTAAAATATAGAAAAAATATTTTGAAATTTATGGAAAGTTTTTTAGTTCTTTTTCTTCATGGTTTTCTATATAAATTTTCTTCTCAAATTAATTAATTTCATCTAAATAATTATTTTTTTAAACTTTTATTTATAGAATCTGAATAATTGTAAATTATATACTAAAACTTATGTCTTCTCTTTCCAAAGACATGTCCAGAATGTGTCTATAAAGTAAATTGTTGTTAAGTTTCATTTTTGATTTATATTCATATATATATATATATGTGAAAACCTATAAATAAGTTGGAATTTAAATTAAAGAGACAGTGGAACTGAAGGACAAGAGCGAGGAATTGTTTACGTGAAAGGTGAGGGGATGGGATGGGGGGGGTACAGGGGGAACAGATGCCGTGCAAAAACGCGTTTGGCATTTTGGCAAATTGCAAAAGTTGCAACTGGCTTTACGCTTTGAAGCTGTGCGACGGATGGTGGGGGAGGGGTAAGGGGGGAGGAGGGGTATAGGAAAAACAGACGGCAACGCAGTTAAAAGCAACAATAAAAACTGTTTGCAATGTTTGAGATAAAAATTAAAAGGCAACGTCATTTAGCCAACATCTCGTGTGTCTCCCGCTCTCTCACTCTTTCTCTCTCTCTCTTTCTCTCTCTCTCTCTATCGCTGTCTCTGCTGTCTGTCGTTTGGTCTCTTGGGTATTTTGCGGCAGTCGCGTGTGTGTTGTCCGTAAATGGCACACAAAATAGACATTAAAACCAAGCTGGTAGCTGGTAGTAGTAGACAGCATCACCCTAATCTTGCTGCAGAACACCTTGGCTTACCGACTGATTTTCTCTATATACATATATATATATATACGTATATATATCTTTACCATTCTCTCTATCTTTATCTTAGTATTTCTTTCTCGCTCTGACACTCTTTTTGGGGTTTTTGCAAATGTAACTTTTATTGTTTTCGGTTTTGGACTTTGGTTTTATTTCTTTAGTTAAGTTCATTGCGTAAAATGTTTGGGCAGTGTCATAAATTCGATTTGTGTAGCATAATTTAAGGCGCTTTGGCATTGATGTTTGTCTGCTGATTAGATTGAAGCACGAGAAGCGTTTTAATTGTTTGCTACCCCCCACCCCCCCACCCCCCCACCATCCCAGCCATCTTATCCATTGCCATTTATCCAGACATCCACCTACACATCAACGTCACCTCATCAGCAGCATTTACACGTAATGGCCTCGTTAAAGTGACTTTTTCGGGTTTTTGGGTGTCCTAGATGCTAGGAAATGAAATCCTGGCCATAGAGAAAATGTTGAAATGGTAAAATGGACGCCATTAACTTTGCGTTTAATTGTGTGCACTTTTATGAGGAGTAACGTCACCGAGAATAACAGAGAGAGAGAGAGAGAGAGAGACCAAAGTGACTATAGTCAGAGCAATGCTCATATATGAAAAGGAAAATGCCTTATCTTATTATTGCCTTTAGCTGAATGTTTCGCTTTCAATCGTTTTATGTGCGTGCAAGTGAAGCTCTGAAAGGCTGTAAAATGCCAAAATGCCAAAATGTGTACAACACCTAAACAAAAAAAAAGGGGCAGTAGCTATTGGGGGGGAGGGGGACTGTCTGGCGATGAATGCGGCGATAGAACAATCATTTCAAGAAGGGGACATAAGAAAAAGGTTGAATCTTGATGGAGTTACATGTAAAAGAAGTTGGTCATTAAGATTGAATATGGTAATAATATAGTTGCTTAAATATTAAATTATAACCACTGTATTGGGTATAGCAATTAAACAGGTAAGAGCAACATGATATTGGTAATAAAAATACATAAAACAATTGGCCATAAATTAAGGTCTAAATATAATTAAGATTTGGATGATATTTTATAATAATAATTTTCAATCAGAACAATTTCATCTTTCGGCAGGAATCAAGGTTTCATTTATATGAATTCAATTCGATCAAGGATTAACTAAAATGATTTTAGTCAGGATAACAGACCTTCAAGAGGATTCCGTCAAGTGGTTGCCTTGTTTTGCATTAGTCCTATGGTTGTTGTAGTTTTTTTTTTTTTATTGTAATTTCACCTGCTGGAGCTTTAGTCTTTGGTATCTCTAATATTTTTTCACATGTTTCGACAGATCAAAATTTATAAGATGAAAAAATAAAATCAAATAAAAAGTAAGCCTTGACATCAAATTTGAAGTAAAGAACTCAACGAGATTATTTTTTAGTCTATTTATGTTCATTTTGAATCTAAAAGTTGAATGAACATCATCGTTTATTCTAATAAAAAAATAAATAAAAATAATATTAAAAACCAATCCAATCCATAAGTATTTGGAAGAGAAATAACTATGAAACGAAGTCATGAAAAATCTTCAGACGAGGATAGCGATGAGGAAGATTTAAATACTCTTCGTGAGGTGCCATCAAGTGTGAGTTTATTTAATTAATTATGTAATTAATTAATTTATTTATTTGAATGTTTTTTTTAATTTTAGTATAAAGCAGCTGACCGGAGAAAAAGATGCGAAGACTATATCAACGGTAACCAGCTCAAACGCTACCAAGTTAAAAGTTTGATGAAGGAACCAACTAAAGAAACGGAGATAAAATCCGACTCTTCGGGGTCACAAAATCGTAATTGTCCTGTGCATCTGAAAGAGATCTCGAATACGTTTAAAAACGAAACTCAAATACAAACATCGCTGCCCAAATAGAGATGGTTCTAATACGCTTTAGGATGAATTGGTTTAGAAATTTATCTACTTATTTAACTTCAGAAATAAAATATTAACGCACCGTACGTACAACTTTTGAAAACTTTAGAATGAATAATAAAAACTAAAAATAAAGTATGATTTATACAGTGCTTATCATATTTATAACCCACTTTTGAGAGAAGAAAACAAATTGGTGAAACACGTTTTCCAAATGTTCATTCAAAATATTAAAAAATAAATAGTTTAATATTTATATTTTAAATAAAAAATAATATCTAATATTACATCCTTGAGATATGGGCTTTGCGTTGATCGGGGAAGTCTTAGTTAGGTTTTGCATTTCACACCTGATACACTAGTTTAAAATATATATCATATTTATACCTATATATATGATTTACGTTCTTTGCACTAAGTTCTATTTTGTCCTTTTTTGTGCTACACTTGGGATCCTCAACAATTGCCTTTGTATCTACAGATTCATAGAGTCATCTGAAATATCTTTATTCTCTCTGGATCTCCAATCAATTTTCAATGAGATTTCTATCAGCATATAATAGATATTTATGAGACTCTATAAAAAGTATACAAAGACGAGATTTGAAGTTTCAAAAGGGTTCACAATTTTTGTTCAGTGTTTTAGAATCGAAAATTTAATATTAAAATTAAATTCTTTTTAGTCTGTTCGGCTGGGTTATTGATTTCTGATTCACGATATTGTTTCACTGCTTTATATAGATATATATTCTTTCAACTTTTCTTACGTCTATGCTGACCTTAATAATAATTTCTAAACTTAAAGATTTGATCCAATCCAACTGATCAATATCTATATCATTTTCGATTCCTCAATTTCCAATCAGGCTAAGTAAAATTTAAACATTATCCGATTGCAAAGTTATCAAATGACTTTTAATTTTCTAACTTTACAGAGATTTGCATTAATTTCTATTAAAGAGAACTTGTTGGATTTCATATTGTTCCGATATGCCGACTTAAAAGGCGTTCAATTGACTGAATGGAACGGATGTTTTTTTTTTTTTTCTTGTTTCCTTTTGGTTTCTTAATCCCTTCAATCTCAAAATGCGCAACGCAACGCAAGAGTGTGAGAGAGACAGCGGAGTTTTAAGTGAATGGTGGAGAGGGGAAGAGGAGGGGTTGTAGAGCGGGAAGAATATCCTTTTGTCAATTTGCAAAACGGAAACGGATTTTGCATATCATTGCCGCAACGAGTTGATAAATTTCAAAGGACACGCCTCTTATTTCTCTTTTCTCTGCTTTTTCTGTTGTTGTTGTTGTTGCTGTTTGTTCCCCCTTCAACCAACCCCTCGGGGCAGTGTAAAAGAGATAGCTAGCATGATTTTAATAATTTTAATGGTTTTGGCAATTTACAATTTTTTGATAAATTTCTTTTATTTCGATTTTTTTTTTTTTTTTTTTTTTCGTTGTTGTCGTTCGTTCATTCGTTTGGTGTCTGTCGCAAAGTCAGCTTAAATGTCCAAAGAGTTAATTTGATTGCAAAATGTTTGCAATTTTTTGCATGCCACAGATCACAGAGAGAGAGAGTGAGAGAGAGAGGGGCGAAATGGTGGGAAGGGGGACAAAAATGATGCGACGGCTGCGTGTAATCAATCATTTTATCAATGCGCTTGCTAAAAATGGAAAATGACAACAATTCCTCATCCTCGTCATTCTCATCATTCCCATCATCATCATCCACATCATCCTTGCAAATTGTTTGCACAAGATCGTGACTCTGCCAAAGTGAATCGAAACGAAAAAAAAAAAATTATAAAAAAATTTGCATATTTTTGATATTTTTCTCGAGCAGTTGGCGCTAATGAAAACTGCTGGAAAACTGTCTAGAGAGAGGCAGAGAGAGAGAGGGAGAGAGCAAGCAGCGGGTGGCGAAATGTGAAATAGTGAAACAGATGAAAAAGAAAAATTGCCAAAAATTTTGCCAACAGTTGTTGCTGGTTACTGGTGAAAATTGCCCAAATGAAAGATTGAAATCAATTTTTGGGGAAAACAAAATTTCGTTTAACCAAAATATATAGAAGAAAGTTATTTATTTTTATATTTATGTATATATATAAATTCTGTTATGTTAGTAAGTTAAATCAAAAGAATTTATAATATTGATTCTATACCAAATTGATTTCAATTCTTGAAGAAAAGGGTTTTCATCCACGATATTTTCTATTAACAAATTTTAAGACGTTCTGAAATATTTTTCTTTAAATTTAATTTTAATTTAATTTATTTAGGCATAATTTTTTTTCTTTTATTTATTATGAAATTAAATGGGAATTTAATACTTTTGGATTTAATAGCATAAAGAAAAATTAGACTGAAAAACGTACTATACATACATACATCGCGAAATCTGACATTGTACGCAGACTTTAGAGGAGTCATATTTTTGTTATGTTTTTTTAAACAATTTTTTTTAGTATTTAGATTGTATTTAGGATTGAAAAAACACATGGATAGATTTATAATTAAATAAAGAGTTATATAAAAAATGAAGCATTCCAAAAAGTGCATTATATCAAATGAAATCGCCAACTGAAAATAGAAATTTACGGGGGTGTACGCAGAGATATGAGAGCAAGTGTACATATGCAAATTAATCTTTTTTGTCAAGAAAAAAGAAGTTGTTGAAGAATTATCATCCAAGTTGATTAATCTTAATATAATAAATAAAAAATTATCATCTTTTATGGCCTTATATCTATCAGTTTATAGCAGTCTATTCTAAGTTGGAATATTTGCTTTTCGTTGTGTTTGTTAAGACCTCGATTTATTTTCCCATTTTTATGCTATTTTTTGCTATTTTTTTCTTCACTTTAATTTTAACCCTTGCGTCTAGTTTCTAAGACTTTCCACGAATTAGGTAGCGGCCACAAAAATTCAGCAAAACCTTTATCCAATCCCAATACGAAACAATTAATTGGAATAAGAGTGTGTAGTGTGTAGAAAAATGTTAGAGACTCGATTAGCTTATCCCATCCCATTGAGTTCTTGGAAACTAGAGACAATTGATTTTGGCCTTTTTTTTTAGACAGTTCTCTCGTTTTCTAAGAATTCATTTCAACTAAACAATCATAAATGGAATAACCTTTTTCTTTTTTATGCTAGTCAATGACTAACAGGCTAGAGAATATTCTGATGAATTCTACCTGAAAGGATAGAATAAACTTTTGACCTTGACTTCAAGTCAGTCAGTTCAGACACAGAGAGATGTGAAGAAAGACATATGAAAATAAATGGATTAAGTTAAAATCGACTTCTTCCCCCCCTCTATCTTATTTTTATTATGACAATTTCAAATGATTATGCTTTCGGTTTAATGGTTAATTTTTCCAAACTAAATTGTTGAGAAACTTTTTATGCTAAATTGATTTCAATATCCCATTGTAGTGACAAAGTCTGACAAATGTATTTTAATTACCCTACCAAAAAAAAAAAAAAAAAGAAAAAAAAATAAAAGAAAGGAAAACACTAAAAACGGAAATATGAAAAAATATCAAACAATTCGACCAAAACTTTATCTTAACCATAAAAAGTGTCAATGGAAACGGCAACTTCAGATGACCAATGACTGACTACATTACAATTTCAATGGTGTGTGTGTGTTGAGGGGGGGGGAGGGGTTCATCTTTTAGACAGTTTAACCATTACGATCAACTTGAATTGGTTGGATTGCAGAACGGGGGGAAACGGTGAGGGTGAGGTGAATGGGGGGTCATAATTTTTTCTTCATTCTTTTTTATTTTTGGCTGATTTGATTTTTCATTGCTGCATTTTTATGGCTACTTCGCTAGCGCTTTTCTCTAATAAAAAGGCGTCGTTGTCTAACAATGTTGTTGCCTAATAAATTTACTTTGATTGATTTTAATGGTTAAGCGCTTCATTGAGCTTTGTAGTGGAGTTCGGTGTGGTGCAGTGTGGTGCGTGTGTTTCAAGTTGTCGGCCAGCTTTATACCCACCCCCAAGATATCATACCCCCTCCACTACCCTCCCCTCCACTTCTGCTCCTTCTCAAACCAACCGAATTTATGAGAATTGTTAGGGAAATTAATTTCTTAAGCGTTAGCCGAAAAAAAAAAGGTCTTAAAAATTTTTGGTGGATTATATTCTATATACATACATACATACAAAAGCATTTTCTTACGATTGTTTGCTTTGCAGTTAAATGGCTGAAATTGCTTGAGGAGACGATGATGGAATTGGTATGGTGGTGGTGGTGGGAAGGGGGAGGGAGGGGTAGAGGTAGTAATCGTAAAGGGAAACTTTTTCAAATGAATTGAAAAGATGGCATTTTTAATAGCTTGCAATGGTTTTGAAAGACCGACAACCACTCGCTTACAGTGGTACGAAATGAAAGCAAATTGATATTAAATTTAGTACAGTTTGTGCCAAAATATCAATTTAATTAAGTTGAAGTGATTTTAATTAAATTATATCGTTACTTGTAAATTGAGTTTGTTTTTAAAATATTGTTTTTATAATTGATATTTAATTCATTCAATCATCATATATGTAATAAATTAATATATTATTTTTTAATAAATTTTACGTAGACAAAATTGAAATTCGTTTAATAAATTGCTTAGCATTAGTCGAAATAAAAAGAAAAATTCCTTCATTCTTTTATTTTGATAATAACTTTTCATTAAGATTAAGAATGAAATATTTTTTTTTTTTTTTTTTTTTTGTTGAGTATTATTAAGATTTGTCGTTAGACAATAATTAATATTTCTTGCCGTTCAAAAGATTCGTATACAAAGTTTAATTTTGTTCAAATTTTTATTAAAAATAAGTCAACTTCTTTTCTCATTTTTTCCTCTTCCATTTTATTTATTTTATGTATCATTGGACCCACTGTATTTTGACTAGAACAAGTTTCATCACAATTGTCATGTTCAATTTCATTCGTAGAATTTTACTTGTCATCGGTCGTTCTACTACCCATTTGCCGAACAAAATGAAAGAGCTTTTTTTTCCTTTTATTTTGTGACTTACAAAGAATATAAAATTCATAAATACCCAAACGAGAACCATTCATAAAATTTAATATTGTTTCTTCCTCTCTCTCTCTCTCTCTTACCCCCCTTTATTTACTGCATGGAAATGCGAAATCTGTGCATTATTTTGCTGGTCACGTTGAGATTGAGTCTCAGCATTTTAAGCAGGTTTTTTTCTTTTTTTTTTTTTAGTTACATTTGAATAATCAATGCACAAAAGTAATACATATTCAAGAAAAACATAATAATTTGGTGGAAGAAATGCAATAAAGTGAATGTAAAGGTCATAGATTGGGAGCAAAAATCTCTGTGACTAATTTTCGAGATTTTAAGTTAGGTAAATGGTCAACCAACATTAGAAAAAAAAAACTAATTAAGTTTTATTTTGAAGCGAATACTAAATTTTCCACT
The DNA here is from genome assembly GCA_018150375.1 of Drosophila sturtevanti. Taxonomy (NCBI): domain Eukaryota; kingdom Metazoa; phylum Arthropoda; class Insecta; order Diptera; family Drosophilidae; genus Drosophila; species Drosophila sturtevanti. The sequence continues at coordinate 3,047,734 of JAECWJ010000688.1, read as the reverse complement.
AATTCTTTTCCTAAACAAAAATAATCTTATATCTTATATCTGAGGTGTGTTTTCTTTAAGTTTCCCTTTAAGATAAATTTATAAAAGTTATCGCAATCTGTTCATGGGCTTAAATTAATTTTGATCCTTTTGCAATCTATCCTGCATCGATATGAAGGTTTCGTAATGATTACTTAAAGCTTGTTTTTTTGAATGCTTTTCATACATTCATTTTTTTTTTCAATATTTCATATACATATTTTTATATTTTTTGCCGTCTATTCTTAAGTTTTTTATCATTTACCCCAACTTATTTGGTGCTTTTTTTTTAACAAAAAGAAAAAGAAAAATTTGATTCTTGTATTCTGATATTGATTCTGAAAAAAGTAACCATTGAATTCAAACACAAATCGAATAAATTTAAAAAACTGAAACGATATGCTTCTATATATTTGTAAAAATTCATATTACAATCCTATTCTGTGGAGAGAGCATCATATACTTTGATAAAAGAAATTTACATATATTACATACTTTTTTCATACATTTCTCAAGTTTTTAAGAAGGAACCTCAAGTCGTAAGTATACAAAAAAAAAAATAAGACAATTGGAAATGCAATGATATATTTTTATACTTTTCCATAGAGGGAAAATGCCCAAGAAATACGAATATGAATACGATAGTGAAAATTATTTGGCAGATATAGATAGCGATCTGGAAGAGGTAGTCAAAAGGAGATCCATAAAGCGGAAACACAATAGATGTACTAGCCAAGAGAACAGTGAGGAAGATTTTTATCCACCTTTGGGGGAACAATCAAATGTGCGTGTAAAATAATATATAATCACTATTTGCGTTGGTATTAATTAATTTATTTGGGGTTTTTAGTATAATACCGCCAAACGGCAGAGAACATATAAAGATACAATTCTATCTGGTGACTGCCTGGTAAATGATGTGAAGGAACTAACTAAAGAAATTGTCGGACAGTTACACAATATTCATGGCATAGACGACACAATTATATTAAAGAAAGGTAAAAAACGATCAAGATCCGATTTGGAGGAGACTGGTTCATGTTCCAAGCCAAAGAAACGATGTCTTTCACAGTCAATAATGATTAAGCATCGTTCGCAACAAGCAAAATTGAAGCCTCGGCGCACACAATCGAAAATCAAGGCTCATTCTCAACCGGCAAAATCGAAGCCGAGATCACCGCAAAGGAAGACTAGGCAGCAGTCCTTAAAACCGGAAACTAAAAATCGGTGCACAAAGAATTTTTTCTTTTTGATCTTTAATACGAAGAAGTTTGGCTATCCTAGAAAACTGAAACCTCGCTCCCAAACCAAACCAAATTTGAAGACTACTCATGGAAAGTCTAAGTCAAAATTACGTACCGCAAAATAATCTCAATTTAAATTGAAAGTCAACATTTTTTTTTTTTTTTTTTTTTTGGTAGGAAAAACAAATTTATAATGAATATTTTCTTAAACTTCAAAATTGGAGTCGCAAATCAAGAAGACTTAAATATGTCTTCAGGTTTGGTTCAGTTGTAAATTCGCTATCTATCCATCTGCTAAAATAAAATGAAAATATCATGTTCTAACTTTTTTGAAAAAAAAAAAAAATTTCTTATCCTTTGTCAAAAAATTTTCTTAATATTCTAATCTTACGAATCGTAGTTCCTTACTCACCTAAAAGAAATAAAGCAGAAAATTAAATTCAAATTAAGTTTGGGGTATAACTTTGACATGTTAGTTAACCTTTTTGTTTTTTTTTTGCATTTGCATATCCTCCGTTTCAGTTTTTTCCTTGTTTGCTAATTAACTATCAACTAGCTAGTTACTCACTAAAGCCCTCATTCGTTTCAAGCTAAATATATATTTACATTCAAGTTCCATTCACCTTTTTTTTTTTTGTGTTTGGTGACTGGATTGCATTGAATGCTTGGTTAGAAGGGGGGGCAACACGTCAAAAGTCTGACGACAAAATAAAAAAAAGAAAAAAATAAATAAAGAAAATAAATAAAAGAGAACGAGCTCAGAAAGTAGGAAAAACGTTATGATTAATGAGTGAATTATGCGCGAATAAACAGTCCAACACAACAAGTTCAAAAAGGCAACTCCCGCGAGTGGAAAAACATTCTCTTTGTCTGGACTTTTGGTTTGTTGGATGATGTCTAGTATATATGTATGTATATGTATATGTTTTTTGGGTACTCAGTGTAACATGCCGGCAGCGAATTTTCTTTACCTCGCAACAGACGGCGTCGGCTGGCGCTTTTACTTCAAATGATTATGCAGCGAAAGTATGTACAAAAATTGTTCGTTTTTCCTTTTTCTTTTTTTTTTTTTTTTTGCAACAGGAAGCACAGAAATTTCATATATCATGCAAATGTAATATATAACTTAAACATACCCTGTGATTTAACTTTAATTAGAACTAACTAAACAGTAAAGTATCTGTAGTTGAAAATAACATTATAGTTAAAGGTAAGGATAAGCTTTGAGATTCTTTTTCATCTCGATAAAAATTTATTATTTTCAGGCAAAGAAAAAGAAATCTTTTTTTCTTGTAGTTTTTCCTTTACATTTGGGTATTATCCGTTTATTCATATTTATCATTTTCTAATTTTAAAAAAACTTCGTTTATTAATATTTATCATTTTCCAATTTTAAACGGAAGAAAAAAAATAAAATAATATTACCTAATACCTTTGCTTTTTTATAGATCTCGATAACTCAAGCATCAAAGGAATAAAATAAGACTTTCATTTAGTGATTCTATTTAACCTGATATACCCTTTAAATTCTAAAAAGAAAAGTCCATATATAGGGTATATGAATATCTACCTTAACATAAATCTACAATATGCAAACAGCTGCTGTCATTCGCCAAAGGCGAAAAAGTTCTCATCTTTTATTTATTTTAGATTTTTAATAATCATTTTCCTGCGTTTTTCCTCGCAATTTTTTCTCCGTTTTTTTTTACCATTTCTGTTGTGTTCTTTCTTTTTTTCTATCTTTTTTTTTTGTTGCATTTTGTTTCATGTTTTCTATTGCGCATTTTAATGAATTTGTTTACTAATATATGATATATGTTGATATATATATATATATATGTATATAGGTACAATATATATGTATATATATATAATTTTTTTTATTTTATGGTAACACGAGACTCTTTTGTTGCTGACATCTCTTTGGAAAATTTGCGCTTGGTTGCTAATTAAAAATTGTGTCTATTTGCATATTTGTTGGCTCATTTTTATTCTGGACTTTTCATTTATGGGTTTGAGTTGGGTTACGGTTCTGGTTCTGGTTCTGATCCTGGTCCTGGTCCGACTGCCTGCAGTTGAGTTGTCGTTTCGCTTGTCTCGACCAAAACAACAACAACAACAACAACAACAGCAAAAAGCAAAAACAATAAATTCGCTTCGCTTGTCCTTTGCCATTGCCCAAAGTTTTGGGTAAATCTGGCAACAGAATTTGCACAATTATAAAAGCCAATTGGCATTTTACCTAAGCAATCTATCTTTATCCATTCATTACAGAGTATCTCAAAGTTAGTAAGTAAATATTCGATCCATTATATATATGTATAATATAATATTCTAATAGAATGTCCAGATGAATAGTAAATAATACATAATATATATGTATATTTATAAGAATTTGAGAAAATGTCCTAGTTTTTGCTTCACAATGTCTAGATAATGTATGATTAATTGATTGATCGATTCCATGGTAATGGTAAACCTTTTGCTTGTTAATTTTTGTGTTATGGAAAATTTGAAAATAATATTATTAATCAACTTCACCCCACATTCATAGAAATTTCAGGTGTAACCAATTTAATTACCTTTAACCTTAATTAGTTCATTGAAAAACAAGTCAACAAGAAAGTTAAAGCCCAGCCGTCAATTCTAATGACCTTTCTGATTGCCCCCTGGGAGATATTTATGTATATACATATGTATCTGTAACTCTCTAACTCTCTCTCTATGTGTGTGTGTGTGTGTGTGGTGGTCGTAACAAATGTCAACGCCTCGCTTAATAGTTCCTTTAGCTGTGACTGTCAGCCTGTCAATAATCATAATGAAAACAGCTGCCATGTCCATGTCAGGCGCGCCCACCTGTGCGCCCATTTACCAACAACATGAAGAAACTTTTGGCCAACTGTCAGTTGGGCAACAGCATTTAATTTACAGCTGCGGTTGGGACTTGTTGTTATTGTTGTTGTTACTTTTTTTTTCGAGTTTTGGTTTGCTTTACGTCTGAAAGTCAAGTGCCGGGGTCAGTTTTAGATTAGTTTTCCACCATGTGAAATACATACATATGGAAAAAGTCCTGAAAACTATTCACTACCTATATATATATATATGTATGTATTTGAGTGTGTGTGTGTGTGTTAATTAGCGTGTTTTATGACTGCATTTTGGTTTCTAACTCCTTGGGGTGCAATTAGCTGACAGTTGAAAAGTTTTTCAATTGGTCTCTAGGAAGTTGCAACGCTTAGAACAAAAGGCCAAAGCGAGCGAGTGGCAGAGCGGACAGGAAAAATAAGTTGGGAAAGTGGGTAGGTGGTAGGTAGGTAATATAATGCAATTGTCAATGATTAAATATTTAATAAGACATTTTAAAAAATTATCTAGATTGTAAACTATTTCTTGTTCTTAAATCTCTTTGTATGGAATTGTTAAAAATGATTTAATTTAGGGGCAAAATTAATTATTAATCAAAAGATTTTTTATTATGTTACAAAATTTACTTTACTCATATTTTTTTTGTTGGCTTTTTGGTTTTTAGAGTTTTTAAAAGTCCTCAAGAACCTAAGTCACATTACACATGTAAGTATACAAATATATATATATATATACATATAATAAATATTTCACTACTTTTACTTCTTTTTCAAGGTCTAAAAAAATCTAGCAGTACAACAAAATAATTCAAGTAAATGTAATCGAAGTTAACATATCAAAAATATATAAAAAATTGAAAACCAAAAATATAGGTAAAGTTTCGGAACGAAACAAAGTTTTTTAGAAATATTTCTCCTTGTTTTTATATAAACTAAACTATTTACTTTGCTTAAAGCAGCAACAGTTAGAAAATCAATTAACTAATTAATATAAATAAAATTTTCTATTAAGAAAAAAAAATTTTGATAATAATTTAAAATATTTTTGAGCGCATTTTTAAATTTTAGCCACTGCTACAATTTTATTTGTCGATTATTTTATATACACTTATATATATACATATATATATATTTATAAGAATTTTTCATTTGAAAAAGAAACCTTCATCATTTTATTAACATGTGCTGCTAAGCGGATTATATATATGTATATGCATATATACGGATATAGTATATATAAACCGACAGCCGCACACACAATATTTAAAACTCTAGCATATTCAAATCCAAGTTTATGGCCAAGGCAAATAAACCAAAAAAAAAAAAACAAAGTGCAAGTCAAGTGTACACCATACACATAGACCTCCGCTCTCTCTACCCCTCCCCTCCCACCCTCCTCACATTTTCGTCGTCGTCGTCGTCGTCGTGGGACTCATAATTATAATTAAGCCGATAACATTGGCAGATTTTGCACTTGTTGTTGGTGGATTGCTTGGCGGTGTTAATGATAGTATGAAATAATGTTAGAGAGAGAGAGAGAGAGAGAGAGAGAGAGAGAGAGAGAGAGAGAGAGAGTGGTGGTGGTAAATAGTGCCGTCTAGGTCTGGGGCATAAAAAATGTCTGGCAGCAACAAATGTTTAATTGTTACACATATGCAAACAATAAGCAAAAAGGGCCAACAACCCTCAGACTGAAAAATTTCAACCAAAAACCAGCCGAAAGCAAAAAAAAAAAAAAAAAAAAAAAAAGAATAACCAACACAATCCTAATGCGCTTAGTCGTCCCCTGGATCCAGGAAAATAAACAAAAAAAAAAAAAAAAAAAAAAGATAGATAGAACTGTAAGAATTGCACGTGCAGCAGCCAAAAATTGCCTCCTGACTTGGCAGTTTTCCTGTTGCCTTTTCTCCTTTTTGTTGTTTTTTCTTTTGCCTTTTCCTTTTCTATCTCCTGTTTTTTCCTCTTTCTTTTTTTTTTTTTTTTTTTTTTTTTTAGTTAATTTTATCAAAATGTGTTTTTGTCTCGATAGACAACTGTTGGTTGGGTAGTTTTAGTGTTTAACCCCCCGTTGACTATAATTTCGTCACTTTGGATGGGGTTTCATTTCATTTTTAACACATACATACATACATATATAGATAGATATAACAACGCAACCTGGTCTATACCTATCTAGGTATATTTAAATGTAACAGATGTTTAAATGAGGGATGCTAATAATCATAATCATCATCATCATTATCATCATCATCATCATCATCATCATGATCAATAATGTGCGTGCGAGTTGTGAGTTCTGAGCACAAAATAATGTTGTATCATGGCAATAAATAGTGTGATTATGTTTCTCTTATTTTATTTTTATTTTTTTTTACCATGATGTTAGTAGAATGGTAAAAGGGGAGGGGTAATGGGAAGGGAAATAAATGTTAGTTGAGTTGCAAATGGTTTCATTGAGGTCCTGTTTAACATTTTAAGTGTACACTAATTTCAAAAATAAAAATTGGAAACAGCTAAAATCTAGACTGAAAATAAAGGAAGAGGAATTTGCTATAGGTTTTTTCTAAGTTTTTTCTAAGTCGAAAGTTATTGTATATAAGGAATATTACTTATAAATTTAGTGTAAACTGAATAAAACTGATCCATCCAATATACAAATAAATAAACAAAGAAAGGAATAAAGAATAAATAGAGTCAGGATTTTGAATAATTTTTTTTTAATTTTCAATAAAAGAAAGTTTGAAAATAGTTTTCGTAGGAACATTTCGAACATAGAACTTTGGTTTCTATATCTATGTATATATTATTGTAAATATAAAACAAATCTACATTTGTAACTTATTATGAGATATATAAGAAACCTTTAATAAGTATTATTATAGCAAAAAAAAAAATTATAACTTCTATAGACACAGAACTGTAATAAATTTGTATTTAAATCAATTAAAATCAATAAAAATAAAGGATATTAATATATATCTTTACACTTTCTGAGTCAAGAATAAAGGAAATCTTTATGCTTTTATTTTTAAAGATTTTATAACAAATTTCTAGACAAAATTGAGTATTTCCTTAAAGAAATGCAAGAAGCATAAACAAATTTTAATTAATAACCAAACGAAGTCCTTTGAATACATATATAAATATTTATATTTATATATAGATTAGAAACTTTAAAAACTTGGCTCGTATACCGAAAAAAAAAATAAAAATTAGCCCGTCCTTTGAATATTGCTAAAAAATCTAAAGCTACTTTAAGCTTTAAATTTCTAGATTTAAATATATATATATATATATGTTAAATCAAATTATACAAAAGGATCTTAATGCAAGTTTCTTGTTTTATTTTTTTTCCCCTCTCCCACTCCTTGAGTCTAGTCCAACATGCTCATTTTTACCCTTCATCATCATTAACAAAAGCTTTAGACTCTAATAACCTTTTATACACGTATTTCCCATGCCGATCTAATTTTAGGCGCCATTAGCACATCCTTTTAGCCTCATACTGAACAATAGGCGCTAATGTTGGGCAATTAATAATCGACTATATAGGAAATAAACAATATAACATTGTAGAAAGAAAAAGAATACCAAAACTGTTAGAGGAGGAGAAAAAAATAAAATGATAAACCTTAACTACTCCCTCCCTCCCCCCGCTCACCACCCCTCAGCACTTTGCACTAATATTTCCTGTCGATAAGGATCTGGTTGGGAATAAAAAGCAAGGATTGCTTATTCACACAACGGAAGTTCTGTGTGTGCATTTCGAACAAATACATCATCCATGACATAAATGAATCCTTTTTTTTCTCTGTTTTGTTTTTTTGTTATTTTTTCCTAAACAATAATTCACTTTTAGACATTTATGCCTGGCTGCACACTTCACCTGTTTTTTTTTTTTTTTTTTTGGTTTTTTTTGTTCATTCCTTGAATGTCTTGCTTAACAAACGCCCACGCCAATTTGCGGCTTTGTTATCGAAATTTTTTGGTTTTAAAAGTCGCCCAAACAAACACTGACATGACATTCCATTAGCACACAATTTATCAAAGAAACCAGCCGGAGCAGTGACCACCAGTCACCAGTTACCCAGTTTACCCAGTCATTGGGCACTTGTTACCATAGACTTTTAGGCGATTCTTATCGTTTAGGTGAGCGCACTTCCCGCTTCCTTCACTTGCTGGAGAACCTTAGGGAAAAATGTAGGCTGCACACACACACACACACACACACACACACAGGTACCGTCGCACCCCATGTTGGGCAATTAGTCAAAGGTTCCTGACATTAATGTGTGCATTTTGTAAAACCGAAAAAGTAGTTTTGCAGCTCAACACGCCCAACCAAGAATTAAAATAAAAAAATAAAAAGGAAAATTTATGCATCTGATGCGAGGGTCTTGATAATTTTTAATTCCTTTCGCACTTGCACTTCCCCTTCACCCACTCCAGTTTCGAAAATGTTTCGGTTTGGTCTTCTTGGCCAGCCAGTTAGTATGCTAATTTTGGCCCTTTCCCCTGTCTGCCCCTGTCATTCCTTTTGGCCTTTTAACGCCTCATGTGTCGCTGCCGTCACCGTACTTTCTCTCTCTCTCTCTCTCTCCCTTTCTTGACCTCTCATTCTATCCATAATTAAGTGTTTAGGCAGTCAAATAGGCGTAAAGTTTCAACTCAATTTGCATTTTTTTTTTCATTGGGTTCGGTTTTTCTTTTTGTTTTTGGTTGTTGTTGTTTTTTTTTCTTTTCAATTTTGTCAGTTATAAAAATGTTTACGATTATTTAATAGTTGGTTCTTTGGTGCGATTTTTACGATACAAATATATATATATAAATATATGCTATATACATATATAGTATATAACTTGCATCGTATACAGGTGCAGAAACAGGGTGTTGATTTAATTAGTCGATTTATAAGCTTACTGGAACTTACTATATAAAACCAAATGCTAACTTTATGTGTTTTAATTTAAAAAGAAATTTTGTTTTTTGTTTGTTTAATTATTTTCAAATTGGTTGTAAAAGTCAACTTTACGAGCGGAAGTAGTATATAGGATTTTCAGAGTTTTATTTAGTTTTACAACTTCATTTTATTTATAATTATCCAAAAAAAAAAAAAAAAAATATATATATAGAAAAAACATAACGCAGCGGTCAAGATCCAAAATAAAAGAAAGCATTAAAATTATATTATTAGTATATTATGATAGTTATTAATTTTGTACGTGATGAGAATAATGATAAACGAAATCTATCTATAAGATTGAGTCACTAGAACTTGAAAATTTTTCCATTTGAAATTTCCATAAGAATTTCTCATATGTTGATTGCATTTTTTTTTGCTTTTAACCAAATTATTTATTACATTTTCGAATTTTTAAATCAAATATTTTTCCTTATTCTTTTTCATTATACGGCTTAGTAATCAAAGCAAAATTAAGCAAAAATCAATTATAATTTTTGATGAAAAAGTTATGTATTCAAAATTTTCTATAAATTTCAATAATCTTGTTAAAAATGGAAAATGGTTACGAAGAAATCGTCAAAATTTTCAAAGAATTCTACAAGAGAATAAATCCATATCAAATGCAAATATATATAGCCAATCCTCAAGAACATTTGTAAAGACGATAATAAAAAAATCTCCATCGATTAGTTTAAGAGATGCAAAATATAAATTTCCAGAAGCCTATGAAATATGTAAAGATTTTCATTTAAGTGAAAATATAATGAATGAGGTGATCAAACGTTTCATCAAAGAGATTAAATTGGGTCTAGCCAAGGCGACACATGATACATCGACAGTTAAATGTTATATCACATATGTTCAGGATATGCCAACGGGTAAAGAACGTGGTAAATATTTGGCCATTGATTTGGGTGGCACAAATTTGCGTATCCTGTTGGTCGATTTAAAAAATGATAAAGATATTGCGGTAATATCGAAAAGTTTTGAAATGTCAAAGGATCTAATAACTGGACCCGGTGTATTATTATTCGATTTTGTAGCCGAATGTTTGGCTAAATTTTGCACTGAACATCATTTGGCTAGATATAAAGAATTGCCATTAGGTTTCACATTTTCATTTCCATTAATGCAAAAGGGATTGGCTGAGGGAATTTTAAAGACATGGACAAAGGGTTTCATTTGTAGCGGTGTCGTGGGCGAAAATGTGGTCAAATTGTTGAATGAGGCCATTCAACGACGCGGTGATATTAAAATAAAAATTGTGGCAATAATTAATGATACAGTTGGTACTCTGATGTCGTGTGCATTTAAGAAACCAAATTGCCGTATTGGTCTCATTGTTGGTACTGGAACAAATGCCTGTTATGTGGAAAAGACTGTGAATGCGGAAATGTTTGAAAATCATCGGACAAGTCGAAAGGAGAATATGATCATTAATTGTGAATGGGGTGCATTTGGTGATAATGGTGCTATCGATTTTTTACGTACACCTTTCGATTATCAAGTGGATCAGAATAGTCCAAATCCAGGTTATCAAATTTATGAGAAATGTATTTCTGGTTTATTTATGGGTGAATTGGTTCGTCTAATTATTGTTAATTTAATGAAAAAGGGCGTCATATTCAAAAATCAAGAATCGGATAGAATTGAGAGAAGTGGTACATTTCTAACACGTTTTGTATCCGAGATTGAAGGCGATATATCTGGTATTTATGATCATAGCGGTTTAGTACTGAATCAACTTGGTATACGTTATGCCACAGATTTGGATAAAGCCTGTCTACAATATATATGCCATGCGGTATCGACTCGTGCTGCACAATTAACTGCCTGCGGTTTGGTTTGTTTAATCAATAAAATGGATAATAAAAATGTGACAATTGCCATTGATGGTAGTGTCTATCGATATCATCCCAGATTTCATGATATACTATATATAAATATGAGAAAATTACTTAAAACCGATTATGAATTTCAATTAAAATTATCGGAAGATGGTTCGGGGCGTGGTGCCGCCCTAATAGCAGCTGCAGCAATCAATTCAGAATTGAAATAAAATGTAAAAATGTAATGGCAATATTTTTTTTTTTTAAATTGATAACAAGATATATATAGAAATGTATATATACGTATTTCTAAAACTGATTGGTATTTTGTGTTTAATCAATTCTCAATTCTCACAATAATCTCTAATCAAAAAGAGGGGGAGACACGCCTATTTGTAACACTCCTTGTTATCGAGTCCGTTTTCAGTTTCTCCTTCTTTTTTTTTTTTTTTTTTTTTTTTGGTTGGCAATGGACCACGAGCTAGACAATGAATGGGACAAACAAATCGCTCTCTTCTCTTTTGTCTCTCAATGAGGAGAACATGCCGCCAAACATGCTTGGACACGTGACAACAACAGCAACAACAACAACTGAGATTCTCTCTATGAGAAAAAGAGAAATGTCACTTCCGACGGCTTAACACATTTGCCATTTCTAGGACCAAAGATTTGCACCCCAAATATCTCATTATTCTATCTCTCTCTCTCGTTCTTTCTCTCTCTCTGCCTGCCTGTGGGCTACTTTCTAATTTATGTGCTGTCAATTCGTTTGTCATAGCGTAGGCGGACAATGACAATGGTTAGGGGATTTAAATGAAGAGTATGAGGATGATGATGGTGGTGGTGGTGGTGGTGGTGGTGGTGGTGTTGGTAGTAGTAGAAGAGTGTTCAAAAGGCGGCGGCGGCGGCATTAGGACGGCCGCACTTAATGAGTCTTAAGAAAAATTATTCGCAATTAATAATTATGTTCATATTGTTTTGCTTGGCAACTTGGTCAACCGCATTAGAGAAAGTTACCCATAGAAAGAGATACAAAAAAGTATAAGAGCGATAGAGATAGAGTCAGTCAATTAGTGTGGTTAAGAAAGGGGGTGGGGGGAGGGGGAGCGGGGCGACTTCAGCTTGTTCCTTACTTGCAGTTTATTTGATGTTTGTCATTTAATCAATTTTGAAGTATCTACACTTATTTGTTGTCATTCACATTCGAATGGAATGAGACCGAACCGGATTGAAATGAAATGATATGAAGGGATATTTCCTGGCTATCGAAATGGTCAGCAAGTTTCCTGAATATTTCATTCATTGGCATTGGATTTTCAATTGTGAGAGGAAGTTACAAACAGACTGATTAAATATTAGTTTATTCATTAAATATCAATGCAAATGAAATTTCTTTAATATATAATATGAATTCAATACAAATAATTTAAATTTATATTAGATGATCGCATTTCAGAGATTTTTTTTTCCAATATATAATTATATAATAATAATATGAAGAAATATTAATTTAAAGGACGAAAATATTCGAAGTCTCTATGAGAAATAATCGTATAGAGCTTGAAAAATTAATAATTAAACATTTTTAGGATAATAAAAAAACGTTAAAAGCAAATAGGAAAAGGCGTTTACTTAATAATCTCGCTTAGTTTATTAAATCTATTCTATATTATTTTGTTTTCAACTGATTTGATTTGATTAAATTTTGATTAAAATTTCAGTCTAAAAACTTGTTATTGTAAACACATAATATAAAAAATAAAATATATATTATATTTAATAACTTTTACTAGTTTCTTTGTTTCAACATATATTCCGAATTCAATAAAAGAAAACCCTGTACATCACTCTATATGTTTGATACATTTTCCTTTAATTGATAGTTAATTCAGCAAACTAATTGAAGATAATGTTCTATTTTACATGGGTTTATTACAATTGTTCGATCTCGTGTAAAGTGGAATTATATCTTTGGACCTTCTACATGCATACATACATACATACATGCATACATACATACACACATATATGGATAATGTTGAATGGCAATTGCAAATTGCTTCACCCCAATTAGCGAATCTCATCAGTAGAGTAGTAAAAGCGCATTGGTAGTAGCATATAATGAATCATCCATCCATTCATCCATCCATCCATCCATTCATCCATTCATCCATCCATCCATTCATCCGTCTATTGATTGTTGGTTACCCAAACCTGATGACCGACCACAGTTTGCCCAGTATGTCCAAGTGACGTCATTTCCCATCTCTCGTATGGTGGGGCGGTTTTTGGGGAACGTTGGGGATATTGTTCTGAGAAGACCGGTGAGTTCAGTGGGAGGGGGGAGGGGTGGTTCACAGCGCGTGATAATGTTAAATCAACATTATTTAGGCATTCATGCATGCGTAATGCGTCTCGAAATTGCAATCCAAGGAGGCGGCAAAGACAATTTGTGCCCCAAACTTTTGCAATGCGATGGGGCGCAAAAGTTTGCATTTAAATTAAACGATACAGGGTGTACATACAAGAGAGCAAAAGAGACAATATATTTACATATACATACATATACATATACATACATATATGTATACAGGTGCGTGTCTGTGTCAATGTGTGATAAAAGTTTAGCACCTACACTTTACCTCATATAAACGAGTAACGAAAACACAACTAAACTTAAGAGGCGAAACATTGTTGTCTCTCTGCTCACTCCTCTAATTTGGTTTTATGCATTTTCCATAACGACATTTTGCATAGGTAATACACACACACACGCACACACACACATACACACACACACACCGATAGTCATACACAATGGCCGAGCCACTTGACTTGGGCTGTCATTCAAAGTGACAGCTGGCTCCCCAAACATTCTCGACCCCATCCTTCCCCCTCCCTCCCCCTTCTGCCTCTTAACCTATTCTCTTTATTATACTCTTCAACACACATACATACATACATATATGTACATGTCCATGTATTGTACTCTTTCCACTAACTGACTTTTTCTTTCCACACTAAGCCACAAAATGTGCAACGAGCTGCTGCTAGGTCCGAAAAGGAAGCCCGAGTCTATTTTCACAATTTTCATGTTGATTTAGCCACGCACGAAATATCCTCCCTCCCCCCCTACACACCCTGTCACGACTCTTTCTATTCAAATATGTATACCCATATCCCTTACTTTTACCATGTACTATATAGCTGGGCAGTGAATGTATCTTATAGTTTGCTTAGCATCAAGTGCAAAGTAAATACCAGATATTTTACGCAAATTTACCAAGTGTTTGTTCAGCAGCAACAGAAAGAGAGAGAGAGAGAGAGCGAGATGGAGTGAGGGCTAGTGGAAAAGTGCATAGAGGGGATTATTATTGTTGATATTGGAAAGGTGGAATTTATATTTACTGGTCGTGAATCGTGTGATGGGTTAGGGGGAGGGTGGGGTTATATTGCTAAATATTTGTATGTGAGTTAAGGGTATTATTGTAATTTACATTTTAACGCTTAAATGAGTTTTTTGTAAGCTTAATTTAAATTAGTCATGCAATTCGCATGTTCTCAATATTTACCAATCGTTTAAAATTTGATTTGAAAATCTTGATTTGAGATGGGCCATTTGCCTCATTACAAATTCCTAAATATTCTGTCTGAAACTAAATAAATATTTTGAATGTGACTTAAAAGGAAATTTAATACATGGACAATGGATAAAATTGGCAGTACTCTATAATTAATTAATTGGTTTTAATACTCAGATTACAGATAAGCTAAAAATTGTTCAACTTTCCTCTCTATTATATATTTTTATCTCAAAATATATGAAATTTTTTTAATTGTTAATTCCAATTAAATTTGGAATTGGAATTTGGAAATTATTCTCTTTGTTCTCCATTATTCACTTTGCCATTTGACATTTTTTTCAGTGTTTGTTATTAATTAAGTACCAAAATCAAGTAAAAATTTAATGAAATATATATACATACATATATGTATTTGTATCAATTTCAAAGTCTTAGACTAGCTACAAATAAAACAAATAAAAGGGCAAAAAAAAAAAAAAAAATTATGTTAAAATCATTTCACCGGTCGTATGCGTAATATTAACAATATAATTAAACCTTTTTAAATATACATTTTCGATGCTACCTTTGTCTCAATTTGCACGCAAATTAACCAAAGAATTAAGAGAAAAAAACATAAAAAAAATAAAATAAAATTCGCAAACACAAAAAAAGACGAGTAAAAAGCGTAGAGAGAGAGAGAAAAAAATGGCAACGGTAAAATAAATTAATATATCAATATACAAAGTGTATTGAGTGCAATTTCAATCAAATTGAAAAGAGATCTCCCGCTGTGCCCGCTGCCAGACACACACATATACACACACACACACAAACAACAAACTGGCTACCAAATTGACATGTTTCGGGGCAGGAGTCTATATTGTATTTCATACACCGATGTTTTTTCTCATTTTCATTTTTTTGTTCTTTTTTGTTTTTCCCCCTACCCCCGTTTTGTTTGCTGAATGTAAAAAGAAAATGCTCAAACGAAAATCAGTTAAAACTCATTGCTGGCAAAATGATGGGAAGATTCAGGGATTCTGTTGAGTTGCTGTTGTTGTCGCATACATGCAACAAATTGTTTCAATTAACTAAATTAAATTTACACTCCTGCAGCTTGCAACAGCAACAGCAGCAACAGCAACAGCAACAGCAACATCAGCAACATCAACAGCAGCAACAGCAGCAGCTTCACGCACATTGGACATATTGAATGCATTTTGCTCGTACGTGACATGACACTGACAGATAGAAAAAGACGAGCACAACAAGCAGTCGAAACAAAAGAGAAAAGAGACTATACAAATATACATACATATATATATAAATATATATATATATATATATATATATACATGTATACAAGTAGAAATGTGTATAGTATATTCGTAGATATGTATGTACATATGTATATAGATTGGAGAAAATCCAAGAGATACGAAATACCTAGGCCAAGAGTTGTGGCATTGTGGGGACTTCTGTTGCCATTGAGGGAAAAATAATGCCACATTGAACATGCAACATGACATGGAAATTTATAAAAATTAACTGCCAAAAGTAGGCAGAAATCCATTTTTTACATAAGAAAATATGCACTGAACTTTAAACATTACAAAGGTTAAAAGATAAATGGCGAATTATACAATCGGATTTACTTATTTAAAAATAAAAAAGATAAAGAACAAAAAATAAAAAAATTTGCTTTTTTCTTTGTTTGAAACAAATCAATTTTAATTTAAAATTTTATATATACCTATATTTTTTTATATAGTCATTTCTTTTTTATCCCTTCATTGTTAAACCTTATGAAGTCAGCTTCAATGTGAACTAAAGATAGTTCAACTGGGAAGCAAAAGTAGAGAAATGGAATTAGAGAAGAATTATATTTTTTATCATCTGTAAATGTTAACAAAATTTCTCAAGTTTTATAGATTAAAAATTTAAATATTGAACCATTTGTTTTTTAATATTTTGAAAGCATATACATCATTTGGGAAACGTTCTCAATGAATGTGTTTTCTTTGTTCAAAAATGGGCTATAAATATGATAAGCACTGTATTATGAAAATTGTAAGTTAATAAATAAATAAATTTAAACTAAAACTGAAACGTAAAAGTGATAATTTTATTCTCGAATATTTTTTTAATCACTTTCTCATTCTCAAATTCCTCTAGGATCATTAACTTCCTAAAAATCTCAAACCTGTACCACAACATCTACGACACTTAAATCTATCGACAAAATTAAGCAACATAAATTAAACTAAAAGCTTCTTCTAAAAAAAATATTAAATTCAAGTGAAATCAATTAGCAAGCTTATCTTTATCTCTGAGATACTATTATATCTTATTTTATGTAGAAATATTGTCAAATCAACCATAAATTGAGCAAAGTATTTGATAGATAGTAAAGTTTTAAAGAATTTGCCAGAAAGTTGTAATTTTTTAATACAACTTGAATGCAAATTAAATTTTTTAATTTTAATTTCCTTGAACTATGTAAATAGAGAAATAATTCATCTATCTATAACTCATATTCAAAAGACGGGAACTTTCATCAATTGTCCTTAAACATTATAATACAAATTATTTTTCTTACAGTGTGTGTGTGTGTATGTATGTGTGTGTATTTCTCTTCTTCTTTTTTTTTTTTGTTTCTTGGTTTTGGTATTTCGCCCCTGCTTGCAACATTGTAACGCGGCACGGCAACATTGTTCGTCAATATCAATTATGCGTTCAAATGAATATTGAAGTGTAGCCGCATGCCATGCCCATATCCACAGTCACATACCCACACCCACAGCTGGCAACAACAACAACACCACAAAGCCACCAACTCACTGATTCCACTCCCACAACCAGCAACACACACGCACACTACACTCATATAAAAGAGGCTGGGCGAAAAATTGGCAATTGTACAAAAGTGTTAACATGGCGCCGCATCCTGCAGACTGACCACAGCAGCAACATCACCAAAAGCAGCAGCAGCAACAGAAACATTGGCTGACAATGCCCCCGCCAGCTAGACAACCAGACGGGTAGACAGTCAGACAGTCAGACAGTCAGCCGCCTTGGACACATCCATCAATGCCAAGCAGATTTAATCGCCATTTAAATTGTATGCTGGACGATGGTCGAGTCGAGTCGAGTCTCTGGCATTTACTTAAGCGTGTTATCAGCGTAAAATAAATCTCTATAGAGAATGGTCAACCAACTCAACTCACTCCCCCCCCTCCCCCATTCATTCCATCGTGCCTTGGTACACTGGCCTGGCAGTATCGGTTTAGTGTTTTCCAATCAGAGAGGGTCACGTGTCCTGCTGCTGTTGCTGCTGCTGGTCAGTTGAGTGTGACATGCGTCACATAATTGCAATAAATTAGAAATTGTCAGTATTTTGAAACAATGTTGACCAAACCCCCCCCCCACCCACTCCACCCCCCTTCTTTTAAAACCCACCACAAACCAAACCTGCCTTCCTCTCCACCTACGCTTACCATCCAACTCAATGAACTCTCACCCCTTTCTGTGGGCAAAAGAAAAATTTGGCTTAAAGATATACGCCTTAATCAAAATTCATTTTCTAAGGATGGGGGGAGGTAGAGAGAGAGAGAGAGACTTGTTAAAATTAATGTGGCAAAGAAATAAAAGAAAATGCAAACTCAAGGAAGTTGTAAAAATCAAATTTTATGATTTTTTTCCTGCCTTTTCTGCTCTCATCCTGGAAAAGTGCACGGTTGTGGAAATTAATGCAGAAACTAAAGAAAAGACAATGTGTCGCAGCAGCAATGGCTTAACGTATTTCACATTGGGTCTCATTGTGCCACGCCCATAACTCGATACGGAAATGCCAAACAAATGGGGCGCGGCAATAACAGTAAAAACCAATTGCCCAATCGTTAGTTTTTACAAGACATTTTTGCCTTTCCAATTTTACTTTTTGGCCTTTTTTTTTTTTTTTTTTTTGTTTTCCTTTCTTTTCTGCCTTTCCTGATTTGGGCCCCACAATTTTTGGCGTAAGTCAGTTTTTTGCCTTGTCCGTTGTCCGTTTTTCGTTTGCCGATGAAAACTCATTTCCACTTGTCCAAGGGCGACGCAAATGTTACATTCTTCTCCTCAATCGTCAATCAGCAAGAGAAACCATCAAGAAATGTTGGTCAAAACGGAAATTTGTCGCAACGTAATTGTGGGTGGACATTTCGATTGAAATTAGAAATCAGAAAGTTATATTGTCCTAGGAGTTTCACCAAGTAGAAACATCTTATTTTTTTGGGGGGGGGGGAAATGAGCAAATATTTTCCTATTGCGTCATTCCGTTTGTAACATTTTTTGTTGAATATATTGAAAGAATTGGACCAAATGGAGATTCTCTTTAGCTGGCAGTTACTTTAGATTTTTTTAATTAAAATATTGAAATCTTTGATTGAAGTATATACCTATCAAATTGTATCAAATGTCATAACAATTCCTGAATATAATAATTTATTATATATAGGGTTTGTTTATTTTATAAGAAAGAGATACAATGTACCAGGTTAAAGCATCGGAAACTCAAATTCTGATAACTTAGTGAACTTTCACTGCAATAAATTTGATTTTAAAACAATTTTCTTAAAAAATTAATTAAAATATTAAATATATATATAATATTTTTTTCTTTATAATAAAAATATAACAAAAACTGTTTGCAAGACCTGGGGAATATGAAAATGTAAATGTTTATGCATTATAAAATTTCATATATTTCTTGATTTCATATATGTATATAATTCTAGATCAATTTTTATAGTTTTCAGAACTGGATTCTATAATTTTATTCAATGTCAAAACTGAGAAATGAAATTAAAACATTTATGTATGTTTTTTTTTCAGAGCAAAGATTGCTAATTGCAAAAGTCTATTCAATTATTAAATTATATGCTGACCCGTCTGCTCCTCCCCCACCCCTCTATATATCCACAGCTTAAAGCAAATCAATTAACAATTGTTAATTATTTTAACCATGCCAAACAAATCGGGTACCAAATTGTAAATGGGGAAAGTGTATCGAAAACTAACCATGAAAAAATGAAAATCAAATTGAATTAATATCGAAATGGTCGATTATGCTTCATTAGCATTAAAGCCACAAGAAGAACAATAATCAAATAACAATCGATCCAGCTACCGGTCTGGTCTATCTATTGACTCCATTCTGGTTAACCGAGAAAAGAAAGAAAGAAAGAAAAAACCAAACAAAATCTTAATGATCCTCAATCACCAATCAGCCGAATCGATTCCAATAGCTGAGCGATTTGTGTTAGTTATCTTTCGTCATGCCATGACGGGGTCGGTCGTTGTCGTCTTTAGCTAAGGGAATATCTACTTACTGGGGATATGGTATTGGGTGTCACATGTCAATTTCTTGACTGACATACGACAACCGAAATGCAACGCCCAATGTGTTAAATCTAACCATTAATATTAATAGGTAGTGTGTTTTGGTTCTCTAACTCTTTGTCTTTTGCCCCATCCAATACAGTGCGTGTTGTACGTGACTTTTTTTCTTAACCCCTTCTCTTACATATTAAACCGAATCTTTGGCAAAACTTCTTTCACATTCTTATCGTTTGATTTGTAGACATTTTATTGCTTTATTGATGCGTTTTTATCAAAAGCACAGCACTTTTTTTTTTCTTTTTCTTTTTTTGGTTTGATGGATTGCTCAACTCAACTCAAATCTTTTTTCTTTTCTTTTCATTTTTTTTTTTTTGGCCTGCACCTTAAGGCATCGGTGTTGTGTGTGTGTGTGTCAGCCCCCGGGGGAAAATCGTCAGCATTTTTATGCTGGTAGACCAAATCGGACAACCGCACGCAATTTGCCACCACCTTGGGAAACTCTTTTACTCCTTTGTCAAAATTCCCAAGTATTTTGATTGGCACTTACACGAGGTCGGGCTGTGGTTGGGAAGGGGGAGAGGGGGAACGAGAGTGAGAGTAAAAATAAACGTTAATACCGGCAAAGGGTATACATAAGCAGAGAGGGGCAGCAAAAAAGTACTGAGAGGGTGCGATTTATTATTTGATGGGAAACAAAAATAAAAAAAAAAAAAGCCGTCACGAATGTGATAAAGAGAAATCTTTAGATTAAATTTTTGACAATGGATAAGTAACAGCAAAAACAAGATTCTCAAATTGAAAGGAGTCAATTTTGAATTAAGTACATAAACTAGCGTGAAATGATATCATATATCATTTCGATATAGGTTTACCTTAACCAATACTTAATCAATTTAAACTGGTTCAAATTTATGTAGAATTAACATTACCTAGCTAATTACTTAATATCAAGATTTAAGATCTTAATCTTAAGTCATTTAATCAACTTTGGAAAAGAAAAATTATAATAATATAAAATTAGATAATGAATTATCATCTTAAAGTAGAATTTTCTTATAAAGGGAGTCTAATATAAATTGTCTTAAATTATTATGAATTATTATTATAAATATTAATCCACTGAATTTCGCAATTTTGTACAAAAAGAACTATTGATTGAATATTTTTATAATCCACAGAAATTGTTCTTTGCACTAAACAAAGTATTATTATTATTAGATAAAAAATAAAAAAAAAGCAATCAATAAACGTATCAAATATATATATATTACCAATTTGTCAGAGCTTTATGTATTTCTATATATATATATACAGAATTATATATATATTAATGTATTCTTATCATAACCTACCAATATTTATTATTAAATTCCATTTTCTAGATTCTAATCAAAATTTTGTAATAATTTCAAATAACAGTTATTATTATGGATGTATGTATATAATTATCCAATCAATCCTAAAAGTGCCCGATCCATATGACCTGCTGGTCTTTACAAATATGCTTTTGCTCTAAATGCTTTTTAAATTTAATTGAAAGTTAAGAGAGATCAAAAATTGTTTCCCTTAACCGAAAAAAAATATTTCAAGTAAGTTGTCAAATTGATTTAAAAATTCATAAATCAAATAAATAAAAATGAGGCAATGTCAGAGGCAAAAATTAAATTAGGACCACAAAAACCGAAAAACTCCCCGAAAACAAAAACGAAAATTCAACAAAAGGAATGTGGAAAATGTTTAACATGGCATAAAATTGTATCGGACAGTTGCATGGCATTTCAGAGAGAGGGGGAAAGTACCATAAGAAAAATGTAATATTGCAGGGGGTAGAGAGAGGGAGTATATGGTATGTGTTGAATCTGCCCACTTAGGATACATGAGCACGAGCATCAAAAATAGAAACATGTTTACTTTCATCATAATTTCTCGACTTTGACTTGGCTTTGGCTTGGCATGTGCGTGTGTTATTCTCTGTGTGGTGTGTGTGAGTGTGTGTGTGTGTGTGTGTGTGTGTGTGTGTTATGCTGTGCTCTGTGTGTATATTTTGATGCAATTATAAATTGTTGGATAACAAATTACATGGTTGCGTTTGAAATGGACAAGTTTAACGCCCTCACGCACCACATATGTTGGGATGTTCTTCAGATCGTTTGTCGAGGGCGGAATGAATAGTCTGTACTAGTATATTTATTAAAAGAGAAGGGGGCATAAGGGGGCAATAGGCACAGACACTATGGCAATGACAGAGGGGGGAGGGGGATGACAATGATGTTGCTGATGATGGGGGGAGGGAGGGTCTGGGAGTGTGTTGATATATCTTCCGCGTCCGACATTGATACAGGTACGTTGACAAGTCGATGCTGTGCGATGACATATGTTAGAATAAAACCATACGATTTCAGGTGGCCCCCCCCCATTGTCACAAACATACAAACTAAATATGTATCCCCCCTCTCCTCATCACCCCTCCTCTCCCCACAACATACACTAACTTTCCACCAACTACAGCGACTTAAATTTGACATGTGGCATGCGGGCAGGGTGCATAGGGTGGTGGAGGAGGGGATGGGGGTGCTGGATAGGTAGATTGGGTTTTTGTGTCATCCAAAATATATATATATTCTAATAATAAAATAAACATTTTCAATGCATTTTCCTTTTGCATGTTTTACTCGCATAAATTTTCTTTCATTTTTTTCATGTTTTTTTTTCTGTTTGTTTTTCCTTTTGTTAGTTTATTGAACTTTTTCCCACAGAATTCTTAAAGCTTATGTGTGTAAAGTAGTCTTTATTTACTCTAATATTTTTGCCTTTGTTTTCTGCTGAATGTTTGGTTTTTTCTTTACTTTTTCTTTTTTTCTTCTTCCTTTTTTCATTCTTTTTTCCTGTCTAACTAAATGGGAAAAGGGTTCATAACCGGCACTTAGCTTCATTGGCTTTTGGCTTTATCGTGCGGCCCAGACGTAGCTCTGAAGCATCCACTAGAAATTCAATTCAATTCTGTACCAAAATTCAGCACGCAGGTTGTGCAAACATTAAAATTAATGAATAACAATAAAAGTGAGAAAACAGAGGAGGAGGTAAATGAAAGAGAAAGGGAGACAGAGAAGAAGAAGGACTGACTTGGTTGAGTGACTGTCATATATTTATGACTATTGTCTAATAAAAGGTTTGAGTAAAGTTGTTCATGTAAAATAATATGACATGATTTAAGTACTAAATTTAAATACAGCACGAGACTGTACCTGCACATAAAGAATATGATACAGAATAGTTATAAGTATACGTAGAGTTATAAATTTTTGTTTTGTTTCATTCAAAATTCAACCTTTTTTCAGAAGATTATATAATTAATATAATTATATAATATATATAGGTACTATATATATTTATAAATAGTAAGTAGTAGTAGATGTGTTCAATTAAATTTTAGGCTTAAAACAAAGGACATTGTCTTCTTGAGTTACAGTTTTTAATCAATTTGATTCTTCTAAATAAAGTCAACAAATAGTTTTTTGAATCTTATACATTATATATTATATTTACTAATTATTTGTATCTTGCTATATAAAAGATTCTCTATTATACTATTGTAAAGATATTTCTTTGATATTGCGAATCAGACAGTTTTCCTTTTATTTTAGAATTTGATCTAACATGAAAAACATAATTTTTTTCATATCAAATTTTTTATGGTTTAAGGATTTATATGAATGATACTCATTAAGAATATCTTTACATATATATATATATATATATATATATGCATATATGGTATGCAGATTGAAGATTTATCACATTTTTGTAAATATAATTATGAATAAATGCCACATATCTAGACATGATATGTCGTTGAATTTTAATTAGTCTATTAAATTGTTAACCCCAAAATTAATGGAGCCCAGCTTCAGTTTAATTATAGACTAAAAGTTATCCTATGTATATTAAGAATTGTGTAAAAATAATAAGAAGAAGAAATTTATAAGTTGGTTAATAATAATATTGAAACTTATTATATAACTGATAAGTTATCAATTTATTTAATACAAGAGTCGGAAATCCTAGCAGCAAGTGCTTGATTAAATTAAGATTTTAATTGTTCAAATATTAAATTAAAAATTGAATACAAAAATTTGCATTTGAAAAACTTACTTAAAATTGTCAAGATTTTATATTTATATTTGTTATTGGTATAGATGGAATATATCTTATACATTAGTATAACCAGTTAAAAGTTTAAATAGTTTGTTATATATTTATCTATTTTATACATATATGGAACAATATTTAATGAGCCTCATTATATAATGTACCCTTTTCCTTTATGTATGATTTTAATGGGTATTGAAAACTATTTTTAGTGAGCAATTATAAATGCCTATGAATTTCATTGATATTAAACAACAATTTTAATGGCAACCATATGATAATGATGATGATTATGATGAAAAGGTTTATTCATCATAATTATTCATCCTTTTTTGCCTCAATTTCAGTCATAAATTTCATTTCAATTTTTCTCTACGACACACACACACACACACACATCTACACACATGCACACACAAAAGAGGCACATTAAAATTGAGTCATGATGCCAATTTCAACAATTGCAAAACCGAAATGCATATGCAAATTAATTACAAAATTTATGATTTCATTTTGGTGGGTGATATACTCATCATCGTGATGATGATGATTATGATGATGATGATGCGTAACTTAGGCAGTCTGTTAGCATCATAAAACTGAGCCTGTCAATTGCAAACGTGAAACTTGTGCCACATTCTTCTTCCTCCTGTTTCTGTTGCACATGTGTAAGGCCGTAAAATGCTTGATGAAATGGAGTTGGAGTTGGAGTGGAGTCCATACAATTGGAAATTGAAGTCAAGTCAAAGCCAATGTTAATGGCTCTATCAGCGTGTGGATGATGAGGCAATGACTATGACTATAACTACAACCTACAACATACATATATGTATGTATATATATGTATGTATGTGTATGTATATATCAAAATCGGTCGTAGTCGTCGTCGTCTTGTCTGTGGCTGTCACGCACATAATTCTTGCATTGTGCAAAAACATTAATTGCGCAATTGTTCAAAGTATAAGAGTGAGATAGAGGGAGACACAGTGACACAGGGAGGGAGGGAGGGAGGGTGAGAGAGGAGAGGTGTTGTATTGTATGTTTGGGTAGGAGTTGAACTTTTTAGTGTCCCAACAAATGACGTACGATTTGTTCTGCACGAATAAGTCAAATCATTTGTAGACAGGCACTTTGTTTTATGGCTTGACAACAAGCCACCCAACAAATCCAAATAAGAAAAACAAAAAAAAAAAAAAAAAAAAAAAAACAAGAAAACCCCCACCCTCCTCTAGCCCTTCATCTTGAATGTCAGAATGTTAGTTTCTTGCCCAGCTGACGCAGAGATATAGTCCGTGTGTGTGTGTGCTGTGTCTGTATATTTTTTACCACCTAACCAAGTGTAAAACTACTCCCGTTTGGAACCACTGTTGCTGTGTTGTTGTTGCTGATGTTGTTGTTGTTGTTGTTGTTACAATAATCATTGCGTATCCACCTGATGCCAGTATGCGGGCTAATTTATGGCCTTCTCATATGCTTTTCCATGTTTGTTTTAGAAAAAAAAAAACAAACCAATCCAACCCCAACATATAATTTCTCATTTACTGCTAAGTGTTTCTTCTTCTGCATTTCATAATTTTCTAAATGACATATTTTGCTAACGCTTGAGTAGTTTTGTTTGTTTTTATGCAATATAATTGGATGGGTATACAATGAATGGATAGATATATGTATATACATATACTTATAATGGATCGCACTCATACTACCATTTAGAGGTGACTTATTGACATGCGTAACAAATTGAAATATGTTCCGGGGGAAACAATGAAAACAAAACTCAACTTTTATAATTAATTTAACGTTCCATCATTATATCGCTAAGAAGGTTTCTCTCTAGTGTTTCACTGTACTAAATTTATTCAATAAAATGTAGTGAAAGGAATTACTTTTCCAGTCTGTGTAAATTCAGGAAAATGTACTGGTTACTAGGACCTCGATCTCAGTTATCTTGAAAACAAAATTCGGTTATACAAGGCTGTTCTAACGCCAGTATGGACTTACGCGCTGCAGCAAATCAAACATAGAAATACCACAGAGATAAGAGTCTAAGACTCTCAGATCAATAACAGGCGCTTGTCGATATATGACCAACACAGATATCCATAAAGATCTCCAAATACCCACAGTCATTGACGAGATAAAATCTCATACAAGTAGATATATCAATAGGCTACATGACCATGAGAACGCTTTAGCATTAAATCTATTAGTTAACTCTGTCACCACAAGACGTCTAAAAAGAACTCATGTCCTGGACCTGCCATATAGAGTAACAAATAGGTAGTTATTAAATGTAAATATCCAAATATATGGATTGAGTTCACTGGAGCTTAAACCATCCGGCTATTATTATTTATGTTATGTTAATTTGTTTATTGCCTAGTTTAAGGCAGATTGCAAATAAAATATAAATAAGTTAAAAAAAAAAAAAAAATATTCTTACGCCTAACGTCAAACATTGTTATTTTATTAAAATAATTATTCATACCCAAATATATATATATATATATATACATATATATATATATATTTTTTTTAAATTTCTTAAGTTTTCAAATAATTTAAAATTTATAACAAGGTAAGCAAAAGTTTAAAATTGAATTTACAATAATATTTTATCATCTAAATTTTCTCACTCTTCAAGCAATGGATATACCGATCCCGGAAGAAGAAATCCGTGAAAGTGATCTATGAAAGAGATATTCTTACGGCAACTATCAAGAATTTTGACTCTTATTTCCTCTTGTTCATCAAGTACATGAGAGATTCCATCAAGAGCTTTAAGTTGACCAAATCCTTTTAACTTTTTTAACTTAAACCAATTCACTTCTTGAGCGGTAGGAGCATGATCTACTGGAGGAACAACGCTCACCTGATTTGGTAGTACGGAGACTTTCCTCTTGCGACAATTAATAGTTAATATCTCAACAAAGTCAGCTGTTTCATTAGGACAAGGGGTTCTTAAAGTATTGAGCCCATAATTTACTGTATTCAAAGGGGGAAGCTCTGTATTACGACAGCTGACCAAAGTCTGAACATTTTCTTTAATCTCTTTGATAGAAGACCCATACTCTAACAAAGTGGAGCTCAACAAATTAATGGATTCCTGAACTATATATACATATATATGCTAGACTATTGCTGTAAATTGTTACGATAGGTTTCTATTGTAGCTCCAAGTTCGATATAAGCTGTCCTTAACACATAATTGATAACTATATATATATACTACTATATGTATACTGATATTGACTTCTAATGATATTAACGTCTTGTTTTAATCTGGCTAAATGAATCATGCAACAAGATGAGTTATTATCCAAATACGGTTGTCATCAATCAACTCAGAAAATAAAACCAGCTACTGGACTACAAGGATACATATTTGGAAAGACCAACTGCATCTTAGACATAAATATCTGATCTGCCGGATTTACTAAGCAGCCATTATTATCTGAGAGACAAATACATTTTTCAGAATTGAGCACAGGGGTCACAACAGGCTCATAAGGTCCACCTCCGGATGCTCTGAAAATCTTGATCAAGATATTCCAATCCTTCATGAGATAGCTTTTTCTGAGCTCGAGCCAAATTAGCATCAATATCATGCTTGATGCTTGGGGTCTCATCAGAAGCATTGTAGGTATTAATGGCCATATCGGAATATCCAAGAGCTTGTTGATCAAACAGTTTATAAATCTGAAAATGACGTAAACCTTTTGTACAGCAGCAGTTGGAGCCGCTAAAGATTCTGGGAATCGACTTGATGTCTTTGCACCTGATTTAGAGGGATTCGAAGCATACTTGACTTTACGAGCAGTGGAAGTTATGACCTTCTTTTTAGGTGAGGTTTTCAGACCCCGACTAGTGTGAATCTTTTAATCTTGAAATTTTACGTAGTTCTTTCTTCAAGATCTCCAAGCCGATTGTCATTGTGAATATAGAGCTGTAGAAAGGCCACAAATTTGATGTTGATTTTGGATATAACCTATATACATAGGTACACAATTATATTTTTGTTCATGTATGGCTTAACTCTCATACCCTGTAAAAACGGATACCTAGCAATTTGATGCACATTAATCATAAAAATTGTTGGCGTAGCATACAAAATGCGACGCGTAAAGCCATTAAAATTATTTTTAACAACATTTTCTGAGCGTATGTAAAATTGCATGTAAATTATATTGTCTAAGTCGTGCAAATGGAAGTGGGTGAGGAAAACAGAAAGAGAGAGAGCGAGAGAGAGAGCGGGGGAGAGAGAGATGGGGAAAAAAAGGATAAAACTTGCTTTACGCTTCGTTTGATTTATAGACATTGGGCAGGGGTTAAGCTAACCATGGTATGGGCGTGGCATAAGTGCATACGCATAAGTCTATATATATATATATATATATATATATATAAGTACATATGTGTGTGTGTATAATTTGCCAGCCTACAGACACACACACACATACAACACACTTGTTATCGGGCATATATCTTTATGTGTTTATTTTAATTTTCGGCATTTTATGACTTTCAATTTTTGCGCTTGTTTTTACGAGCGCCCATTAAAATGAAAGACAACGAATAAACTCAATTAGATAAAAAGGCTTATATATAGGGAATGGGAATGGGTAAATGCTGGTGAATTGGTAAGTGACTACAAGTGGAATATATGAGTCCAAAAAAACAAAAAAAACAAAAACAAAAACAACAAAAATTGTGTGTCTGTGTTATAAAATTCACTTGGCTGCCTACACACACACACACACACACACACGCCCAAAGCGAAAAGCCAAAAAAATAGAATACAAATTCCTGGAAGCGTGTTAATTTCTTTTTAATTTCGAACAGAAAAACAAAAAGTGAGGGTGAGAGAGGTTAGAAGTGTGGGTGAGGGGGCGAGGGTGAATGTAGACAAGGCAAGAGAAAGTTATAGTCGTAGTAGTAGTCGCAGTGAGTGTAGGAAAATGTATCTGAAAGATACTCATAAATTAACGTTTAGTTACGCTACATAAAAGATCTGTCCGAGTTGAGACCAAGTTATGACTGTGTGTGAGGGAGTAAATAAAAAAGGGGGCGGGCGGAAAAGAAAAACTTTGTTATATCGCATCTAACTATCTCTCATAGTCATATGGAATCGAAAACAATATATTTTACCTACATACATCATTAGCCTCATCATTTTGAGTGCCTTGCTTGTCATTGAGCCAAACATCATTCGTTTTATTTAATTATGCCTTTGATATTGATTGCTTTGTTAGAACAGATTAACCCCCTTCTCTGTATATATATATATATATATATATATATATATATGTCTAGAAGAAAAAAGAAAACCATCAAAGTCAAAGTTCAATTAAAGGCATCTCTCTAACCATTTTGCTTTTAATCCCCCTCCTACCAAATTTTTCTATATACTTTTACTATATGTATATAGTTCCAGCTGTGATTCGGCATCACCGCAAAAATGAAGAAAAAAAGAAACCCAAATCCAAACCCAACAATTTGATTTGATTTGATAATGAATAATGATGTTGATGGTTGATTTGACACTCGGCAAACGGTATAACATCAAATGGATATCGTCACGCTTATAATTCCCAATTTCTCCCCCATCCCCACAAAAATCCTCAAAAATACCCATTAATGAGACCGATATATGTGTGTATATATATATGTGGATATCTTGCTGCGTAGGCAGCTCATTGCGCTACTTGGGTAGATCATTTGATTTTAATTTAATTACATTTCCCAGTTTGAAGGAATATATATCCAACTTTCTCATATTGAAATTACAGAAATTTCCAAAGTATGATAATTTAATGGAGCATGAAATTTAAAACATTTTGCTTTTTTTCATCTGTTTTTGAAATAATTTCATAGCAGCATTGCAGTTATTGATATGATCCTTTTTTTTTTTTTGTTTTCTTTGGTGTGTGTGGTCAATGATTTTATAATAGCCATGACATAGGAGGTCATTAGGATTTATTTGGGAATTCGTTTTGTTTTTTTTTTTGGGTTATTTTCGTTACAGTTGGCTGCCAGTTTTGCTTTATTCATAATTTTTTCAATTGCCCCTTCTCCATTTTTGGGGGCATAATTTATAAGCAGAGTAATGAAAGTTGTTGTTTTTCTTTTTGGATTTTTTTTTATTTGAACAACAACAAAAACTTCATTAAAATTAGCTCATTAAATTTGCAACAACTAGTTCCTCTCATCAACATTTTGAGCATCTTTTATGCCAAAAATCTTGTTTAGTTTTCATTTATGGCTCAATGTGCTATGCTGCTGCTCCTTCAGACGATGTGCAAATGTGCAACGAACACGCAACTTCCTCTACAGATTCCAAAAATTCACATCCACATCCTTCACATTCATATATCCTTGACAGACAGATAGACAGACAGACTACAACGCATTTCGACATAATTTGCTGTGACAGCTTCCTGCAAGTGGTAGATGGAACGGGTTTTTATAGGGGAGGGGGTGTGGGGGGGAACTGTTGACTTGCTTCCTACTAATTCCACTTTACCAAATGACATTTAATATGCAAAGTTTTCAGTTTCAGTCGGTGGTGCCTGCGGTGGCAAAAGGCGCGTCGTCGTCGACCATATCTTTTTGATGACTTTTGTGATGCAAAGAGAGAGATCTATGAGGCGGCATATTGGTACAGTCGCTGCCTAGTTGTTGTGCAGTTTTGTGCACTCTTGGAAAAACAATGGCGGCCCTTGTCATCCATGAGTTGAGGTTGAGGAGAGTTCGTATTCTATCTCATTTCTCTATTTTTGGGTACTTCTCAAAATTCATGTTGAAATGTCTACGAAATACCCTTTATTACAAAATAGCTTTGCATACTTTACGGCGCACAAGCATCGTAAACTTTAATGACGCCATTCTCGAGTCTCCGTGTTTGGCGCTCAAACTTGGTATTGCCTTTTGAAATATGAATAGGACCTTCTAATACTCGACTTGTTAAGGAGATTAGTTCCATGGGCCGCTATTGCTCTAGCTGTTGTCCTTGTTGCTGCTGCTGCTGCTGCTTGTTGGCTCTGTTCTGTTCTGTTCTGTCCTCGTCAATAAAATTTGGCTTACAAGTTTTTGGCCAGGCCACTTTTCAATCGCTATAATTGTCCAGGGCAACCAGACAATTCCCCCCCCTCCCCCATCATAACATTCCCTAAGCCAAGCACGCACACAAATTAAGACCATAAAATTTAATATTTTTGAGCAAAAGTTTTTCTGTTCCGCCTTGGTTTTTTTTTTTTGTTCTTCTCTTAGGTGTGTATTACAAATTTATTACCGAGTTGGAAGCCAAAAAGACTTAACATAAATAAGACTTTGCCAAATTGAGCCCTGCATAATTCGAAAATATTTACAAAATATACACAAAAAATATAAGACATAAAATTTAACTACAGTTACAAGTTGGTGCTTCTTTTTTTTCCTTTTTGTTTTTGTTTTTTTTTTTTTTTGGTGTGACAAATAATAGTTACGTAAGTACAGTATCACGACAGATGGGTGTGAAAATTTATAATAATTCATCGATATTAAAGCCAAATTTTTTGTTTTCATTTAGGGAATCGGAGAGACTTTATTTCTATCTACCCCATCTTCAGTTAGAAAATCTCCGATAATAGATAAACACAGATATTTAGGAATAAATTAGAAACATTTAATCTAAAAAAAGTTAGTTTGAGTTTAGTATTTATTAGTTAATGGTTTTAGCAGAACAACTTGCTAATTAGAGAGTTTCATTTTTAAGGATTCTTTTTTAACATTTCTTCTATATTTACTTGAGCAATTGATAAAAAATTATTTTAAAAGTTTTTTGTAAAGATAACTCAAATAGAATTAAGAAAGTATCTTAATAGACATTACATTTAAATCCCAGTACACTTCGAATTTACCTTTAATTAGAATCAGACTAAAACAAAGAATCTATTATGGAGATGTTAGAAATTAAAAGTATTATCTTTGGTTTTCATAGTTAATATAAGTCACTTGTAAGGTTTTTTTAATTTTTCAATGATCAACAATACAAAAATTTCGAACTTTGAACTTAATTTTACATAATTAATTAATTGAATTAAAGATACCATTAACTTATTCATTCAATTATGAACTGTTAATCTCAGTTAATCTGTTTTAATTCTAATAAAATAGTTTTGGCTTAAAAATAGTTCATTTTTCTGTTATTAAATCAGAAACAATTTCACTTTAATTCCCTCAAGGATCATGCTTTTTATTTTTGTAATATTTTGACAGGCATTGAAAATCTTTTCAACATGTTAAAAAAAAACAAAAAAAAAAACAAGGAAGAAAACCAAATTGAATGCACTTAAAAAAGAGAAAAAGGAAAAAAAATCAAACATGAAATTTTACAAGTATTAAAATAATTTTCAGGCGTGACGAAATCTGTTGAAATGTACACAAACACACACACTCACACACACACATTCTGTCTGATCGACAGCAACTTGTGCGGAAATACGGGATGCGTGCCACCAGCACAACGACTGGCTGGTGGTGCCGCTGGTGTCGTCGGTCTCGAATTTTAGAAGCTAGAAATCAGGCGCGGTAGCGGGCGCCGTTCCTTTCTGTTTCTTTCGTTGTCGGTTGGTTGTTGTATTTTTTTTTTTTTGACAACTCAAGTGACGTATTACTCAATGGGTGTTTGGTTATGCCTGCCAAAGAGCACCCACAAAAAGGGACGAAGCACACACACACACACACACACAGTAAGTCAGTCAACGTCATCAATCTAAAAAATTTGTTGAAAAATCTCAGATCTGAGGTATGGTGGGTTGGACTTTTATGCTTGTAGCATAGTTTAAAATGTGCCTTTCGCTTTTCAACTGGATTTTGATAGAGCGTTGGTCAAAAATAAAAAAAAAAATAAATACGAAAATTTCATGGGAAAGTGTTATAATTTAAATGAGAGAATTCCATGATAATTGATTCTCTCAGCTTAGGAATTAGTTTGAAGAAACTTTGTTATTTTGTTTAACTGGTAATAGAGATATAAATAAAAATAGAAAATACATATAATAATACGATTTATTAATACAATTTCCTATTATTAGATATTAGAAAAGAGATTCTACTTTTTTATAAAATGTTTTATTTTTTGTATTTCTTATGTAGTTCAAGGAAATAGATAAAAAGAAATATTTTTTTGGAACAAAAATATTAATCATAAGTCATCTTTTGAAAAAACTTTAAATATATTATAGCTAAAACTAGATATCTTATCTGGTTAAATTTCAATTGTAAAAACTATATGACTGAAGCTTCCATATGTTATAGTAGAAAATTTAGAATATTGAAGATTATTATATTCATTCAATGAGAAAAACAATATTAAACGGATTTAACATTTATTACTATTTTTTAAATTTTTCTTTAAAGTTAATACATGATTTGATTGCGATATTCACTCTAAATTATTTTTTTTTTCCTTTGATACCCTTTCCCAACTTAACTGAAATTTGCCAACAAAAAAAATTTTCTTTAATTTTAATTGATATCTAGTTTTTTATAAAATATTGAAATATTAAAAGTTAGCTTCTAAAATTTTCTTGGCTTTTTAACTTTAAATCAATTGAAAGTTAAAAATCATTTCAATTTAGTTTTTGTCACAACCAAATCAGGAAAAATATCATATACCCCCCCTCCCCCATCTCACCTATTTGAACAAAACTAATTACAAACCTGGACCACAAAGCGTCCGAGAATCGTTTGCAACAAAATGATTTTTGTCCACAAAAAGTCAAAAAGAGAAACAGAGCAACAAAAACAAAATATACATTTCGATGTAGCAAGTTTTATTAAACAATAGTTTGAATACCCTTAATTCTTAGCAAATAAAGAAATAAAAGGATAATATATATTTACATTAAACATGAATTAAACTGGCATATAAATAGAAATAAATTATTTTTGTTTCTTGAAATTGTTTTATAAAATTGCATCATTTAAATTCAAATAAATAAAAATATAAAAATGTATAGATTTATTTAGTGAACTAATTTTATAGTTTAGATTGAATAAAAGACTTTATAGCTATAGAAAAATCTTTATTTATAGAAATATATATTCTCCAAACATATATATATATATTTATTTTTTCGGGAAAGGGTATCTATAGGAAAAATTGTTTGGCTTGAACTTTTTTTCTCTTTCTGTCAAGCGTGTGCAAAAATGTCAGCACGAACAAAACCACTCGACATGTGAACTGAAATGGAAACTGCGAGAGTTTCCCCAAAAAGGAGAAACTTTTCCATACACACACACACACTCAAACCCATGCATTTTTTTCTCATTTCGTTTTTTAGCTATTCCAGTTTTTTTCTTCTTTTTTTCTTTTTTTTTTTTGGCGAGTGACATGAAAAGGACATGTCACACCGTATGCGCACATTAAGTGTAGCCACAATTTATCAAACCACATAAATCTAAATAGAATTCGGGTATGCGAGAAAGTCCCAAAAACTTAAAATGTTGTTGTTGTTGCTGTTGCTGCCTCTGTGTCGCTCCCATCAAAAAGTCAAAAAGCTAATTTGCATTTAAAAGGACCAAAGCTAACAGCAACAGCAACAACAACGACAAAGAAGAAGAAGAAGAAGATGGAATGAAATATCCAACAATGATGCCCATATGCAAGCAAAAATATATATATATATATATGTATTCTAAGCAATATTTTCAATTTAATAAGCCAGGATAAATGCAGTGAATAAGAGAGAGCAAAAGAGAGAGAGATCGAGATGGTTCAAGCTAAGCAGACGAAAATGTGGCAGACATATGTATATATATATATATTTGTTGAGTATCCTTATCCGTATCCTTATTTGCATAGTTTAGTTAAACCCTGTACGGCCATTTCTGTCAATATGCCACCATGCACTTCATCAAATGCCTGTTGTCCTGGAAGGTTGCTGCTCTTCGTCCGATAAGAAAAACCTTTTGTTATATTTATAGTGCATATATATATATAGTATGCATAGATATACTATAAACTCTTCTTTTCGTGGTTACACTTTTGTCCATTGCACAAGAAATGAGAAAAGTTAAATTACTTTCATTCCTGCTCAATCTCTCAATTGTATTTTACATACAACAACAACAACAAAACAACAACTCGTTCTTAGCTTATTCCACTTGATGGATTTTTAAATGAAATTTACTTATTTAAATCAACAAATATGGCAAAAAAAAAAAGGATTTATATATCTATATATATTGTTGTTAATATAGACAAGAAAATCTTTGGCATATTTTGTTTGTGTGGGTGGGATGGAAAATTTACAGTTGAATGCATTTTGTCTGGCAAAAATTAGCCCATAATCAAATAAGTCAACGAGCAGTAACCAACTGACAATTGGCGCATATAATTGCTGTTTGGCAATCCCTTACGGTATATACTATATATGTACATATATATATTTGAATTCACCAACAATCAGCAACATTTTCAAACCTAATTACGTCACGACAACAGCAACATCATCATCATCCTTGGGGACAGGACAACAGTCAGGGAAATAGCCGACGACGCTGCCGCCGCGTTGTCACAAATCACAGTTCACAGTCCAAAGAGTCCGACAGAGTGAGAGATACGAGGGGGGGGTAAGAGTAAGAGTAAAAGAGACAGTCAAAGTCTTCTGCGGTCGCAGCAACTGAAATGCAATGGAGCGTGCCGCCAAGTGGTAAGGCCAATAGAGCATAAAGCACACAACTCAAGTGGTCAATTCTCCTGGACATAGCACAAGGATATAGGAATACAACACAGAGGAACCCAAAGACATTTACTGAAGCAGAAAGTAATTTTCTTAGAAACCCCCTCCACTCCCCTCTCTTATTCATCAAAAAACCATGGACAATAGCACTTGGAGTGGTGTGGGGGGTGGGGTGTACGGTTTATGGGTGGCAACGTTTGGCAATTTGATTTTTCAATTGCTGTTAATTAGCCTGATTTGCCATCTAACATTCCACCAACAGTAAATAGCAATTTGTTAGCCAGGTCCTCTTTGCCATTGTATTGTCAATATTGTCAACCAAATAGATAATGATAGTGATAATCGTTATCCCTTTTAGGGAGATGGGATATCCTGTTGAAAGGCATCCTCAATATGGTAGGATATTAGGCAAATTAAATTAATTCACTCTTTAATAGGTTCATAATAGTTATAAATTTGTTTATCATTTTTAATTCAACTTGAAGAAACTTTCTTTTTATCTGAATATTAAACTATATATATTAACTATATAGTTTTATTTATTTTTATATATAAATACATAGTTATAAGTATTTAATATTCTACACTTAAATGTTAAACAAATCAACTGAGAAAAAACTAGAATTAAAAGAAATATAAAATTGTTTATAAACTTTGGAGAGAAAATAAGTAATGGAAAACCTTGTTAAGTTTTTTTTGATTTTTTGCATGGAATGATTTTTATTTAATTGTTAAATTAGTATCAGCTATGCTTTAAATTTTAAATTTAATTTTAGTTAATTAAATAAAAATCTCAATTTTTGTTTTCAAATTAGAAATAAAAACGTGACCCCAAACTTCACTCATGATCATTTTATTCATGATTTATTATACCCTTGCAGAGGGTATATTAATTTTGGTCAGAAGTTTGCAACGCACAGAAGGAAGCATCTCCGACTATATAAAGTATATATATTCTTGATCAGCATGAATAGCCGAGTCGATATGACCATGTCCGTCTGTCCGTCTGTCCGTCTGTCTGGATCAACAGCTTCTCCTCCGAGACCATAAGAGCTACAGAGCTGAGATTTTCAGCATAGGCTCCTTTTGCTGCAGGCATTGTATATCTCGGAATCATCCCGATCGGACGACTATATCATATAGCTCCCATAGGAACGATCGGTCAGGAATAAGCTTTATCCTCAATAACTCTGTTGTTTTTTAACCGAATGCCACGAAATTTGATATTTATGAGTTTAATATGCTTCTTGATACTTTAACCAAGTTTGATCAGAATCGGACGACTATATCATATAGCTCCCATAGGAACGATCGGTCATAAATAAGGATTATCCTCAATAACTGTTGTTTTTCAACCGAATGCCACGAAATTTGATATTTATGAGTTTAATATGCTTCTTGATACTTCAACCAAGTTTGATCAGAATCGGACGACTATATCATATAGCTCCCATAGGAACGATCGGTCATGAATAAGGCTTATCCTCAATAACTCTGCTGTTTTTCAACCGAATGCCACGAAATTTGATATTTATGAGTTTAATATGCTTCTTGATACTTCAACCAAGTTTGATCTGAATCGGACGACTATATCATATAGCTCCCATAGGACCGATCGGTCATGAATAAGGCTTATCCTCAATAACTCTGTTGTTTTTCAACCGAATGCCACGAAATTTGATATTTATGAGTTTAATATGCTTTTTGATACTTCAACCAAGTCTGATCAGAATCGGTTGGCTATATCATATAGCTGCTATAGGAACAATCGGTACAAAAAAAAATTTTGTATGAAAAATTTTTTTCCTCAAGCTCAAAATATTGAATTTGTAAATTTGGTATGTTTAATTTACAATAATGCTTCTGGTGAATTATATAGAGAAAATCTGCAAGGGTATACGAACTTCGGCACGGCCGAAGTTAGTCCATCTTTCTAGTTTTTTACTTTTAATTTATGATTTACTTTTCGAATAGTGGTAGGCCGTTTTCACCGATCTCGATACACTATATCTTTATCTATAACTCTATCTATATATCTATCTATATTCTATTTCTATCTCTATCTATATCTCTATCTACATCTCTATCTATATCTCTATCTATATCTCCATCTATATCTCTATCTATATCTCTATCTATATCTCTATCTATATCTCTATCTATATCTCTATCTATATCTCTATTTATATCTCTATCTATATCTCTATCTATATCTCCATCTATATCTCTATCTATATCTCTATTTACATCTCTTTCTATATCTCCATTTCGATCTCTACCTCTATATATAGCTTTTAATTTCTATTAATTTTCACCGATCTTGATACACTATATCATTATCTATAACTCTATCTATAACTCTATCTATATCTCTATCTATATCTCTATCTTTATTTATATCTTTTTCTATATCTCTATTTATATCTTTTTCTATATCTCCATTTCGATCTCTACCTCTATATATAGCTTTCAATTTCTATTAATTTTAAATACCGTTAAGGGATTTTTATTTTCCTTCTTATTTTTTTTTTGCAGAATTTTCTTTAAGGACAAACAAAATAAAAAGGATGTGGCTGACATCACTTCCAATTCCACACCCTTCATTAGATTTAACCCTTTTCACTTTAGTTGAGTTGTCGGATGAAAGCCTATTAAGATCTTAGACTGGACATGCCATTGCACCTTGCTGGCTGTCAGCATTTTTTTTTTTTTTTGTATTTAGCAAGTTTACTTTGGCCCGGCCGAGACCCACACCTCGATTCTTCTTTCTTTTTTTTTTTTTTTTTTTGCTTTGCTTGTTTGTTTTTCATTTCTTTTCTTTTCTTTTTTTCTGTTTTGCGCTTTCTTTCGTTGGCTTTGTGAAAAGTCAGTAGGAGAGTAGTGGGATAGAATAGAGTAGTGCAAATGACAGCTGTCAGTGGCATTTTGCAATCAACGAGTGCCTGTCAAACTGACAGCCTGTTGCTTGAGGCACTCTAAAAATGCAAGCCAAGTTGCTTTTTGTTTCCAATTTTGTTTTCTTTTGTATTGTGCGTGTGTGTGTGTGTGGTGTGTGTGTGTGTGTCAGTTTATTCATTCG
The DNA here is from genome assembly GCA_018150375.1 of Drosophila sturtevanti. Classification (NCBI taxonomy): domain Eukaryota; kingdom Metazoa; phylum Arthropoda; class Insecta; order Diptera; family Drosophilidae; genus Drosophila; species Drosophila sturtevanti. Next base: position 3,008,917 of record JAECWJ010000688.1, on the reverse strand, counting down.
TTTAGTTTGTGTTTGCTGAAACTAAAACAGAGAGTTTGATCAATTACATTTCCACTCGAACGCCTCATTTAATACTTACATTATGATGGCATAGACCCCACCCACAATATCAACCTCATTTGTGGCAAACAATGCCAAGTGCAAAATGCAACAAATGTCATTAAAAATGATGTGATATAAAAAAAAATATTTTATGCTTACTCCACATCTTTGAATCTCATTCTCATATTCACATTCACATTCGCATTTTCATTTCTCCTGCTGGGCATGTGTTGTGCTCATTTTATGCTATATATATATATAGATATATACATATATGAATGAATGTATATATATATGTACATATAACATCGCATCGCGAATATAAAAACGCAGAATGGCATTTCGCATGCGTTTTCGAGATTGCGATTGCGATTGAGATTGAGGTTGAGGTTGAGCTAAAAAGGAGGTTGAATGACCTAGGACAATAGATTTATGCTTGGGGTAGTTGTTGTTGGTGTTAGTGTTGCTGTTGTTGTTGTTGTTGTTGTTGCTACTTGCCCGCTGTGCTGATTAAGGGCGTTTGCTTCTTAAAGAAGGGTTATTACTATGGGGTTTCATTCATTCTTTCTTTCTTTCTTTATATGTGTTTGTTTCTGTGTGTTAGTTGTTGCTTGGTTATTTTTTTTTTTTTTTTTTTTTTTTTTTTTTTGCCGATTGCATTCCATTTAGTTAGAGTTTTGACTTCAACTGTACCGGGGCCAATTTCCAGGCAATTTCCAAGCAATTTGACTTGCCAAGTTAGCCCTAATGAGTCCAGGTAATAGCACACAGACTTCTCATAACGAAATTCCCACGTAACAATGCCCCAAAGTGAAATGATTGCCAGACGCTGCCGTTGCCGTTGCCGTTGCCATCGACAATTCAACTGAGAAGCTAAAAGATGGAAATGGAAATTGGAGTAGGAAGTGGGGTTGGGATTGGAGATGGAGATGGAGATGGAGTTGGTGTTGGTGTTGGAGTTGGTGTTGGCGTTTGTAGGGACAAGCCAATGTATTCCCAAAAGCAACAGCGGCACATTAAGTCCAAAGGTAAAGGCAAAGGCAATGGTAAAGGTAAAGGTAAAGCTACAATTTGACTTGGCTTTACCATCTAGCTTAACTATATAGTATATACATACATACATACATATATATATGTATATATATATATATATATATATATAGTTCTCCTTCTCTCTGACTCATTGACTCTCTTTGGCTCTCTGTGCATATTAAATATAACACAAAATGCATATTAAATGGCATAAGCCACAAGAAATGCCATGCCAGAGGAGACGAGAGACAAGAAATGAGACCAAGGTGCATCCAATGCTATATCTCGGATACGGATGCCAATAATGATGCCAGGGCAGGGCAATCCCCCAGCAGAGAGCTTAGCTGTAAAACCTTTAAGACTTGACGGAAACGCTTTCGTGTTGTAAAATTTTATAAGTTTGCTATTTTTGCAATGTGTGTGTTTGTGTGTGTGTGTGTGTGTGTGTGTATGTATGTGTTTGTTTATGTATGTGTGTGTGTGCATTTGCTTTTATTTTTGGCATTTATTTTCGTGGCTGGCTAAAGAGCTTACGTGAGACTTTAGATAGTTAGTTGACTAGTCAAATACATGAGACTTGAATCAATTCTTCTATATCTACATATCATTTATATATATATACACATATATACATATATATCTGTATAAGCTTCAATTTACTCTCAATTTAACACATAAGACAAAATTGCTGTCAATATTCTGAATCCGTTTTAAAGATCCCATTAAGTCCAATATTCTTCTTTTGTATTATGCTGTAATATCTGATAAATATATTGGAGCAAATGCAATTTTTTAATAACTTATTTATTTATTTTTAAATTTAAAATTTATCAATTGCATTTTAATGCAACATTTTTACGATAGAATCTAAAATACACTATAAGCCTAAGGAAATAGTTTAAAGACATCTTGGATATCTTGGCAAACTAAAAATTATCAACTAAGAGAAATTAAAAAAAAATTTAATTTGTCTTTAATCCATTCCAATATTTTATGATATCTTAAGAGACAAATGTATGATAAATAAATAAATTCTCAATTCATTTTATTTGATATATTTTTATATTTTATACATAAATTATTAAACAATTTTATTTATAATTATATTTAATTTTTATTTATATATATATTTAATATAATTTTTATTTATATATATATTTAGTTCGAGCAAAAAAATGGAAAAAATTATAGATTGTTAAATATTCTCAATCATAATCACTTCGACTTAACACTTGTAAGATTTTCATATCAAGTGAAATGCCACTTGAAAATTAAATTGAAAATAAAATACAAGGAACACGTATTGAAGTCCCCTGACCAACGCCTCGAAGAGGATCTATGAGAATTGCAAGAGCAAATAAAATATGTTGGGCAGCACATTGAAAAGATCTGTGGATGAGGAGAATGCCAATAGGGAAAATGTGAAACCAATTCTGATAAAGAAACCTACACAAAACGAGGCAGCCACTCAACGTGCTCCTCTTGGGGATCTACAAAATGTTGGCTTAAACAGGGCGACTACCCAAATAAGAGTAGCCAGTTTAAAAACTGAAATGGAGTCCTCCTCCTTATAACAATCAAATGAGCAGGTGACTCTAGGAATTGGGGAGATAACCACCTCCATTACAATTACAAAGCCATTCAAAAAGGAACCTGCATCTGGAATAATTGAAAAGGCGATTGATGCATCATCAATGACACTAGCCCGCCTACCCAATTTGGAGATCTGTTTAACTCCAGCCAGTAGTAGCAGATCCACTTTAACCACCTTATCATTGTCCAGCAAACGTTTAGCCAAACTTGATGAGATTGATGCCAATGATAGGGAGAATTTATTTATGGTCACTGAATATGTAAATGATATATATGATTATCTTTACAAGTTGGAGCAGGAGCAACAAATATATCGGGATCATTTGGATGGTCAATTGGAGATAACGCATAGAATCGCGTTCTGTATTGATCGATTGGATCAATGAGGTGCATCTACAATTTGCCTGGCTACCGAGACATTTCAACTAGCTGTGGGCATTATTGATCTTTATTTGCAATTGATTAAGGATACCAAACAAAATCATTTCCAATTGGTGGGCGTGACAGCTCTATTTATAGCAACTAAATATGAAGAACTATTACCACCAACAATAACAGATTTTGTTTATATAACCGATGATACCTATACAGCCAGACAAATGCGTATAATGCGTATTGCCCATACATTTTCTGAGACGATATTCCAAGGCTGCTGTGGCAGATTATAAACATCTTGTAATGTCTGAATATTTTATCGAATTATCCCTTATCGATTATAAATTGACTAGCTATAGACCCTCTGAGATTGCTGCTGGATCTTTGTTTTTGTCGCTAAATTTATTAAATGGTAATCAGGATTCTAGATTGGCCTTAAATGACAAACATTGGACCTTCACATTGGTTTATTATTCCCGATATACGGCCATATATTTACGGCCGATTGCTCGATTAATTGCCAATTTGGCACACTCTGCCCCACAGGGCAAACTTTAATCGATTTATCAGAAATATCAATTGAATAAATTTCAAAAAATTCACAAAGTCCCGAATTGAATAGTCCTCGAATGGAGTCAATAATAGCAGAAAAGATATAGATATATATACCCCACCTCCATTCTCTGTCAATAGTTTGGGTTTAGTTTATTTTGTTGAAATTTCCTGTTCGTTCCGTTTAATTTAATAAAATTTGAATAGAAAGAAAATCTCTACCAAAATTTTGAAAATTTTTAAAAATTTTCATCAATTTTTATCATTAATAAAAATTTCAATAATTTCTCTTATTCCATGCTTAATATCAAAATACTTTTGCATAACTTTCTTTGTTTCTGTTTCTGTTTTTTTTTTCTTGCATTTCTCAATAATAGTAATTTCATTTTAATTTACTGAAGCAACAATCAAAATGAGAATTATTACTTCAAGTTCAAGTTAATTTTCATTTATTTTCCCCCTTCAGTTTTTCCTTTGGCTCAATTTAATATAAACAACTTGGCTTAATGCAAGAAGCTGCTTAACGCTTTTCTCACTCCACTAAATTGCCATCACAAATAAAGATTCTCTGCACCGTCTAATTAAACAAAAACTTGAAAAGTCGACGTGTAACCACCATAAATGAACATTAACTTGAAAATAATAAAAACCGAAAAATAAAGGAAGTAAATGAAGAACACCTTACCCGCTGAAGCAACCACCCCGCTACACCCCACTTTGCCTTTCCATTTTCCGTCACTCTGGTTTCGTTTGGTTTTTTTTATACATAAACAAAACTCCGAGTCAAATTTCATAGCATAATAAATGGCGCACAGACCAATGCAAAAAGTTTCCTCCAGAGCAACACTCCAACTCTTCTACGTCATCATCTCTCCTTTTTTTTTTTTAACCCTCTTGCGCCAACCATATAACACCTTCCATCCATTCTGTTCCGCATCTCTCTCTCTCTCTCTCTCTCGTCTCTTGTCGAAGTGATGAAGTAATGAAAGCGCGAAGAAAAATTACAATTCAGTAGCGCACAACGCGCTGTTATGAACTTTTTGACGGTACTAAATAATGCACACGAAAGTGGCTTCGACTCCAAACCTTTGGCAAGCGACACCACCAACAAAACTCCCACCACACCACGGCAATATGACTGGCTCCTGGTATTGGCGCTCTCAGTTCTTGGCGCTCTGGTCTCTTGGTCTGGGTCTGGCTAGGGGTTAAGGTTACTTCATTAACTCTCCAGCGACGCGACTCGCTTGATGATGATGAATTTTATATAAAATGCTTAAATACCTGCAATTTAACTTTTGTTTGGGTATGTCCATAACGAGAGGGAAATCCGTTTTCCCCCCACCTCCCCTCTCCACCCACCCTCCCCTACAGGACATTTCAATATGCAGCATGGTGGACTTCTTTTAATTTAAATTGACTCCAACAAGCGGCAGGCAATGGTGGAGCATGAGAAATTGGTATGCCGCCGCCCAGTGGGAAAAGAAACTAATCAAAAAGCTATAAAAAGAAAGAACGAAAGAAAAAGCAAAAAAAAAAGAAAAAAAAACTAAAGACTCCCAACAAGCGGAAACTTTCAACTGAGAAATGGCAAATGTAGCTGTAGTTGGATTTTAAGATATATCTTATATATACATATATACATTAATATTATTCTCCAAAAATAATGCTAATACTATAAAAATCAGTTACGAGAATATAAAATTTTAAATATGTATTATAAAAATCAGTAATGATAATATAAATTTTTTTAATATTTAAATAAAAATAATAAATGTTGTGACTTTTAATATTTTATATAAAACGAAAATTGTTTTACGAAAAATATATCAAAATATTGAAAGAAAATGTTAATTAATTATTTATTGCAATATTGTTTAAATAAACGTGTACTGTTCATAATGAAATTATGACAATCAAATTTACTTTCGAAATTATTTATAAACTTTACTTAGTTAATAATGTTCACTTAAGAATTATAAATCACTTTTATTCAAATCAAAATCAATATTTAATGAATTGTTGTGCAAAAATCGTAGATTTTAATTTGCAATTTATGTGATTTTTAAACTAAAATGTAGTCTGTATTTAAGTACTTCAATTTACAGTGAATATTTGCAAAATAAGAGCATAAATTTTGAAATTTGTAAATTTCTACTAAATAGAGAGAAATATCTTTGGTTTATAATTTAAAAGTTCCTTGCACTATTTCTTTCTCTCTTTCTCCATCTCCCTTTCTGTCTTTTGCTTGCGTGTTTTCTCTCTCTTTCTGTCTTTCTGTCTTTCTCTTCTCTGTCTTAACTGTCATTTTGCCTGCATATAGACATAATTAATTAACCATCCTGACAGCATTACCAACCAGAGTTAGCTACCAACCAGCCAAGCAACCCCATATATATATCCACAATCAGTCATCACAGTGCGTCCTTTTTAACTAACAGAAATGTCAAAAATGCATGTGACAAGTGTGAAAAAAGAGGATGAACTGGCCCGCAGAAGTAGGGGGGGTGGGGGGAAAGAAAAACAAAAGTCACCCACACACAAGCACATACATCTACATATACATATGTGTAGCGATTACTTGGGTTGAAAGTATCTGGAAGACGTTACCAAGTTAAAAGCCAAGTGAATGAGAGCGCGTTCGTGCACAGCAAAATAAATTGAAATTTTAAAATGTATGAAATTAATTTTTTGGCATAAGGACAGGACGCTCCAACGCCATCGTCGTCGTCGTCGTCGTCATGCTGATGATATCACATGATTATTTATCTTTTATGCACACTTACACAGCAGTCGACACATATGCAAAAAAGGAGCCAAAAAATTGAAGATAGAGAGAATAAGAGAAAAGATAGCACATAGACACACACACACACACAGAGACAACAGCCAAAGGATATGGATGTGGATTTTTGTTTCTGGTCCTGGGCTTGACACTTGCCAACACTTTGTCAAGTTTTTAGTATGTTGTCAGCCTTTTGTTTCTTGCTCTTTTAGGCCATTTGTCAAAACACTTAGCACATGACGTCATGTGCAAATGATGTCGCCATTCTACCAAATATAAAATCTTGCTTAGTTTAATAGGTAGCCATAGTGTATACATATAGTGTCGCCCCTCCACCGATCCACCAAGTCACCGCACTTTAAGATTATATGTTGAAGAAGAAATGTTCAATTTAAAATTTACATATACATACACATAGATTAACAATAAGGAATAGAACGAGCACTTGTCTCTCTCCTTTCCTCCCCTCTACTCCTTCTCTTCCCTTATCTCGTCATCTCTCTATTAACCAAAAAGCACACTTGATGCATTTTCGGACCAATGTTGGTCAGAATGATGTCTGCAATGCATAAGTGGAAATCATTAAGTGCCCTGACTGCCAGCCAGCCTGCCTCTGCCTGCCTGGCGCATCTTGTAATCCTCTCCTTAACTTCACTACACAATCATCATCATCTCTGTTCCTCTCTCGGTACTCTCGTTACCCCATACTTAACCACTTTCAAGCTGGCAATGGTCAATTGTTTTCCATGCAATGAGCATTGTTGCCATTTCCGTAGTCTATGGCACAGCTTCTCGGCCTCTTTCATTGTGAGCGCTTACAGAAATCCCCTGACAACACTTTATGCGGATCCAAAAGAAAATTTCTGCTACCGATTGAACAATCCTTGAACAATGCCTGCCCATAATTGTTGGAAAGTTGTTGTGGTCCTTGGGCTGATGTTCCTCCTCCACAGCTCCTTTTGCTGTTGCTGTTGATGATGATGATGCTGATGCTGATGCTGATGATGGGCATTAAAACGCGTATGATGAGGCTTAAGTAGTTATACACACACACACACACCCATTGAGAAGAAGGCCAAGCCGCATTGAGGAGGGATTTAAACGAAGCCAACATATGTATGTACATATATATATATATCGTACAATATGTTGATTGGAAGGAGTAGCATATCAGAGGGTAGAGGGAGGTTCCATATTGTATGATGATATTTCTTAACGATGACTGCATATTATACAAATGAAAAAGGCGAATCAGAAATTATTATTATAAAAGGGGATGCTCTATATATCATATGCTATAGGTACATCTATATCTAAACATCTGTCCAAATGCCACATGATTAAAGAGAAAGGTAAAATTAAACGTATCATCCATTGAATTGAAAAGGTGCACATCCAATGAAAGGAAATTTTGATGAAATTCGCACAAATAATTTGCAGAAAATTAAATTAAATTTCATAAAATTCTATTAGATTTGTTAAGATTTTATAATTGATTGATCTGCGGTGTTCGATTAGGGATTTAATTATGATAATACACAAATATATATTTATCTATATAAAAATATTATCTAAAATTTTATAATGACATCAACTGAGCCCTGACATCGAATTTGAAATGAACACAATTCTACTATATACTTTTCCAGTCTATATAAATTCATTTCATATTCTTACACCTAACGTAAAACATTGTTATTTTATTAAAATAATTATTCATACCCAAATATATATATATACATATATATTTTTTTTAAATTTCTTAAGTTTTCAAATAATTCAAAAATTATTTCAAGGTGAGCAAAAATTTATAATGGAGTATACAATAATATTTTATCGTCTCATTTTTCTCACTCTTCAAGCAATGGATATACCGATCCCGGAAGAAGAAATCCATGAAAGTGATAACTCGGAACGTCGCCAGGGAACAAAAAGGAAGCTTAGTCCAGCTGATCAAGAAGATATACTTAATGTAAGTCTATTACTTACTATTTTTATGACTGAAATTAAAACATTTCAATCTTAGGATTATGGCAAACGCACCAAGCTAATAGCTGACATTATTCATGAAAAGATTATAGAATGGCTAGGTAACTATATTCGGGAAATTGAATTGGAGGATGAACGAGAGGCCAAATTAGAGGAAAAATTACAAAACGAGTTAAAAGTGAATGATGAATTAGTGCTTGGCGATGACCCTTGTGGCTCGACAGCTGTAAAGACATCGATATTGGAATTAAAGTGCGAAGAGCAAACGATTTTGGAGGCACCTTGTGTCCATCGGGAGGCTCCAAAGGTTGGTCGACCTAAGAAACAGATTGGAAAGAAGTCACCGGGTCCCAAGCCCAAACCAAAACAAGCTGCCAAATCAAAACCTCGTCCTAAGACTACTTTGAAGGCAAACCAAAAGGCCGAATCGAAGCCACGTTCCGAGGAATAAGTTCGACCTAAATTATATGTGGAAAATCAAAGTTTTTAATGAGAAAAATGTGTTACGTGAACGTGATTGGATCTCTAAATAAGTTTAGGGAACTTCAAACAATCATCTGGTCAGGCTTCATTGGATTTATATTATAATTATTAGTTGTATTTGTCTTAGAATGAAAAATAAATTTTAGTACAGTTGGAGACATTTATTTATATATTTATAAGATCATTTGGAATACCTTGAAATTGGATAAAATTAACTGTTCTTTGAAATTAATCTATTTTTTTTGGACATTTCAATCTAAGTGTCTGGGGTAGGAATTTTCTATTTGAATTGCTTTCGTTAAATTAAATGGATGACAACAATTTGAATAAATGTTAACCCAAAAAGTACTTTATATTGCCGAATTCCCAACCCAAAAAAAAAAAAGCTTTTTTTTTTTATCATTTGCCACGCCATCCGGCTTACAATTTAGTTGGCACTTTAGTTGGCCAATTAACAGCATTAACCAAATGCAATGCAAAACAGAGTCAGCATATAAAACAAGCAACTGAAACAAGTGACAAACGAAAATAACAAAACAAATGCAAAAGCAAAACAACACCAACAAACTGTGTAGCATAAACATAAAATTTTATGTTTATGGCCATGATGAAAAGTCTACACAAAATACCCGACAATGATATGTACAATAATAATGATGATGATGATGATGATGATAATGATGTTGTGTTGTTGTTTGCGGCAACGGCTGTCCAAAATAAATAATTACCATAAACAGCAGGCTGGCGAAAAACAGAAATGAATTGGAAGGGAGGTGGGGAGTGGGGGGGGGGGGGTATAGTGTGACAGAGAATAGACTCCTCGAACATTGGGCATCGAGGATGATGATGATGACGACCCCATTGATAGGATTTTGAAAGGTTTTTATGCATGTTAATGCCATTGGCATTTATCAAAAGGTATAAACAAACACAGAGGGTGGAAAGAAAACCCATTGAACAGCAACGAAAACAGGAGGAGCTGGAGATAAACTGGAGTAGGAAGTAGGGAGTTGGGCGTTGGGAGTTGGAGGTTCTACACGGCATGTTGTTTCAACAACATTGGCATTCTTGTAATTACGTTTTTACTCTTTCTGTTCTGTTTTTTTTTTTTTTTTTTGTTTTTTTCCTCCTCAACCTCAAGCCACCTATTTTTACCCATCTTTATTCGTTGGATTCCACCTCCTGTTAATTCAAATTTACGTTAATGGAAAATCATTACGCACAAATGTGTAAAGTGCACTTTTGCATTCTCATTTTCATTTTGATTGCCGTGTGGAAAAGCTCGTTCAGCTGCAGCAGTATCCAACTTCTGCAACTCCAACTTCAGTAACGCTTTTAATGCGTTTTTCCTACAAATGGTAAAAGGCAAATAACTGAAGTTGCCTGCTGCAAAATTTTTAATGAGCTTCAAGTGCACAAACACAGCTGCCATCTGTCTGATAAGAGAATGCCAAAAAAAAAAAAAAAAAAAAAAAAAGCGTGCAATTTTCTTTACCTCCAAAGAAAATGCCAACCAAAGTAACAGAGATAGAGTGAAAGAGAAAAAAGGGTGGGAGTGAGAGAGAGAGAAAGAAAGATGTAAAGATTGACTTTCTTTCAAATTGAATTTAGGCATAAAATGAAAACAAAAGCAAACCCATTCACTTTTTTTAATTTAATTCAAGTTAAGAAAAAAAAAAATACATTAGTTTTTAAATTTTTCACTCTTTTTTTCCCGCAAACATTTTTCCTTCAAGTTAAGTTAAACATTTAAACAAGAACTTTGTTATAGCACGCACCACACACAATTTAATCAATAACCAACGACCTTGAGAGCTTGGCATATAAAAAGCACGTGCTGTCAACTGTGTCAAACGCACAGCACAGCAGAAAGCACACCCACGCAACCACACAACCACACACCCGCACACCCGCACACCCACTCACCGACTAAATGGGGGAGCTCCTAAACGAATTTCATTGTCAAGGTCATCAGAAGCGGGAAACCAGCGCCGGGCAAAAAAAAAAAAAAAACCAACAAAAAAAAAAAGACTAAGAAAAGAAAGAAAAGCTACTAGGAAGAGGAGAGGAAAAGTAAAAGTAAATGCCGGCCGGCCTGGCCTTGATAACAGAAAAAGAAAAGAAACAATAAATGAAAAGAGAAGCTTTTCCGAGGAGCCAGCTAGGTCCCTTCAATTGGCCTTGACAGTGACATTGAAGCTTAACTGAATCTTCCCCTAGCAACCGAGGGAAATCTTTTTAGATTGTATAAACATATATATATATATATATATATATATATGTATATATACGATATATAGTTGCAAGTGTAACAACTTTAATGCCATTTATTGCAATTGCAAACTATGCAGGAAATGGTTTATCATAATAGATGAGTTGACGCTACATTAGGATACCATTGGCTATAGAGGTTGGAAGGGTGAGGGTAGGGGAGTGGTCGCTATTGGGTTTAAGATAGTGGGCGGATGCATTACCATTTACTTCAAGGCCAATTCAAGCATTGACGGTAAATGTTTGCCATAGTATGTAACGGATTGTTTGAAGGTTAAAATGTTCTTGTTGTTGGATTTTCGATTCGAATAAATATTAAGTTGTCCAAACCAATTCAAAAGTTTAAGAGAAAATGGGGGAAAAATGTCACTAAAATTGAAAAAAAAAACTATTGGGAATATCGCAAACTTTAAATGGTATTTAAAAGACCAGATAAATTTTGAAATGGGATTAAAAATTATATTACTATAAAATATATATATATAAATAATATATACATATAAAATATATTACTATAATACTTTTTAATAATATATACATATATAGATAAAAAAAAAAAAGTTTTGAAATTAATTTATCTAATTTATTAGATTTTAAATCTAAATAAATTTTACAAAAATTACTTTTCCCATTTTCTAAGACTAACAGAAATTTTGTACAATTTTTTAATAATTATTAAAAATATTTTACTACTATAAAATACAATTCAAAAATGACCAATAAATGCCAAAGATTCCAAGGAATTTCCTGCTATTTTTGAAGTTGTCTAAACGTATTTTTTTATTTTATGTGTTTTATTTTGAAATCCATATATTAACATTTTAATAGAATCAAATATATATAAATAATTTTAAAATATTTAATTTTAATATACTTTATTGAATTGGTTTTATTCTGATATTTACATAAAACAATTGTTGCTTGGTCAGAAGCTAATCGAAAGATTCTTATATCGAAATTTCGAAATAAATGCAAGTTTTGCCCCTCAAATCAGTTAATTCAGTTCACACCCCTCATTCGAAATAATAACACGGGAACTACCCTTAAAGGAAAGCAACAGCTACTTACGTTACGTTAAACGTAAGCAAAGCATTTTCTCAATTTTTCCCCTCTCGTGTGTTTGTGTGTGTGTGCATGTGTGTTCGTATTCATGGGCAAAGTTCGCTCTCTGCTCTCTCTCTTTCTCTATTGAGATTGAAGGTAATGGGTAACAAAGCCAAAGCCCAGCCGTGACTGTGGCAATGGTGGTGGTAACGGTGGTTGCTACAGCAATGGTGTGAGTGGCTGTGGTTGGTGGTTCAATTGGTTGGTTGTTGGCATAAACAAAGCGTACACACGCACACAGACACACACGCACACCCAAACAGATAATACTGCCACTGTGGCCCCTCTCTCTCTGGGCAAAAATTAAGGGGGGTGACATTTACCATTTCCATATAGAATTTTTTTGTTTTTTTTTTTCAATTCAGGGAAACCAAGCCGAAGCCCTGTGAGAGTCGGAATTGAAGTCGGAGTCGAAGTCTACGAGTGATTCGTTTCTGTGCGCTGTTGCTTCCTAGGAAGCACACGAGTGAGCCCTTAGCTATTTTATAAAAGTGACTGCGGCAAGGATATTTACAGTCAGTCCATGCTGAAACCTTGATAAGGCAACAACAGGCGAAATAGGAAGCTAAAAAAAAAGTACAAGCGAGAGAGAGAGAGAGAGACAAAGAGAGTCAGAGACAAAAGAACCTTGAAAGTTTCGTCATTTTTTTTCCCGCCAAATAAAATTTAAGTGACGAGTGAAATTGAAAATAACATTCAACTAAAAACAAAATTCAACACGAACTGAAAAAGTGTGCAAAGTGCAATTTGCAAAAATAAAAAACAAAAAAAAAAAACATTTGAAGAGAAGAAAAAAAGACTTGAGAAAAAAAAAAATAAAACTATAATACAATGGCTATAGCTTATTTCATACCCGATCAGGCGCAATTGTTGGCTCGAAGTAATCAACAAAATAATGCTCAACAGGCCAGCACAGGGCACAGCTCCACAGAGTCAAATAGAAGAAGTGCATCAGCAACAACACGACAGCAACAGCAGCAACAGCAACAGCAACAACAGCAACAGCAACAGCGTTCACAATTTCGCGCCAACATTACTGTGCCTTTGGGCAGCCATCAAGGAGCCATGTCCATGTCTGAATTTGGTTGTTGGGAACTCTTGGCCCAAATCTTTTGCTATGCCTTGCGACTCTATAGCCATAATAGCAATCAGCCCCGTCGGCCGACGGTTATACAAATCTCCTTTGAGATATGTCCTGGCACAGCAGCAGAAGCCGATCCAAATCCAAATCCAAATCAACAACATAATGACGATGATGCGACTGATGCCAATTTGAATGAAAAACATAATTAAAAATCAATTAATCGAGTACATGTACAGATTTTTTGAATGTTTTTCTTTTTTTTTTTGGGATTTTTTTTTTTTTTTTTTAAATGGTCCAAACATTTTTTGGGTGGCAGCTCAATCAAAGCGCATTGTGATTTCCCTTCATCGTATTTTTTTTTTGTGTTTTTTGATGGAAAGCGGAAAATATTTTTGGGAAAATTTTGAGATGAAAAAAAAAAATGGAACAAAAGAAAATTTGTCGTCGATTTGCTGAAAGTGATATTGGTATTAAAATTGTTGGTCAACAATTTTGAAGAAAAAAAAAAAAAAAAAATATAACTATTCATTATATATACTAATTTTATGTTTTTTTTTTTTGGTCCCACGAAAAAAATAAAGAAAGGTTTCCGGGTTCGATTCAAATCTAAACGAAATCTGTTTTATCAGGTTCCATACATTTTTTCAGTTTCGATTATTTTCAAATGAAATATATCATACAACTTAATTAATATCTGTGTCTGTGTCTAGCCTAAATCAGTCGAAACGAAATCGTAAACAAAAAAAAAAATATATACATACATATATATAAAGAAAAGTCTCACTATCATATAAAATATACAAACGCAAAATATTAACAAACTATTTGTCAAATTTAAGCATTTCTACTACATCTATATATATATATATATATATATATATATATATATATATATATGTATATATATATAGAAATATATATCTAAGTATATATACTAAATATATGTATACTCAATATATACTATATACACATATGTATATATAGTATATATACAACAGAAGTCAACTAATTTCAATATGCATACAGAACCAAACCAGAAGTAACAAACAAAATACAAAGACAACAACTTCATTGTACAAAATAGTAACTAAGCAGACGAATATATAAAGATATATATATATATATATATATCAATAGGAAGATAAAATCAACTTCAACTTGGGTGTCAATAAACTGAATACTAAAATAAAACAAAAAAAAAAAGTCAACCGCCGATGCAAATGATTAACAACAATAACAGCAACAAGAAGAAAAGACAACAAAACCAAAAAAAAAAAAAAAAATGATGAACAACTTTTTAAACAATTTTTGATACAACCTAAAAAAATAAAAAATATTTTACCATTAATTTATTTATCAAATGATTTTAGCAAAATTCTATATCTTATCATTTCAATTTCTTGGCAAACGAAAGAAACAAAAAAAAAAAAAACAAGCAAAATTAATCGAATGTAAAAAATTTAACATTTATAAGCAATTTAAACATTTTTATATAAGATTCAAGAAAACAAAATACAAAAATAAATACAATTTTATAAAAAAAAATCAAACAAACAAAACAATCTTTCATTTCTTTTATTTCTTTGTTTAAAAATTGCAGAACTATATTTTCTTTCCAGATAACAAAGTCAAAATATTTTTAGATATTTTATTTATGAAGATTTAACACGATGAGGATGCAGAGTTATAGAAAAAGATCTGATTTCTGTGATCTTCTTTCTATACCATAAAAACTATACAAATTTTAAAAATTATGTGATTTCTTCATGTTTCATGAACAATTGAAAATAAAAACAAAAAATTAAAAGTCGAGAAAAATTTTTTTAAAATTATTTTTTAGAAATTCATTACGCTTAATAAATTTGTCAATATTTCTGAATAAATTTTGTCTTGCCATTGAAAAAATGTCTAGTAAACTTGTTTAAAAAACGTCAAGTTTTTATAAATTTTGAAATATAATAGGGAGAAATTACATGGTCAGTCAGTCTAATTGATATAATCACAGATAATTATCTGTATATTATATCCATATTATATACAACCAGACAGGAATGATTAATACTTTAATGTCCGTATATTATGAACATGGTTTAAGATTTTATCGAGCTTTTTTTAATTTCAAAATAGGTTTTCAATTATCTCTAGTCAAATTTATAAAACGAAAATTGGGAAAAACCGATGAAAAGAATAGACTAAACAAAGCTATAGAGTTTCGCTTAATGCTGCTGATTAAGAATACTATATAATCCTTTAAAAAATCGGAGATCATCTTCTCTTCTTTAGATTAATTTTTTTTCTTCAAATTTAAATTCTCAACTTCAACCAATCGAATGAATTTATATGTAAAAACTGCAGTTTTCTGAATATAAAAGAAATAGTAATTGATCTTTTATAAGCTAAAATTTCAAATTTTCAATTTATTTAAAATAAATAAAAATTATTGGCAAAACTTACCAAAATTATTTAAATAAGAGCAATTTGCAAAGATAAAAAAAAACATTCACAAACGTTATTCCTATAAAATCATTCGGTCTAAGGTCTATTAATATTAATAATAATAATAAAAACTTCCAAACTTTACCTTTTAGGAAAATTTTTTTCCCTAAAAAATATTTCTCTTTATTAGTATATATAATTATTATATTTATTAATTTGCAGGTTCAGTTTTTTTGTTTCTTTTTTTGTGGAGGGGGTGGAGCAACATATGTGCAACTAATTTAGTCAAATTAACCACAAATATGTTATCATAATTGGCCAATGTCTCACCATCTCGCATACCAAGCATAAATTGCTGGCGCTTAAAAATTCAATCCTGTACACAAACACACACACACACATACATCACGAAAAGGACACGCGACAAAATGACGTGGAATGTATGACAACATTTGCATACCCTACAATTTCCTCGGTTGCTTATCATTGCCAAAAATCAAGCCACACGCAAAAAGCGAAAACAAAAACCGAAAAACGAAGGCAATGGAACCCTTTATCTTTTTTTTTTTGTTCATTTTTGGCCTGCCTCTGACTCTGCCCTTTGTGGCCAGGTCAGAGCGCGTTAGCTAAGGACCCTAATTTCCAGGTCGCTTATTGTCATGTCACGACAATTAAATTTGTTCCTTGTTGGTGTTATTGTTGCTGTTGGTTGTTGGTTTGTTCAGTGCGCGCTTTTGCTCGATTTAAATTAAGATAGGCAGCAAATTAGCGGCCGAGAAATGTTTGCATAATTATTCCACAACAAAAAAAAAAAGAGAATTTTTTTTTTTTGACTGTCAAACTTATCAGCGAGTGTTGATCATTTCATTCACAGATGTTACACTTTTTCTTTTTTTTGTTTTTGTCATGGGGTTAAAAGTGTCCTGTGTGAAATGATGGGGTGGGCGACCCTGATGACTTGAGCATTTAATGCCTCGGCTCGGTCTTTTTGTTTTTCGCTTTTGGTGTTTCTTTCCTTCTATTTTTTTTTTTTTTTTTTTTTTTGCTGTGGTTAAGCGTAACCTTTTAATTTTTAACCCTTGCCTGCATGACGCTACAGAAATTGTTTTCCTTTCAAGGTGACATATTGGATTTTGCGATAAATATCGCTAAATGTTCATTTTCCTGTGCGGGTTTACTTACACGGGTGGAATATTTTCTTCCGGGTGGTAAAGGGTTTGACAATCTTATTGACAACATGCAAACATAGATATATATATATACATACATATATGTATATATATGATGACAACATCTGTTTAAGTGAAACTAAAATGGATTAGTTTAAAAATTTCACAATAATTTTAAGCAATATTAAAAATTTTTAATTGCATCTTTATCTAAAGCGCCTTCAAGTTGTTAAAAGCAAGAGAGAAATAAAGCCTATTGAAGATCATACGAATTTTACATTCTATAAATCTATAGTTCTAATTGCATTTAAATGTTAGTAAAAATTACAACAAGATTGTTCAGATAAAGCGAAATATAATGGATTGTTAAGTATGGTAAAATTTGTTCTATAATATTTTTAAAATTGTTTTTTATTTGCAAGAAAATTATATAGTATAAAAAGAAAGTCAGCTTGAGAAACAAATTTATTAATTTTGAATTTGTTTTCCATTATTTCTTCTCATACATTTATGTGCATTTAAAATGTATGTGAATGCTGGAATTCTTTAAAATATATATATATATACATATAAACAAATTTCAAAATATATTTCCCCAAGTTTGCTATATTAAGCTGTCAAATTCTTCAAAATTTGATATATCATATATCCCATATAAAATATTTCATTTAGTATTTTATTGTCATTCGTTTCGTTTTATTTGTCTGGGCAGGCTTTTGTTAGAGCTATTTCGTGAGCTCGAAATTAGCCAAAAACAAAAAGAAAAGCAAAAAAAAAAGAGGAAAATTCTTGGTTCTTGGCAAATCTATTCAAAATTTTGTTGACTGTTTAATTCATTAATGTGTGTCTCTGTGTGACCATGAGCAGCAGCAGCTAGGTGGTGCTGCATCTATCTACCTAGAAGCCAAAACGTTTGATTCATAAATGGTTGCAAGAAATTAAAAAGATTGTTAATTAATTAATTATTAATTATTATGGCAACGACAAGTCATTCAGTTGATAGTGAGGATATTGATACATTTGTTTATGAAAGAAATATAAATGCAAAAGATATTAATCCAATTAATGCCAATAATAATGATAATAATAATAACAATGATAACGACGATGATAGTGACGATGAAGATGAAGATGAAAGGAGAACAATGAGACCATTTGATAGCTTTGAAGAGCTCTGTACAAAATATAGACCTAAAAAAAGTGGTCATGATTTGGGTGAAACAACAATATCGGTATCTACAATTAAAATGGAAGATATTCAGCAAGAGGATCATCGAATTGTTGCAAAATCGAATACCACAAAGAGTCCAAGAAGTGATAATTCATTAACAACATCAGCGACAATCACTGCTCCTAGCTTATCAGCAAATAATGATGAGCTTGATTTAAGGCCAAGCACAAGTTCTAAATCTGATCCAAATGATGAATATACCGATTTCTTGAAACGTATGAATATGCGCTAGTAAGTATTATATATGTACAGTTGAACTTCCTTAATTCGAAGTGGCATTATCCAGCCAAAAAGTTCGGGTTACGGATACTTCGAGTTAGAGAAAAATATTGTAACACTAGGGAATACAATGAAACATCACAAAAAATTATTGAATTAATTAATAATTAATTAATTAATTAAAGGAATTAATCATTTCCATTTTATTTCAATGAAAATAGTTAGTAATTTGTGATTGGAGATTAATTTTTGTTTTATTTGTTCTCTACTAAAAAGAGATTCTAGTTTCTCTAGCAGCCCAAAAAAAAAATGAACAGTGTTGAAAAAGGCAAAACTTTAACTGATTTTTAAAAGCTGCGTCAACAGTATTGATAGGTCTTCCATTTCATTCCATTTTATTTTTTTTGGGACTTCCTCCGAAAAATTCGACTTACGAATGCATGTGCCCAATATTTTGGTTCGAATTAGGGAGAAGTTCCAAGTTATGGAAGTTCGAGTTTGGGTTGATAAATTCTATGCAATTTTCACTCTAAACGCGAGTTTAGAAATTAAAGTTGGAGAAAATTCGAGTTATGGAAGTTCTAGTTAGGGAAGTTCGAGTTAGGGAAGTTCGACTGTAATATAATGTATAATAGTTTAAATATTCGTATAAAAATTGAATAAAATTCAATAAAATTCTTTAAAAAATAATAATTTTTAAATATAATTTTCCTTTTCCCTTTCCCTTTATTTTTTAGTTCACATTTCCAGTTTACTTCGAATCAGATGCAAGTCTTCAAGGTCAAAATTTGGATTTTTGTGATTATAATAAATGTAAGTAAATAAAAAAAAAATAAGAATATTTTAATTGTTTATATATATATATATGCATAGACTATGGCTATGATCGTCAACAAATGGGCTGTGAGGTACAAGAGAATGGCAGTATGACCGATCTTTATGCAGCAAGTCAAATGGATAATTCTCATTATTATAATGGTTATGGTTCTCAAACAGTTCAAAACGCCAACTGCTATAGTCATTCGTCAGTTCAACAGCAGCAGCAGCAACAGCAGCAGCAGCAGCAGCAACAGCACCAACAACAACAGCAGCAGCAGCAGCATCAGCAACATCAGCAACATCAGCAACAGCAACTCATACAGCAGCAACATCTACATCAACAGCAACAGCAACACCTACAACAGCAACAGCAACAACATCTACAACATCAACAACAAGCAATGCCAGATAATGGTTTATATACTTTTTTGCAATCACATCCAATGGCCATGACCCAAACGAATGATATACAATCCGTACATCCTAGAGAATCAATGAGCCAGAGCTATAAGACGACATCGAATAGAGGATCTGTTTCCAATTTAACATCAACTCCAACTCAAAGCTATTGTAACGATTCATGCTGTTGTTTTCCCAGGCGAGCAGAGAGCCGAAATCAGGAATGTAGCATGGAACAGGTACAAGGACATGGACAAGGACAAGGCATGAATGGTGTGGGCATGGGAAGGGGGGGTATGAGTTGTCAATCAATGCAATATTATCCAGCAACAGGTGCTGGCACATCTGGAATGTATGGCATGAATATGAATGGTGGTGGTGGTGGTGGTGGTGGTGGTGGTATAACAGGGACAACATCTCGACAGCAAAGTGTTAGCTATCCATCAATGGCCATGGGTGGTTATCCAGCTGATGTGGAAAATTTTATGAGTAAATTTAATCAAAATGCAGCTCAACAATGTTTTCCCCATGCCATGACCATGCCGATGCAATGTTTTTCCATGAATGATACAATGATCAATGGTAGCAATCCAATGAGTTATGCAACAACAACTTTGGGTCAATTGCAGGGTCATCAGAGTCTTGGCCAGGGTTTGGGTCTGGGCTATATCAATGATACATTACAAAGCCAAACGGTATATGCATCAGATTATAAGCCATTTGCTGGCATCGGTAATAATTTTAATCATTTTCCGAATGGAGGTGCTAACGGTTTGGATCTAATGACTGCCACTGCTGCTTCTGCTGCTGCTGCTGCTATTGAATCACCGACAGCCACATTTGGTGGCAGCGGTGCAGGTGGTACAATACCGGAACTATATGGTGGCAGTCAGGTATATGATATCAATCAAATGGCCCAAATGGCCCAAGTGGCACAAATGGGACAAATGGGACAAATGGATCAATTGCAAAGTTATCCAATAGGTCAAATGTCAACAGTAGGACAAATGTCATCAATGAGGTGAGTCTTGAATGATGATTATGCTTGCTTCATTTTTTTCATTGTTTTTCTTTGTTTTTCCATTTAGTTATCCATTTCCTTATGCTGGCTGTGATGTGCCGATGGCATCAACTGGCGGTGAATCTTATATGCAATCTATTGGCATGTGTGGCATGAATTCTAAAACTGGCGGCGGTTAACTGATCATGATTTCTCTATATATATATACTACACATACATCATATATATATACAACAACATACAACATATCTGTATATAAACTTAACCTTTTTGAAATCTGAGCCGATAAATTGTAAAATTTATAATTTCCAACTGTGCTGAGGCATATAGCAACACACACACACACACACGCACACGCACACAGTTGGTGTCTAATGATTAGCAACTAACTACCAAAATAGGTGGCACTGATTTAATGGGAGGTCTAACCACCTTACCCTTCCCTTCTACAAATTCCCTTTAGGCTCCCCGCATCTATCATTGAACCTCAACTGAAGCTGCTCTCTGCTCGTCAGGCATTTTCAATTTTGTTAATGACCCAAAAGTGCCGTAAAGCAATTTATACCACTAAAAGAAGAAGAGTGATAGGAGGAGGGGGGCTAGAGAAGAGGAAGAGTAAAGGTCTAATACACACACACACACACACATACAGAGAGAGAAATAAACACACGCAGAAGACAAATAATAGCGCAGCAGGACATTGACAACAACACCCGAGAAAATGAGAACGGGAACGGGAACAGCAACTGGCCCAGAGTTAGACTCTAAAGTAATTGACTGACTGAGTGACGGACTCCCTAACTGACTGTCTGACTGACTGACTGCCTAAACCTGAGCTCGGTTTGAGTCTCTGTGTCTGTGTCTGGGATCCGTTCACTGAGATGGTCACTGACCAAACGCCGATAATGAAGCACAATTGTTTAACGTGGCAAACAAATTTTTGTTATTTTGTGCTGCTCACACAAAGTGCAACTTCAAAATGGTCAATTAATCATATTGCAGGTATATATCCACACACATATATATAGACTTGTTCATCTTCTGTTTTTCCTTTTCTTTTATATATATATATACATATATATTCTACTAATTTAAGGTGTTGCCCTATTCATGACGTAAATAAATCATTCATTTTTCCCTCATTTTAAGAGAATTTTCATAGAACGGAAAGTTTGGTTACCGCCTGCAGTTTTGTGGGTGTTGACACAACATTCCTAAAGGGCTATATATATATATATGCATTTTGTTTTTCCACAAGATTAATGAAGTAATATAGAGGCATAAGTGAAAAGTACTTTGGTGGGTTAGATGGAAGGCGGTAAATATATATCAGATTGAAGAGTAGTAAATGTCATTTCAACATACTGACTGACGAAGAAGAAGAAGTCTTCAATTCTCAACCTACTTAAATGATACAGCCAACAACTTCAAACAATTAACTTTGGAGCTTAAGCTGACTCTAGTTTGTCGGTCCCTTTGATATTTGATTTGCCTTTTTCCTATATATATATATATACAGATATATATATATATATATGGTTAGAACTTTGTTTGTGGTCATATTGCGTTTCACTTTTGCTCTACTTTCTCCGTTTTTGCGTCGATTTCATGTTGGGGGCGTTGTTTATTTGCCTGGCCCCCTTTTTTTCCTATCTTTTCCTTTTGCTTTTTTTTTTTTGCACTAAAGTCAAGGAGGGGGCTAAACTGGGTCAGTGATGTTTGTTGTCTTATATCTACATATATGGCCTGAAGGAGGACCCACGAACGACTGCACCCCCGCATATACTAAAGACAGAAGGAAAAAAAAAATCAATAGACCAACAACTCACTGTAATTAGCTTTGACTTAAAGTGCATGCTAAAAGTACAGGTTGAGCTAGTTAAAAGCATTCCCGTGAGTCATAATACGGCTATAACTAAAGCAATTGTATGAGTCTTTACATTTAGAATAAAAGAAATGTGCAATTAAATCATAAGATATGTACAATATATGCATATAGCTTTTTTATATACATATTCTAGTTAGTTTTAACAATCTGGTTAATATAGTTATTAAACGTGATAAATTTTCGGTTATTTGAGGTTAATGCCAAATGGCAAAATTACATTTCCTTGATGAATATTTACATATATTAATATATATTACTAAGAATCAAATCTTTTATTATATAAGATTAAACACTTTACATAATTTAAATATTTATTAATTTTAATCGAATTTCAGATATAGATTCTATATGTTCTATTACCTATTACTACTGAATACATTCATTAAATATATAGAAACTGATATAAAACTTATTGATCTGTTAATATATATCATCAATCGAATATATACATGTATATATAATCCAGTGTTCTAATTATTGCATTAAATTTTAATAAATTATTGTTAACTTTGCAGTAAAATTTGTTTGTTATAGGTAATTATTAAGTAATTATAAATATTATTAATGTTTCAATCAAAATATTAGCTTTAAAATATTTTTCAATCATCGATATGAAAAATTAATTATCACTCAAAAAATAATTATATGTTTTTTTCAGCAGATCTGATGCTTATCGCCTAATGTTATAAAATCCCCGAAATAAGTAAGTGGGACAGTACGTTGAGAACTATAAAAACTGAACCGATCAATATATTCCAACAAAGCTAATGTTTGCTTAAACTTAGTAAAATCAAAAATTATCTTTCAGCTGATTTTAATCCAAAAACACTTCAATTAATAAACATAAAAAAATTAAACAAAATATTTTCAAACGAAACTGGGACAAATTCATAATTTGTTTCTTAAAACTACAAAAAAAAATAAAAAAAATGTACTTCTAAACCATAATAAAATGTTAAATAGAGCAATATATTTTCGAAATATTTACTATTTACTAAGATAATGGCTAAAATGACAAACTATGTCAACAATAATTTGAATACTTTTATTAATCTCTATTAGAATTTATTTCAAATTACGTAAAAGCGAAACTAGATACCCAAAAAAAAAATGAATTCCAAAATCAATTTATGAATGAGACTTACAGTACTTGCATTAAAATATATATCCATATGTATATATACTTATTCATTTCCCTCAAAAATCTTCCCACACATCACAGAAAAGTCATCTTCTCACACACACACACACACACACACATTCTTGTGACATTGACTAAGTGGCAATCATTGACCTCTGTCCAAGCACATTTAATATTGATAAGAGTGCTGCCTTGCTGGAAATTGTTATTTTGCATAAATGAAATATTTATTATAGTTTGCCACAAGTATTCTTTTTTTTTTTTTTTTGGATTGGTTGGATTGGTTGCTTGCTTGCTTGGAATTGTCGCTCCATTCACTTTGATCTTGACTTGGTCTCACATTGAAAGGGACGCGTGTCAGTTGGCATGCAAATTGGTTACACCCATCAGTTGTCAATGCATATTAATCAGAAATCGATTTGCACGGACTACAGGCAGACAGCAGCATACAGATAAAAGAGAGAAAGAAAGGTATTGATAAATTTGCCTAAAGTGACATAATTAAGTGGAGAGTTGTGACCAGCAGCAGCAACAGAGCAGCCAAATGGTTGGATGGATGGATGAACGGATGGATGATGATGATATTGTTGACCATTGTCCGTTCGTGTTCCCTCTCTCCACCCCGCTCGTACCAGGCACTCTCTAAAAACATCATAATCATAATAATGAAGTGTAAATGCCGCCTCTACCCTACTTACCCCTGAGCATAATCGGATTTCAATACAAAACAAAGAATTCTTTCTCGTTTCGCAATTTGATGAAGAGAGAAAAGAAAGAGAGAAAGAGAACAAAAAAAAAAAGTCACGTGCCTGCTAATCCGAATCCCTGTGTGTGTCTGTGTGTGAGCATTCAGTGAAAGTTGGTTGTGCGCCTTGCTCCTGCCCTTGCCCTGGTAATTTGTTACGCTTTGATTTTCAAGTGAAAGGCAACCGCGTAAATCTCTATCTTTACCCTTGGCTTCTGATCCTGCTTCTGTTTCAATTGTTGGTCCCTTTCTTATTGTCTTGTGACTGGTCAGGATCTACCTACCAGCCAAGATTAAATTATGTATATATATATATATATATCTTTATCTGTAGGTATCTGTTTTTGTATAGGGTTAAAAGTGAGTCATTCTCGTGACACAATTGACACTTAATTTAGCCGTCAAGTCAAGGTAGAGAAGTGGAACCTATCTTAAAAGATATATGCCCATGCTTACTATATAGCGTAAAAGATGATTCAGTAAAGTATTAAATTAGCCTACCGAAAAGAAGACACAAATTTTATCTTTCCTTTAAGGAATGGAAACTTTCTCGAGCTAATCTTATAAATTATTTTATATCCAATAGAGTATTATTATAATTACGCACAATAATGCCAGAAATCTTTATAATATAACCAACTTAAAATGAACTTGAACATTCATTCTACATTTAGTTCCCTGCGTATAGCAAATAAACACATTTCGACTTTCGATAGCATTTTTTTCTTCCTTCTTTTTGTCGTTCAATTCTCACAATTTTTATTAAATTTGTAAATAATTTGTATATATATATATATACATACATATACATATACATATACATTCATTTATAGTTATAAAACTAACCAATTCATTTCTGCATTATTTATCAAAAAAAAAAAAAAAAACAATTTTATTGCATACGCTGTAAACGTTGACCATAGGTACGGGATATAAGATACCATGAATCCATAAAACGATCCATACACATCGAGATGCATTTTTGTTCACCAGTGTCGAGGGCAGTTCCTGGTTTATTTATGCACTTTTTGAAACATTTTTGTGTCATCTGTGTGAGCATCTCCTGGGCATTAGCCACGGCTATTTGCTGTTTCACCTGATTCATCAATTCCATTTTATCAATATTACCCATTGACGATGACATTGTGTTATTTAAATGTTGCTTTTTTATTATTATTATAACTATTATTTGAACAATAAACAACAATTTGTCAAATGTTTACTATATTTTTTTTTACCTAAGTTTTGCCAGAAACTATAAATAATAACTTGAAAGAGGATTAGAATATGTGATAGATTTTTCAATTGCCTACTATTCAATATATATATGGTAAAAGTATTATTATAATTATTTCTTGAAATTACATTTTCTAGATTATATTGTTTAAAAGTATAATTATAATAATTTGCTTACTATTCATTTCGGTACGAAAACCAAATCAAAAGTTATGTAAATTTGGAATTGGCATCCACATGGAACTCAGATAAAGATTTGCTGTAAATTTTAAAGTTTCACTTTAAAGTTTAATTTTACTTTTAATATATAGTTTAGTTTATTTTATTCTTAAATACTAATTAAATTACTAATAATTAGCAACTAAATACCCACTAGTTAATTAAAAACTTTTCAAATATTATCCATTTGACTTCAAAATATAAATACTTATATAAAATCATTGTAACAAATATCTTTCTCACGCTTTCTTGTAATTAGGAAATCCTTTAAAACACTTCCACTACATAAAACCGATGTAACACACATGCGACGCAAAGGACTTTCCCCTTTTCTCTTCCTTTTTTTTTTTTTTTTCTTGTTGGGCGTTACAAATAACGACAAATTACACACACCAACTGGTATACATATATGTAGCTTCTCTTCTCTTTCACTTCTTTCTATGTCTGTCTCATATTTACAGAAAATTTGCAAACAATATTGATTTCGAAACGATCAAAATAAAAATTAATCAATGCACTTTTAAAATGAAAATGGTTAAAGAAGGAGGGAGGGAGGGGGAATAGGGGATAGGGAAAAAGAGAAATCTCTCGTATCGACATAAGTGGCAATTGTTAAAAAGGAGAAGTCAATGGCGTGGAAATGTCAATGGAAACCCCTTCTATTTACCCCTCTCCTAACCATCTTTCTTTTTTACAGACTTTAAAGTACTTAAAAAAAAAAAAATTGAAAAAACAACAACAACAACAACAACAACAGCAGCAATAGCAACAGCAACAACATGAAACAGCAATAACAACAAAAGGAACTTTACTAATTTATAACTTATGACTGTATGCCATAAAAAACAATTTTCTATGCCACTACAAAGCAGAGCAAAAGCCAAAATTTGACATGAGTAGCGGTCGCTTAGCCATATACCGACACACACAAAAAAAAAAAAAAAAAAAAGTTGTATATATACAACCGCCCAACCCTCTATAATCTGTAATCCGTAACCCTTTTTTCAGTATGTGTGTGTATATACACATGTGAATATGTCTATATATACTACATATATGTATATACACTCTCCACATGTCGGCAAGCGAATTAATCGAAGAGAAATGATTTATTTAGCGCTTGGACGACGAACACAACACTTCAGTGACCCAAAGGGTTAACAACGAAAGGCAAACCCAAACCCAAAAACTCAAAAACCCATAAGCAAACCAATCTTCACCCTCTCACTAACTCCCATCCATTGGTATTCCCATACCCATTCCATTTAAGTTTGCCCGAGCCACGACGCGCACCCAAATCAAATTTAAACTGTTTTCAAAACTGCATTTCTAAAAAGAGGGATCGACACACTGTTCATTGATGGGCATTTATTGGAGTTCCTTCATTTCGAGGGTTAGTTTCTCTATCTATCTCTGTCTCTCTCTCTCTCTCTCTCTTTCCGTATTGCATGCATTTATTTTTGCCCCTTCGGTTTTTTTGTACTTTTTTTATATTTTTTCATTCAATTTTTTTCGGTAGTTCTTTTTATTGAGTGTGTGAAATTTTTGAACTGCATTTTGGTTATTTTTTTTCCTTCTTTTTTTTATTTTATTTTATATTCATCTTATTGGCAAATTTCACACTGCATTTTTATGGTTTTGCCTCTTTCAAAATATTTATGACCACGCGAATTTTTTATATTTTTATAATTTTTCAACATTTTTTTTCCGTTTTGTTTTTTTTTATTGTTTTGATTAGTTTTCTTAAGGATTTGTATTTTCTGACATGGCGTTTGATTGATTTTATTAAGAGGAAAAAAAAATAAAATAAAAGAGGGATGCATATAAATATTTGCCGTAAATTTGCAGCAATTAATAAAACTACAAAATATTTGCGCCAGCAAAAGAATTGTGGGAAAAATATTGACTCACAGCTGCAAGGGAAAAATGGAAAAAAAAAATGAGGACGAAAAGGATACTCTGGGGAATAAACGCAACGAAATGAAGGGAATTAGTGTAAATGATTTTCTTAAGCAATAATCTTTCGGGATTTTGTTTTTTTTTTTTTTTTAGATAAATATTTTCTTTTTTTTACGTATTTTTGTGTATTGGAATTTTGTAATTTTTTGTTAGAGTTTACAGGAATGAGAGGCTTTTGTAACCAAAAGTTTTTGGAATGAAAAGTTTTTAATTTAAGGATTCTTTTTTCAAGTTATTGGACATTGATCAAAAACCTTTTAGATCTGTTTTCCTTTCAGAGTTAATTATTGATATTTGATGTTCCTATTTTCACTTATTTAAATGTCACCATTCCGAATCTATCGATGTCCTTCTGTTCATTGTAATATATATATAGATGGATAACCCTAAAATTATCTAGGGTTATCTCATTGGTTCACATTTTGTTACTTTTACTATAAACGATTAAGTTTAAAATTAAAATCCTTGCTAATGGTCTTTACAGTTGAATGATAACTTGACATAACTATGTCACGGTAACACAATTTGTTAAGCTAGTTTATGGATCACAGATCACATTTATTGAATAGATTTTCCTTTTTTCTTTTCTTTTTGTGAGTAACTAAAGTTATCGATTTCTAAAAACCCAATTGAGCATCACTAATGTGGCGTTGGCGGTAAAATTCCAAAATTGATTTTGACACAATCATTTTGCGTGACCCCTTCACTCGAAACTCGAAACGAATTTGCTGTCGTGCATGGTGATAAATTTGTTGGGTCCACTCTTTTGGTCATCAGGGTTGGGAGTATGTATGTATGTATGTATGTTTACAATTTCCGCTTACTCTATCCTTTTCTATATCTATGCAACCGTCTCTCTCTCTCTCTCTCTCTCTTCTCTTTTTATTTTTATCAACTCTATTTTAAATAGTCCTAATGACATCCGTTCCCTTTTTCACGAATGTGGGTAGCCTTTTATTGTTTTTCATTTCCTAATCAGGATGGTTCATTGTGTTTTTCAAAGTGGCGCAAACACACAGGATGTCTATAACAATGTGTGTATGATGTGTGTGTGTTTGTGTGGTTAAGGGTTGCCGCTGGCCACACTGACCAAGATTGTCGTAACTCTCCCCACATACAAAAACCCCGTCATCTCTCCCCTCTCTCTCATTTCTATCAACTTTTCAATATTGTTATCAAGTATTTTATAGTAGAAGCGATCAAAATTTACGATAAATGCTTTAAATTTTCTACACACCTTCAAAAAAAAAAAAAAAAAAAAGGAGAAAAATATACAACAAAAAAGTTTTTGTTCCGTTAAGTGAGCATGGCTAACTTGATTTGTTAGAGATCATAAATTTATCAGGACTTGAAAATAGAGTAGTTGTAGTAGAAGAAGAAGATAATAGATGACAGCACATGTGTGACACACACAAACACAGACACACACTCCAGCACACATGTGAATGTATGTGGAAAAGGAGTTTTCTTTTCAGTATTTGTTGTTGGTTTTTTTTGTTTGGGGGAGGATTCTTAAGGGAAAGTCTGCACCTGCATGTATTCCTTTTTAATGAGCAAAAGCCTTTTCATCGTGTTGCCCCAGCAATTACAATACAATATCCATCCATATGCATATATGAATCTCAAAATATTGTACTTTTTTTTTTTATTTATCTATTTTCGTTTCTATACGATGCCAATTCAACAAAATGAAATAATAATAATAATAAAGAAAAAAAGATTATATACAAGAGGCAAAACCATCATCAATCTCTGTCTACAACTGTTAAAAGCGCATGCATTTAAATTAGACATTTAAGCCACGGCCAACAAAATGGTGAGAAGGGGGCTTCTTTTTTTTCTCTTTTTTGGCGCCGGGGGTAAATATAGGTAGAGAGAGAGAGAGAGTTGGTAGGTCTCGTCACATACCCCAAGTGTCAAAAACATGTGGAGCTGCTGCTTTTGCTACTACGCCAACTGCTGCTGCTGTTGCGTCGTCACCCAGGAAACGCTTAATAGGATTTTCACAATTTTTTACTATTTTCCTGTGGCAGTTACTGGTAACCAGTCAATGGCAGTCGCTTGCTTTTCTTTACCCCGTTTTCTATTCCTTTTTTCCTTCGTCTTTTTTTTTTTTTTAATTTCCCAAAATATTTTTGGCTTTGTCAAAGGGGTTAGGAAAATGCCAGAGCTCAACCCTCTTTACACTAAAAAATTCTTTTACACTCTTTCCTCTCTCTCTGTGTGTGTGTGTGTGTGTTGGCTGTATGGTTTTTTTTTTTTTTGTTTTTTTGTTGCATGTTTTGTTTTAAACAGGATATAGCTTCCTGTTGTTAGGGTTTCATGCACCGCATAACATTAAAATTCAGATTTTGATTGATCATCCTGGATGCTGATGCTATTTGCCACTGAGCGATGCTTTTACTCCTGTTGAATTTGCCTCGTGGAGTGGATGATGAGAGGGCAATAAGCATTGAGCCAACAATTTCGTCTGTGTTGGCTATATTTTTATTTTAGACTTGTTTTAAAGCTTGTTCAACATGGTTGACAATTGCTTGATTCTTTTTTTTTTTTTTTTTTGATATGGGCAAATCCCAGTCCTGTGACCAAGCATCCCCCAGAGGATTTTCTATAAACGAAAGCCTTTTATTTTTTAATCAGACTGCAAAGTTTTGATTTTATAGCAGAGGAAAAGATATTCGAAAAAAAGGAAACTCTTTCGTTTGCAATTTTCTTTGGATAATTTTGAAACTTTCAATTAAATTACCAATGATAAATAAATCCTTGATAATGCAAGACTGTACTCAAATCCAAGAAAAAAATATTAACCTTTGTTTAAGAAATCAAAACTAATGATCGTTTGTAAATTAGTTATACATATTTTATGTAAATTTAAAATTTTCATATCACATTATTTTCTTAGCGATTATAAGAAATTCAAATGGTAACTCTTTTATGCAAATCTCAATTTATGTTTAGATATAAGTGCATATGTATACATACATATATAGGACTTTAATCCAGCTGTGCATAGGAACTCAAATTAAATTTCGTCACGCTAACTAAACTTTCCCAGGAAAAATGTTCAATCAATCTGAAGCCATTTCACATGCATTGGTATTCATTCATTTCTCTTCTACTTTGATTTTTTGTTTTTACAAATTCTTTTTCTTTTTTTTATTTTTATTTTTATTTTGTATCGTGATTGTCCTGATGTGGCCTGACGGTGGTTATGGGACCACTTAAATATGCATGAATTTTTTTCTCGCGTGTGTGTGTGTGTGTGTTTGTGTGTGTGTAAGCCCGACAAACCGAAAATTCGATTAACAACAATGCATATTGATGGAATAATTGAGCAATTCTAATGAGCCACAAACAGCAGAAACAAATTGCAGTTGCCGCACTGACGTTTCCACTGAGGTTTCGGTTTTCGGTTTACGTTTTTTTTTTTTTTTTTTTTTTGTTTCGCTTTTCTTCGTTTTTCTATTTTCCAAAGAACCGCAATATTTGCATTTGATTGACAACAAAGTTAATTGAGTGTGGAGTTGAGAACTGTAAGGCATTTGCATAGAGGCAAAAACAAACATTTATTATACTTAACTATAATTTTTTTTTCTTCTATATTTACATATATATATATATCTGTATACATATATATATGATATGTATACCCTTACATGGGAGGGTATATTTATTTTATGTAGATAATTGTAATGTTATAATAAAAGCAAATTAGGATGTGAAATATAAAATCCTGATCAGTGAGTGTTGAATTTTGAAATTTATCTTTAACTAGATAAGCAAAAAAACCTTTTCAAAAAACTAATATCTTTTTTTTTAAATATTTGCACATAAGAATATATATATTTGTGATCAAACAAACATATTTGTATTATATAAGTAAGAATCAAATGGAAATCCTATAACTTATATATTTATATAATGATAAGTGTTATTTTATATCCTCTCTTCCAATAATTTTTAACAATTATCTTTGAGATTATTTCCTTTAAAGGTATCCAATTTATTTCTATACACTTTTTAAATCTTTTCTTTAATTAGCTTAGAGTGTATATCTAATTCGGTGTGATTGATTTGAGCTTATGCTCTACCACCTTTAGGGGGGTTGGGTTTCATTAATTTCGCAGTCACTGTCGTCGACAGACAGAGTGTCATTTGGCTAGGTGACTGATGATGGGGTGTTGCGAGTTCGGTTTAAGGTGAGATCTCGATCTCTTGGGCCTAAATGTCATTTCAATGAATTTATAATTGGGAATTATGCGAAAAGCAACATAAAATTTACATATTTTTCTACTCTCTGGATCCTTTTGTTGACTTTGTTGTGTTGTTAGTTAATTAATGATTTTATGCAAAGTTTTCTTACGACTTTGTGTGTGTTCTTTTTTTTTTTTTATTTTTGTATTTTTATTTGTATTTTGCATACATGACATTATTTTTTTTTTTTATGTTTGGTATCTCTTTTTTTGTTTTTTTTTTACTTTGAAACTGTTTCATCATTAATCAGGCCTTTAAGCAGTTGCTTCTTGTTGTTTGATGCCATCTCACTCATTAACCCTTTTGTTAGCCCTTTTGACAGTTGGATGCAAAGAAATGGAAAATAGCAACAAAAGTTTTCTTCTTATATAAATATTTGCATTGCCTTCCGTTTTTGTTTTTTTTTTTGTTTAACACGTGAGAAAGTTTTTTTTTTAGTTTTGTTTTCTTTCGATTTTCGACGATAGAAATCCTTATTAATGATCTGACATCCAACCTTTTGGCACTTTTAATTAGCTGAAAACTTGACTTTTTGGCACAGCTGCCACCACCACAACCAACATCACCACCCCGGGAATTGAATCGAATGTTTTGGCCCGCTGTGAAATCGTTTCCTTCTCTTCCTTTTTTTTTTTTTTTTTGTATATTTTGTTCTTAAACAATCTTTGCCAATATATCAACATAATATTCTATACCTTCTATCAAGATGAACATTAAGTCAATAAGTGGGCAATAATACAAATCAAAAGCTATAACAACAGCACAGCAAAAAAAAAAAAAAAAAACCTGCCCCTGAACCTTAAGAAGGAATTATGCCATATTTTGTAAATTGCGAAAGAAAAAAAAAAATAAAAATGGAAAAAGAAAGGAAAGAAGGGAAAGCAAAATCAAATTGATATCCCTTCAATTTAAGACGCACTTCCGATACCCTAACGAGTTGCGTAAATAATTATTTGGGCTCCTGATCCTGAGATCCTTATTCAATTTTGGAATACGAAAGAAGACATTGGCATAACTATTTTATTATTCTTAATTATTTTTATTAACAATATATATAAGTATTTAATTATTTAGAATAAACTTGCTTTTATAACAATTAATTCAACTTTTAGATAATTTGCTCCATGATCTCAGAAGTTATAACCAGAAAGAGAAGGTTTTTCAATCAAAAAAATCCTTAGATTTATTTTAATATAGATTTTTCCTATTATATAATATATTATCTTTTAATTATTTGACTGTTGCTTCGCCACAAATAAATGAATCATTTTGCCTGATCAAGTATATATACGTATATATATTCTTAGTTTTTCTCCATTGGCGTACATCTAATCATATGGCATACAACTTTCTCCAATTTTTCTTTTTCTGGGCAAGGGTATAAACAAAAAGTTTGCCAAAATGCTGAGGCAACATAGTTGAACACAAAATAAAAAAAAAATAAAACAAGAAAAAATTGCCAATTGTGATAAACAAAAGATTGAGGTACATTATGTCAGGCATAAGAATTATGGTTTCTGATTTTGGGTACATGATAAGGCCTCTTTTGAGTTATGGGGGCACAAACAGCAGGACACTAAAAAAAAAATACAGAAAATAGTGTTAGAGAGAGAGAGAGATTAAATAATATGGGGTTGCGGAAAAAAAGTATGTATTTTCAAGTAGCTGGGGGTGGAAAAATGATCTTTAACTAAAAAATAGTAAAATATAAAAAAAAACAAAAAACCAACTAAATTAAATTTGGAACAACAAAAAAAAAAAGCAAAAATAATGCAACGCAACAACTTACCTTACATACAATAATAATTCATAATTAAGAACAAGATGGAAATGGTTAGGAAAATAAAAAAAAAAGAAGAAATGAAAAAAATCTTATGCGGGTATGTGTCTATATAACTAGATCGGATAAGCTTAACCCCATCAAGCCGCAAATTGTGCCGCCTGGGCATTTAAAGTCACGCAAAAAATCATAATTAATTGCTTCTCAATGCGGTTGAATGTCTAAACATCATTAATATCTATAAGATTTTGACGAGTTGTGCTACCAGAGTGTTTAACCCGCGGCGCGTACATTAACCCAAACACACACAACCACCAATTTTGTTGCTGCTGTTGCTGTTGTTATTGTTAACTGAAGACCCGCATAATGCCTTAAGGCCATATTTGACGCCGTTTGCTTTAGCCCCGTTGCAAAGTCAATTTCAATTAAACGCGCGGATTAAAACACAAGACAAGAGTTTCGCACTTTGTCCCTTATCCTTTCTCTCTCTCTCTCTCTCGCTCTCACTCTCACTCTCTCTGTCTCTTATTCGCCGCCCTATGTAACTGGACAAATTGGTTTTTCCTATATAAGCAGCAAAAGTTCCAAAATTATGGGGGGGGGAGAGAGGTGCATCATTAATAAAAATCATAATAAAGGCATGGCGAATGACGTCACGTTTTTGTGATTAGCTTGGGCAAAAGAAAGGATTGTCCCTTCCTAATATACATACAAGCATGTGTGTGCGTGTGTGTGTGTGTGTGGGTTGTGGTTACTTTTCAACAAAAAAAAAAAAAAACCAAGAAATTTCATAATTAGTTTTTCCTCATCTCCTTGTTGGCGTTTCTCTTCTTTCCTTCTTTTATTTTATTTTTTTTTTTTGTTGCTTTTGCTTTTGCTTCTAATGCATTTTGATCTGTCTTATGGTTGAGTGAGCTTTGCCTAAAAGGAAGTGTGACAAATTTGATTAATTAAGAATTCTTGCCACTGAATTTTTACGTTACACTGACAATTTGTCATAACGAGATAGGAAAAAAAAGAAGAAATATTTGACTTTATTCATTTTGTTTGTGAATCATTTAATTGATTGTTTCACATTGATACATACATACATGCTGCAGTTGGCAGGAAATTAAAATTTATTAAAAGGATTAAATTAATAATGGAACATAATGTTCATATTCTGCATAAGTTTTTGTCAAATTTAAAGTAATTAAAAAAAAAAAAGCAAAATTAATTGGTTTTAGATTAAAAATAATTTTCAGTGGCTTAACTTTGTTTTTATTTTTTTATGAAAATTAATTTTTTTATGCCAATTTTGAAACATATTTCATAGAAGGTTGCTGACATTATTCAAATTTTATTAGCAATTCAAAATTACAAAGAGAGAAAGAGAGAGAGGATAAGGGAATGCATAAAAAGAAACCTTGATCAAATATTTCTTAATCCAAGCATAAAAACTGATATATAAATTCTGAATATTACTTCCCAGACTGGCCATTTCATTAATAGTTTTTTTATTATACTAAAAAAAAATAAAAAAAAAACTTAGAACTAAATAGAATTTGTTCATTATTTGCCGGTTTTGCAGTAAAATTCATCATTATAATCTTTATTTTTTCCCCTCATTCCCGCGGCACCCTTTTTTTCATCGCACCATAAAAAGCAACAAAAAATTTACATAACTTTTCAATATTTTTGTTGTTGCTTTTGCAACGGCGGAAAAAAATTATGAAATCTAGCACATAATTATGTCGTTCATAATTCAACAAATTTTCCGCCTTGAGAAACAAGTTTAAGGCCATCTCAAGAATAATACAAAAAAAAAAAAAGAAAAAAATATTAAGTGAGTACAGATAGAAGAAATATATATCGTAAAGAGACATATAATTTAATGCATCAAGATCATAAAAATTTACGCATCATATATGACCGTTGGTCATAAATATTCAAATTTCGGCAATTTTCACAGCATCCCAGACAAAAAAAAAGAAAAAAAAGATATATACATAAAATTAAATATATATATACATAGAAAATTGTTGCATCAATCATAAAAAAAACAAGCTCATTAAAAGCCTTCAAAAAGGAATTTGGTTACAAAAATATCAAATGCGTCTTATAACAGAATGTAAGAGACGAAAGGGGAGGAGAGGAGGAGGATGGGAAGACCATTTCTGTTTTTTTTTTTTTTTTTTGGTTTTTTGTTCTGGTCCAGGCCGGGCAGCTGACCATGATTTGCATATAAAAGGCATTTAAACGCAACAAATTGCATGTAAATTGTTTAACCCTCCCCCCTTGCCCTTCCAGCCTTCCCCATCACTATATATATATATATATATATATATTTCCCCTATCCCCCTATACTCGCCACTAATTATGCCCATCGAAAGAGTGTTGAGAGATAAATCTTAAACAAGAATCGGCAGGGAAACAGCTCTCAACTGTCCCATTTGAGGGTTGGGCAAAGGACTTTTGGTTGGACCAGTGTGTCCTTTTCTATAAATTTGAAATTATTTTTGGCAAGGCCGCAGCAACCCAAAAGGAGCAACAACAGCAGCAACAACAACAACAACAAGAACAAAATAAATAAAAAGAACAAGCAAACGCGACTACTTCCTGTTCCCATTGTCGACAGCAGCGGCTTGTCCTAACAACGTGTTAATGTCCTTGTCCTTGTCCCTGTTTCTGTTTCGGTTTCGGTTTCCGTTCCTGTCCCAGAACCGAAGCCGGCGTAGCCAAAGTCTAACCCTTTATTTTTTTTCGACCAACCTCTCGTCAACGCTTGACACTAATGTGCCGCATTACAAACTGTTGAGCAATTTAATTTAATGTATAGTCAGTCGGTAGGTTGGTTGGTAGGTCGGTCGGTCGGTCGCTTTACGGGTTGCATTTTTTTTTTCTTTTTTTTTGTCAGCTTCCTAGTGTCGTCTCCATCATTTGGTCTTGAGATTTATTCAAATCATTTTTTCTCTATCTCTCCCTCTCACTCGCCCTCTCTCTCTCTCTCTCATTTTTCGGGTTTTCATGCATTTTGGAGAGGGTTCTGAGAAATTTATTTAAGAAAATTTATTACCTTTGGAAATTTTGCGGCTTTTTGTATTATTTTTGGTTCATTAAATATAATTTCATGGTTGAGTTTTGACTTAATTAAGTGGCATTTGGAGAATTGAAGTGTCCTTGAGTGCTGAGACTTAATGAGTTGGAAAAGTTGTCGCAGTGAAATCTTTGAAAATTTTAATAAAAATAATTGAAGAGAAAAGTGCAACGACAATAAAAAAAAAAAAGAAATGAACCAAAAAAGTTAATTATTATACGATTTTTGGGTACATTTATTTGAATGTGAAAACATTTAAAAAAAAAAATGAAAAGGTTTAAGTTCATCCAAAGGAAACGTTTCTTATAAAATTATATTGGAAGGAAGAATTCTCTATATTCCCATTGGACTTAACATATTAGTATGTCTTAATGAAAGTTTCGTTATTCGAAACCTTTCTAAATTTCTAACGACACGAAGGGTTTAATTTATCTTACCTAACTATATTTGAGTAAACCAATAAAAACATTAATCAAACTTGGAAAACTTAAAACAAAAGTTTTAATAGACATAAATGTAGATGACTAATATCATCTATGGAAATGTCTCTAGGATGCCTCGTTGGAAAAAAAAACTTTAAAAAATCGGTTCCAACCGATCCAGTTCCATTATATGTATATATTAAAAATAAAAAAAAGTATGTTGCTTGGAGAAAAAAAAAACTAAATTGAATATAAAACCAAAGCAAACTATTTTATATTGACACATTGACATTAAATTTTATAACGAAATCCAGTGAAAAGTAAGCCTTGACATAGAATCGGAAATTAATAAAACTGTATAAATTCATTCCACAATTGGATGCTTTGACATTCATTTAACCTTTAAACAGTATTTAACAAGCGTACAAAAAAGGTATGTATTAAAAGGACAAAAAAAAAAACGAAAATCTTTGATAATTTCATTTTGTATTAATAACAGGACACGAAATGTTCAAGAATCCTTGTAAAAGTGCCATTGATGATGGCAGCTTTGATTTGGAACCTGAGGAAATGGAAAAGATTAACCTTGATGGATTTATAGCTCAAGCAGACTCGTATGAAGATTCTTTTACCGTTTATATGGAAACATCAGCTGTAGGTTGATATTTTCTATTTAATTGTAATCGTTAGTTGTGGTTATTCATTTAATTTCTTTTTCTTTTTTTCAGTGTAATGAAACTGATCATAACTATAACGACATCCAATGCAAAAAACTAACGGTTCGAATAAAGAAACTGACGGAAGCCGAAATCCAAAAAGCGTTGGGAAAATAATCCTAATTCAAATTGGATATAAAAAAAAAATTTGTAGTTTAGTAGTACGATAAATGTTAATCAAATATTAAACAAAAAAAAAAAAAACAAACTACTAAGCTACATTTTATCGTAAAAATTTGGAGAAATGGGAAAAAAAGAAGAAAATTAAAAGAAATTGTATAGTATTAGATTTAACTGATTACTACTATTGCTGTGACCCTCTTAAGTTCACTAAACGTATCTTATCTCGACATTATATAATGAATTTTTTAAGATTTTAAAAAAAAAATCCTTAAAGGCCCCAGGCATTCGTTTTTTTTTCTTTTGTATTCCTTTTTATATTTTGTTTGTCGTTTTAGTACTAGGTTTTTTCAAGTATACTCAAATCGATCAATCTCGATCTATCTATATAAATTTTTTTATTATTTAAATGAAGGTTTTTAGTATAAATTTAATATATGACTTTATGCCAAGTCTCAAACAAAACGAAAAGAAAAGAAAAGCAAGCAAAAAAAAAAAAAAAAGGTTCATTATACTCAACTGGCTGGCTAATCGCGCTATAGCCAACTCTGTCAATCAAGTTTATGACTTCTAATGACAATTCACATTTCTATTGTATTTGGTTTTAGCTCTTTTTGTTTGTTGTTGTTGTAATTTTGCTGTTGCTGTTGCTGCTGCTGTTTTTATCGTGCGTCTGTCATCAATAAATTAACTCGATACAAAAATGCCAACACGCGATTGAGCACCAAAGCTATATACTATATATATATATATATCTATACATTATAGATATATACAAGACAAATCAGAAAAAAAAGCTTAAATGAGCTGCAATTTTTTATTGCATTCGTCGTTGTCATTTCACCTTTGTGCCTTTGGCTTGCTTTTAGCTACAGAATCGGAAATCGTTGACTGGAAAAATGCACACAAAGCACCAAGCAACTGAGCAACTGAACAACTGAACAACTGAACAACTGAGCAACTGTGGAGAGACAAATGTCATTTTCTTGCAACGAAAACTTAATTTCATTTTATTTATTTAGCCATGACAGCCAAAAACGGTTCAATGTTTCGTATTTTACAACATTATTTAATATTGACTGGTATCGGTATTCAGTATCGGTAGCATTCGTTATATTGGCCATGTTATAGTGCCAAAGTGCATCCCTCTCTCCCATTCTTCCCTTACTTATCCTCTGTGCTCTGTATGCTCTGTTTCTATATATTGTCAGTAGTTTTTGCCCTGCCGTGACTTTTATGCGCAATTGCTCGCTAATGGCCCGGCAGCCGTCGATGTCATCCGTTAAGCGTAACGTCATTCACATCATCATCATCAACATTATCATCATCATCAACATCATTATCATCATCGACATCATTGGCAGTGGCATTGGCATTGCCATTGCCATCTCAAGTCATTCGATTGCCATCGGGCAAGTTGCATTTTTCACTTGGCCTGTCAACAGGGCAAACACATAAAAGAAACAGCTAAGCGACCAGGAAAAACGAGAGGAGCTTTTAAATATATTCCCCTGATTACAGAAAAGGAACAAATATCACTATCTTTTGAAATCTTTGTCCGATGTTCGATCATTTCTATAGGTTTTTACAGTGTTTTTAGCATCGTGAAAAGTTATTAGTTAGTTAAAGGATAAGCAATGAGCTACAAATTTCAGATATATCATTTTCTAATATATAAAGTGAATATTAATAAAGTTTTATACTACGAAAAACTGAAATAATAATAATTAATAAAAAAAAATAAATAAAATCAAATAAATAAAATATTTTAACTTTAGTTACTGCAGTTATTAAAAAATTTTAAATCAACAGTTCGATATCTCATTCTTCATTTATTCAATTAAAAGTCAATTATCGGAAAAGTTATATGTTTAATACATAGTTACTTATATATGTATGTGAAAAGTTCTAAAAAAAATTTTTTTGTTTCTAACAATTCTATTAGGGATCGTTCAAATGTTACATAACCTTCTAAACGAAGGGACAATGGGGGATAAAAACAATCACAATCTGTTACAAAAGAGAAAAGTAGTAAATAAAAGTCACAAAAGTTGTATTATTTAATATATTTAAGGCACATATGGATGTTTGTTTTAAAGGTGTTATAATTCTCAACTTGTTATGGCTGAGAAAAAATGCCATCATACACAAAAGATAAAATATTTATTTATCTATTTAATCTTCAATTAATTAAAACAATTTCCATATAAATTATAATAAAAAATTGTTTTTATAACTGAGAAGAAATATTAAAAAAATTTTAAAAAAATACAAGAATACAAAAATTAACTTAAAATGAAAAAAAAATTTCATTAATTATACTTATATATAAATCTGCTCTCGCAGAGTGGCCAATAAATAGCATTCTTGGCCAACTTCCAGACGAACTTACAGACTACACGTCCATCATGGAATGTGGTGGGCGGAATGAGTAATGGGAATGGGTTGGGTGATGATGATGTGAGAGAAGACGAGTGAGTTGGTAAGGTAAATTCTGTTGCTGGTGGGTAAAAATGATTTAGTTTATCCCACTACCTGAGTTTTGCGATTTAACGTTGATTGAATGGCTTGCGGTAGACGACTGCTTGCTAACTTCACTTTCTCATCTACTACTCTTTTATTCAATATATATATATATGTATACGTATATATGTATCATTCTTTCCTTCTTTTTTGTGGGTGTTGTCACTGTCCTCTATGCAGAGTTTGATTATTCTCTAGCTAGCTAGCTAGCTAAGCTAAGCTAATGTACCTACCATTCTCTTTGAATTTAGCCTGTTCTTTTATGATCTCACTATCACCTTAGCTACCTTACATCTCAACTCAACTGAACTACTTTGCCGCATTGTCGGTCGTAGGAAACTTCCCTTGAATCGTTGCCATAAAATCTTAATATATGAAATTAAGCTGTCATAAATTTGCTTTAATGCGCTTTAATTTAATTGCCAGCCAGGAAAGAAAACTGCAATGAAAATAAAATGGGGGGCAGGACTCGGCAAATACCGTGTGCGTGCGTGCGTTCAGGCAGCAGCAGGTGTCGCTGAAACCTGAAATAGCAGTTAAAGGAGCCATACCAAATTGTAGTATGAGTTCCATTCCACATCGCTCCCCACACACACACACACACACACACACACAGTGCAATGTGGCTGAATTTCTAGCACTATTGCACTACTGCACATCACTTTATTTCATTCTCAACTTTACTCTTCGAGTGCATTATTTTCAAGGCGCCAAGGTAGATTATTAAAATAAATTGGTGAAGAGAAGAAGAGCGCACTTTCTAAATTTGTCGCATGAAAAATTGAAATTTTAATGTCAGAGTTGGCCCTATCCCTACCCTGCTTTACCACCAACCGTCCTCCTTCCTCATCATATGCTTCTTTTTCTAATTAGAATTTCTCTCAAATCTTCATTAATAAACCAAGTGAAAGGAATTAATTTTGAAAATAGTTTTTGTTGTGCCCCAAACATTTTGGGTAATTTTTCAGTGACAATCTAAGCATTAGGAGGGACCACAACTAGAGGGCGATTGTATGTACATACATGCATATTGTTAAAGATTTATGAATGCAAACCGAAACGAAAATAGTGATGGTAGCGGAAGGGATGGTGGTAGCGAGGGGAGCGAGGGGTGGCAAGTCAGGCCAAAAAGGGGAGAAGAGTGTGTGTAGTATTGGAGGCCAGGGCACGCTTCAGCGCGCTCCATACCAAATAATTAAGTGTCAGCTATGGTTTTTGACTTTACAAATTCCAATCAGTACATAGAGAGGAGGGAGGCGGTTCCCTCAAGTATCCAATGCTTAAGCGAAGCTAGTTGGCTTATTATGTCCCATAGATCAATTCCATGATTTATGATGACGAGCCACAAATGCTGCCACTAGTATAAGCGAGTTCCTTTTAGAATATATGTAGAGTTTTCATTTAACATTTGAATAAAATGGCACGTGTTTTGTTCTTTAATTCATATTGCTTTTGCTACCTACTGTACATTTGACCAGCAAATCCGTAATGTTTTTCTTTCTCTTCCATGGCTTGCTTAAAAATAATTATGAAAATATTTCAAGAATTTTTCTTATATTAAATAATTATTCTCCCTACATTTTGCTTAACAATGTTGCCTTTGTTTTTTTTTTTGTTTGTGTTTTTTTTTTTTTGAACTCTTTGGTAAGACATTTTGGCACCCAATTATTCTCATTTCTCATCCATAGCATCATTTTACATCTCATTATAACGAAGCCTTTCACCTACTGACCAAAAACCAATTGCAATCAACACGCAAAATGCTTTAAAACGAACAAATAACACGAAACCAAAGCAAACCATGAAACCTCAAACCAAAAACCCAATTCAATCCAACGGAAAATCCACAAAAATTACCATTTTGACCGCAGACAAATTAGTGTTATTAACACTTTTTTTTTTTTATATATGTATATATATTTTTATTTTGTTTCCTTCTGTATTTTGTTGCACCTTTTCCTCCTACCTGTACCCGTTTTGCTTCTGCTTCTTCGTCCACCTACTTTTTGGTTGTATTTATGGGCAATGGCAGAAACATTTTTCACGCTTCAGCCACGCTTCAGTCGTTGTCATTGCCGAATCTCCTCCAAGAGTCATCACATTTTAATGCTCGCAAAAAAAACAAAAAAAGCAAAAAAAAATCAAACGAAAATAAAAACAAAAATCGTAAAAATCTGCAACTGCAACACGCCCTGACCGCAGGTTTTAATATACCTCCCCCCATCTCTGCCCCTCCCATCATTCCATTCAATTGTTGAGCTTCTCTTTTTGTCTGGTTGTTTGTTTGTTTATTTGTTTGCTCTGCGAAAACAAACAACAATAATACCGCATAATACCCGGGGAGCCTCACAATCCTCCATACCCCCCACCACCACCCCTACCCCCATCAACCATTGACCAGCATATCCGAAAAAAATATACATACATATATATATATCCATTAAAAATGCGTTGCATTTTGATACTTTGATTAAAAGAATATATCAGCTATTGCATGTTATTTGAATGGATCTGTAATCAAAGTATATTGTATAGTATATATTCCTGATTTGTCTGATTAACTAAGCAACTAAGCAAATTAAAAGGTTTAATTAAGCCTTATTTTGAAATGTTCTTATTCATCAAGTAAAAAGGATTTTCATATTATATGTATATTTCTAATTGGAATATAAATTATTAGAAAACAAAAACAAAATTTTAAAAAGAAAATTTTAATTTATTCAAATTAAAATTTTTTAAAAAATTATTCAATTAATTAGCTAAGAAATTAACCCCTCGTTTGGTTTGTCTAGCCTCTAAAAATATATATATATTTAATTAAATAAAAATCTTTCAATATAAAAATCATCAAATCGATTAGCTTTAAATTATATATTTTGTTTAAATTACATATTTTATTTAAATTAAAATTTCTGTAAAAATATATCAATGAATTGTTATTCATAAGAGTATAGAAACT
This sequence comes from Drosophila sturtevanti, assembly GCA_018150375.1. Classification (NCBI taxonomy): domain Eukaryota; kingdom Metazoa; phylum Arthropoda; class Insecta; order Diptera; family Drosophilidae; genus Drosophila; species Drosophila sturtevanti. The sequence goes on along the minus strand of JAECWJ010000688.1, from coordinate 2,965,278 downwards.
TCGGCTTGTTTAATGTAAATTTTGATAACTGATTTTTCCTTCTTTTATCTTCTCTTTTTTTTTTTTTGGCTTGGACATTGTGGCAAGGTGTTTCGTTGGGTTTCATTTGACTTTTTGCCTCTTACACCAATGGCTAGAGGGAAGATTTAAAATTTTGAAGCAGGAGAGCAAATGGAAAATAACAAAGATTAAAAAAGAAAATAACATGAAGCGTTAATAAATCCTTGCATTTGACTGATGGAATTATAATCCAAATATTGCTGAAAATACATTTTTTTGTCCTTTTGGGAATTTTTAGTAAAAGAATATAAAATATGTATATATAAATTCAAATTCAATATATAAATATATGGCATAACTTATCTATATTCAAGAAGTAATGCTGTAGTTAAATCTACAGGAGATTTCATATTTAAATAATACGTTTTTTTTTTGCTTTAGATAACTTTTTGAGCATATCTCGCTGAGGTCTGCTGCTACTGTTGCCTTTTGCATAATACTTTAATACATTAACCAGTAGCTGTTGCAATTTTAACCTTTTTTTTATTTTTGTTTGTTGCTTTTTTTTTCTTTCTTTCTTCTTTTGCAATTTTCATAATGATGCAGTCGAACGAACGATCCGATCCAATGAACAAAACGAAGTAACTTACATTCGACAGTACCAAAAATCGCAGCTAATTAACTTAATTAGTTTTATTTAAAGTATGTATATAAAATACCCTACAGGTTACTACCGAATTACGATATCTACTTTGGTATTTTTTAAATCGTGTTGTGCCACAACAACCCTCAATTTTTAACGCCCACTTTGTTTATATAGCCTAATTGCAAAGTTTTGTCTTCGCTTTCATCAGTATCTTCAATTTGAATTTCGAGTGCTATTTCACTTTTAGTTGTCAAATTCAAGGTTGGTTGTTTTTTTTTTTGTTATTGTTGTTGTTGTTGTCTAGATTTTGCATAAACAAGCAAAAATTTTGTTTGTGGCATGCCAACGACAGATGGATGAGAAGCATGGCTAATATCCATTGCCTGATTGCCCTGCCCCAATCGTCTGTCTGACACTCTTGAGTGTCTTTTGCTTTTGACAATAAACGATATGAGAGATAACAAAGGTCGTTGTTGTTGTTATTGTTGTTGTTGTTGTATGTCACTGACAGTGGCAACTTTTCAAGTGATTTTGCTATTTGTTTATCTCAATTTTCACACTAATTGCCCAGCGCTACACAAAGAGCTATTTGATATTGTTTCATTATTGAATATTAACAAAAGTGAATTTCACTGCGTAATTATTTATACAATTTCTATGAATGAAAATAAGAGAAACTTTTCATAATTGATATTTGATATAGTCGTACTTATATCTTGGTATAAGTAAAATAAAATACATAAAAAATGGAAATTAAATCAACAACTAAATTAAACGAACATTTTATGGAGGAGAAAGAAACTTTAGTGACTCTAAATAAAATTTAAAGTATTTTCAAATATGTTATTTCTTTGACAAATAAATTATGAGATAAATTTGATTATAAATACACCAATTGCACCTTTTTTTTTACTTAAAATAAAGATTTTTTTACTTACCATCCTCTCCTTTAAAATTTGTATACTTTTTATATATTATAAATATGTATTTATCATAAAACATTATTATAAGAATATTCTGTTAGGCTTTTAATCCAAAAAAAAAGAAAAAACAAAAGCAAAGGTGAGAGAAGCGCGAGAAAACTCAAAAAGAAGATTGAGAAAATTAACTAATGATTTAAATAGTTAGTAAAAAAATAGTTAGTTTAAATAGTTTAGTTAAAATTTAAATTAACCAGTAATAATTTAATCAAAATGCATTTTTTTTTATACTAAATTAGTTTACTTTGAACTTGAATAAACTAAATTTTAAGAGAAATGCAATCGGAAAACTTGGATTTTCTCCCAAAAATTGTTTTTTTTCTTTAGTTTAAAAAATACATGAAAATTAAAGAAGAAATTTGAATAGGAGAAAAAGATTTTTGAAAACCATTTACGATATGTTTACAAGTTAGCTAGATATATGTAGGTATACTACATAGAACAAAAATATTTTGAAGAAAAATTCATTAAAGAAAGTTTTCAGTAAGACCAAATAAAAAATTCTAAGGCCAAAGGGAGATGAAATCCAAGTAGACTCAATTATCTAAAACTAGAAAACTTTGCCTTCTAATGATTTCCAATTTTCTTTTAATAATTCTTGTACAAGTTGTAATAATAAAAACAAAAAGGCGACCCTTTTTTTTCTTTGACCCTTTAAGTACATACAATTTAGCTTTTTAAAACCAATTTTTGATATTTCCCTGAAGAATGGTTAATTATTTTGAAATTTAAAAAAAGAGAAAGAGAGAGAGGGAGAGAAAAAGTTTATTACACCAAGCTTATGTCATTAAATTCTAATTCCATTTCTTGCAACACAATTCGGTGTCTTCTCAGATGTATTAAACAAGCGCCAGTTAATTGCCACTTGCGCCTAGACATATGTACGTAAGTAGAAGAGCTACAAAAACAACAACAAAAAGAAAACCCAAATGGAAAGGCAAAAAAAAAAATAAGAAAAAATAAGAAAAAAAAAAAAGAACCAAAAGAAACGCAAAACCCAATCTTGAATCTCTCATTGCCCAGACGACGACGCATGTCGCGACGATCGTCTCCAAAGTCAAGTCATCCAACAGCTGGTGTGATCGGTTGGATTCTCTTTGGTTTTGGGTCTAAGATGTCTGCGGTTAATCGTGCCTCGTCTTTATATATGTTAATGGCACTTTACCCGAGAGGAGTCTTTGCCTGTACTTAATTTTCAACCATTCTTTCTCTATCTCTCTCTCTGTCTCTCTCTCTCTCTTTGTGTGTGTCTTTTAACTAATTTACTTTAATTTGGCTTCTATTTCTGGTTGTTCGTGATTTGCAGCAATTTGGTAAAGTGTCTAGTGAGGTTCTAATGTTATGACCGGGGCCACACCGTGGCCAATACACACACACACACACACACACTAATGCATTTTGTGGCCGATAAGAAGAAATTGTTTATAATGAGGTTCTGCGGTCTGGTCCTCAATTTAGTTTATTTAATTGTTGAAAGGGGCCACTGGATTTACGCTAAGCATAATCCGCCGTTTGCTTCTGTTTTCCTTTCCTTCAGGTAATGTAATAAGTAAGTATTACTCCCTTCCTAATGGTTTTCACCATTTTCTTTTCTATTTTCAGCCAGCTAATGCCTAACTAATTGAGTAATTTTCATCTGACTGGTATCAATCATTTGTAAGTTATATACAATACATGGATTGACCAACCGAACCCTTTTCCTTCTCTCGCACACACTCACACACACACAAACACAACTCGTTTGGCAAGTTGGTTTCCTTCTTAACTATATTGTTAAACCCCCTTGACTATATCCTGGGCATCATCATCATCTTATCCTTCAGCTGGGCATTGCAAATTTCCCAAAAGGCGCTTAACTTTACGCTTTATTGTTACAAATTTGTTGGCAAACGGCAATTGTATCCCTTTTTTCTGCCGCACCACCCCCTCCCTCCCTTCCTCTATCTGAATAATACAGCTTCCCAGACAGGATGGCAATTCCTTTGGGCGACATGCTTTCACTTCTTAAACTGGCAATCAATCATTCGCCTGACTTCCTCACATCCTTTTCTTTTCTCTTATCGGTTGCTATTTCTTTTTTTTTTTTTTTTCCTTTTTTCCTTTCATCGTTTTTGGTTTGGTTTGTCTGGATAATCCAGTATTGTCCGAACAGTTGGTAAATAAATGTGACTATAAATCGAAAAATTATAAACGCTTAGCGCTTGACCACCATTTCAACATCATTTCCCCTCAATGCCGTCAACCCCCCCTCAGGCAAATTGAAAGGGAGAAACACGAAGTGAAAATGCTCTTACTTTGGCATTAACAACATTAACAATTCTATATTCGATTAATAGATTGAATCAATATTTATATATATATATATATATATATATATATATATATAAACTAATCAAATCAATATAAACAACATTTTTAACATTATTTTATCTGGTTTTTAGAGTTAATTTTACTTATACACACTTAATTGTTGGTAATAAGCAAACGTTATCAATTATTTAATATACCCAATTTCAATTTTCATCCATCTGGAGATAATGGTTACCATGTCGATTAATGTTAACCCAAAAAAAAAAACCAACTGTCCTTTAAGCCTTTAACAAATCCAATTGCGGCCATGCTCTCTTGGCTTACCAAATTCACTCAATTCAATTGAGAGAGTTGGCTGGACCTCTTTTGGCCATTTGCGATGAAATTGGTATAAATTTATGCATTTATTTTGACAAGCGGCATGATTTATTAACCGTAAGTAATTTGTAAATTTAACAAAAACAAAAAAAAAACTGCAGGAAAAGAAAAAATAAGAAAAACAGAAGAACTGACTGAGAATGGACACCCCATTCCAAGTGGCTTGTTGTTTTTTCTCTCTCTCTATCTCTCTCTGTGTGTGTGTGTGTGTTTTTTTTTTTTTTGCGCCCTTATCACTTGAAGGGTAGAGTTCCACATTTTTTTCTTCTTCTTCTTTTTATTTTTTTAAATTTATTTGCATTGACGCATTTGTAACCGCAACGAATTTGTTTGTAATAAAAATGTAAATGCCATCGGACGCCACTTCAAGACGAGTTTCTGTGGCCAAGAAAAGGAAAGCAAAAAAAAAAAAAAAAGAATAGGAAAAAAACGAGTTGAAGTTGAAGTCAAAGTTGGAGAGAAAGAAAATGAAATACGACCGCAAACTGACACTTGAGGATGGACATGGGGCGAATGTGTTGTGAGTGGAGTGCGTAACCGTAACCGTAACCCCTTTTCGGTTGACCAGCGCACCACCAATCAGGATTGGGTTTACGTTTTTGGGATTGCTATTGCAGTTGGATTTGATGAGGAGGAGAAGGAGGAGGAGGAGGAGGAGGAGGTGAAATAAAGGTATGCCTTTGGTTTGTTTTTTTTTTTTTGTATCTGGTTTGGCAGGTTGGCAGCGGGCAGGCAATTGCAGGGTTTGACCCGCTTGGCTTTTAACAGTGGGTTTCTATATCTATATATATATATATATATATATATACGTTTGCGTATGTGTGTGTATTTGGATAGCCTTTGCCTTTAGTTTTCTTTCTTTCAGAGTTAATAATAAATGGTTTGCTCATATATCATCAGTTTGTATTTGATTTATGAGAAATGTAAATACAATGCAAAGCAACAGCAGCCACTTGAAATGAAAATGAAATACAAATAGAAATAGATACTGAGCTACGCATATATTAAATTAATTTGTTTTAAATTATGGAATATTAAATGAAATCGATTTCGATACGGATTTAACACAGCAGGCTAACTGATTTCAAATCTAATAATTACGAAGAAAAATCAATGCCATTGGAACTTTTGGAAATTCAAATATTATAATGGCAAATTATCCAAATGATTGGGAATTATAAGAATACTTTTTATTATACATTTATCATAGAGAATGTTATTAATTTATTAGTAATTGTTATTATTTAAGCTGGCTTTCACATTATAATAATCTAAATATTCAACTTATAAATTGAGTACTTAAAAAATATATGAATATATATTTGTATGTATATAATATTATATAAGATATTAGAACTTAATTTCGACGAGAAGCTCTTCTAAGTAAAAATCTATCGTAAATTATTCATTTGTTTGATGCTCCTGACAAACTTTGACGTCCATTAAGATCTCAAATTTCCTCTTATCAATGAGGAAATACAAGAAAGCGCTGAAAGATATTTAAATAGGCTCAATGACCACAGCAATTTCTAGTTTTGGGACAATACAAATATCAGCCGACGGCGCTTAAAAAGATTTCACGTTCAGGATTTGCCAAATAGACAGTAGATTTAGTTATTAATATGTAAATATATAAATATATATGGATTGATCTTATTGGAGTTTAAACCATCCGATTATCGTTAGTTATTATTAATAGATTTGCTTATTCTTAGTACAAGACAGATTGCAAATAAAAAAAAAAATACAAAAAATTTCTTTCTCATTTGAATTTAAGTTGTATATGAACAATTCAACTAATTATCAGTTTTTATGATCGCCAATTATATATGTATTAAAAACATTGTTCAAATATCAATAGTTATCTGTATAGTCCGTAGCCCTATTTGTATCGATTATTACCCAACTGGAATCTATCGATAGATCTAAGAATGTAACTCTATGATTAAGCTTCCTCTCTCCCTGGTAAAATGTCAAAGCGCGGTGCTTGGACATAATAAAAGAAAAATTTCTTTTACAAATCTGCCAAAATTAACCGATCTTCAACAAACATATAAATATCGTTAGAAAATAGTATATAGAAGCACTTTAATAATTTAAAAGCATTTTAAATATATTCAATATATGTAAATACATATTTCAATTTTTTAAATTTATTAAAAATTATTTGAAAAAAAAAATTGTTTCAAAATAGAATTAGAACAATATTTCAATACAAAAATAACCTTAATACCGATTTTATACCCTTCCTAGAATATGCTATATGCCATCTAAAAATCCCTAAGAAATATATTCTAGAGATTATATGCATACATACATATGTACATATTTATACATACATATATACATACATGTACATATATGGTTGATAGGGCTCCCCTAAACTTGAAAATCGTGGACCAATATCAAATGCGCTAATTAAAACGCTGCTGGGGAGCATTTCGTTTGGCGGCCACCCCCCATTCTCTCATTCAGCCATTAAAACCAAACCAAATTTTGAAAAGAAACAACAAACAGGAACAAAAAAAAAATATAAAGTACACAAAACCAAACACCTCATTTACACAGCGAAATCCCCCCTTTTCATCCTCTCCTCCCTCATATTGCCCATGCCCGGTTCAAGTGGGGTCGCCACCTCTCCTCCCCTTCACTTCCCACTCCTTCCCTTGAGCAAATGTGTTCTCAGTTTCTGTTTTTTTTTTGTGTATTTTTTTCTCCCCTTTCTCCCTTTTCTGATTGTGTGTGAGTTTTTCTTCTCATTTGCTAAGGTGACGCCTTTTATTGCTCCATTTGTTGTTATTTTTAGATGGCAAAAATGAAAAATCAACCAAAAAAAAAAAAAAAAAACCACACACACACATACACACACTTTTTAGATATGTATATATGCATACAGAGGAAGAAAAAATATTTTCAAATAAATTGAGAGATGCGGCGACTGCGGCTGCGGCTTGTGGCAATGTCTGCGGCTGTCTACACCCGCATTTTTTATGCTGTCTTCAAGTGACTTATTTGAATTTTGTTATCTTAGCTTAAAAACAATGAAATATGTTAATAATTAATTAGCTTCTCGTTTTTTGTTTTTTTTTTTTTTAACAAATTTACATGATAATTTTTTCCAGCTGTTGAAATTTTTTTTTTTTTTGTTAAATATAAATGTAAATGTGTGGGTGGTGGAAAGAAATATGATAGAAATGAATGGTAGGGGGGAGACAAGTAACGATATTATCCAAGCAAAAAAAATCAAGACTAATTCCTATTAAATTTATATGCATTTTAATGGCCTAACCACACCCATTTAATTACCCTAAACAAAACACTTGAAATGCACTTAAAACAATAAATAAAATGTGGCCAACGGGTCGTCGCGCTGGGCCGAGCTAAACTATCGCAGCTACTTAATAAACAAATTTTCACAACACAGGAAGAGGAACAAAACAAAAAAAAAAACAACAAGGAAACGAAAGGAAAAAAGGGAAAATACACTTAGTACAATTTATGGGCCAAGGAGTGGCTTAGAGGACACCCACACATACACACACACACACCAAATATACAGCCGTTAGATAAGGGATAAGGCGAGGGCGTACTCTCAAACACACACACACATAAAAAAGATTAAGTGCCGGGACATCATCTAACATGGACGTGGTAAAAAAGGGAACGAACTAGAGGCTAAGGTTAAGAACTTTTTGTAAGTTAGTTAAAAAAAGGTCGAAATGGTTTACCCCTATTTTAATGTTAATAAATGTTTAAAATGTTCGCAAATCTGTATAGAAAAACTTAACGTAATTTTAGTTAAGACTAGTTGAAATATCATATTATATTTTGATATAACTTTATTATATCTTGATTCTAATATCATATGTTAATATAAAATTCTTGCGTAAGCAGGGGATCTTGTATAGAACTTTAAGGAAAGGATATTTAAGCAGCTGAAAAGTCTTATTCCTTCCAAGATAAGAATTTAGTTCAAAGAAAAGATCCCTTCTTCCTTCAGGAAATTAGAGTATCATTTAAAGAATAGCTTTAGCTATGTAGGAGAATTCCCTTTTTAACTTTGAGAATGTAGAAGAACTTGGAATGGAATGGAATTTAAAATAAAACGAATTTTTAGCTGCTTCGATAAAATTACTTAAATCGATTTATTCAATTTTCTTCAGATTTCCATTCATTAAATTTAGCTTCCTTTTTTTTATTTGGAAACTAAATTCCTCTAGTAGCCCCTTTGGTAAACAAAATACCGACTACACCCATGATAGGCAACCACCTGAAGTTGGGCAAATGTGTGTGCGTGTGTGTGTGTGTGTGGTAGGTAAGCCAAGCGAGTAATAATTATATTTTTATTGGACATTTATTGCCCAAAAAATGGGCAACATTTTAATCAAATTGTTTAGCGTGTGAGAGAGGGGGGCGAAAAAAAAGAAAAAGGAAAAGGGGGAAGAGAAAGTAGGTGGAGGGGAGCTACACACATATCTAAAGCTAATTTATATTCTTTTAGAAATGTGGGAAATCAACTTTGCCGCCTGCAAAGGAATGCAAACAATGACCCAAACAATGAATTGCTTTTTGGGAAATTATTTATCGAACAAACAAATTCCCTTTTTGACCAAACACACATACATATACACATCCTTACAATAATTTGCGCTCCAAAAAGAAAAGAAAAGAAAAGAAGAACCAAAATGAAAATCAAATGTAATTCAATACAAGAAAAGACATCGGCAGCAGCAGCAATTTTTGTTTGGAAATGAGCCGCCGGCAAACCAAAATCAAGTAGAAGGAATCTCAAGCAGTGGCAGGCAATGAGTAAGTGACTTTTTGGTTTTTCTGTTTCGCTCCGAATCAATAGATAAAACCACACAAAATAAATAAATAAATAAATCGCTCTGCTAATTAAAGGCTATGTTGATGGCGGCGCATGTGTTTCATGTGCCAACCCAACCCAACTAACACAGGGTAAACACTTTGTGTCTTCTTCATTTCACTCCCCCCCCCTCCTCTCTCTCTCCATCTCTCTTTCTCTCACTCGCCTTTAATTCTTATGCTCATGCACATTTCCCCCCATTCCTAAACCCCTTGGAAAATGAATGCAGAAGAAAAGAAAATTCAATTGAAAGAAAGCGACACACAAAATGACATGAGTGGCAACAGGAAAGGGAAGAAGCATTAGGTATTTTCCCCCCCTACCTCCCCTCCCTTCTTTTTTTCAGTTGAAAAGAATGAATTTTAAATACTCTTTTGCAATCAAATCGAATAGTTCAACGTATATATATATATATATATATATATATAGGTTGTCTAAATTGTTATTTTTTAACCACATTATTTTTTTTCTTCTTTGGCAATAGATAAAAAATCGTTATATCGTCATAAACTGGTTATTCTATATAGTTATATATGTACTTACCAAGATTAAAGATCAAATTAATATGCCTATAAATATATAAGTGTGGTCATTATTATTTTAGTTGCATTATTTTATGTTTAACTAGTTTAAGTATCTGTAAAATATAGCATGTAATTTTAGTGGCATTATTTAATGTTTGTTAACTCTTGTTTAACTATCTCTTAGATATACTTTTTTATTTATACTTATTATTAACTATTTAGTTATCTATTATCTATCTATACTATTTGAATATCTCTAGTTACAATATCTTTTAATGATAAATTAGCAAGAAATTCCTATCCCAGATTTTGTATTTACTTTGATTTAATATCTTTTAATATATTTAAAAAAATATATATGCACATTTTAATTTAAAATCTAAACCTAAATCTTCTAAATCCCAATAAATAAATAGAATAATAATTAAATTTGCCCATTTAAATTTAAAATCTAAACCTAAATCTTCTAAATCCCATATACCCCACATATATATAGAGAACATATTAGGAAAACTGAGTTTGAGTTTAGCATAGACATAGGACCAAACCAAATTGTTGGACGACCCCCTGGTGCGTTTTTATATAGAAAAAGTTTTTACTTTGATGTCTTGTATATATATATATATATATATATGTGTGTGTATATAGAGATGTGTCAGTCAGTCAGTCAGTCAGTTGAGTCCGCTGTTTAGTCGTGGGGTTATGCTCCATTCCATTGCAAGAACGGCGGCAAGTGTTAAACTGCATTTTTTCTTTTTTTTGTTGTTGGGGACGAAAGGGTGAAACTTTGACTAGAAATTTCATTTGATGCTCTCTCTCGCTCTTTCTCTCTCTGTCTGAGAATTGCCATGCAATCAGGTGCTGACAGCAGCAGCAGCAACTTCTCAACTTGTATACTCAAATTCGATCTGGTATAATATTACCTTAAACCATTTGTCTGTAAAACTGAAATATGCTGCTTAACGTTGCCTCCTGACAATTGACATATGCAATCGGAGTAACTCACTTAGAACAGACCATCTTCTTCTTCTTCTTTATCTATGTATTTCTCATGTCTTTTGCCACACCACCACCCCCTCTCCCCCTCCCACACCGCGTGGTAAAATTGCATTTCGTCAAAGCATTTTTGTGGCTGTCATTGACACAAACAAAGACATACCATAAAACCCTATAACCCTGCCCTACCCTCCCCCTCCCCACCAATCCCCTCCCCTCACCACTTTATTTTTCAAAACGAATGACTCACAATAAGCTTTGACAGCCTGTCAATATGTAGATTGTTCAGTTATACGCACGATTTGGCGAAAAAGAATCTCAAGTTCAAGTGTCTCAGTTGTCTTACGATTTCGGCTTTGACTTTTTGTATGGGGTGTGGGGTGTGGGGTATGGGGTATGCAGAATGGAAAAATGGAAGGGAAAGAGGGGGGATCAAAGCGAAATCTCTTGTAAGCACTTTAAGTCTTTTAATGGAATTTATGAGCATAAAACTTTATGGAAATGGTTTTCAAGTAGTTTTAGCTTACACAAAAAAAAAAAAAAAAAACGAATAAGTTTCCATAACATTCCCATTCTCAATGCCAAAGTCAATGCCAAAAGTATTAGAAACTGAAAATTGATGACAACATAAACTCAAGTATAAAAATTGTCAATTAATTGCAAATGGACATTTAGCAATGAGAACAATTAATTATCACAGATTTTTGATATTAAAAGGTTTTGTAAAAACAAAAAAAATATATATATATATATAAAATATGACTCAACAAATAATGGAAGAAATTTAAGATATAAATGTTAACATTTAACATTTAAAATCAAGCCAAAATAGATATTAAGCCCTTTTACCTATAAAAGCGATTTCTATGCAATATAATTTGAAAATTTGTAATAGTTAAGAAATTGATATTTTTTTTAAGATTATATTAGAAAACTTCCAATTTGTTTATAACATAATTAATTTTTTCTTTATTAAACTAATAACTTTTAATTTTGTTAAATATAAACTTTTTAGCTGTCGGAGAAAATATATAAAAATAAATTTAAATTATCAAAAACTGATCGCCAAAGAAAATTTTATTGAAAATCTTTATCCTTGTTTCAAGCGTAAATTTTTGTTTATTTATTTAGCTTAAAAATGTTGAACCAAATGTTAACTAATAGATCCACCAGGCTTTGTTCTTTTTAAGGTGAAAAAGTATAAATAATTAAAGTATACGAAGGGAAAGGTTTGACCTTTTAGCTAATAGATTATGAATTCTCTTAGTTTTGTAAACTTTTAAAAGTTAAATTAAAATTGTATATAAATTTTTGATCAATTTTGTATTTGTCGATAAAATTGGAATGGAACTATTGAAAAGAATTTATTAGTTTATTAAATTAGAAAATTTATTTTGTGGCAATATATTTATTTATTTATTTACAGGTTTGTGTTTTTTTAAATATTCTAGGATTTTCAGTATGTTAGGGGAGGTATGGGGTTTGAAATGCATTGCAGTGGGTTAGTATTCTGGATTATTTCGTGTGTCTTTGTGTTTTCAAGAAGTTGCAGGTGTAGGATTATGTGTTCTATTGAAATGTTTTGCTTGCAGTAAGGACATGTGCTGGGAGTGCGATCGAAATAAGATTTGTGGGTGATTTTTGTGTGACCGAATCTAAGTCTTAGTATTTTAACTTGATCTTTACGTATTAGCGAATGTTGTGTTAGGTGATTGTTTTTAAATTGGTGGTAGTTTTTATATTTCTTGTAATTAATGCTTTGGTACCAGGAGGAGGTATCTGAAAAATGTGTTTATAATTTTAAATGGTTTGTTCTTTTAATGTATTTCAGTATGTCTGTGTTTATGTTGTGGTTGTGGCAATATAAAAAGGATCTTTTTTTTATTTATTTAAATTTAAGCGCTGAATCGATTCTTGCAAAATTCGTATCATAACAATGCAATTGAGTAATTTGAAGAGAACCAAACTTCTTAGTATAACTAAGGGGAATTAGCATTATTTACGGTGTTGATGTTTTTGGCAAAGCCCAATCTTTTTAGCCGTCTCAGGGGCCTGGCGGGGAGTAGTCGCCTTGCTAGGATACTACAGTGCCTATTAAGGCGGTCTCTATACCTACTGGTGTGCCTATTAATCTGCTCATCCACTGTATGTAAATTGAGATCCCGGTGTAGTGTGGAGCCACGCACATACCAAGGACAGTTTGTTATTTGGCGCACAACGCGATTTTGGAGCACCTGTAATTTTTTGTAATTGGATTTAGCTGCAATTCCCCAGATCTGCACACCATTTAGCCAGATCGGAGCGATGCAGTGTACGTAGACTGCCCTAAGCGACATAGTGCTTCTTCGGTTGATCAATAAAAAGGATCTATTATTGAAAATTCGCAACTGAATTTAAATGCTATAAAATTTAGTTAGTTTCTGGTTATTGAACAGTTGAATTTGAATTCGAATCGTTGATTTCAAAAAGTGAATACAACTAAATACAATTTATATCGTTCGTTTCTTAAGTTTGATATATGGTTATAATTGTTATTATCCGCAGACATAAGAGCTGCTTTAAGGATTTCCATTTTTTGTTCTATAGTTTATATAATATCAAATGCATATATGTACATATCTCTGTTTATTTATTGTAGAGTTCTTAACAATAATATGTTCGTGACAAATAATATGATAAAGGGTATCATAACCATAAGACTAATACTATATATATATATATATATATATATGCATACTGCTTCTTAACCCTTTTTTTTTCCCAACAAAGTTCACTCATTTGTAAAGCTCATGAATAAGCACGAAAAATCCCACAAAAAATGAATTAATCAAAGCAAATTGCGCATCCACAAAAGGGCAGGATAGATAGATAGATATATATAGAGAGTTGGAGAGTTGAAGAAAAGTAACCAAACAAGTCAAAAACTTCTGACAACACAAAACCAACATACAGAGTTGAAGGATTAATCATCTAATATAACACAAAACAAAACTTGAAATTCGTTTCGGTACTTGAGAAAAAAAGGTACGAAAAAAAAACAAGAGGAAAAAATCACTTTGCGAGCGACAGAGAGAGAGAGAGAGAGAGAGCGACTGAATGTCTGGCCTGTTTAGAAGATCTGGTCATTCTCAATCCTCCATCCTCCATCCTCCATCCTCCATCCTCGCCAAAGAAAACACAAAGTTTTTGGTCAAGGTGTTGACTGAAGACCTTTTATGGTACAAAAAAATAAAAATAATAATAATAAAGGAGAGAAAAAAAGGGTTACAAAATGGCAATTAATTGAAACATGAATTATTAACGCCACCCATTTTGTCCATTGTCCACTGAGATGACCAGGTAAATTTGAACGGATGCTGCAAAGACTTCACTGACTGACTTACTGACGGATGGATGACTAGATGGATGGATGGATGGATGGATGGATGTGTGTGTGAGTGGGGATGATGGCCGTGGCTGCTTTTGTTCTTGATTTATAAAACTTCATTAATCTTGCTGAATTCTATTTTAGTTTTTCCACAATATTCTTTTTTTTTTTCTTCTTCTTCTTCTTCTCTTTTCTTTCTTTTCTTTTATTGGATGTGAAGGAAAAAGCGCAACAAATGCTTTGGTGAACAAATTTCAATAAAACTTTTTTGAAGAAAACCAACCAAAAGACACGAAAAAAAAAAAAACAAAATCTTGTCAGTTAAATTTTTTCAAAGAAACATCGACTTGGCAATACCCTTTGCTAAATAAGTGTAAAAGTAATATGAATTAATAATTAATTTATTTAAATAATATCATTAAAACATAAGCAACTGAACACCATTTACATAAAATTATATATTTATATCGATAATAAAGCAATCATTATATAGACAGATTTATTGCTGTCTATCTATATAATGATTGCTTTTATTATCGATTTAAATATATAATTTTATGTTTGTATATAGTTTCCAAGTAAAGATATATATATGTATTCGTATACTCCCATACTATACATTTTATTTAAAGGGTATTTAAAGTTGCCTTTGCAAGTGGTCAAGTTTTATATGATTAATTAACAAATTATTCATTGCAATGGAAGGAGACTAGAAACATCAAATAGAAAGGACAAACGACAAGAGAGAGAGAGAGAATGAACGTGAGAAAATTAATTGAAACTATTTGAAAATTGAAATGACTCACAATAGATAATTACTATTAAAAAAAAAAAAAAGGGAAAAAAAACTAAAAAATAAAATAAAGAAAAGTTGGAAAATATGTAACCGTTAAAAGTGCATTACACTGCAGAAAATTGCAAAAAAAAAAAAAAGCGAAGCGAAAAACGAAAAAGGATACCAACTAACTGAGAATGTCAAGGATAATTGCACTTGCACAAAAAGGGTTATAAGGGGTTATGGGTTAAGGGTGACTAAGCGCGACCCGCCAGGTGGTAATTCAGGTAAGCCATTGACTAAAACCAACTAAACTGCTTGCTCTCGGTATTTACGTTAATTTCCAATGTGAAAGCACTTCGCTCTCCTTCTCTCTCTTCTGTGCGCTCATTAAGTTGAATGGCGAACGAACGGCAAAATGGTAAAATTAAAGGTAGTATGCAACATGCGGGCGTTTTGCCAGCAATTGGCAATTTTCGTTAATAGGACACATAGAGAAAGAGAAAGAGATAGAGGAGGGCGAGAGAGTGAGAGAGAGGGGGGTGGCGGTGTATAAGACAGGTAGGTAAGGTAACTTATTATTGTTGGAGAGGTTATTATCATAGTTTTGCCACTCAAAGTTTTGCGACAATTTATTTAATTGGATTTGTATGACATTTGTGTGTCTGTGTGTGTGTGTGTTAAATTGAGCATAAATTTCTTGCCAGTTTGACAGCGATCAAATTAACATAAAACAAAATAAAAACTAGAAAGGTGCACTAACTTCGGCCGTGACGAAGTTCGTATACCCTTGCAGATTTTCTCTATATAATTCCCCAGAAGCATTATTGTAAATTATATATACCGAATTTTCAAGTTCAAAATTTTGAGTTTGAGAGAAAAATTTTTTCATACAAAATTTTTTTTTTGTACCGATTGTTCCTATAGCAGCTATATGATATAGTCAACCGATTCTGATAAAACTTGATTGAAGTATTAAGAAGCATATTAAACTCACAAATATCATATTTCGTGGCATTCGGTTGAAAAACAACAGAGTTATTGAGGATAAACCTTATTCATGACCGATCGGTCCTATGGGAGCTATATGATATAGTCGTCCGATCGGCATGATTCCGAGATATACAATGCCTGCAGCAAAAATAATAGTACTTGGCGGAGAAGCTGTTGATCCAGACAGACGGACATGGTCATATCGACTCGTCTATTCATGCTGATCAAGAATATATATACTTTATATAGTCGGAAATGCTTCCTTCTGTGCGTTGCAAACTTCTGACCAAAATTAATATACCCTCTGCAAGGGTATAAAAACTGAACTATCGCATTTCGTCTGCGCATAGTGAAACTTTAAGAAGTTTTTTTCCGTTTTGGGCAAATTTCAAATGAATATGAAGATAATTCAATTTTTATTTCTCTTCAATATTGCATGATTGCATTCAAAGAAAAAAACTAAATATATATATATATATCTTCAACAACCATCAGCAGCAATCTCAACGTCATCGTCATCGTCATCGTCAACATTCTCATCCACATCATCTAACCGAATGCACTCAAGCATATAGCGCAATAAACACAGCCAAGCAATGACCACACATTTACAGCCTCCATCTCAGCCTTACAGTCTCCATCTCCCCCCCATTCACCCTCTCTCCTCCACTCTCTTACTCTTTTTGTGTCCAGGGGCATCCCAACAATGTGTCCAGCTTGCTATAAAAAAAAAGAAAAAAGAAAAGGAAACCGAAGAGAAGAGGAGAGAAGAGAAGAGGAGAGAAGAAAAAAAATGAACGCACACACTTCTTTGCTCAATCAAATGGAAATAATTGTGGTACGAGGACCAAGAAGGAGAAGAAATGCCACTGCCTGGCCACTGGTGGTCACTCTGGTGGTCACAACCCACACTTGAGGCCAGAGAGTTACATCCCATACCATATTACATATACGGGGACTAAGACTCAGCCATAACAGTCTCTGCCTATGCCTCTGCCTCTGCCTCTGCCTTAGCCTCACCTCCTCCTCCTCCTTCTCCTCATCAACAACAACATTTGTCGTCATCCGTTGCCTGCTGCACTCATTGAAGTGTTGATGCATCCCAGCGGCCTATTGATGTGGTGGACATCAAAACTCCATCCTGTTCCATTTTGTTCCTATTCCTCCCAGTTGCTCCAATGATTTCTTTATTGAGCCATTGTGCAAAAAGTACATAGTCTCCATCTCCATTGGGATCTGGTCATTGTAAGTATGTAGAATAGACTCAGCCAATTAGTTGGGCCAAAGTGGAAATGGAAATGGAAATAGAAATGGAAATGAAGCTGGGAGTTTATCAATCTGGTAGTTGGAGTTGCATTTTTGTTCCCCGATGTGAGTTCCTCTAAACAAAAGGGGATTTTGTGGTTAGTTAGTGGCCTGCCGAGCGAGCTTTACTTGAGCAAAAAAGGAGAGGGGGTAGGGCGAAAGTACAGGAAAAGGCATATGAGATTTATACCAGTTCATAGTGGAAAAGTATGGGAAAGTTTATGATGGGTTACAATGATTCTTAAATGAATATTAATCCTATTTAAAGTAATTAACAATTCAAAATTCATTAGATATGATATCTAGATAATATAATGATAAAGTTATGGTCATATATCTGGCAATATGTAGGTACTATAGTTTCCAATTGATAGCAGGTTAAATTACAAATTTTCTTGTTCAAGGATTTTGTTGCGACATAGTTTTAAGTAGATTCGCCCCTGTCTTCCGTTTGAATTTATATTTGCTCTCTCATGTGTTCGCTCTTCTGGCAATTAAATAAAGAAAATTTGGCAAAGGAGGAGAGCGGACGTGAGGGACAGAAAACACAAATGTAAGAAATTAATTTAAGAAAAATTAAATGTAATTAATGAAATTATTGAAGATTTCATACCAATACAATACGTTGGCAATAAGAAGTGAATAATTAATTAAGTGATAAAATTAATCTTCATTGCAGTAAGTATTCGCTCGAAGTAAATGTTTATCTCGAGGTGCAGACAGTTTGCTAACGAGCCAATAGATTTGTTTAAAATTTAATTAGGCAATGATCTACAAATAAATATTCGCAGTATCTATCTAGCCACAGTTCACTAATGTCATATTAAAGTCATTTAGATTATATTAAACTGACCATAAACAAATAGAAATCTTAATAATTAAATGTTAAGAAAATAAAACTATTTTTTATTTTCTTTAACTCTCAAATACTATTTCTTTCTATAATAACTATTCATGATTCCTTGAACTGATCTATTTACATTCTATTAAATCAATTCTCTTTTATATGTTACTTTTCCTTTTTTTTTTTTTGATTAAAAATAATTAGATGATTAACTTGTTTGATTTGTTTAACAATCAATCATAAATAGTTAACCAAAGAGAGAGTAAACATATTAATCTTTATCTCATTTGCTTGTATAATTAAGTTACCAAAATCAACACTTGCCACTTTTTGTGTAGTGTATTTTCTATACAACATTTCACAGTGGCATCCATCAAAGTCAATGGGCTAGATAAGATTCAATGTCAAACGATGATGCCCTATAGCATTTCCTGAATTTCATTCACCCACTTTCAAATCACTTGCTTTATCCACTGTCAACCCCTAACTCCTCATTACTTAAACCAAAAGTGCCCATACACCTTTCACTTATCCAAAAATGCAGTAGAGGAATGAAAGTAAGGGAAAGGAAAGGAAAGGAAGGGGAGAAAAATGTTCAGAAGCAATTACGCTTGGACACGGAAAAGACACACACAAACACATACACACACACACCCACTGAGATAGAAACTATACACACTCATCACATCTCAGGAATAAATATCTGGTTCAATAGTTTAATGAAATTATCAATATCCCAGCATAGGCTATCGTATCGTATGTGACTCATCACACACACACACACACACAGAGCATATAAACAGGGGCAGTCACACACACACACAGACACACACACATAATCACCTACTGATGTAAATACAATATTTTCAATATAACCACTTAACGCTTAAATCCAACCAAGACAACCCTCATCCAGAGAGCAGCAACAGCAACAACAACAACAACAACAACAACATCATCAGAGGGGTAACAAACTGGCCTTACCCACATAGAAAGTTAAGTTATATCTGCATGATGGGTACATCGTGTACTACTACGACTACTTACTACCTTCCTTCATACATCTACTACCCCTTGCCCCAACCCCAAAGATAAAAACAAGAAAGAAAATAGAAGACTGGCTAACTTCTGTCAAGCCAAATTTTAAATACCCTTAAAAATTGACATAACCATTAAAAATTTAATATAAAAATTCCACACAATTTTATTGGATATATAATGTACATATATTTTTTCTTGCTAATATAGTTAAACGATTTTCAATATAAGAAATTCAATATGCAAAATTCGTTATATTCCGATCTTTTCTATTTACATATTTACATACATATATAGCCAGCCAATTCCTTTAAAAGTTAGGTATATATATACGTAAGCTAAGTAAACTATAAATATCAAATTTCATGACAATCCCTTGAAAAATAATTTATTTATTGAACTGAAACTTTATTTTTAATCGATCAATCCTATGGGAGTTATAAAATATAGTCGTCCGATTGGAATAATTGCGAGATATGCAATGTCTATATATGCATAAGTAAAGCTCTATAATCATATTTACACTCTAAACTCAAAAGGATAAATCAAGAATATATCTATATATGTACTTTATATAGTCAAAGATGCTTACGCAAAGCAAATATAGATATACCCTGCCTTGTAAGGGTATACAAAAATTTGAACGTAAACGCGACGGCGGTGACTACCGACGACCACAACAGTATCAATGCACAAACTGTACCTACACACAGGGATCTCGTCTTGCTCTATCTCTCTCTCTCTCTCTGTCTCTATAAATATATATATCTCGCTCTCTCTATCTCTCTGACTTTCGTTGTCTCTTGTAAGCAACCCCCAAAATGCTATTTTTTTTTTTTTTTTTTTGCCCACAAGGGTTCAAGACGCGCCACAACCGACGACAGTGAACTGTCATATTTACTTTAACTGACTGAGTGACTGACTGACTGACTCGTTGGCTGGTGGACTAACTGACTGACTGAGTGAGTGACGAACTGCTGCCAACACACGTTCCTCTTAGACTGTTAGACTGTTAGGGTGGTGGTGGTGATGGTGTGATGGTGGTGTGATGGTGGTTGACGGTGACTTACCAACTGACCATCTGTCATGGATGGAAAATATGTATGACGCCCGAACCACTGGCATATTTTTCACTGCACACATTTTTCTCTCTGGTATTCCTTTTTCTTTCCTTCTTTACATTTCATTTCATTTTTTTTTCTTTTTTTTTTTTGCCTTTTGTGTTGAAAAATTCAAATGGGCCGCCCGATCCCAGTGACAACTGTACCACACTGTCATTGCCGTTGCCACCACCACCATCACTATTACCAATACCATTACCAGTCCCTGTCCCTGTCCCAGTTCCTTTGCCATACCGATTCCCATTCCCATACCCAGACCATAGGCACAAGTGTGTAGTCCTTCTCCGTTGGGCAAGTGCTTGTTGTTGTTGTTGTTCCTCCTATTTCTATTGCTATTCTTGTTGCCTCTTGTTACTCGCGGCTTGATACAACAAATTTTTGGTTAGATTTGATTCCACTTCGGTTTCGGTTTCAGTATTTTTCTTCTTCTTCATTTTTTTTTTCTTGTAATTTTTTTCCCCCTTGCGCCCAGACATGAAATTTGCATAACTCGCAGTGGCAAACACTTGAGAAATTCCTTTAGTAAAAAGCAAAACCGACAACCCTTTCATATCAACAACATCATCATCATCTACCTCTCCCTCTCCCTCCTTCTCTCTCTCTCTGTCTCGCTCTGTTGTGTCGAGTGTGTCGGCATTTCAGGATTTTTATTTTTGACACAAAAGGATTGGAATTGTACCAAATGTTTGAGCTTAATTGTTTGGAAAAATAATAAGAAGAAGAAGATGAAGCACAAGAGGATCCTTAAAGATGTAAGATTATGAAGATGCATTTTGGTTAAAAAAAAAAAGAAAAAGAAAAAGAAAAAAAAAGGATCTTTGTTTCTTTTTTTTTTTTTTTTTGCCAAAAGGAGAACTAATCGCCTGAATGAATATCAGAAAGGTTATTCTATATATTGTATAAAAAGTTGCATAAAAACTTTCAAGGATTTCGAGTATACACGTACATATGTGACAAAGGGTGCGAGGGGGGATAGGATGAACCTTTTTTTGATGGGGGGGGGAGGGGTAAGAGTCACCCGCATTCCCATTAGGTCTCTGTCCACTTGAATATGTCCAAAAGTTCATTAAGTGAATCGAAAAGTTCAAAAAGCAGCTGAATGCAGACACACACACACACACACACACACATATCCATACACACAAATGAACTCAATGCCTGGAAGCCACATAAAAAACGGGCCGTGACTTGTCGGGGGGGAAGGGGTCGGATTTTTTCTCCATTTTTTCCCTCTTTTTTTTGTTGTTGTTGTTGTCCGGGATATTAATGATTTTGCGCTTGAATTGCAATTGCAATTGCAACAGCAACAACACAATAACAATATAAAACCAGCAACCACTGCGGTCAAGCTGTCGATTTTTCAAAAAAAAAAAAAAAACTGAACTACATACAGACATATACTATATATATATATATATATATATATACATATGTATATGTATGGTATATATGTGTGTACTTATATCGAAGTTGAGCCCTCTCAAGGGGATCGATCGACTGTGTTGCCAACGCAATGACATGCAGTTTTTTGCATATCACTGCACTTTGGGCAAAAACCCTTCGCATATAACAACAATTTTCCTATTTCCCCCCCCCCCCCCTCCCGAAAAAAAACAGAAAAAAACATTTCCCCTTAGTATCAGTTGTTGGGTTATCTTGTTGTTGTTATTGTTTTATATGGCATCCCTCAATTTGTGTTGCTTTGTTGTAATTTTATGCACATTTGTGTTTGTTTGCAGAATGACCAAAAATTTGTTTAGTTTTTTTTTCCTTCTTATTCCTCTTCTTTTTTTCTATTTTTTGAATGGATATATGTGGGCACTTTTTTTTACATGGAAATTAATTGAGTTTTTTTCTAGTTGACTGCATATTTAATGAAATTGTTAGTTGAATGTATGAGTGAGTGTGTGTGTGTGTGTGTGTGTATATATCCTCTCACTGTCCGTATCTGTCATTGCCGTGGAGATAATACCCCATATATAGAATATAGATAGATGTTCAATACCATTTTTTTTCATACTCTAACACAATTTTGGGTATATTTATTATTAGATATAAAAAGAAAATCTCAATGTTATATTTACCTGATTAATTCAACATTATTGGAGATTCTATATCGGTATTTATATTATCTATATATCATATCTCTGTATATATATATATTATCTATTATTTAATCACACGATCATTATTTCATGATCGATCGTAACAATTAGTTTGTTTTATATTAAATTAATGATCCTCAATATGATATATAGTTTGATTTGATTATCTTAGATATCAATAAGATTCTAAAGATATAGTTTATATATATGTATATTAATATCAATTAAATTATAAATTTGAATAAGAAGTTTAGAGCATCAAATCAATTTTGAGAAGTCATTTCATTAGTTTACTAAAATCTATATAATTCTTATGGTCAGATAATATATATTACATATATTATTTATATTATTATTTATTATATATGAAACTTATTCGCATACAAAACTTCATATGATCCTCAATTAATATATATTTAAAAGAGTATTAATCCTTTCCTAAGATTTCTTTTATTATTTTTTAGGGCATCAAAAATTCGTCACAACTTTTAAGATTACATAATTCAGTCCATGGCATTTTGGGTTGAAAAATATATTTATTTGTACAGTTGTTCGATTTGTTGGCACTTGTAGATATTTGAAGGATATTAACATTAAATCGTTACTATTTTGATAAGGGTCAAAAGCTATATATGTATATATATATAAATGATTGTAGAACTCTTAAATTGTGACAGAAAAGAAAATTCCCCCCCAAAAATTTAATTCAATTCAAATTTCAATTTAAATTAAAGTCAAGAGTTAACCTTTAGGTAACAGGTGTAATAAAAAATGATAAGTTCAGTGAAATAGATCACCAGCTATCTATAAAAGCTGTCAAAAACCCAAAGGGCCAAAAAAAAAAAAAAAAAAAAAGGAAAGAGAGATAACTCCAAATGAAATTTTATTGCCAAAGAGAAAGAATAATCATAAAAAAAAAAAAAAAAACAAAATAAAGAAAAAGAACCAAAATACGTTTTACAATTAAATCAAGAAAAAAATAACAAAAAATGTTCAAGTCCAAGAGAGCTAATTGAATGCCAAACAAAAGACTTGAAAAGCAAAAGAATGCAATTAGTGGGGGAAAAGGAAGAGAATACCTGGAATAGGTACATATATAGACGCACACACACACACACACACGCGCACACCTACTTAATTACGACCCTACAAATGGGCCATGAAAGATCGTTAAAAAGAAAAGTGTGTCTAAAAAAATTATGAGATCACACACAGCAAAACACAAATCTGAAAAAAAAAATTTTATGGAGAACTTTTTTTTTTATTTTTTTGTTAAATATAAAAGAAAACTAGGAGACAATTAACTTGAGTGAAATTACCAAAATTTATATCCAACATACATATATGTATGTATGTTTATCTTTTTGGATACCCATTAAAATAGGCTATCCAAGGGGGGGTATATTCAGCATTCGAAAGATATGTATTTTCGATCAGAGGATATAACTAAATCTCTCCTTTAATTTGACAGATTTTCCACTCTAGGTATATAATTTCATTTAGCATTTAATTTCAAGTAAAGAAAATCTTGTATCTGTTAGAAATCAGTCTTTAAATAAGCTATATAATAAATCTCTATATTAAGTTAATCATCAGCAGAGACGTTAAGAGATATTTCAAGTTCCATATTATCCATTAACTTTTTAAAAATTATAGGGTAACAAGAAAAAGTCATTTCTGTTTATTTTCAACAAAAATTTTTGTTTAATAAAAAATTGGTTTTAATGACTTTTTAACATAATGAAACCAAGTATATTCCAAGAATGAAAGCTAGCCGAAACAGAATTCAATCAAAATGCATTAAAAAGAAGAAGAATAGGGAGGCGGTACGGGGGAGGGAGAAAGGGGGAGAAGAACTTATAATTAATGTGAAAGGTGGTGGCCGTTTATCGCCTCAACTTGATCTACATTTTTCAGTCAGTTTCAGTTTATTTGATGATGACTTGATGCCACTATAAAAAGGCCACCAATGTATGTATGTATGTATGTATGCATGTATGTATGTATGTTTGTGGCTTGGTTTTAATTTATTAGCTTTTGACCATTCGTCCCTTCGTCTTTTTCATTTTCATTTTATGTATAGTTAATCTTACTCAGATTTACACCGATTGCCTGATGATGATGATCATCATCATCATCATTATCATCATCATTGCCATGAAAGACAGTTTTGTTTGATATTTGATTGTTTTTTAGTGCGTGTTGGCATTTTTTTTTTTTTTTTGTTTTCAAAAGCTTAAAACAAAATTCGTTATGGCTTTTTCCATTTTTCCTCATATGTAAGAATATGTCTTTGTATAAGAAATTAATGAAGATCAAAATCTAGAGAGGCAAAAAATTTTTCAAAATGTTCAATTTGTTATTTAAACAATTAACAGAGAATACTTGTGTTTCTTTTCTCTTTTTTTTTTTTTTTTTTTTTGGTAGGAAATTAATGATTTATATCTTAAAACTTATGATCCTACACACATAGAGAAGGCCCACGCAGAGTTCAAGACACGTGCCCTTCTTCTTCTTGTCTTTTTTTTTTGTTTTTCCTTCTGCTGCATCTTTGTCCCTCAAGGGTATACACTTCAGCACATGCCACACTTCAGTTGACACGAAGCCAAGATGCTGCCACACTTTTTTTTTTTTTTTTTTTTTTTTTTTTTTGTCAGATCTCTTATCGCCGCCCTTGGGCTATTAGGAGAAAGAATCAAGCAAGTAAATACAACAAAATGACCTAAAAAATATATGTACAATATGTACATACATATATTATATAGATTCATTACCCAAAAATATACACAGAGATATACAGAGATATATGTATGTAAGAAGAAGAATAAGTACGCCACCCAAACCTATCTAACTCGACGCGCAATTAAAACTTTTCATGCACATCAACTTTCACTCAAGCGGCGAGTTGCCGCCCTGACTGAATGACTGACTGACTGACAGCGTCAGCGGTGCCACAAAATCGTATATACATATGTATATATATAAACATATGTATGAAAACATAAAATAAAATCATATTTTTCTAAACCACACGACAAGCCGAAAACATACATATTTTCTATGGAAAAGATCTTGAAAAACAGAAAAAAAAACAAGTTGATCACGATGATGTTGATGATGATGATGATGTTGATGATGATAATGATGATCTTCAAGCAGGCAGAAAACAGAAGCATGCAACAGCAGCAGCAGCATCCACATGTCACGGCGGCAGCGGCTCATGCCACAAATCAACAACAGCAGCCAACAGCCAACAGCGCGCGGCAAGTGTCAAGTGTTTCGGTTTGAGTTTTAAGATATATATGTATATACATATATATATATATATATATATTTGGTTTTTTTTTTTGGAATCTCTGAAAATCTTTTTGTATAAATGCGTTTTGTGACAACAACACTCGAAAGTGACGCCTCTTGAATGTGTCACACTGAAGCATATTAAAAATGATCTTGGAAACCAAATGGCATGGCAATGACATTAATAGATCTTTAATTTGCAGTTAGGGTAAACATATGGGATACATTTCGATCTATAGAATCGCTATATTAAACTGTTCTTTTTGTTCTTTGCTTAATATTAAAAATCATATTTAAATCGTAAATGATCAATTTTTTAACAATTAAAGGAAACTCTCTATATATATATATATAGGAAATACATCAACTTCAACGATATGAATATATCCTATATATGAAACATCGGTTTAAGCCATCTATTTTAAATATATATTAAGTAACTATTAAATTAATATTTTTTTTCGATTGACTTTCAGATATATGGTATATTCTTTTGATCGTAACAGATTTTTGAAGTGCAGTCATAATTTTACAAATTAATGCTTAATTTATTAATCAATTTTTAAATAATTCTACAAATTATTAGAAATCTTTGCTTAATTTATTAATCAATTTTAAAATAATTCTATAAATTATTAGAAATCTTTGCTTAATTTATTAATCAATTTTAAAATAATTCTACAAATTATTAGAAATAAAAAGTGACATTAGTTTCTACTCAAAAGAATTTACAATGTTTCCTATAGCATCGATATATAGCTATAACCGCTTTTCAGAATCTCCCGAAAAGGACAAATAACAAGAAAATTACGACAAGTTTTTCATCTCAAGTGATAGGCCATATAAAAAAGAAAGAAGGAAAAATGCAATATTGTGGAGTCTTTAGTAATTTTCCTAAATGTCCAAATGGGTCCTTTGTGCTATCGACCCTTCACTTTCTTTTTAACTTCAAAGTTTAAAGTTTAAACTCTACAACTTTAAAGACTTTATATAAAAAAAATGTATATATTATTTTTAGAATTTGATTTAGATATAACTAGTTAAGAATTGAATCCTGAATTATTATGTCTAACTGAATAAAATGTACTCACATATAACCGACGAAATATACATATATACTTTAATATAATACATAATGATGATCATTAAGAAAAATAAACCCCTCAAACATTTAACCTTAGATATCAGTTCTTTTAGTAGCTTTTCCCTTACAAACGCTAAAAACATTTTTAGTGAGCTTTTTGGCAGAATTTCGTAATCTTTTCTTTAAATAAATATACATAAACCAAAATCTCAAATTAATGCAAGTTAAAATGACTCACCAGAGATACAATAAAACACATCCTTGGCTCTATATATGTAGGTTTTCTTGTTGCATCATCTAATGTCCTCTGGCTCCTTTAGTTTTGTCATTTCCATTTTGGTCCTTGTATCTGTAAAACATTGTCATGTCATCAGTCATTAAAGTTGGCGAAAATCATTCCTAGACGCAATTAAAACCATTGAAAACAAAAAAAAAAAACAAAATTGAAATGAAAATGAACATTTTCATTGCCAAAACGAATGACTTTTTAACCCCAAACCCCTTTGGCACTTGGAATTTTTGCCCTTCACCTGGACCCACAAATGGATAAAAAAAAATAGAAACGAAAAGAAAAAAAGTTTCGCATTAAAAAAGCTTGCTGACATTAAGATAACTTTTAATCATCATAAACAAAAAAAAAAAAAAAAAATGGAGAAGAAAATGTAACAAATTCCAGTTAATGCAGGGAAATGCAAATGCAACGTAAGCGGCTTTTCGTGTTACATCAAAAACAAAAAAAAAAAAATGGAAAATCAATTCGTCGAAAAGGGAGAAAATCCACCAAAAATCCAAGCCCAGGACTTTGCTTGATTTCCGATATTAAATTGTTTCGTGTTTTCGCAGATTTTTTTCATTTTTCTTTTTATTGTGTTTGGGGGGCAACGGAAATGTAATGAAAATTCAATTAAAAAATGACATTTGCCATGGAGATTTCTTTAATTTTCTTTTTTTCTCAATTTTTCGGTTTCCCAACTTTTGCAGCAGGGACAATTGCAAAGGTTTATTGCAAAAGTTTTCAGTTCACTTGGCTACAGGAAAAGTGCATAATTTTTTTTTTCTGTTTAACTATTTATTTCTTTGATTTCATTTTGTTTTTTTTTTTTTTTGTGGTTGTTTGTTGTAAATAATTACATTTCAACGGCATCTCTTTTCGATATAGAAGAGATGATAATGCCTCATTCTACTTTATCCTGTGGCGCTTGTAAACAAATCGGCAAAACATGTAATTTCACTTATCTGACATAATGTCAACAATTCTGAAATGGTTCTTTACCCTAACCAAAACCAAAAAAAAAGAAAATAAAAATAAAAAAGGACCAGCAACAGACAGCCGGGAAAATTCACATATAAATTACGCAAAGTAGAGGCAAAATAAAAATATATACATATGTATATAAAAAAAAAAATGTTGAACCCTTTATCTGGGATCTGGTACAATAACAACGAGTTGACTTGTGTAACAAATAAAAAAGTCACTTGATAAGCCTTATAATGCAATCTCCCCTTATGGGATAAAAAAAACGAAAAAAAAAAACGAAAGGGTGTTATGCCAAAAACTGTGTATGCTAATCACACACACACACACACACTCACAGAGAGAGAGAGAGAGAGAACCCATTGAAGACGACACCCAATAAGCAAACCATAGAAGGAACCATTGAGTGACGCCTTTTAACATGCTTAAGCACAAACCAACGAGCCAAAGATTTTGCTTTTACTTTTGCTCTTTCAAATATATTTCTTTATACCCCTTAAATGAAAGCTAAGAGAAAGGGTATATGCATTAGAGAGCTGCATGAGCATCAAAAACAAATCCATGCAAATGGGACAATGCTCAAAATGAGTTGAAAGAGTTGAAGTCTGAAGCCGAACCCGTTAGAATGAGAGGACAATGTTCATACGCAAAAGATCCAATTGAATGAATGGGAGGGAATGTGTGAAAATAAGAGAGTTTCTTTCGAATGGCATACTCTCACTCACTTCATTCTGTCAATTCAATTCCATTCGAATCCATTAAATTTTTCTATGTAGTCGTGCAGCTCTCTAATATGTATTAAGATTTAATCAATATATTTAAAACAAAGGTTAAATTGCTCAGTGTAAACTTTAACAACAGAAGAGGTCAAACAATAAAAAAGCTAATTTTGATATAAATATAATTGACGATCTAGCCAATAGGTATATATACCAAAAGGATTATAAAAAAACAATCCAAGAACAAGGATCATATCCAAAAGGATTTATAGAAAATATTGAATGATATTTTGTCAACCTAAGTCCTAAAATATAATATTAACTATCTTAGCATTAATATAGTAAGATTTATAATATAAAAAGTTAAAGAAAAAATCTATTTTAAAAAATATTTTCATATATAGAATGTAATAATATTCCTTAAAGGGTAACTTCAAAGTCTTCTCTTCGAAAAGTTGAACTTTTCTTTTTGGCTGCCGTTTTCCTGGTGGAAATTGTGATTTTTTATAGCCTGGCGCCGCTTGAATGATTTTTATGGCCTGAACTGTAAGGGTAAAGAAAAACGAAACTGATTTGCATGTCTTTGCCAATGTGTGAGGAGGGACGATAGAAAAGAAGGGGGGAAGAAGAAAAGAGAAAAAAGGAGCACACACACACACACAACGTTGTTGTGGCAATAGAGTTGTGCCCTAACAATGGAAGGGTATACACATTGATCTCTTATTTGGTTTGCATTGCAAATGAGACGGCTTAAGGATCATTGAATTGATTTAGCTCAAAATACACATTTAAGGACCTCGATTCGTTAATAAATGAAGATAGCGATCAAGATTTATATTGATCTGAACTTTACATTCTGAGGGGAATCAAAATAATTAAAGAAGATATTATTTTTCTTTCAAACCCAAATAAACCCTTTCTTCAAGACAACAGAGAGAAATGATTGAAAATTAATCTTATTTTTAATATTTGTTTTGAAAAAAATCAAAATACAAAATTTTAAGATTACGAGAAGATGCAAATATCAATTTTTGCCATAATTTGCTTAAATACAAAATCAATAAAAATAATTTTTATAAACCAATTCGAAACG
Source organism: Drosophila sturtevanti (assembly GCA_018150375.1). Lineage (NCBI taxonomy): Eukaryota > Metazoa > Arthropoda > Insecta > Diptera > Drosophilidae > Drosophila > Drosophila sturtevanti. The sequence goes on along the minus strand of JAECWJ010000688.1, from coordinate 2,935,581 downwards.
AAAATCGAATGATTAAATTTGGATTAAAATAACTTGAAAATTTGTCATTTTTGGGTTTGAAATAGCAGCAGCAACTTTTTTAACTATGTATTAACTTCTAAAATTGTTTAATTTAATTTAATTTAATAGTTCAAATGTTTGCAATAGTTTGAATTCAAATTATTATATTTATTAGTTATATTTTTTTAAATAATTTAATTTAAATTGAATTAAATATATTATTAACTTAAATATTTTATTAGAATTGTTTAATACATATTTGTTTTTTTTATATAAGCTTCGGTTTTATGTGAAAGAAATTTTTATATCATTGTAAAAACAATTAGAAAAATAAAAAAAAAACAAATAAAATAAATAAAGGAAAGAACTTCCGATCTGATAACATATGAATATTAATATGTATTATATGTATCTTTTAACATTATAATAAATTAAACTTATTTTTTAACCAAATTGTTTGTCCATTTGTTCTTGGAAATATTCCAATTGGATTGTCATATCCATTATTTGTACTACTAAAATACTACATATGGGCCTATGAAAAACCAACCTTACCTTACTTAACCAATCTCTTATTCCATTTAATCCAATAAGAATAACTGAAAATCCAATTCCATTGCTCTCTCACTCTCTGTCTCTCTTTTAACCTTTTTCTCAATTCCCATTGAACAGTTTCCTTCTCTCTTTTTTGCACTTGCACTTTTTCACACTCACTTAAAAAAAATAAAAAAAAAATTGCGACCAATACATCCATACATACAACGAAATGCATGCATACATACATACATGCATAGGCGTGTATGTACATATATACGTTTTGTACTAGGTGTCTCACTTTTGCGTGGGGCTTCCGCGGACATTTTTTTTTGTGTGTTGATTATCGCACAAATTTTTAATTGCCTATGATTACCAATAAATGCTTATTCAATTAACTTAATGCGGAACCAATTTGTTAACACTTTTATTTAATTTAAATACTTAAAACAAAAATTTAAAGAACAATTTTGTTAACTTACGCGACGCGACACCAGCGGTAAATTATAACTGACAGCATTGCCAGATATAAAAAACAAGCTTAGATCGCAAGTGCCAAATTGGTTTGTTAAGTTTCGTTTTGAGATGCTACAAGTGCAGAGAAGACTAAAACGAAAGAGAAAGCAATTGTAAGAGAGAGCGAGAATTTTCGCTTATTCTTTTTGGGTTTGAAATAATTGATTAATTTTTGACAAATGAGAGAAGGAGTTAGATACATATTTGCAAGCCGTTATATTTATGCATTGTTTTAGTGCTCTCCTATTTAACTTGAATTTAATTTCCAACATTGTGGAACGCAGAAGATTTGTTCTCTTACTTAATTCATTCTCTGCGCTTTCTTTCCCAACTCTTAGTTTTATAGATTTCCGTTAGAGCATAGACTAGTCAATTTGAATTTGCTTTTGTTTTTCAACATTCTAACTTGCACATTTTCTGCTACAACTTTATATTTATTTTTATGTTTCTTTGGCATTTTTCTTCAATTTATTTTCCAAATTTTATTTGCATATGCAATAATTTACAGATGAAAATAAAATCAGAGGAAAAAGAAACCAAACCTAACCTCTCTCAATTCATTCCTTCCGCAATAAAAACAAAAAAGGGGGAAATTTCTTATCTGTTTTTCTTTTTCCATTTTTTTTTTCTATTTTCTTTTTGCCAATTGGTTAACTGAGCGTGTTACGTTAAGGACCTGCAATGAATAGGCAATTGTGTAACATTTGAATAATCAAAATTCGATTTAAATTGAAAACAGAATAAGAACATTTAATAAGTAGTAAAAATCATGCAATTCTTTTTTTTTTATCTTTGGATTTTATTTTTTTTTATACCCTTGCAGAGGGTATAATAAAATTGGTCAGATGTTTGTAACGCATAGAAATAATCGTTTCCGACCCCATAAAGTATATATATTCTTGATCAGCATCGAAAGCCGAGTCGATATGACCATGTCCGTCTGTCCGTCTGTCCGTCTGTCTGTTTCTACATACTTAATCGATCTTAAATTTTGAGCTACGTGAATAAAAGTCATATCATTCTGTCCGTTGATGTTGCAAGCAAATTAAGTTCGAGAGTTGGTAGGATCGGACAACTATAAGTTATAGAAAAATAGGAAAGATCAGAGGTACCTCGGTCAAAATGTGAGTTGTTCAAAACAGTTCTTGTGAGAAAAACTTTTTTGTTTTTTAAGATATCTCAACCAAATTTGGCACATAGATGACAATTCTACTTCTACACCTTACCAGGTGATCAGATGAGAATTATACTTTTACATCATATCAGTAAGTTTGAATCAGATCGGATAATAAACACCGACATAAATCAATAAAATCAATGAATCAACCCCCATCAGCATCAGTATGTTTGCATATGCAGCCAATTAAATACGTTTATATTTGCTTTTATATATTTGTACACAAACAACATACATGGAAACATACAAACATACATACATACATACATACATATATGCGAACACGTGCTTGAAAAAACTACAAGCTGAGTGCGAAACAGAAAGAGACAAAAAACTATTTGTATTGTGTTGTTGTATTCTAGAATTCGTCAGAAACTTTAGAGAGCGAGAAGCTGGACGCTTGCAATGTATACCGAAATAGCGAGATAGTGAATTATAAGTTTAGTAGCGCAATAGGTAGAGATCGATTCTAGAAATGACGTGAGCGGAGGTTCAAATCCGATCGTTGGCAAACTCGAATTTTTTCTTACTGTTTCTTTTTTTGGTTCAAATTTTTTTAAAATTTTATATTTCCAATTTTTAAAATATCTTGAATCCGATATGACGGAGAAAGTAATCAATTAATCTGCAAGGGTATACAAACTTCGGCACGGCCGAAGTTAGCTTCTTTGATATTTTTTTTTGGTTTTGTCTATTTTAAAATTGTAAGATTTAACTTTGTTTGGACAAGTTGACTTCACCAGTTTCTTTATATTTTTCTATTTTTTATTTTTTTTTTTGATTTCAACATTTGTTGTGCATTTCAATTTCAATTTCAAGAGCCATTAAAAACTATGCATGCAATTAAGTCGAGTGAAAATTTCATAAAGATAACAATCGACAAGAACAAGAAATAAACATGGAAATAAGAAAGAGAGAGAGAGACTAAAAAAAAACCTGCAGTTTGCCTGCCCGTCAGTCAACACTTCAAAGAAGGAGAAACCCCCCTCCCTAACTTCTTCCCCCATCCCAAGAAAAGTGCCAGAAGCCAAGAATGAGGAGCACCAGTTTCATAAGAGTAGAAGTAGAAGTAGAAGAAAAAAAAGGAAGGAGGAGGAAGAAGGAGGAGGAGAAGGAGGAGTAGCACCATCACCACCACCAGCCTACATTAATTTGCATTTAAAAACTGTTTTTAGTAGCATTAAAAACAAACATCAGGGGGAATCGAGCCCCAAGTAGGCAACATCATCTTAGCAGCATCTTGAACACAAAAAAATAAAAAAAAAAAAAAGAAACAGAAAGAATTAAAGGGAGTGTGAGATAGATAGAGAAAGAGACCCATTAACAAAGTGTCTCCAGATGTGAGCATCTTCTCATATTTAACATAAAAAAAAATAAATATACATATATATGTACATCTAACTAAAAGAAAAAGATGAAAAGTTTATTATGATTAGCTTAAAGAAATGGTTATGGGCCCAGCGCACGCCAGCCACATCACACACAAAAAAAAAAAAAAAAAAAAAAACTCAAATGTCAAAAGTCAGCGGTCAGAGATGCTCTTCATCTACATCCCCAGATCATAATGAATGATCATGATCATCTTGTCATAAAACGTTCAGTCATCAAAGTTGCACTTTATGCGAAACGATCACATCTCTGTCACTGCCTCTGCCTCAGCCTCAGCCCCAGCCACTGCCACATCCTCTGCTGATGTTGATCTTGATGCTGTTGCTGTTGCACGTGCACGTGTTCATCTCGTCATCAGCATTAGCGGTTCTGTTGTATTAGGCGAGAACAGAGAACAGAATGACTAGAATAGATAAATGGTGAAGAGATGGTAATGGGTGAAATGGTGACCCTCACCCTACCCTACCCTACCCTACCCTACCCTACTCTACCCTATCCTATCCTATCCTACTCTATTCTACATCATTCACTAATCATAGAAATTATGTGCCTGCTGGCTAAATGGTGTTGGCAGCAACTTAAGCTCTTGGCTAATAGACCGCATGGGGTCGTCTTTCATTCTATTCATATACATACAAGCATGCATATATATATATAGAAGATAATGTTATAAATTTTCTATACATATGGTAAATATTGTCATTGACATATCATGCAAACATAAGTATATATAGCATAATATTTGTATTTTGTAAATATTTTGATTTTGATTAAATTTACACATAAATACATTAGATTTGTCAATGAAAAAAGAAAAGAAAAAGGTGAAGAGAAGAAGAAGAAGAAAAAAACAGTTTTAACTCTTTTCGAACGGAAGTTCCATTAACTTATTATTAAATATGCTCGATATTACGTAAATTAAGGCTAAGTCAACTAGATATAGTTCCATATATCAATGGTTAACCTATTGATAAAGAATCATCATCAAAGGTTTATTAAAGTCTCATAATTGTTATAAAGAAATGATCTTAAAAATGAGTTTAACATACGATTTGTCAGCTAATGAAAGAATTCGAGTGTTTGAAACTGAATTTTAAAACTCGAAATCCCAACTTAGTTATAGTTACTTATTTAGATTTTACAGTAAACCAATATTAAAATAGATAAATTTGTATAGAATATAAATCTAAATAAATAAAAACTAAAAACTCTTTCTTAATCTATATTTTAACAGTTTTAATATAGTTGAAGGCTTAGCTAAACAATCTAAATTAATATTAAAACAGATTAGTTTGTATTTAGTGACTAATTAAGGAATCTAAGTCTATGAAATTGAGTCTAAAAACTCTTACTTAATATTTAATTTTATTGTTTTTATTAAATTGAATAAAGTTAAAGCCTTAGCCAAACTTTTTCATAGTTTAATATGTATATTAAATATTGAAATATCCAATTAATTAATGGATCAGACAAGTATATATATATATATACATGCAGTGACTAATGAAAGAAACGTTAAATTAAAATATTATATCGAACTAGAATCCAACTACTATATATATAACTAAGATGAACTTCCTCATCTAAAAATGATCATTGCTTACGAAATTCTAAATTCTGCATTATCCAAGTCATTATTGGATCAGTTAAATATAAAGTATATATAAGTATATCCTGGTTTATCCCAATCAATATTAGACCAGTTAAATATAAAGTATATCCTGCATTATCCCATTCAATATTAGATCAGTTAAATATAAACTATATATAAGTATATCCTCCATTATCCAATTTATTAATAGATCAGTTAAATATAAACTATATATAAGTATATCCTCCATTATCCAATTCATTATTAGATCAGTTAAATATAAACTATATATAAGTATATCCTAGTTTGTCCCAATCCATATTAGATCAGTTAAATATAAACTATATACAAGTATATCCTCCATTATCCAATTCATTATTAAATCAGTTAAATATAAAATATATATTAAAGTAATCACAAATTTAGAGGATTTTTCTATTCTCTGCCTTTCAGATGAAAAATTTAACATTTTTGTCTTCTTTTTTTTTGAATCCTTTGATGACACTTAATTGCATGTGGACTCACCATTATATACATAAGATATCAACAATTGGTCAACTCTGTGGTCATCAAATATAAATGTTTTTTTCAATGGTCAAGGACATACATTGAGTTCGTCCTCTCACCTTGATTGTCTTCAATGAAGATCTAACATCAATCCACACCAAATTACATATAAGTAAGTTGAAGATATTGTCGGATTTTTTTTTTTTTTTATTTTTTACTTTTCGTTTGCTATTTTCTCAGATTGCAATGTCTACCCATGTCTTGGGTTTTGTTTCTTAATATTTTACGCTCAACTAACTTTGCTCAAAGGATTTCCATTTTCTGCAGGTCAGACAGACAGACAGACAGACAGACGTGCTGAAGGGGGAACGGAGACGGAGACGGGGAGACGGAGACAGTTATGCTTGGTATATGCGAAATCCATACACATGTCAGTCACACTTAACCCCGGGCCATGGTTTTATGACAAGAGGGCAACAGCAGGGAGCTAAAAAATGATATGGCAAGGGCAACTTTCAGTCTAGGCGACCGTAAGAACTTTTTACCAGATTTTGGATTTGCTTTTATTGCCTGGCGGCGGCAAAATTATATTACCCTTACATTGAGAGTATATTGATACATTAAATGTAACTTAAGTCATTGTCGTTAGTTCCATTTAAAAGAGTTTTTCATTATAGTAAATATTATGGGAAAATTATATTAAAGATATTAATTATTAAAGAAAGAATAAAGAGATTTATCTATTAATCAAATTGAATGAATGAATCAAGCACCTGACTATATATTTATCTTATGAACCAATAGGAATGAGAGTTATTCTTTCTATAGAGATCCTAAATCGTATTTGAAAATTATATATATAATAGCAGAGAATAAATAAAGCAAACATAAAACAATTCTCCCATATATCAAATTTGAAATAAAGTTAGGCTTAGGTTCAGGAATTTGATCAAAAATAAATTCCAAATTATTTTTAAAACAAAAATGGGATTGTCAATCGAAGAGCTTCTATATATATTAAATTTAAAATTCAAATTTATCAACTATATATTCATATATAGAATAATTCCTATGGCAGTTCAAAAATGGAATTATCAATCGAAGAGCTTCTATACACATATATTAAATTTAAAATCCAAAATTTATCAACTATATATTCATATATAGAATAATTCCTATGTCAGTTCAATTTTAAGGAAAACGTATATTGAATTTCATATTTATTAAATTGTTGACTCAATCTGAAATCAAGTTTATATATTTTAAATAATCTATATATACATATGTATAGTTATATATGTAAGTTTATATATTTTAAATAATCTATATATGTATATGTATAATATAAAAAAATTATCAATAAGTTTTTATAATTTTTTAATAAATTTATATTTATTTTATACATATATTTCAAATAATATGCATACATATATTAAATAAAAGAATTTTTAAAAAAGTTTATCAAATAATTTTTTATATCTAACTTTTTTCGGAAAGAGTATAAAAATGTTTATAAAATTTCAATTGCAGCTGGCCTTGGGTTATTATTTTAAGACAGTCAGAAATTTGTTACTTTTCTATATATGTGCATATATATATATATATATATATATAATTTTCAACGTTTATTATGATTTCCGGAAATGTTTTGAGGCAAACTGAAATTTATGCACATCGCATATGTCAACAGTTTGCTCCTTTTTTTTTATTCCATCTCTCTCTCTCTCTCTCTCTCTTTATGAAAGGAGGATATCCATACATACATATGTATCCTTGTTGGCTTTCGTTATATATATTTGCATATTTGCATTTTCAATTCTTGTTGTATTTTTTTTTTGATTTTTTTTTTTTTTTGCCAAAAGATTTAATTGTCAATAAAAATTTACCATGCGGAAAATTTGTTTGGCAAACAAATTGAAATTCTTTTGAGTCTGAGAAACAAACAAAATAATAAAAAAAAAAAAAACAAAGATAACGAGAAGGTTAAGAAAACTGTTTTCCTGGGAAACATATTTGCAAAAGTTTAAATAATACATGGACTTCTTAATGGATTTGCTATGTGTACAGATACATACATATATACATGTATATATATATATACATATATGTATGCCAATGCAATGGGGGAGTGGGGTGAATGCCTACCCTTCATCTATGTATATGAGTGTGTCTGTGTGTGTGTGTGCGTGTGTGTGCGTGTGTGTAATTTTGTAATTTACATTGCAGGTTTTGAATTTACACTTGCAGGCAATTAATAATGCTGCATTAGGGGTTATCCTACAAGCAGGATAATTAAGTTTATCGTTCATTGGCTTTGCATTTCTCTCCTTTACTTTCAGCCTTTAACCCCCTCCCCTCCTTCCCACCTTTCTATTCATACACTCTCCCTTCTCCTGCTATATGTATGTGCTATATGACAGATTACAGGCAATATCTATGTATGATGCTTGTGGTTCAGAATATGGTAAATTTGTGTGGGTTAGAGGCAAACAGATTTTCATTGCCTTTAGAGGCATTTCAAATTGAGTGCATTTACCAATCAAACCGAAAACTTGTTTCTACAAATCTAACAAAATGCATGAGACATGTGTCCATGCATTAATCAAGATTTGTCACAATCTTTAATTGAACATGCGAAATTCTAACACAAAATATTTATATATACATATTAACATATATCATATCTATATATACATATATATATATATATATGTATGTATGTATGTATGTAAGTACATATGTATATAGGAATATTTCTTCAAATATTTAGTAGGTGCTTTCCCTCCTCAATGATCGTTTCCTATTTCCACTCCGAAATCCTAAAAGTGAATTCAATTGCATTAATCACCTAAAAATCCAAGAATTTGTAAAAGAAAATTAACTATATACATATATTTAATATAATTTATTATATCTTATATATATATATTACTTATAAAAATCCAAGAGTTTACAAATTAGAAAATTAACTGTATACATATTTTTAAAATAATTTATTAATTATTTATTATATACATATATTTATAAAAATCCATTTGGATTAACTGAGTTCACACTCTTATTTGGGGTTTCATATATTTTTTATATATGCCTGAAGACTTTTGTTGCTCTGGCTTTATACTAAATTGTTAATTAGAATTAATTCACTAACAATTAAATAATTTAAATATTCTTTATATATTTAATTATCTATTAATTTATGCATATTTTGTTGAATTTTCTATCTAGATCTAAATAAACTACATAGAAATCTTTATTTTAAAATCATATATGAATATATTATATTATTTATATTATATTTATAAATCTATATATAGAAAATAAATAATAAAAATTTATAGATCATATGAAAAGTTTCACATTACGTTTATATGTGAAAATATCATAAAATAGATCCTGATCTGAAGAGTTTTTAATCGTTCAGGTAATTCATTAGAATCTAATATAAAGAATAACTTAATCTTTCATTTAATCCATTAAAAGCTAATCTAAAAAGTTACTCTATCTTTCATTTAGAAGCTCATCTAAAAAATTGCTCAATCCTTCATTTAATCCATTGGAATCTGACTTCCATTTAATTTATTAAAATCTGATCTATTGAAAAAAAAACATAAAATTTTCAAGTATTTTATTTATGAAAAGAAAATTAATACAAAGAAAATTGCCAATTAAAAAAAAACTTTTCTATTAAAAATCCATTCTCTATTTTACATAATCATATTCAAGGAAATTTTGTTTACAATGATTATTTACGATTCAATTTAGAGACAATTAAAAAAAAAAAGAAAAAAAAATAAAGGGACCATAAGCAAACAAATTTTCATTTAATTTTCCAAGAAAATTATAAATCCTCTTATTAAATGAATTCTTAGCAAGATTTTACCACAGGCAAATTACGTTTCTGCTCTTTTAGAATATTTCCTCTCTTGCCACTTTCAAATTATTGGTAATCATCTTCTTTGGCCAAAAATTATTTGTCTGCTTGAAGTGGCTTTTCCTTCATTTAACCAAACGTGGAGCATTATAGGCAATAAATTATATTAAAGACAAAAACGTATTGATTGCCCCCTCCCCACCCCTTTATGCTCCTCACACCTTTGCATATATTGCATTGGTTGCATTTCATTTGACACCTTTGAAGTTGCCACACTTTGTATCTTACACTCTGTCTCTGCAACCCCCTCACCATCCCCCCCTGTCTCATCGTTTAGCTGCAGATGCAAGTGCATCTGCATTTGTATTTCTATATCTATGTCTTGGCACAATGAGACCAAGCTCCTCTGCACACACATAATGTAAAATAAATTGGATTATCCTTTGATTCATTCACAGTTTGTCGCCCAAACTTGGCTGGGACATAATTTATATGCTTTACATATTTCAAATGGCCCCAAACTGAAATCTGTAAAGTCAATTGCATCATTGCCCCTGACTGCCAATGCCACCCACTCAAATTTTGATTCTGATTCTGTTTCTCTATGTATATATATATATATATGTCCTGTGCCTGGTTTGAGGAATGGTCATTAATTTTCTTCGGTGTCGCTCAAAGGAGGCGATAACAAGTTTTGGCTGATTTGATTTGCCTCTGTGAGATGAGAACCTTTTTGGTTTTAATTGCTTTCGTTTCGAGATTTGCCAAGGTAAATATCATTCATTTAGATTGAATCGATTTCGAATTGAACTAATAAAACAAATAGTCAAAATGATTTAGATGAAGTACCATAATTGGAAAATATAAAAAGATTTTTATTTTTTTTTTTGGAATATCAATTTCTATTTAGTGAAAGAAAGTTAATTAATCTTAAGTATTTTTTATAGTTTGAAATAGATTTTTTTCTTTCTTTCTTTTTCGATTTGCAATCTGCCTTATGACAATAAACAAATTTTATAATTTTTTAAACAATAAGAGAAATTGACATCTTCCATTGAAAATGGCAAATTGGAAATTGGAAAATTATACATTAACTGAATATTTGCTTAAACTAATATTTACAATATATATTTATGATTATATAGTACACACATATATATCACATACTTATACCGACTAGTGTATGTATATACAAGTAAATATTAATGAAAAGGGATAGTTCTTAAACTTATATTAAATTTTAAATTTTTAAATTAATTTTTAAATCTGTTTGGTGATCTACCTTTTAAGTTTAAATGTAACTAAACTATTATCTATTATGTTTGAAATTATACTGGATGGATACGCAGATGTTTTAAATAGTTATTGCTTATTGATTTAATGACGCCTTTAACGAATGGTATATTTATTGGAAAGGCATCTGGCAACGCATTATTTGGCATCCGCCGATCTGGCCACCAAAGCATATATAAAGATACCGGTCCCAGTTATTCTTTAATTCAACACGAGGCTGGTCGGAGATTTATCATCTAACTTTTTCAAAAAACTTTGTACTAAACTTAAGAGATCTATTTTACTATGGAAATAAACAATTAAAATACAACAATATTTATATAGATTTATATAGATTATATTATGAATTTCCTCATTTATTACTTCATTTCTTCGTTCTTCATTTTAAAACAGTTGAAACTATTTTTCTAAAATAGTTAATTTTCAGTTTAAATTTTTAACAAAAAACTATACCTAAGACTTTAGGGAAAACTTTTTAACTTGGTTATAAAAACTAAAGAAAAAAGTACACTCTTTATAGTTCAAAATACGATATTTAAACAATTTAAATTTTTTGCTTAAAACTTTTTAAATAATTAAGACCAATTTAGGATACTTTCAGATTTAGAAAGTTAAATCAATGAAATTTTAAATTTTATTTATTTATTTATTTATCATGTTATTGGGCAGTGATGGTAAATTACAGCCAATCTTCTTACTAGGTATAGCTAATAGGCCTTAAACTAAATTTTAAATTTATTTAATCTACAGATTAAAAGAATGATTTATCTATTAATTTTAAAAGATAAAAGTTGAGTATTTCGCAGACTAAGAAGAAATTGTTTACAACACGAATCAAAATTATGAATAATGAATTTTGTAAATTTTATTGTGGTTTTATTTTTTATGAATTATTACAAATTTTATTATATTTTTTTTTTATTTCTATTCCAGTTTTAATTATAAAGTCAATAAAATATCTTATTGTTAGATCCTTAAATCGTTTCGTATTCTTGAATTCGTTTTTTTTTTATTTTTTACACCAAACATGGAACTAAATAGGACTTGAAAGTGTGTCCTTAAGCATCTTTAAGAGCTTTCCATTAAAAGAAATTTAAATTTTAAATTATTTTTTAGATTGTTTTGTGACTTTTGTTGCAAAATTATATATCTATTACCTGTTTTAATAGAAACATGATTCTTATTCTCAATCAAGATCCTTTAGGAATCTTTAAGTCTTAAAAAAAAAATTTCGAATATATTAAATTATACAATTTTTAAGATATTTTGAATCTTTGCTTCCTATCTTAAGTAATTGTACTTTAAACAGCTGGCAAATTGAAGGTATAGCAGTGTGTACACACACACATCACACACACACATACACACACACATATGTTTCATTACCGTTAATACAGCTTAAAGCGCTTATCTCACTTTACTTTATCCCCGGGTGCCATCAAACCAACTCGTGAACCTTTGCTAGGAATTCTTTTTCCCTTTTCCTTTCCTTTTTTTTTTTGGTCAAATGACTGCTTTTTGCTTGACTTTTTTCTACTACTTTTCTTTTTTTCTTTTTTGGCCATATTTTCTGGTTTTTGTTTGTTTCTTGTTGTAGTTTTTATATTAAAATCGTACCAGACTGGACGGAGAGCTATTAAATGCGATGCTGCCCCAGACATGATGAGGCGAGAATGAAATGAAAAAACAACGAGCAACAGAGAAAAAAAAGAAAAAAGGAAAAGGAAAAGGGATAGTGAGATACCTTTTACGTAAATCCCAGTAGGAAATTAAAAACCAAAATGAAGTTGAAATGAAAAAAAAAAAAAAAAAAAAAAACAGAGGAGAAAAGACACACACACACACACAGGAGAAAAAAGAGGAGCAAAACAAAAAAAAAAGGGCCACGAAAAGTCACCCGCGACAGTGGCCCAACGAAATTTATCGTCATATTTATAAAAGCGCAACGCAACGAGTGTCCGAGTCCGAGTCCGAGTGTTTCCAGTTCCGAGCATGTCCTTCAGTCCTCTGTATCTATAGAGTTGTAGACTCCTAGTCCTGTTGCGGCATTGGCATCCATCCAGTTGGGTCGTCAAAAACACCTTATTACCGATAAAAACGGTACAATGGCATACCCACAAGCCCAAACACACTCACACCAAAGCATGGGACGGACTGACTGACTGACTGGCTGACTAACTGAATGAATGAGTGAGTGACTGAGTGACGTAGCCGCATCAGCCGCGGGTGTCGTCCGTGTCATGTCCTGGACTTACGTTTTGTTTTGTCCATTTGGAGACTCGCACAATTAAAACGACTCTGGCGGCAAAAGTCGCGACTCTTCCACGACTCACAGGACATGCTACAAATGTCCTGTCGTTTGACACCGCATGCCTTTGTGTCCTTATATCTGTGTGTGTGTGTGTGTGTGTGTGTGTGTGTTTGTGTCCTCGGCTTACGATTAATGAGTCTTTAGCGTTTTCAGTCGCGCAAAATTATGATGATTACTTTGACTCCCTCCTAATACCACCGATTATTTCAGTGTCAAACACCTGTCTATATATATATATATATATATATATATACTTATATATATATATTATATATGCCTGATTTATTATTTAAGGCAAGTCACAGCTATTTCACGCGAAATATAAACAAAAATAAAGAACTCTTAAAATAGAAGTTCTTACCAAAAATCGTTGAAATTTCTTTTAGATTATTTGAAATCAATTTTTGAATAACTTTTTACTTACAGAAATCTGAAAATTTTGTAGCATTAATTATTGTTATTTTATTTTTCAGATGAACAAAGAATTTATATTGGCTCTTGATTCCAATTTTTAATAATTTTGAGATGGAAATATATATATATATTACAATATGGAAATATTATATTATCTATACAAAGATATATATATTGAAAGTTAGCAATATATATACATATATATATATATAAATCGTTTGCTAAACCCAAATCTAATATACATATATTGAATTTCTTATTTGAATTACTTAAAAATAAATATATATTTTGTTTTTATTAGTTTCAAAAAATCTCAAAAAGAAAAAAAGAAGAATTCTGTTAACGATATATAGTTTGATATATAGATTGAAATATCTATAAAAATCTTTTACTAGACCTAAATCTAATATACATATATTGAATTTCTTATTTAAATCACTAAAAAATAAATCTATATTGCTTTTTTTAGTTTCAAAAATCTCAAAAAAAAAAAAAAGGAAAATTCGGTTATCGAAATACAGTAAAAGCTCACTTAAGTGAACACAAACAATTCCAGGAAAAATACATAAATGTTGAACCAGGGCAATGTTCATATTTAAGAGTCCTTAATAAAGGCAAAGTTAAAGTTAAAGTTAAATATCTCTTAGAATAATGGAAATATTCTCTTAATAAATCTTGTCCCTAATATAAGCATTTAGTGCATAAGAATTAGATCAGAAATAAAGTATCAAAGACAATTATAAAGATTGATTATATATCAGAAATAGATACAACATCTAAAAGATGTATTATATTGTGTGAAAGTGAAAGATTTCTTCAAGGATAATTTTATTATAAGAAAGCCCTCATATCGGACAGCTCTTTCAAGTTAAATCCTGACACTTGTCAGTTCAACTAGAATCGAAACTTGAATTTAAGATAATGTAATAGACTAAAAAAGGATTATAAACTAAACAAAGTTCAAGGATAAACCCCATATATAAAACTAGACTAAGGCTAAGGCAAACCTATTCAATTAAAAGTCAAACTTTTTCCAGCTTTAAGCCAATTTCAACGTCAAATATGTCTTGCTTTTTACAGGGTATGTAATTAGGGATAAACAGTTTATAATATTATTAAATATTACAAGCAACTTTGTTGCCCAAATCCGTTCCCACCCCCAAAAAAAAAAAAAATAATCATTTGACAAATTAAATTTGTTTTGCCCTACTACTCCTTCTGCTCCCCTCCCCCCGCCTAACCATAATGTTGTTGTCCTTTCGCTTCTGCTTTCTTTGTGGCTAATCATACGTATAAAGAAAAATGAAAAAAAAGCAACAACAACAAAAACAACAGCAAATAGAAATGGAGAAAGGAAAAGGAAAGAGAGAAATATTAAGCGCTGATTTTGACGCGACATTTTTAACGTTCGAGCGTGCTAATGAGTTTTTGCCCAACTTGGGTTTCCCTGTCTGGATCCCTTTTCTTTTTTTTGGTGTTATCCTTGTCGCACCTTCAGCCAGTTGTTAATTAGTTCTTCCGCTTAAAAAGTATTTAATGCTTACGTGCTAATATTTTTATTTCGTTTATACGTTATTCTTTTTTTGTTGCTCTTGTTTATTTGTTGTGTCCCCTGACATGCGATAAATAAATAAATGTTGAGGTCCTTGCGTGTATAGAACCTTAAATGCCTTTTGTTTGTAATTTGTTTATGGGTTCATTTCCCAAACGGTCAATCGCTTTGGTCTCGTCTGTGATTTTTTGTGCGGGTTTGTTGTTCTCTGTGAGCCGGGATTGAGTCAACTCCTGTACGCTTCCTCTTCCTCTTCCTGTCGCGCCTTTTGTTGCCTATTTAAAACACCTTTTCAATTAGCTTTGGCAACACTTGAAATCCATTTCAAGCGTTAACTTCAGACATTTCTGGTAATTTTAGAATATAAAAAATGTTAACGCTTCGCCCGTCAGACCGCCGCCGCCACCGCCACCGCCACCGCCACCGCCACCGCCGCTTGACCCTGACAAGTGACAATTTCTCTACAATTTTACCCTATCATCTGCCCTGCCTTGCCTCACCTTGCCCCACCTTGCCACAGTGGTTTTAATTGAGCGACCAGACGTGCCGCATTAAAAAGCGCGTTTCCCGTACAATTTTCAATGGAATAGCCAAGGCAAGTTCAAAAATAAAATGAGAAGGAACAAAAATATATATAAAAATAAAACCTAATAATGTTAATTTTCAGTAAAGTGCTACAAATTGATTTCAGGCATTCAACTAAAAAGAGAGAATAACGTGTTGGAAAATTGAGTTGTAAAAAAATACAACAAAAAACAAAAGAAAGAAAGAAGAAAGGGAAAATCAATGTAGGCTCGACTTTGAAATACCTTAAATTGAACAGTGAACACGTTTTTTTGGACATATTTTACTGTACTCTGGTTTTAATAATCATTTTAATAATTAATTAAATAATCTTTTTGGTTTTTCCATTTCTAATGATTTTTGATAAAATATCATTTGGAGCTTTTTTAGAGGGCTACAGAAATTGCTTTTTAAGCTTTATAATTTTTATTATTTTTAGCTAAAGCTAAATTCTATTACATTTTTTTTGAAAATATGTTCTTTTAAATAAATAAAACCAAAAATGATAAATTTTAAATAGTTAAATAAATTTACAAAAAAATTTTTTAATAAATTTTATAATTTTTTTAATTTTTGATAAATTTTAAATAGTTAAATAAATTTACAATTTGGGCTTCTAAGTCTCCTGATTATATTATATCATTGGTTTACTCATTATATTATATCTTTGATATCATTTAATATTTATTAGCCCAAGATTCATTAAGATCCTGCCCTTCATTAAGGCCTCTTCAATATTCCATTCAAGCTTTCTCTCAGTAAAAAAAAAAGGAAGAGATAATTTAATACATTCAACGACAATTTTCTTTGCTTTAGCATTAACTTTATATACTATATACACAAAGAAATATCATTGAATATTTTCAATATACTTCATCTAACATTACAGGGTATCAATTGTAAAAAATGGAATGTGTGTGTGAAGAGAAATACCAATGCCACCCAAAAGGTAGTTTCAGATATTTTACTTTTTATGCGATTAATTTCTTAGTTTAACAGTGAAAAAAAAAAAAATAAAAATAAACGTATCTAGTATCTAGATCATTACACATTTCACACGTCTCATTTTCTCTGTCTCTGTCTCTGACTCATTCTCAACAACAGCAGCCTCATCGTTCTATCAATGGTGACCAACAACAACAAGTTGAATAGACCAAAAAAAAAAAAAAAATTTGTAACATTGCCACGAAATTGGTTAACAAAAAATGACAAACATATCTTTGGTATGCATCTCCTCTTTTCATTCCATTTTGTATCTTCTTGTATCTCTTATTCTTTACTCTATAGTTATTTCTTTTTTTCTTTTCTTTTATTTTTTTTTTTTTGTCATCATTAAAATTAACCTTTGCGCCTATGTCATCTAATTGACATTTGTTAATAGTTTTTCTTCCATGGTTTTTCCCCCATTCCATACAAATGTTTCCCTTTTCTATTTCTATGTTTTTTTTTCTTCCAAGTTTTATTTTTTTTTTTTCTCTCTGTTTTTGGTGGCATCATAAAAGGCGTTTGTTCATGAAATCTGTCTGTAATTTTTATTGCTCAGTTCATCGTTTTGTTATTGTTCTGATTCTTATCTACAACTATTTGAAATTTTCCAAAAATCAAAAACCCAAAAAAAAAAATGGTTAAGAAAATTGTCGACAATCGATCAGAGGAGCAGAGACAGGGTAAAAAAAAAACCAAAAAAGAAGAAGAGGAAATTGTTCAATAATTGCTTGAAATTTTGTTGTTCTGTTGTTTTTTTGTTGTTTCTTGTTTGTAAAATGCAAATGGCATAATTGGACATGAACATGATCTGCTCTTGAGTATCATCATCAATCAATTGTGACGATCGGATTGTCAGTCCAAGATCATTGAAAATTGTATTGTAAATGTATAAAGAAGAAGAAGAAGAAGAAGGGGAAAGGAGCAATTGTTAATCAATTTAAGCCAACAGTAGCACAAAATGCTAAAAAAAAAAAAAAAAAAATAAAAAGAAACACAAAAAGTGATTAAAGGATTTCGATACTGAAAATAAGATAACCATCGATATACAAAATAACAGATAAGAAGACATTTATCTATAGCCCTTTGTGAATGGTAATAAATATATATATATTAGAGGATATCAGTTACTATATATATGTATTATAATTCATTATTTAGTAAATAGATTATATTACAATATATTTAATTGACTATAAATAACTGAGCATTACTTTTTAAAGCCATATTCTTAATTAAATTTTAATAATTTAACATTATTTTTTAATTAAGTTTTAAACCCATTTTTTTGATTTTTTCTTTTAATATATTTTATAAAAAAATTATGAAATATATATTATAATTATAAATAGTGTAAAAATTAATTTTAAATAATTTAAATTAATATTTTAAACTACTCCTGAACTCTATAATTAACATAAAATTTTATTTATTTATTTATTTATTTATAATATGATTGGGCAGTGATTGTAAATTACAGCCAATCATAAAATTTTATTTCGATTTAATAAGAATAATTTTGAAATAAAGTTTAAGTAAAGCAATAATATCTATAAATAATAATCTATAAATTGCAATAAACTTTTTATTAAATTAAATTAAATAGAGATTTCGATGGAAATATTCAAAGCTTTTTTTCCTTAAAAAAGGGGGGTGTGGCACCTCTCCCTTTTAGCTGCCCTATTTGAAGATCTCCTGCCGCCTGCCTTGTGGCAATTAATCAAAAAGGTCTCTGCTCAAGGAGGCATAAAATTAAACAGAAAATTTTGTTCTCAAGCGCTAGACCTAAATAAATTGCATAATGGCAATGGCATAAACCATACATAAATAATTAAGTATATATATATATATATATATATATATATATATATAAACATGGTATGTAACATAAACAAAAGGCAAAAGTGTTAAAATAAAATATATATATATATATATATATATATTTATAGGTACATATTCAAAAGAGTTTTCAAATTGTAATCCATCAAAAAGCGTCGGCGAAACTTCACGCATTGTTAGGCAGGCAAAAAGCTAAAGGGTTTTAAATTAAAATCACTCTCATCCCACTCTACTTACCTACCTCTCTCTCACACACACACACACACGCACTCTCTTAGTCCATATATCCAAGTATAAAAACTGAAATTTGTGGGTGGTCTGAGTAACATTCAATTCAAGGAAGTCACAACAGCAGCCTCACACATATTGTCAATAGAAGAGCCAAATGCCAAAATAGAGTAAATACAAAAAAAATCATACATTCATACATATGTATATCGTATATATGTATATATTATACTTATATACATATATGCATATACTACTTTTAGAGAGGGGCTAAGAAAGAACGAATCTTTCAAAGTTGTAATTTTTGTCCATTTAGCTGGCCGGGCACGTTTTGCATTTAGCGCGTAAAATAAATTTGCACAATTTGTGACAAGTGTTCCTGCTACAAGGAGAGAGAGAGAGAGGAAAAAAGAGAGAGAGAGGGAGAGAGAGAGAGACACACAAACAAATTGACAACTCAAATGCAAATGGATGGGGGCGGCCAGCTGCCAAAAGGAGATGGAGTAAATAATATTGCACAGTGTGACAATTATTCTAGATATATGTAAGAAATCTTAATTAACATCCTTAAACTTACTGCAAATAATAATTATTGGAAATTGGAAAATCTTTACAAAATTTTTTAAATATTATTTTTGATCTGTAAGTAAAAAAAAAAAAAATAAGTAAAAATTACACATATTAAAATTAATAAACAATTCGGTTGACATATATTTCAAAATTTATTATAAACATAGTTGGATTCTTCTTCTATATATATCACCTTAATTTTAAATTTATTTTTATTTACTTAAATTTAACAATTTATATAAATATTTTTACAACAATCGTGTAAACATTTATATGGCAAAAAAAAAAAACTATATACTTTTGGTAATTGAAACAAAATATTGAAGAATAAGAATAATTTTTAATTGTAAATATTAGATAAATACAAATAAGAAAGTTTCTGTCTGCTGAAGAGTAACTTTTTTTGATTGTCATATATATAAACTTTTTGGATTTATATTGAAAAAGTATATATATTGATTTGGAATAGCTTTGAAATTTATGTATTATATATATATATTCTTTTAGTGGCTGTATTAAAGGATAGAGATATCAGTTAAGATATTACTTAAAGTAATTTAAACTCTTGTACTAAATGATATGACAATATTTCAAATTAAATCATCGGAATATTAAAAGTAAAATATTAAATATGAAAACTAAAAAAAAAGATTTAAAAAAAAAACATGCAATTAAAAAATGTTTTTCAATAAGTTTCCACCATAGATTCTTGATTTATCTTTAGGAAATTTATATAATATATATATTATATACATATGTAAGAAATCTTAATTAACATCTTTAAACTTACTGCAAATAATAGTTATTGAAAATTGGAAAATCTTTATATATATAAGATTATTAACTGTTTAGTCTTTATGTTACTTTTGGCACACTGTGTTGTTGGCTTACAGCCCCAACTGCTCTCTCTCTCTCTCTGTCTCCCTCTCTCCATCTCTTTCTCTGTAGCTTTTTTGCTCTTTGTTTTGGAGGCGTCACTGTGGCCAGCCTGATCGGCTAATTGTCATGCCATGCCAGACTTGGAACGCTTGTCTTGTGCTGTTGTGCTACTGATTTTGTTTTTCTTCTTATATACATATAGAGTATATATGTACATATGTGCATATATATATTATTTGTTCCTCCCCTTACCGGAGGAGGAGAATTCTGTTCATCAATTGACTTTATCTATTTGAACTCACATGTTAAAAATATCAATTTGTTGTCGCGGGCGACTGTTGTTCTCTCTTGGTCGTTTGACAGGCAGACAGACAGACAGACAAACACAAAGTACTGTGGGGTAGGGATGGAGGGAGGGAGGAGGGACCAACAGTCAGTTGAATGTATGTAGTTGGTTAGCTGGTTCCAGCTTGGCTTGCAATTTTACCTTTTGGTGTGATTTATGGCCACTTTATGGCATAAATGTAGGTGCGGCCCGCACATACATAAATCATCGTCGAACTTACAAACGCATTTGCGTTTGCAGAATTTTGTGGGCTCAAACCAAAATTACCAACAAAAAAAAAAAAAAAAAACTATGAGAAAACTTTGCTGCCTACTACAACTACAACTACAACTACTACTAGACGTTTAAACATTTCTTTGAGGTGAGAGAACTTTTCCTATTAACCACTGACAGCAGATTCTAAAATCTAAAAATAACAATTTTCTTAGAGCACATACGAAAAAGTAGTTTTAACTCACTTCCTGGCCAAATGGCTTTTGGTCTTTGCAATATTTTGTTACCTTTAGTTGCGTTCAATTTTAACGCTTCTTATTAACTATCTTCTACATATTCTAGCTTAAAATTACAACAACAAAAATAGTTTATTTAAGAAATTTATGTTGAAAACTTTTCGAAAAAAATGTTTAACCAATGGAAATAATTTTTAATAACTTCTTAAAGATAATTAACTCTATTTTTTATCCAATCAAAATTTATAACAATTTTAAAAGGCAAAAAAAAAAAAGAATAGTTTAAATAAGCAAAGAAATTCTTAGTTAATTTTTAAAATGTTTAGTTTAAAGATTTTTTAATTAATTTTAAAAACGAGTCGCTTAAAGATTTCTAACTTAATTAGAAAAATAATTTCTCAAAAAGTTCTCAACAATTAAGAAGATATTTTTCAACACTTTTGAATAAAGTTTTTTTTTTGAAAAATATAAGGAAGTGAAAGGGAAATATTCTATAAATTTCTTTAATATTTATATTTATATATGATTAAATTCTCTAAAAAAAAGAATGATTTAAGGATTGCTTACAAACGTCATAAATTAATAGTTATATTAACTAACAATTTTCAATTGATACTACTTTCTATAGTAACATTATATTGAGCTCTAATTATATTCTTCAATCCATTAGCAGGATAATTCCTGCCACCTGTTCTATGGGGTGTTTTTCTTTATTTTTAGCTTGTCTCATTTTTGGTCAAGTCACTATTGAGCCATTGAGAAATCACTTAATTCCCGTTCACTAGTCACACTATTAAGCACTTGAGCCCAATTATGAATGAGATGACCATTTTGCTGGGCCTTCCATACATATGTACATACATACATACATAAGTGTGCCACTTGTAAAAAGGGATAATGATGATAATGCCGCCGCCCACCCCCCACCCCCTCTCCGTTCCCTCCATCTAACCGACCTAAAAACGTATAAATAAAATGGAATGGTGAGTAAATTAAATGCCAGCTGGCTAACATAGAAACCAAAATCACTTTTTCCGATCACTCAACTCGGTCTTAAAGGAGGGTAGGAGGTTTATTCCTGGACACACCCACACCCACACACACACACACACAATTACACACAAAATATATATATGTATGTATATATGAATAATTCATAGAGCAGTGTCTGAGCCGGCATTAATGAGCCATGGCTTCTTATTTACCATGATGCCGCAAAAAAAAAACCAAAAAAAAAAAAAATATATATAATTCTTTTTTTTCTTTTTGGGTAAAATTGTTCCCATTGAGACAACTTTAATTAGAAAAGTCAAGTCAAATTGTCTTATCATAATTTCAAAAGTAAAAGATAGAGAGAGACAGAGAAAGAGAGAGAGAGAGGAGAAAAGAAAATGGAAGCAATTTTTGTGTGATTTTTGCACGCCAAATGACTAAGGGAAAATTGTTTAGTCATTTCCACCATACACATCAATCATAGTGGTATATATCCCCCCTTCCCTCCTCCCTCCCCACACTACTTTACTTTGCCACTGTTGGACAGTTGAGTTAATGGCTCGACTGGAGGGATAATGTATGTTGGTCTCTCACTCTCTCTCTCTCTCTCTTCCTCTCTGTCTCTGTCTGTGTCTGTGTCCTTTGAGTTGGACAAGTGCATGATTAATTATTTTATTATCTATAAATTGGTTTTGTTCCACCTTCATCATCATCTTTCTATACCTCACTCTATCTTTCTCTCTCTCCCTCTCCTACGCTCTCTCTCTCTCTCTATCCTTGTTGGCCATTTCATTTGTTTTGATTTTGCATACTTTAAAGTACTTTTAAAAGGTGTTAACAATTCTGATGGCCATTATGAATAATGTCCTTTAACTGCTACTGATACTCCGATTCCTCCTCCATCATCATTAAGGCTAACTAAAAGCTTCACTCTGGTGTTTTCCATTTAGAGTTTGGTTTTTAGCAAATCATAAAATTGAAACAATTTTTAGGCCAGCCATTAAAAATATCTATATACTTCCATGTATGTATGTATATATATCTGTGTAGATTTTTTTATTAGTCTATGGTGTTGGAAAATTAATGGGAAATTTTTTGTTTTTTCTTTCCTCTTTTTGTTGAATAATTCTAACATGATTTTAGGTCAACGATTTGAAATTATGATAGCTATATCTTTAAAAGCAAAAAAAAAAATATAGAAAAATACAAAGAAAGGTTAAAAAAAAAAAAAAAACTGATACTTATAAATTAGATGAAATTCGTTAACTATTTTCCCTGCGTGGGAAATGTAGATTTTTCATGAAATTAACCAATTACAATTATAGAGAATTTAAGATCAGTTTGGCTTCTCTTCTTCTTCTTCTTTTTCTATCCATTTTTGAAGCTCCATCAAGTGGTACTCATTACCACCATGGGGAGTCTGGGATTTATATCACACGGCAGCCAATTGAAAAGTAGCTACCCAATTAGAGTTACGGATCATGAAAATCTCTTGACTTCTCCTTTGCCACCTCCCCCCCATCCTTCAGCGTGGCACTTTAATCAACTAACTCAATCATTATGCAATTAAGCGGCACATATAGATAGATATATGTACATATATATAGCTTAAAGATGTTGGATGGGAAGGGGAGGGGTTTTAATAGAAAAAAAAAATTTAATATTAAAGTTGCCGCGCATTTCCTCACATTTTCTTTCTTTATGGGGGCAAACAGAAGTTTCAAATATTTAATCATTGTCGCTTCTTCCCTCTCCTCTCCTCTTCTCACTCTCTCTCTGTCTCTGACTATTTCGATGCCATAATTCTGTTGAAAACAATTTGTAGACTTTGATTTGTTGGTTTCTGTTTTTTTTTTTTTTTTTTTTTTTTGGTAGTTGGGGCAAGGGTTAGATGAGAGAGGGAGGGGGGCATGGTGAACTGTTAGCTGCAGCTGTGTGTAGGCTCGATCATTTTTATGGGGCCATTAAACGAGATTGAGATTGTGTAAATTGTAGTAAAAAAAAACTAACAAAAAAAAAAAAATCAAATTTAAAGAAGACATAAAAATTACATCAGTGTGAGCGATAAATATAAATTTGTTATATTCTTTTAATTTTTTTTTTGCCTTCTAATATGGTTTATTTATTTTATAGACACAGAAGGGGAAAAAAATAAAAAAAATGAAAAAAAATAATAATAATGTTTAATTAATTAATTAAGTGGCAAAAATATGTTTCTTAAAAAACGGCTCCAATTCAAATTTCACTTGCAAAAGGCTTGCATATGGCTCAGCGGACAACTGTAAAGATATAAGATATATATATATATATATATATATATATTTTTTTTCTTTACTTTTGTTTTTTTATAATATAGGGTGCAACATTTTCTAACATTTACTATGTGCATATTGAATAACTAACTTTAATACGAACTTGATTGAACTATTGAATAACTAACTTTAATATTCCTAAAATGAAAAGTCCATTAGTATTAATCGTAATCAAGAATTGATTTAAATCGTAAACTAATTTTCAAATTTGATGAATTTAATAAACAAAATTGTGGCTTTCCATAAATGAAGTACCCAAAAGACTTTAAAAAGAGTTAACTAAATCAAAATTTGCAAATAGTTATTTTAAAAATTATATAGATGAATTTGTAACGCCAGAAATTTGGGAAAAATTACTTTAAATGATAAATAATATCAACAAAACAATGAAAAAAACTGTAATTTAGTTGATTAAGTATCTAAAATATAAATTTATTGCATGTAAATAAAATCGTCTAGACAATTAAGACTCAATTTAAATATGAAAATTAAGTTTCAAACATTCATATGAAAATATTTGCAAAGCTTACGAAATGCCTGGTAAAATATATTAATTATATTTAATATAAATAAAGTATAATTAAATATTCTTTTTCCTTTCGGAAAGTTATAAAACAAACACATAGATAATGGCACCCTTTTGATAACTAATTATAATCGTTTCTCTCCATCTTACCTGACGATTTATATTCCGATCAATGCCCGTATAACCGGCTAACAATATAAATGGCTCATATGAATTGACACCATTCTCATGGAGTATGTGTAATGCATTGAATACAAAATAATTTGTTAATCCCAAACATCCTTGGATATCAAGATAACGTAACTTTTTGCAATTACGTAAAACATTTAAGAGTTTAATTTGACAAATTTCATTGCTACGATAACATAAACGTTCAAGTAATTTCAATTTTTCAATTTCATCAAAACAATCGCCATCGATTAATTGTACACATTTTAATTGTTTTAACAATTGCATGCTACCAATAAATTTGGCATGTTCCGTATAGCAAACATCTAATGATAATTCCTCTAAATGATTGGCATATTGATTAATTGATCTAATATGTACTTTAGTCGGTGTCGTATACTTAAGTGTATAATTATTTATGGTTAAATGTTTCAATTTGGATAGATAGGGTAATTCTAATTCGAAACCATTATTAATATTTGTTAAAACAAGTTCCTCCAATTCGGAATTATTTTCTGATAAACGTTCCAATGATCTTTTAACTGAAAATAATGTACCATCACAATTATAATAAAGACGTCGCAATTTTGATAATAATTTTGTATACTCTTCCGAATATTCGGCAATTAAGCCAACAACATGAACTCTTAATTCTTCTAAATGACTTAAACGTATAATACGACTCACTGGAGAAAGAGAGAGAGAGAGAGAGAGAGAGAATTATTATTATCAAAATAGAGTATACATATACACACATACATACACATGTACATATGTGTGTATGTTGTCTGTACTTACTTGCGTCAAGCGATGCATGAGATTTCAATGATAATTTTCGCAAATTTGGCAATTGATTTAATGAATCCATAACTTTATTATAAAATGAGAATTCAGAGCTCGATAAATCGATACCTTTTAATGATATCAATTGGGGCAATATCTGAATGGCCATTTTCTCATCAGGTGCCCCTTTTATACGCAATTCAAGAAATTCTAAATTTGGGCAATATTTTGCCACCTCAAATAATGTTAAATTCGTATTTATCTTTGTCGATGCCTGTATGGATCTGATTGTTGAACCACATCGTCTCAATATTGATAATATTTGCCATAATTCAAAATCATTGAAATTTATTTCGGTGAATCGTTTGTAATTATGATAAAGAAATCCATCGCCAAGGACATAATTAACTTCGGCTAAATTTAATTCATCACTAATATTAGTTAGCCACGAATATATCATATCGAGCAGTTCGAAGGGTAAGTCAATAAGATTAACCATTTTTTTGTTTTTGTTTTTTTTTCAATTTCAAAATAAACACAAAAACTTCAACAATTTATGTAAATTAACTAAAAAGCACGTGAAATATTTAAATGCGACCAGTGTTAGACAATTCCCGTTTGCTAAAACAGTGTTATATATGGCGCGACATTAGTTTTTATTCGTAATCGTTAATCGATATGTTTGAATAATCGAATACTTTTATTGTGGTGTTCCCAAAATTTCCCTATGATTCAGAATTTAATTATTTTTATTATTGTTTATTATATTACATAAATTATATATAGTATTTAGTATATAAAAAAAATAAAAAAAATAAAAAAATTTAAACAAATCTTTTTATTATTAAATAAAATTTTGTACTTTCTTGTATTTCGATCGATAGTCATAATAATTATAGCAACTAAATAGTTAAGGAATCGATTATCGATTCTGAGGGCGGTAAGGTAACAAAAGGAAGACTCTAAAAGTTCAGACCAAGGTATTTTATGGCAAATTATATATGTATGTATTTATAATTTTTGAGAGCTATTAAATATATTCAATCGATTTTAAGCAACTACATCGAAAGCTAAAGTTAAAAGCTCTATAAATGTATAATTGATAAATATTAAGTACTTATGCATAAATTTAATTTTAACTTCTTAAAGCATTTTATTTTTAAAACGATTCAAGTTAAATTATATAGCCGTTGTATGGAAATGATATCGAGATACATATGTATACAATGATCGACACCATAGCTAAATTGTATTAGTTTACATTGTTTTGAAAACATATTCAAAAAAGTATTTCAATCTTTGTTTTGCTAGTTATCCTTTTGAATCTTAAATCTTAAATCTTGTAGCTTAAGGAATTTATTATAAATAATGGGGAATGCTAAAATATTTCATGCTAAAACTTATAGTTCTCAGATTTTGTCAATCATCTCTTTCAGTCTGATGCTTGAAAATTATATTTTACCCTTTGCTCTAGTGGCAATAATTTTACATAAAAGCCAAGACATTTTCATTGCGAATTTGATTGCAAGTTTTTCCTCTTTTTATTTCTTTATGATTCTGTTTTTTTTTTTTTTTCATGTCTTGTATGCGCTAATTTGAGCAAATCAAAATGGCCCAAAGCGGCAAGAGGAAACGTGCAGAGCGGGGAACACCAACCAGTTTTTTTTTCCATATATCCATATATATTTTTTTTTGGCTGCGTGCAGTGTTGTTAAACACCTGCTACAATTGATTAAATCGCAGCAATTTATTATGATTTTCTGTGTGTGTGTGTGTGTGTGTGAGTGTGGATTGAACGATTGCAAATAAAAATGAAAAAAACGGAAAACAGAAATCAAATCGAGGTTGATCGATTTTGGAGGTCTCATTTACATACACACACACACACATACATACATACATTGTGGGTGTTCGATTCAGACAGTGTGGCTACTACCTACTACCTACTATTAGCAGTTGATTTTCAGCGCACTTTGCATAAATCAATTGATCGAGTTCTCCTTCGCCCGTCCGCCCCATGTGGGGGCGTTGAGGGGGTCTTTCATTTACTTTGCGCAATAAACTTGGCACGTTCTAAAGTGTTAATTGGAAACTGTAGTTTTTTTTTCAATTTCTTGTTTTTTATTTTTTGTCTTTGTTAATTTCTTTGTTTTTAATGGTTTATTTTATGTGGTGACGGTAAAATAATATAGACTATTATTAATAAGAACCTTTGACCTATTTATCGCTTAAGTTAAAACCCATAAAAGAAATAATTACATCTGAACTGGTTTTTTTCGTTTTAAACAATGCAAACTGAAACTTAGATAAGTTCATGAAAAATTTTATAAAATTATATTTTTTAAGTAAATTAATTGTGAGCCTAGTTAATTGTTGCTTCCAATCACTACCTCTTCCAATCAATCTAAGCAAAGTAAATATTAAATTAAAGATAAATAATATACGTACACTCATGATAAAAATAATATATACACCCTCAAAAGTTTGTCTTTTTTAACTTTAGTTTAGCACAACATTTTTTCTATTATCTTAAATATGAAAATTTAAATGGACGCGTCTTTATTGAACAAATATTTATAAAAATAACTATATTTGGGGAAAAACTAGAAAGATGGACTAACTTCGGCCGTGCCGAAGTTCGTATACCCTTGCAGATTTTCTCTATATAATTCACCAGAAGCATTATTGTAAATTAAACATACCAAATTTACAAATTCAAAATTTTGAGCTTGAGAAAAAAAATTTTCCATACAAAATTTTTTTTTTTCCGATTGTTCCTATAGCAGCTATATGATATAGCCAACCGATTCGGATAAAACTTGGTTGAAGTATCAAGAAGTATATTAAACTCATAAATATCAAATTTCGTGGCATTCGGTTGAAAAACAACAGAGTTATTGAGGATAAACCGTATTTATGACCGATCGTTCCTATGGGAGCTATATGATATAGTCGTCCGATCGGGATGATTCCGAGATATACAATGCCTGCAGCAAAAAGGAGCCTATGCTGAAAATCTCAGCTCTCTAGCTCTTATGGTCTCGGAGGAGAAGCTGTTGATCCAGACAGACGGACAGACGGACAGACGGACATGGTCATATCGACTCGGCTATTCATGCTGATCAAGAATATATATACTTTATATAGTCGGAGATGCTTCCTTCTGTGCGTTGCAAACTTCTGACCAAAATTAATATACCCTCTGCAAGGGTATAAAAATGAGTTTCTCAAAAGTTATAAAAAAATAAGTAAAGTTGCAGTATTTTGGGCTTGATGAAAATAATAGATACAGTTCAATTGTCTAACTTATATTTAAATTTTTGATTTTCAAATCACTTCAAATCATTTTTAATTTCATTTTTGGACTAATATCCAGTGTATCCAGCTATGAAAATGTAAATATATAAAATATATTATTGCAAATTATTTATAGAAAGATAATTGAAATGTTGTAGAAATTTTGTTTCTGATATTTTTATGAAATATTTCTTTTACTATTTTTGGCCGAAGCCAGTAAATTCAAATTGAAATTATATATTCAAAAATTTAATTAAAATTAAATGTACTGAAAATGTTATGAAAGTTAGTGTATTTGTTTAATGTGTTCAACTTTTTATTGATTTTTGCAAAATTATATATGTCGATTAGCCATTTAAATTATGATTCTTATTTGAGATATTATTTAATATTATATATTTTATATATATATATATATATATTTTAATATATTTAATACGATATATAAAATAATAATATATCCTGTTTCTTTTAAGTAATTGCATTTGCTTAGATTATGTCATAAGTTAGCATTTTTTTTTAATCACATTCTAAGTTAAAACTCGGCTTTGATTTTTAATAACGTCTACTAAAAGAAACTTTCGAATTTCAAGAAAAATATATATACATATAATAAATTCAACAGAAATCTGTTAGAACAAGATCATTTTTAAAGTATGTAGTTCCAATTAGCAATGTATTTGGATATTCTCTTCTATTAAAATATCTCCTAAGGAATAGAAATTATTCAAAAATAATAAAATAACAATTTTTATAGATATAGTTAAACAAGAAATGTAAATTTAAAGACTTCAAAACATTAAAAATAACAATACAGGAATTTTTAAAAAGTTTTTTGGTTTTGTTTTTTCTACAATATAATATTGTTTCAAAAAAATTATTGATTAAGGACATTATAAAAAATATTTTTATATCCATACAATTTGTAATTTGAAACCTTTTATTATTATAATCCTTATCTACCCATCTATTTTAAAATAACCAAATCTATAGTAAAGTAATAAATAAAATTCCTAACTCATGTTTACTTAATACAGAAATATCTATTAACAAAAATCATATACAAGTGCAACATTGTATAGTCATTGTAATGTAATGGTAAAACAAGGTTGTTAATCACGAAGATCATTTGGTTGCATGTTGACATGATATTTGCATGTCATAAATATAATAATGATAACTCAGATCTGTATGTATATATATATAGTGAACAAGCAACCGCAAATGCAATTCAATTCATCCAAAATTATCAAAATGAAGAGCACTCTGTTGCTAATATTACTTGTTCAGCTTGTGCATAATATTACGGTAAATAAATTGATCTATATAAATAATACAAAAAAAAAAAAAAAAAACAAAATTGAAGGATATTCTTTTGTATTATTTTTATCCTTTGGACAGGGCGAACAATCGTATGTGGTCAGCAATGAGAAACTGGAACCATTTGAGGGTGATAGTGAGACATTGGTACTTTTCGATACACTGAAAACAATTGGACGTGAACGTGCTTTAAATGGTTCATTTAAATTTCTTGGCGAAATGAATAACGATGATTTTAAAGTATCTGTCGAATTGTATTCAAGTCCCAATGGTGATGGTGATTTTAAACGAATGGTTATGGATGTACCACAAACATCAATTTGTGAATGTTTCAAAAAGTTCTATGTACAATTTGTTCAGCCATCATTGAAACAGGGTGAAACGACAAATTTTCCAATTGTTGATGAGGATACATGCCCCATACCGGAGGGTGAATATTATATTAAAAATGTGTTATTCAACACTGAGGATTGGCCACAACAGGTGCCCCGTGGCATTGTTAAGGCAATTATAACATTCTGGAGTGGGGGCAAAAATGTTGGCGGTTTAATTGTTGTGGTCAAAATTGAGGATCGACAAAGTTAAATTTTTGTCAATTATTAACAATTTTTGTTCACAATATATATATTCGTTTTTACTATATTCTTCTTATTAGCAAATAAAATGTCTTTGAAAGCGAAAGTATGAAATACTTATTGGTTTATTAAATATAAATAAATGATTTTTTTTTTTTGTGTTGTATATATCTTTAATATGTTTTTTATTTTATTTTGAACTAAGGCCAAGTACTTGCTTACACTAAAAGAAAGAAATTCTTAGGAAAAATCTATTTTCTTTTGAGGATTAATTTACTTGTTTTAAAAGAAGCGCCTTTTCACTTTCATTAGTTAAATAATATTAATTAAAAGAAAATTCGATTTAAAAATGAATTTTGTAATAGAATCCTTATGCTTACTTTATTTTAAGCTATTCTTGATTTTAATATATATAAATTATAATTTATATATGTAATAATTTGATAGAACATTCAAATATTTTTTTTTTCATTCTTTATTTTTCTTCTTCTATATACTTTTATCTTTATTGTTTTACAAATTTTTTTTAAAAATGAAAAAATCAATCGACACTCTAAACGAATAATATTTCAATTGCCCACCAACACAACTCACCACCTCACTGCCTCCACCTCCCCATATTCCCCCATCCTCAAACATTCCGTAAGCAAAACAAAACAAAAAACAACAACAACAAATCTATCTCAAATTACGATTTTGGTGTTAAAACAAGCAACTAAAATAAAAATAAATCAATTTGTTTGTATCGCTTTCATTTCACCTCGCCGACAAAATTCATTAGAATCTCCTCCACCCATCCACCCACCCACAAACAAAAAGAAAGAAAGAAAAAGGAAAAAAAAATACCCCTGAAACAATCATCATCAACAGCTCATCATCAGAATGTAGAAAAACAAATTCATTTCAAATAGAAAGAAGAGAAAATCTTTAGCGATAATAAAGCATTAATTGAAAATTTATAAACAATGAAGGAAAAAAAAAAACAGCAACAGACAAATGGAAATACGAAAAGAAAAAGTCACGTAAAGTGCACAACAGAATAAATAGTGAAAGAGAGAGAGAGAGAGAGAGAGAGAGAGTGACAGTGAGAGTGAGAGTGAGAGCAAAAAACTCAGCAGGAGATATTTTACATTTTCACGGATGGATTTCCCCCCAATTGTATGTACATATATACATAGATGTGTAGTTTTATTTATAAAGATTCATTCAGTAAATGAGGGGGGACTAAACGCACGCCAGCCACACGCCTATAAATAGCCCAAAAAGTCAAATGAGGGGATTTTCCGAAAAATGAAAACGTCACTTTAACTTGGCATTTTCAACAGAAGAAGGAGGAGCAATGTTATATGGAGGTGATGGCTAGTAAAAATGGGGATGAGTATGTGGGGATGGTTATATAGATGGGGATGGGGATGCATGCCACATGCATTTGTATATATATTTATATATGTATATACATATATATATATATATATATATATATATATATATATATATACATCTGCAAGCCGCAACTATTTGAGGCATTTTCCAAGTAATATGCAACACATGTTGGGCACCGTCAGCATTTTGGGGTACGACTTGAACAAACGCGTGCGCCCCTCGTGCCTATCGGTGGGGTTGGGGGGTGGGGGGTAGGGAAAAAAGAAAAACAAAACAAAAAAGTAAAATGAGAAATTTTCCCGTTTTTGTCAAATAGAGCATCAACACCGAGGCAAACTTCAAGTGACAGTTTGTATGCTCTTTTACCCATCATCTCGGCTTCATGTTCCCTCATCCCTCATCCCCCATCCCCATTCTCATTCCCATTCCTCTCTCAACCTCATCTTTAGCCAGGCATGACATTAGATGATGCTTTGACTTGATAAGACCCCCAAATGCTGTAAAGTGTGAGTGAGTGTGCCCTCCCAATGTGTGTGTGTGTGTGACGCCCCCTTTTGGAGTAAGAAATTGTCAATCACAGAAATGTGACCACATTTTTGACAGATCTTCATGTACAGTTGTGCACAAACGTTGCTAGGATCTTATCTAGACAAATCTTTATAAAAATAGCAACAAATTGCCATCAATTGAGTTCATTTTGAGATTTTGTATTAAAGATTTGTGCATTTCCGCTGGAAAAACGATCGAAAATTGAAAGAAAATGTAGATTTTGGAAGAGATTCAAATATATAGTTGAAACTGTTGAAATTTCTTTCTTTAAAAAAAAGCGAAGATATGCAAACTAAACTAGTTGAAATAACTAAAGCTAACTAAAAGATCCTAAGATCCTAACAAATTGCACTTATGCTCAATGGAAACATAAGTTCTTTTATAGAAGAAAGTGATATCAGGTAATCGTGCATAAGCCAAGGACATAGGTTTTAGGATCTTCAAATAACTTTAGGAGACATTCCAGCCCTTAATCGAATTAAATAAATGTCCTTGCATATAAAATAAAATGATTAAATGTGTGCTAGTAGAAGTTGTGTTAGATCGATCCTTTGCCGAAAATCTCTTTTAAGCTAAGCTTAAAAGAAAAAAACAATTGAAGAGCTTACAAGTAGGCGTTCATTGAAAACTTTATCTCCTATTTTACAGATTTTTCAAACCGAAAGAGCTATATCCACTATTCAATACACAATCATTCACAATATAGAGCTAGAAAGTGTATTTAAATTTCGTTGCATTCAACTTAAATTAATCCCATTTTAGGGATTTAAGCATTTGTTTAAGTTTCTTTGTTTAATTTCATGGCATAAGGTAAAACTAGTGTACAATGTTTTATGCAAATTATTATAAGTATAAGTATATAGTTTATTATGCCGCCCCCTCCTCTTGTCACTTTGTTGCATTTTGGTTAATACTTTTTTGTTCTTGTTGTTTTTGTTGTTGTTGCTGTCGTTGTCGTTTCTTTGAGTTTACCTTTTGATTGGTATTAATGATGAAACATAAATCAATTGTCTTTTGCCTTGTTGTTGTTGTTGTTGTTGTTGTAACACTACATTTTCAGCTATCTCACGTACATAAAGCTTGATCCGAGTGGGTCGCTGTAAACTGTAAACTGTTAAGTAAAGCCGCAGCAATGTTGCACGGAGCACGGGGCATGGAGAGGGGCAGTCAATTATGCCATTTGGTTGGCCCCAAAATGAAATATACATACATACATATGCATGTATATATATATATATCTTTATATATATGTTTGTAGTTTATATGTTGTGGGTATCGGGTCGCCTTTAACCGCTGCACATGCGCACAACATGACGTCTAATAAAATTAAGCGCGTGTGTTGCATTTGTTGTTGTCGTTGCTATTGGTCACTTGACCAACAAACGAAACAACACGTACAAACATTGACGTGTGACGTGGTTGGCCAAAATAACACTGTCTAACAAAATAATTGATCTTGCCATCAAACTATAGTTAATGCTAAAGGATAGATATTATACCCTTGTAAACAGATCTACAGTTGGAACAAAAATAACATAAACAATAATGCTGCATTATGATGGCACAATATTCTAACAGAGTTGCCATCCGTGTATATAAAACATTTTATTTCTTTTTAATTATAAAACACACTGAATAACAAAAGTATGGCCTTAGTAACGGAAATGAAATTAACCAAGAAGGATTACCTGAAGTCATAGAGTTGCCAACATATTTAAAATGGCCAAGCATGGCTCTTAAATCAATTAAAAAGTATTCCAACAGTGTTGCCACAACACATTAGGTAACTCATCTTTAATAAATGGATATAATTTCTTCAATTCTTGTTAATATATCAGTTTGCCCAACAGCAGATTTGCTTAACAAGATTCTAGCAGTGTTGCCACCATATTTAAATTATCGCTCCGTCCATAAATGTCTTGTATTGTATATAAATTTCAGTTAATATTTCGGATTTGGAGTATAGACCGTAAAGAATTTTCTTTATTGTTAATTTTGTGGTCAAGTGTAGTTTGCCACTGCCACTTGTGGCATGAACACAACACAACACAACGGCACACTAACACAAGGGCAACAACTTTCGCATTCGGCCAACAACAACAACAACAACAACAACAGCAACAAGTATCAACAAATTTTTCGCCTGCCACGGAAGCCACAACTACCGCTGGCACCGCTACCACCACTGCCACCACTTCCATCGCCTGGCACTCGTGTCTCTGTTGCATGTAGGAAGCTCTACCGCTGTGTGGAGAGCCTTTTATTTATATTTTTTTTTTCGTTTTTTTTTTTTGTTTTTTTTCTCTTTTTGTGCCAAGTGGCGGGGCGGCTTTCAGCCCATTGCAGTTAATTTTCGCAACGACGCAATAGTGCTCAGTCAACAGCCACCAGCTCCCACGCCTTCCCCTCCCAAGCAAGTTGGAGCAGCTGCTGCTGCTGCTGCTGCCGTTGCTGTTGCTGTTGCTGGTTTAACAACCTGCGGCCAAGCCACTCAGCGACAAGATGCTGCTGACGTCGCCGTCTTATCACCTGTTTTGTGTGTGTGTGTGTGTGTGTGTGTGTTTTTTTTTTTATATTTTTCTCTCTTTCTGCAGGCAGCAGAAATCACCAGCTGTTTAATATACACTTAAATCAAAATGTCATTTCGATCAAGTCGAATGTTCTGGAAAATTATTTAGCTAGCTAAAATTTACGTATACATTTTAAATTTTAGTTAGAAAACTTATATTAAATGCAATTCAGTAAAGTATAGTATATAATTTTTTGAAATTAAAAAACAAGAAGAATCTAAATTTATTTATTTTATATTTCATTTTCTAAAATTAATAATTTTATTATTCCTTTTCTTCTATAAATCGCATTATGGGGCATTTGTTTTATATTTCATATTTTTCAAAGAATTTTTCTTGGTGTCCAAAAATTGAGAGACACAGATATCTGTATAAGATATACACTAAACCAATTTTAAATTAATTAAATTAATAATAATAATAATAATAAAGTTTATCCTTAATAAATTTCAAATTACTTAAATAATTAAATTAGAAAAATTTACAATATGTTACTCAGAAGAAAGATATATGTTTTTATCCTTAATTTTGCAATGCCAGAGAACATTTATAAGGTAGAAAAATGGACCGTGTCTCCTCTATATTATTTAATTTCATTTGGTAAATTATATTTTTTGAATGAAAAATATCAGACTAGATCATTTTAAAGAAGAAAATATATTTAATTATTATTTGCTACTAATTATCTTTTACCATTATAATAAAATAATGTTGCTCCTTAATTTAAATTTAATTTTTTTTAGGCCTAAATATATTTAAAAAAAATAAATAGAAAATAGAAAAGAAAATAATTTTTTACAATATATTAAATTTTTACAACTCGAAGAACTATTTCCAAATTATTTGCTTTAATATTATTTGCATTAATATTTAATATATTAAGAAAATAATTAATTCGAAAGCAGAAAGAAAACCAAATCAAAAGCCCTAAATAGTTTTATTTTCTTGCTTACTTTTTAGGGTATTTCCTATTCGTTTTATATATGTGAAATGTTATATAGGATTTCTTGTTTTTGTTTTTCATCAAGTTGTTTTTGATATCTTAGCGATTCGGTTTTTTTTTTTTCGGTTATATTTCGCGTTTCGTAATAATTGTTTTTGCCAGAGAGTTTAATTTTTTTTCTTTTTTTTTTTTTTGATTTGTGTCTAGGCGTTGGCCAGGCTCGCCAATCAAATTCATTTTAATTAATTGAAATACGTTACATTAATTACACTGTAATTAAATGTTTGATTTATTTTACCA
Organism: Drosophila sturtevanti; assembly: GCA_018150375.1. Lineage (NCBI taxonomy): Eukaryota > Metazoa > Arthropoda > Insecta > Diptera > Drosophilidae > Drosophila > Drosophila sturtevanti. The sequence goes on along the minus strand of JAECWJ010000688.1, from coordinate 2,898,845 downwards.
GACAATCCATACACTGATTCTATATATATACATATATATATATATTAGATATATCTAACTGGTTGTGTAGGTGTACTATAATTGTTGACCTGTCTCTAAGATCTTAGATTGTTGCTACAGTCTGGAGGCATATTATGCTAATCTTTGTCACTTGATTTCACTTGATTTTGCCACGATCAGATGTTTAATGTTTTGAGTTTTGAGCTGGAACTGGAACTGGATACTGTTTATATATGTATATATATATATATATACTGGCGATTGTTAATAGCATATATAAAAGGTAAAGTAAACTTTACAATATGCAAATCACATCAACAGTTTATGGTTTCTTAACGTTTGAATGTTTCGTCATTTATTTAAAAATGCATTAAATTTTATAGCTGTCAACATGGTTAATGGTTACCAGCTTACTGCGTTCTTAGCTTAACTTTATTTAAAGTCCTATTGCTTTCCAGTCAAGTCAAGCCATTTTCATATCGTATTGATCATTTCTAAAACTTATGCATTTTAAGTATATATATTCATTTTATATCAATTGCTATCAGAAATGATTGGAAACTCTAATGAGTTATTTAAATTGATGGGATTTGCGTTTTTTTTTTTCTTATTTCCAGTTCCTTGTGCAAAACAAAAGTAAATAGACAGGAGCTAATGGCTTAAGCCTAATTTAGTTGAAAGGAGCCAATGCACTATGGGCGATTTGTCGATTTTTGCTGCATAAAGTCTAAAAATAAAGCTAGAGGACTAAATAAATTTTTAAATGTTTGTTATATTTTACTCTAATTTCGGATTTTTTATTTCGACAATTGGGCCGATCCTTTATTTTTTTTTTAAGCTTGCTGAAGTGTTTACTATTAATAAATAAAAATATTTTTTTAATATTCTACCATACATTTTTTGACTTATGCCACTTTTTTTTTTTGAAAATCGCCCAATGTGCAATGTATGGAAAATGTATTTATTATTATCTTAAATCGCAATTGCTTAAATATTCTCAATATTTGTTCAGTTTTGTTATCATTCCGAAAATTCTATGATCAATTTTTAGTAATCTACATTAAGTGTGAACAGATTTGGTCATTTGATTTATAAATTGCTTGCAGCTTTTAATAATTTGTCATTAATATATAAATTAATATATATATATATATATATATATATGTGTATATATATATAAATACATATATTATTAATTTAAAACTATTTTACCTACTTATTTTTAATTTAGAACATTTATTAATATAAATTAATTATTATATATAAAATATTATATATTAAATAAATACCTTACTATTTAATTTAATTATGTACAAACTATTTAATTTAATTATGTACATACTATAAATAAATATTGCATATTAAACAAAATTTATAATTTTATGATCCATTCAAAAAAATTGTCAGTAAAAAGTGTGTGAATAATAAGATATAATTAAGGGGGAAATCAATTTATTTATATAGGTTTTAATCTTAATTTTAATGTTTCCTCAATCTACACATTTTTGACACAATTTTCGTAAATTTTCCTCTTTTTAAGTTTAGCAAAATGAATAAGTTTTCTGTTTATTTCTAAAGCCAAGATTAAGGACTCTACAAACAAATGTTTCTTACGATTATATAATATATATTTTTATTGTGATATTTTTTTATTCATCAAGTTTTACCTTTTGTTTAAATTAAACTAACCTTAACCCTATGTTAAAGCTATAGCATTACTTCCATAATTTAAATTCTGGCTATAAAAATTATTTTAAGTGCTAAAATAAAACTTACCTAAATAAATTAATTAATGAAATAAAATATGACAAATAGTTTCATTCGTCAATTAATGAGAAAAAATTGAAGCGTTTTTTTTTTTAAAAAGTTTTATAGAAAAAAGTCTCATCATATTTCGCATTTTTTCCTTTGTTGTTTTTTTTTTTTGCCTTCAACAACTTTTTCTACATATATAGTATATCAATCATGTTCTCAATACAGATTTAACGGCCTACCATATCTATATTTAGTTATCACCGTCAGAAGAGCAAAAACTGAGCAAAAAAAAAAAAAAAACAACACAAAATCAACCAATTGACTATGGGTGCCCGCTGCTTATCCTTGATCTTCCATGGTTCATTAACTCCCTTCCAGCTGCAACAACAATGTGCTGTGGATCGTATATTAATACAATTAACTCGGTACGTTTATAAGATTAACCTCGACCAGAGGCACAGGAGTGCCGAACGATTGGTTGGCCGGTTGGTCGGTTGGTCGGTCGGTCGGTTGGTCGATTGGTTGGTTAGTTGGTTTGAAGCGGCATGACGGGATGACGGGTTGGAAGGCCAAGATCAGGCTCTGTGCAGATTAACAATCAATTAAAATTGACAACTGAAGGGAAGTAGGAGAGCAACAGAGCAACAATAACAAATAACAACAACAATAGCAACATCGGCAACAACAAGTGCCTGTTGCACAAAAGAAAATACTGAAAATAAAAGGAAAATAATTATAATGGCTGCATAAAAGGCGCCATTTAGCCTCGACGACACGCAATAATTACGCCCAATTAATAGCAATAACTTTGCAAATTAGATAATTTAGGTCCATGTTGTCCCAGGCCAATGTCAGAACCAGAACCCAGTACCATAACCAAACCGAGAGACAAAGATAAAGCCAGCCAGTGTCCAGACTCTATAGACAACATACATACATATATACATACATACATACATACATATATACCTACATACATTAAAAGGAAATTCAATGGGGAATTTGCTTGATGCACGCGAGCCAAATGTGTGTAATCATATGTTGGGGGATATGGGATGCAGCAGCAACCCCTTTTACTCCAATCGACTTTGACTGGACAACGACTGGACCAGCGGTGATTGCTAACTTTTGTCATAGAGTTAGTAGTTACTATATAAATCTATATTTTAGGGCATATTGGTACATCATTTTTTGATTTTATCAATAAGTTTTCATTCTTTATTTACTTTCTCTCTCTCTCTCTCTCTCTCTCTCTCTTTGTTCCTTTTTGCTTTACTTTTCATCAATATGAAATTTTTAAGGAGTATAAATTAGTTGATATAAATACATTTAGTATTCATCTATATAGTATTCAACTGGTTTATCTAGTACAGTTCTGTATTACTTTTGTTTTGCCTCTGGGGGCACTTGCGACTGCCTGCTCCATCAAAAGGCTGCCTTGCAAATAAATTATTGCCCAGTGCACTTGTGTCTACTTCACTCCATCTCCTATGCCTACTTAGATGATGTTGTTCCTGCTGCTGCTGCTAGTGGCTGCTGTTGCACACTTCACGCAATTTCTAAAAATACAATTGAACCTATTGCTGACAGCTGTTGCATAAGCTTCAAGGAGCGGTTCAGGCAAAAGAAAAAAATAAATAAATGTAAAAAAAAAGAAAACACCTAACAAAATCTCAATTAGAAAAATTTATTAATTAAACTTTCAAGTTACTTTCAGTCTTAAAAAAAAATATTAGCTGTTGGGATATATATTTCAAAAAGTTCTAAAAATATTTTAAAACAAAAAAATAAAATTTGTATATTTAATTTTAAAATTATTTCTATATTCTTTTAATATTAACTTAAGACCAAAGATTTAATATCACTTTTTAAATAATTTTATTTTTTATGGTTGTATGTTTAAAAATATATTTAGATATATTTATCAAAAAGTTCTAAAGTGAAATAAAATATTTTAAAACCAAAAAATAAAATTTATATATTTAATTTTAATATTATTTCTATATTCTTTTAATATTAACTTAAGATCAAAGATTTAATATCACTTTTTAAATAATTCTATTTTTATGGTTGTATGTTTAAAAATATATTTAGATATATTTTTCAAAAAGTTCTAAATTGAAATAAAGTATTTTAAAACTATGAAAAAAAGGTTATTTATTTAATTTCAATATTATTTCTATATTCTTTTAATATTAACTTAAGATCAAAGATTTAATATCATTTTTTAAATAATTCTATTTTTATGGTTGTATGTTTAAAAATACTTTTTGTTTTGATTTAACATTCTCTTAGACTTCATTTAAAAGTCTTCCTTTTTTATTAACTTTTATCGTTTTAAGTTAGATAAATATCTTTTATTATTTTAGATTATTTTTTATCAATTATTTTTATGAACTTTTATTATTTTAGAAAGTGTAACAAAATATTAAATATTATTCAACATATGAAAATCTTTAAGTATAAATTAGATATTTAACAATATTTTCTTGCATTTAGAATTGAAATCAAATATTTGGTAATCAATAAAATAATAAAATATGATTAGAATTGAAATAATTATAATAATATATTATATTGATATTAAAACAATACAGCATGATTAAAATTGAAATATATATTCTTGGTTATTTATAAAATAAAAAAATTTTTATACTTTTAATAAAATATTTTAAATTGTAATCATTTTATAAAACATTTGAAATTAAAATAAAAAAAACTATATACATATATATTTATATATATATACAATAATCATGCACAATAATTTAAATGAAAATTGAATATTTGGATTATATTTTTAATATAATTATGTTTTTATAAATTGCTAAATTAAAATTATGTCCATTTTGCAAATAAAGATCAGCTTTTGGTAGCAAAGTTAAAAATTTTATAATTAAATTGAAATATTTAATAATATTCATAAATAAAAGTCTGCTTTGTTTTATTTTATTAATATTATATATATTTTTTTTTTCAAGATTTTTAATTAATTAATGAATTTTATTGCTTTTTTTTCTACATATTCAAGATTCTTATATTATTTAGCTGTTTGATGGCAATAATTCCACTCCTGAACTTTGGCAATTTATCAAACACAGCAGATAGCACGCCAAAGGCAACCAAAGTCAACCCAACCCAAACCATGCCATGCCATGCCATACCATGCCAAGTAACTAACCAGTCGGTCATCCATCCAGTCATCCAGTCTCAGCTCAGCCCTCCAGCAAATAGAAGAAACATCATCACAAAATACTGATGCTGCTGCTGCTGCTGCTGCTTTTGCCGGATTGAAAAGGGGGTCCGGTCTACCACTTTTTTACAGCCTCCCCCTCCCCCTCCCCCTCCCTCCATCCACTCTCTCTCTCTTTACTATTCTTTAGTATTACATAAGCAAAATCAACATTTGCCAGAGTTGGGAGTCGTAGTTGGAGTTGAAGCTGTAGCTGTAGCTGAAGCTGAAGCTGGAGCTTATCTATCCATTGGCCACAGAGATCAAGCATACAGCATACAAGATCATAGAGAGAGAGTGGGCAAAGCCAAAAGGCTCGACAGCTGTGCAAAAGGCGGCGGCACTGTACCACAAAAAAAAAAAAAAAAATAAAAATACAATGAGTAAAACATAAACAGCAAGTGGGCTGGACCCTCTCTGTATCTGTATCTGAACCTGAGCCTGGACCTGGACTTGGATCTGGACATGGACCAGGTCCCGGGATATGGTTGTAAATATATATATATGTATATATGTATATATGTACATACGTATGTATGTATGTGTAGCTTTAGGCGGGCACGCGTTTAGCACAAGCTGGTCTAAACAGTAGCCAGATTTTATATAACTCGAGAGCTATTCTCCATTGCAATTGATTTGTTTTGTAGCCTTTGGGTAAGTGACAGGCTTTGGACGGTCGGTTGAGCCGTTTGGTCGCCTAGATCCACCCCCCCCCTCTCTCGCACTCTCTCTCTCTCTCTCTCTGTGTATATCTATCTTTGTTTTATAAATCCAATCAGCGATTTAGACTAGCGCGCACACGCCTCCAATTAGAGTCTAAAATGACAATTGTACTTTTAACCCAATTTACAATTGTTTTATGCCATTGCTTTGTTTTTTTTTTCTTTTTGTTTTTTTTTGTTTTCCATAAGGCATCTCTTTGCCTTAACAATAAATCTAAATTGTGTACGATTTTGAGAGTCTCCTTCTCCATCTCCTTCTTCTACATCTACACTTCTCCATCTCCGTCTCCTTCTCCTTCTTCTTTTCCTTCTTCTTCTTCTTTCCTCTATATCTACTCCTACTCCTTACTTTAGTGCCATCATCTCTTTCTACTCCTCTAGCCACAAGTTTCAGTTGCTGTCGTTGTGCCTAAGAAGCCCATAGAGTGCAAGTACGAGTGGTTTTCTCTAACCCAAAAAAAAAAAAAAAAAAAATAATTCTCATCGGCATGTTTGACTTTTATATGCATTTGGTTACAATCTAGTCTCTTTAAGTTTACTCATGCAAATCTTATGGAAATTATATTAAAAACTAATGAAAAAACATTAAGTTAGATGATTAATTAATTAAAATCAAATGTTTCATATTACATACATAATTATAAATTTATTTAAAATAGCACTAGTAACTTGATAAGAGAAAATATATTTCAGATTCTTAAACCATATTTTGCTATATACTTTGCATTGAAATACAAATTAAAAATAAATAAATATAAATAAATCAAATTTATTTATTTATTTATTTATCTTAGAGTTAGGACTAATTAAAATTAGTCGGAACTAAATTCTAATAAGAGCGCTGGCTGCTTGGGCCTTCGGAAAATAATATATAGATTTCATAAAATTTTTTTCAAATATTGCATCTTTATTTTTATAGCATTTATTTATATTAAGAATAAAATAAAATACACTATGCGCCACTTGAATAGGACACCTCTAAAGACGATTTTCTATAGTTAATTTCTGCTAAGCCAAGCCATATAATTTTTGTTTTCTTAAAAAGTTTATTTTATTATAGTGATTTGTCGAAAATTTCAAAGTTATTCAATATAATACAGATAGACTTAATTAAAATTGAACCTTAATTAAACTTATGATTAGAGGCCTTCGTCTCGAATATTAAAATTTAATTAGTAATTTCAATTTCAATTTAAATAGCTTCAAATATTTTTTTTCCCCTGAACTTCGAGGAATAATATTTATATAATTAAAATTGAAAATATATCGCGTTTTAAAATTTATATGATTTATATTGCATTAATTTTCTATCATTTATTTTAAATTAAAATTAAAAATTTATTATTATTTTTTTTTTGAAGATTAATAGAATTTAATTTTATTCTTTATTCAAAAATCAGGGCATAAAATAAAAGCAAAATTTACATAAATACGATTTATAGCAACTAAAAGAATCTTTATTATATATATATATTTTTTTGTTCATTATTTTATTTCTACTTAAAGTGTATATATTTGGGTCTACTTGCTTGTCATTGATATTTTTCTTTACTTCTTGTTTATGTATTTGATTATTTGCTTAAATCTTTATCGTTGATTTCTGGTCCCCCCACCCCCTCCCAACCGAATCCCTTCCTCATACACACTCTCTGGTTTGCATGCAGGCAACGTTCGTCGAAGAGACTTCGTTTGCATCTACACACACACACACACACACAAAGGCACACACACGCACACATACACACACACTCTTGAACATATAAACAGAAACCGAGTCTCTTGCATCTAGAGTCAAGATCCATTAAGGCAATGACCTGTTTTCATATCATTTTGATACTCTAACCATTATAGGGTAATTGAGCATATTAATATTAGGGACACGTATGATTTATCCTATATCTATATATGTATAAAAATATCAAATCCAACTGGGGTTGGGGTATATATATAGTAACTTTTTATAAAAGTTTTTCTATCATAAGCGAAACTTTGAGTTGTTCGAATTTTAGAGTAAAAAATCTTATAGAATTCAATAATTTATATCTCTGTAATATAATATCTAGAAGGAATCAATGCCATTTCTAGACAATAGATGGCGTTAGTAAATAAAATAATTGTGTAGATTATTTTAAAATTATTCCTGAAATCGTAAAGTAATATAGATAAATCTCTGCTTTGGTTATAGGGTATAGCCAAGTTGATGATTAAAGCAAAAAAAAAAAAAATTTACTATACAGAATTTTTATATTGTGTCTTGGTCTTTTTAGTTTTTGTTCTTGTCCCGCTTGCTCGTATGCCTGATCGGTTTGCTCTTGGGTTTTAGATTGGCGGCGTAGGCGGCGGCGGAGGCACACGCAATATCGGAGTCGAGTCCGCCGTCCAAGCAAGTTGCAAGTTGATAGTAAAATTATGATGGGGCAAGCCCCAACAACTGGCGGTGGCGTTGACGACGACGACGACGACGACTGGTCAAACAAGTTTGTTTTTTTTTCTTTTTAGTTCTTTTTTTTTTTGTTCATTTTACTCGCGTTGGGCCTGTGTGTGCATATTTATCTTTGCGTTGTCGTTGCCTCCACTTCATTAGGTCTTTAATTTTATATCGTATCAAAACAGAAAAGAAAAAAAAACTCAGGCAGAAGTTCTCTTCTACTTCTTCTTTTTAGTTCTGTTTTGTTTTGTTTTTATTTTTGTATTTCTCTTTACATTTATTTATTTTTTTTTTATTGTGTTTCTTTTTTGCAGTTGTACTACGAGTGTATCTTGTGGATACATTCGGGCAACGTGAAAAAAGCCTTTGGCGCGTAAAATCTTTTGGGTTCATTAGAACGTTGAACGTGGCGTGGTGCTGTCCCGATGGCCGATGGCAGGCACCCCTGGTCACATGGGCAATCAATTCGTTTGCTTCTCACTCTCTATCTCTCCCTTTCTCTCTATTTCTGTCTTCTGTGGTATCCCTGCTGTCACTTTGACAGTGCATCTGTGGTTTAATCTGGTTTTGAAAGGCTTAGATTGTGATTCTGCCTGACGACTGCTGTACTTTTTTTTTGTGTACAGTACGACTCTAGGATATGAGGATAGGAGGATATATCATAAATCTCATTCGAAAATCATATATATAATTATTAAAACGATTTACAATCAATCTAAAGCAAACAAAATTCACTTTCACTTCCCCCAAAAGTATGCAAGCTATTGCTAACATTAAGAGATTTCAACTCTTAGTAGAGCAGCAGGCTATCAACCTTATTTTTTCTCTCCTTTGTTTTCGTTTTTTTTTTTTTTTTTTTTTTTGGTTTGAAATTTACTTTAGATAAGCATTTCGTCACTCAACTAAGTGGTTTTACTTTTCGTTTTTTTTTTTTTTTTTTTTTTTTTATTTGCAGAGAACATCTGTAACCCCTATATCTAAGTTACTATTATTTGTTTATTAGTTTTCTTCTATTTGTTGTCTTTACTTTGGCTGCCGTTTGTTTGGCTACTTAAATTTCCTAAAGTCAATATTTGAATTGTACGATGTGTTTTTTTTTATCTATCAGTGAGGTATAACCTTGACCATATATATATGTATGTATGTATGTATGTATATTTATATGTTTCTTTATAATTGCCAACGATCCACTAACTAACCAAGTTAACTCAGGGTCAACTGCTTTGATGCATCCTTGAGCAGTAAATGCAACAGATTGCAATTGCAAAATTCAAATCATTCATAGCATAAGAGAGATAGAGAGAGCGAGAGAGAGAGAGAGAGAGAGAGAGAGAGAGGGAGTGGGAGAAGGGTAGACAGGGGCCAGAGATCGAAAAACTCGTGCATCGTCATGATGGGGCACACCCCCCTTGGGGCATAAATTATATACATATATATATGTATGTGTATAAGCATATTTACTTTGTTACCTACTTATTTCAACTGGAAATCTGTTTTTAGTTTTTTTTTTTTTTGTTGTCCAAATGCAAATATTGGCCAAAAGCATTACTATAATTTAATCATAGTTCATTTGCCATAAATTGACCTGGCCAGCTTGTGGGTGGTAACAATTCGTTTGAATAATTGCCAGTTAAGTTATGCAAATGCTTAAGCTTCAATCTATTGCAAAAAAAAAAAAACTAAAAAAAAAAAAATCCCAAATTTTATACAAAAAACTAATAATTCATATTCGGTTTGAGGATTGAGATTTGTTACGTCTCCCCCTGGTTAAGCACGAAATGATTCAAATGAATCATCCGGCAGCAGTGGCAAACGATTTTTTGCAGATCGACCCCAAAGGCAACGACATTGACAATGAGCCAAAACAAAAACCGAGAAGAAGAATAACAAGACGAATAAAGAAACTAAAACTGATACAAAAAAAAAAATACAAAAAAAAAATGAATATAAAAAAAATAAATAAAGCGTTCCACAAACGGTAGCCACAAAAGAAAATGGACACAGAAAAAAAAACCCCAAACCAAAGCAAAAGAAAAAAAAAAACGTGCCCGATTGCCAGAGCTTTTGGCTTAAATTTTGTTACCTTTGTTGCTGTTGTTGTTGTAGCATGATCAGGCATGAGATCGTTAAGCAGTGCACAGTAGCTGCTTGAGCGTCATAATAACAGCAGCAACAAGATGTAGTACCTCCTCCTCAGTTCCCCTCCATCACCATCACCATCATCATCATCATCATCGGTACAAACTCCCCAAACCCTACTACTAAAGCCCCACCATCAATACGCCACAGCAGCAGGTCTCCTTATTGTAATTTTGTGTGCAGCTGCAACGCTGCAGGGTGTACACTGTACAGTGCAACATCGACAACTCCAATGGCAACAAATCAACGGCATAGGAAACTGGTTAACCGGTTCTTATTTTTTGGTTTCAAACGTGATAGGGTTAGTGATGGTTATGCGGGGTGGTGGGATGGGATGGGATGGGGTGGAGTGGGGTGGGGAACTATGAGTAGGGTAGGGGGAGGTGGTTGTTGATGATGACGACGACGACGACGACAATGCATAAAGCTTTTTAGAACCTTCTTTGTTGTAGCTTACAGTTTACACTGAGAGAAAATGTTAAACGAACTTAGAGAAAATTTCATTGATTTGTTAAAAGAAAACTTAAGAAATCATTTCTGTTCCTTAAAATATTAATTTTATATTAAGTAAAGAGAGAAAAATATTATTAAATTAATACAATTTAACTTTTAAAATTTCGGTTGCTTCGGATTCTATAATTTTTTTACATTTTCGTTACATTTAAAATTGATCTTTGATTAAAAATTTAAGCTTAAGAATTATAAAATAATGAGATATTTTTAAATTAATTTAATTTGATTTAAAATTAAGGTAATAATTATACAAGCTTTTTAGGCACGAAAATATATTCGACATAGCAATCTATATAAATATATATATATATATGTTAAGGATCGGAGCTAGATTTACTCTATGTTTGTTCAAATTTAGAAACTTAAGTCTTAATTAACATAAAATTTAAACACTAAAATAAATATTATATTATAATATTATACAAAAAATAAATATATGTAAGCCATGGCCAATAACCGTTCAAATTCTGCATTTTTTTTTTTTTTGAGGAATCGTTTCGAAATTTAAATACCGCCATAATTTCAAAATTTTCATATTTCCAATCCAATGCAGTTGCTAGATAACAATTTTCTAAATTAACTATATTTCCAACTAAACCGATTAATTTTAAGCCAAACCATTCTTAAAATATTTCTAGGAATTGGATTAGTTAAGACTATAGAAGATTTAAGATCTCAGTGTGTGTATATTTGTATGTATGTATATTCAGGCATTAATCTCATTCAACTTAATGTCTATAATTCTATATCGGATTTGTGTGCTATCGATCTTGGACTTGTTTACACTCGTTGCTACTAGTTGTTGATCTATTTGAATTTCTCTTTTGGCCTTTATAATTATTACTAGCCAAGCTTACTACACTTACTAACTATAGTAGGTACGTACACACACACACACACACATGTACTAGTTGTCTTGGTCAGTTTTTGCCATTTCTAAATCGTTAAATTTCATATATATATATATATATATACATATATATATATGTATGTATGTATATACATATATCAAATTATGGCCTAAACCTCTCGAACCACTAATTTTGTTGCGTGTAATTGCCACTTCCAGCACAAAAGCTCTGCTTTTTTCTTGTTGTTGTTGTTGTTGCTGTTATTGCTGTTGTATTTATCCATTTCGTTTCGTTTTTCCATGCGGTTCTTTCCTTCCTCTATGTTTAAAGTGAGACTGAGACTGCGACTGCGACTGCGCGCCAACGTTTCGCTGCCGTCTTAAGCTGCATTACAACTTTTTACTGCGTCTTAACTGAAATCGAGTTTTCTTGTTGTTGTTATTGTTGTTACTATTGCTGTTGTTGTTGTTGTTGTTGTTGCTGTTATTGTTGTTACTGTAAGTAGTACTATATAGTTTTCCATCTATCTCTATGTGCGCAACTCCACCCAATCGCAGTCGCAGTCGCAGTCGCTGTCGCTGTCGCAGTCTCAGTCGCAATCTCACTTAAAGACACAGTCACAGTACCCACTCGTTGTTGCAGTTCCACTTGTATGTATGTATGTATATGTATTTGTATGTGTCGTCATCCTCATTTCATCCCATCCCATTCCATACCATTTCATTCCATCCTCAACTACATATTCCTATACCCCATATTCCCCCGTTCTATCTATCTATCTATCCATTTGGAGGTTTTGTCCGGTAGCTGCGCTTAATTGCATTTTGACTTGCGGCGTGAAGTTGACGAAGAAGCGTAGAAGAGAGTCAGCCTATGTCATTTTTATACATACACACACACGCACACACATATGTACTATATGTATTTAGAACTCTTTTGGCTTTGGTCTATTTGCTTAACGTTACGAGGCGTGGCCGTTGTGGCCTGATGTTTCTTTTCTTTGCCTATTTTTGTTTCATTTTTTTTTCCTTTTCCTTGTTGGTTTTTTGTTTTTTTTTTTTTTTCGTTTTTGGCGTATGCCCAGTAGCTGATTCTATTACCTCCTTCTTCTTCTGCTACTTGCTCCCTGGCCACCCGTTTTGCCACCTCTTATACCATAGCATAATATTTGTATTGCATGTTTGTTGTAGGTTTTTATGACTTGCAACAATTGCCATGTGTGTGTGGTGGTGTGCTGTGTGTGTGTGTCTAGCTGATTGAATGCTCTTTGTTTAGTTGGTACCTTTTGTTGAATAAATAAATGTTGTGATTAGTTTTTATTTTAGTATTATACCATATACATACATATATACATAATATATGGCCATTGATTAGCCTTTTAATATGTATGTATATATTACACATACGACATGGTGAACATTATTTTTATTATATTTTCATATTTAGTGTTTATCACATAATATTTATAATACACTTTGATTATTTTAAAAGTGATTTTTTAATTGCTTTTATTTTCTTTGCATATTAACAAAAGGTCTCAACTTTTCTTAAATGTTGAAAAGTTTTATAAAAATTATATAATTGGGGAATTTTTGAAATAAAATTTTAGAAATAATAATTGTTTAATTTAAGAACAAAACTTGCAAAGATTAATAATAATTTATTCATTTTTATTTGCATTATAATCGGTCTAAATAACAAAATAAAATAATAATTACGAGTCATATTATATGAAATTTCTTTTATGAATGTTTTGATCACACCCATTCGTTGAGCATGTATGTGTGTGTGTATGCATGCATGCATGTATGGGTTATTACCATTTCAAACAATCAGTCATTCTTAAATATCGTGACAATATTAACAATCCTATTTAACAGTTCTTTGGCCAAGTGTCCTGCCCATTTTTGGCCACTTGCCCATTTTTGTTTCCCTCTCGACACACATTCGTGCAGATATATAATAGGTATATATATATATATATATTTATATAAATACACATGTATAGATATATGCATGTATATTTTTTTATGCTGATCAGGCATATCAATTTCATCAAGTTGTATCGGTAGCTGACTATGTATGTCTGTCTGTCTGTCTATATGTCTCTCCGCCTGTCTGTCTGTCTATCTGTCTGTTTGTTAATCCAACACATGCAACACGCATAAATTTTCTTCAGTTTGTTGTACAAGTTGTAGGACAAAACCCATATAACCTCTTGTTTCTTAATGTTTGTTTCTTATTTCTTTTTTTTTCTCTCTCTCTCTTTAGTGTTTGTTTTGGGCATTAACATAAAATTATAATTATACACTTGAGAGTTAAGGAAATGGTCCGTTTACTTTAACATTGCATTTGTAATTATTTATGTAAATACGTTAATTATAATGATATTTTTAGAATAACATTGGATGCCCAAAACAAATGATCTTTCAATTAAATCGAAAAATCATAATTACAATTTTTTTTTTTTTTTTTTTAATTTCTAAAATTTTACAAAAAAAATGTATATAGAATATGAAAATATTTAACTAGAAATAAATGGTTAATAAAAATTCCAAATATATGTATATATAATAGAAAAAGAGAATTTATTATATTATATTTAATTATATTTATTTATATATATTTATATTTATTTATATTTATTTATATATATTTATATTTATTTATATTTATTTATATTTATTTATATTTATTTATATTTATTTATATTTATTTATATATATTTATATTTATTTATATTTATTTATATTTATTTATATTTATTTATATTTATTTATATTTATTTATATTTATTTATATTTATTTATATTTATTTATATTTATTTATATTTATTTATATTTATTTATATTTATTTATATTTATTTATATTTATTTATATTTATTTATATTTATTTATATTTATTTATATTTATTTATATTTATTTATATTTATTTATATTTATTTATATTTATTTATATTTATTTATATTTATTTATATTTGTTTATATTTATTTATATTTATTTATATTTATTTATATTTATTTATATTTATTTATATTTATTTATATTTATTTATATTTATATTTATTTATATTTATATTTATTTATATTTATATTTATTTATATTTATTTATATTTATTTATATTTATTTATATTTATTTATATTTATTTATATTTATTTATATTTATTTATATTTATTTATATTTATTTATATTTATTTATATTTATTTATATATATTTTTTATTCCTTTTTCTTGGCTTTTCTAATAATTTATATATTTCATTAATGTTAATATTAATTAAACTTTTTTTGTAAGAAAGAGTATTTTAAATTCAACTAATTGATATTCCTTTTTTACTGTTGCCACTTTGATTACCTTTTTCTTGATTTCTTTGACATTTCGAACACAATTTTGTATCAATTTAATATCGTGTTACTATAAATCACCAGAAGGCGTTAGTTTATTGCCATCTGTGATGAATTTTATGATTTTATTTCTATTTCTTTCTTCTTTTGTACATCATTTTTATGTTGTATATATCTATAGATATGTAAAGATTATATATACTTAAACGATATAATGATACGAGCTGTTATTTTTCTATGTTATTTCATATTTCAAGTTATTAGAATTAAAGAACTATTGATAGATAATGGAATCATTTTATCATTTTAAAATAATTTATTTCTAAGTTTCATAATTTGTTTTTTCCATTAATAATTAATTGTTAACTTTTTTTTTTAAAGTTTATTTTCATGGAAAACAACCGACTGGCATCAAGTTTTAAGTATTATATAATAAAGATCTCAATTTGTTTATGCCTTTAGGTTATTTGCTTATAATTGGTCTTCCATTTAAATATATATAGATAAATTGCTTATTTTAGTTAATTGTCTTATTTCTTAATTGAAGATATCATCCTACAAACTAAAGATCAACTACATACATATATAAGACAAAATAATAGTTTGTTGTTTACTTATTTCAATCACTTTTTTTGTTATCTATCTATCTCCATCTCGTTCTCTACTTCTTTTTTTTTGTTTGGATTTTTTTTTCGAGTTTTAAGCCAGCAATTAACTAGATCATTTTCATAGGCTTAACAGTAACTGGTCTTTAATAGGTCTATAAATTGTGCAACATTATGATACCCGAATAGCAGCAGCTACAATAATAATAATAATCCTCCTTCTCTTCTCTCCTTCTCCTTCTTCTGGCTATAGTCCCCACCTCTCTACCAGCCTCCCATTTTTATGTTCCTTGGGCACACACACATTTCATTATAAATAGGTTAAGATGCTAAATTTACAAACACACAGACATAAACCTTTAAACCTAAACACGCACTTAAGTAATAAAAAAAAGAGGCAACAACAACAATAGCAACAACAAAAAACCAACAACAAGAAGAAAAAACATGACATTAAATTGCATGAGGTTAAAAAAAAAATATATATATATATATATATATATATATATATATATATACATACATATGTATATGTATATCTATATAATATTGTCTATAGTAACAGCCGCAGCAACTGGAGGAGGAGCAGCATCCGAGTTGATGGAGGAGGCTGTGGACGGGTAGTGCATAAGAACACAGGTGTTCAGCTGCTGCAGCAGCAGCAGCAACACATAAAAAAGCAACAACAACAACAGCAGCAACAACCAACAAACTTAAAATCAAGTTTTAAAGATTCAACAACAACGACGGCAACGGCACTTAAACAGACGAAGACATCGAAGAGAGAGAGACCTTTAAATGCGGGCCGAGAAGCAACAGCAGCACCAACAACAACAACAGCATCCAAAACAAGTCGTCCGAGGGAGGGGGAAGAGCTAAGCTAAAACCAAAACCCCCAAACCCAAGCCCATATCCAAACCCATACCCATACCCATACCCATACCCAAACCAAACCCAAACCCAAGACACGAGTCGCGATCGTGCATGCAGCAACTTGTCGAGCTCGAGTGCTGACTGACCCCCTTCCCGCTCCCCACAATACCCCCAATCCTCCCAATAGTTTTACACTTTAAGAAAAAATATAATGATATATGAATAAATATAGTAATAATCTGTAAATAGTTCTACTAATATGAGAATTTCTTATTCTTTCTTTTGACTTCAGGATATATTTATAAAAAAAAATGTATTTATTTCTTAAGAATTTAATTTTGAAATAATATTCATCTCACATTTACTGTTAGCCATAATTTTGGCTTAAAATTCGAACTTTAGTTTTAGTCATTTAAAATATGATCTTAAATTTCAAAACTGAAGTCTGACAACTGATATAGAAATGAAACTTAAAAATTTTAAATATGGGAACTAAACTTAACTTGGATCTAAATTTTATTATTAAAACTTTAAAGACAGAGACTAGAAACTTTAGAGAGAGCGAGAGAGACTCTAATACAACCAACTTTTAGTTCATCTAATATATCATGATATCTAAATATTGGATTTTTATATATAAATATTAAATATAATAAATATAATATATAAAATTTTGTTTATAAGAATTACAACTGATTTGTGTAATAAAATAAGCAACAATTAATTAATTAAATAAGAAAAAATTAATTAATTAAATCATTATTAATATAATATAAATTCATTATGGTTTCAAATTCGAATTAATTAATAATCAATAAATTATTTAATAATTAATAAATACATTAATATATAATATTACATATTTACGTTTCAATATATTTTTATATATGTTTAATTTTCTCTAAGTTTTTTCATTGTAATTATAATATAAAATTCGATGTCTATATATAGATTAGATTTATGATATTATTTTTAGCAGTCATATTGTTTAAACTTGTATTTAAAAATTTTGGAATCTTATATAAAGTAATTCGATTTTGGTTTCTTGTTATTTTTATGGATTTATTTGCTTTTCGAACAGTGTACTCATACCCTTGGCCTGCCTCTGACTGACTGCCTGATTATGATCGGAGTGCGCTATATGAGCTGCTGTTGCTGTTACTGTTGCTGTTGCTGTTGCTGTAGGGGAGAAGAAGCCGCCTGCCAGCATGCTGTTATAGTTGTTGTTGTTGTTGTTGTTATTGTTGTTGTTGCTTTTGCTGCCTGTATAATAAACATAATGATAATGCCTGACGCTGGCTGATTGTCCAAGTGGTTTGGCTGCCTCCTCCAGTGTCTTGTTGCTACTGTGGATATATCCACACAAACAAACACACACACACACACACACATACATACACACATTACATAAATAAATATATACATACATATTTATGCATAGTTGACACTTTAGTCTTAGAGAAGCCAAATAAATGGCACACATTTAAGTACCTCAGCCATATCAATAACAAACAAAGCGATCTATGTACATATGTATGTACATATGTATGTATGTATGTATGATCTGATACACAAAATACATGAATTCTTTTTTTTTTTTTTTGTTGTGTGTTATGAGATTTAGAAATACTACTCCTGTATGTCCCTTTTTTTATTGCAAAATGCTCAAATTACCAAATCAGGAAGTTGCAGATGCAAAATGAAATGAAATATGATCGAATTGATGTCAAAATTAAACTACTAAAATCCACTAATATATAGTTAATAATTCAAATTTTAATAGTTCTAATAATTTCTTATAATATCGTAACCATATTAATGCCATATGTTTTAGTATGTATAGTTTAGCTTTGAGGCTGGTCAAGATTCGGGCACAATCTTAATGAGGTCTGGCAAAGCAACGACTTCTTCTGTTAACCTCCCTCCTGCGCCCCCATCTTTGCACAATTCCATGATTTACATACATTTGCACAAAATCTACTTAAAGAAAAACAAAAAAAAAAAAAAAAAGAAAAAACCTTGGTACCCATTGGGCATACACAGTTATGGATAGACCCCAAATAAAACCAAAAAAAAAAAAAAAAAAACCAGCAGCAGCAGCTGAGTCCCCTCGGGCCGCAGTTAATCAACAGTTTTATGCAAAACTCGAAAATGAACAGAAGAAAAAAAATAAATAAAAAGAAAAACAAAATATCTACATATATATATACATATGTATATAAAAAAGACTATATAAATATATATGCATACATACAAATATACATACAACAACCAGAACAGGAAAATGAAAAGCGAGCAATAACCCAGGCAGCGAAACGCACACCTCAAGCCCAAACTAAAGTCAACTCAAAAAAAAAAAAAGGAAAAAAAAAAGTTTACATTAGATTGGGTAAACGACATTACACATACCCTAGGATATTGATTAAAGCAAAGGAAAAGCGTAGGAAAAATGGCTTATACAATTTTCCATTTAACTCTTTTACTCTAAACACAACAAGGATGATCTGATCAGTTCAAAAAATGGTTCAGTTATTGTCGTATATACTTTTGTTGGTTTTTTTCTCCTTGATAATATGAAAATCCGATTTTTAATCAAAAGTATGAATATAAAAACATATAATAAATAAATATAAAAAGTCTACATTTAGGGGCATGAACAACATACATACATATGTACATATTCTTGTCAAAATCACAACTTTCTTTTAAATATTTCCAATACGCCCCGTAATCAATATGTATACGGGGTATACAAAGGAGAAGAAAAAAAAAAAACAAGTCAATATGATCGATCGTTTGCTTGATTAAACCTAATTGAAAACGAAAACGCACACATACAGAGAGACCATTTGGCTGGAGACGAAGACACACGGTGCAAACAGCCAACTCTCGAGATCTGTTGCTTGCTCTGACTTGGCTGTCATGATCACTTGCCTGCCTGTACATTTGTATGCATGCATGTATGTATGTATGTGTGTGTGTACGTGGGTCTGGTCCGGCAAGTTAGCCCCACAACCCAAGCAACAACGATACAATACCGATCCACCGATCCAAAAAAAAAAAAAAAAAAAAAAACACAAAAAAAAAAAAAAAAAAACCAGCTAACTTACTATAAGAATTTTGAAATCAAAACAAAAACGTAAAAGATCAACGCACAAGCACAAACGAGTCGCGCGCGCGCGCCACTAAATTTTGGCGGGAGACTACTGTACCCCCAACGGATCGGTCACAAAAAAACAACAACAACAAAAAAAACCGAATAAGATGAACAAAACAAAAGAGCAACCGGAGCGAGCATGGGCTGTGTATGTGTATGTGTGTGTGTGTGTGTGTGTATAGAAAATCGAGAAGAAAAACAAAATCAAAAACAATTGGAGAGCATAAAATGCACAGAGAGACAGAGAGAGAGAGAGAGAAAGAGAGAGAGCAGAACTCAACAAAACACATAAGAGATACGAGTTAAGAGAATGACAAGAGAAACAACTGATCAAGAAAGAGAAAGCAAGTGAAACGACAGAGAGCAGGTGAACGACAGTGTTGCCGTGCTGCAGCAACTAGAAAAAAAAATAAAACCGATTGCATTTAAGCATGAAATGCCAACCAAAATTCAAACACAAACTATGGAAAAAAAAACATAGGTGTGAAAAGATCGTCTCATAAGATTAGATTACAACATGGGATTACTTTAACTATCTATAATCTCATCGATTTGCATAATTAAACAAAAAATTTATAGATTGGATCGATGGAAATTATTCAGAGATTTGTAGATTTAGTAAGCAACATCATACATACATATAATAAGATATCATTTCATGTAATTTTAAACGATTTTTCCAATTTTATATACCTTTTATTTTTCGTCTCATATTTGTTTTCGGTAAGCCTAATTGATTTTTTTATATTTTATACCTGTTTTTCGTTCATGTCTCAACATGTTCGAAAAAAGAACTCTATAGAAATGATATACTGAACTATATAAGAACATAAATGATAAAGGAGGCTTAATAACTGGTTTAGATAACATTTTTTGGCTTAGTTTAATCACCTCACAACCATAAATCTCTAGTTCCCTAGTCTACTTTTTATTTTAATGCCACATAAAAAAAGATCAAAAAAGCAAAGACAGAATATATCACTAATTACTCTTGTCATAATTTCACAACAGGCATAAAAAATACATACATACATACATACATATGTATATAAAAAAAAAAAAAAGCGCCTGTACATAAGAGATGCACCAGTTGGAACTATGAGGCTACCGGTTCTGAACGGTTTCAACCATTCTCCGAGAGCAAAAAAAAAAAAAAAAAAAGCGCGCCAAAAAGCGAACTCCAACCATATAGATTTATAGTCCTTGTAATAAAAGCAAAAGAAAAAAATAAAGGCAAAAAAAAAAACATATATAAAGGCTTCGAGTGTAATAACCTCAACGGACCCAGAGACCGAGGACCGGGACCGGGACCAGAGCCTTACCCCAAAGTAAGAACGAAACCAACGTTACTTGTTTTCTTTTTTTTTTCTTTTGAAGGGTCCACGATCGCCCCACGATGTCAATTTGCAAGTTCTCCTTGTAGCCAGCCAGCCAGCCAGCAGGCATCACACAGTTCAAGAGGGATATAGTAGAATAAGATAGGAAGAGGGAGAGAGAGACAGAGAGAGAGAGAGAGAGAGAGACGAGAGGTGGATAAAGAGTGAGTGAGTAAGTGAGAGAAGATCCACTGTACACTTAACGTGCGCGCATTTGCAGGCAGTTGTACCTACTTCTCGTATATATGTACCTCAGTGTTTTGATTTTACGGCACAGATGTTTTATTTGCCACAACAGACACTGGGACGGAGAGGCAAAAGATTGAGGAAAGGAATAGGGATAGGGATTGCTACGAAAAAGAGTAACTGTGTGTGTGTGCAGAGAAGGAAGAAAGAAAGATTCAAAAACATATGCAATCTCCTTCGTATGTTTACCCTGCTCAGCTCAATGTTCTTTACCATGTCGTTTTAATACCTTTAATCCTAGCAAATAATACAAAAAAAAAAAAAAAAAAAGAGAGGCCTAGGACAAGTGTGTCTATGTGTGTGGGAGAGAGAGAGCGTGAGTGAGTGAGAGACGAAGAGCAAAATCAACCTGGAGACGTGCATAAAACAGAAAGTGTGCAACACACGCTCGAAGCCAAGGTAGAGTCAGTCGTTCTTGTGGTTATTGTTGACTACGATTGCAATGAACTTCTAGTTGAAAGTCAATGAACTTATCCTGGGCCCTGACTGAGACTGAGACTGGGACTGGGACTGTGACTGGGACTGGGACTGGGCACTGAGACTGGGAGTATGACTGTGCCTGGCCTGCTGCTGCTGCTGCTGTTGCTGCTACTCATGATATCAACAAAGTGATCATGATGATGATCGTCTTCAACTTTGCTTTGCCTTCTTGCTTCTACTTCTTTGCTTTCTTGGCTGTGGCACAGGAACACAGTGAACTGGCTTTGTGCTAGCCTGTACCAGACGACGACGACAACGACAACGACAACGACAACGGCAACAACAACGACAACGGCAACGACAACGACAACGACGAAGACTTCTCCTTGGACATAATGAACTCTGGGGTTTTGGCTATACGTACGCAATTTTCAAATCGTGTTCAATGTAGGAAGAAGGAGGTTTTTTTTTTTTTTTTTTTTTTTACCCGTCATACTCTCTTTGTCGTTTATACAACTTTTATTTGATTTTTGCAACTGGCTCTTCGTCTCTTATTCTATATATATATATATATATATATATATATATATATATATTTATATTTATATATGTTGCCTGTTGCCTGTTGCTGTTGTTGTCGTAGTCGTATGTATGATAATGATGTTGGTGATCGTGCCACTTTAGCAATGGTTAACTACGTTTTTTTTTTTTTTTTTTGGGTTGAAGAACCTTTTGATTGGTTAGACCCATACACGATTCACAACACTCGATGGGCAATCCTGAAGTTGGTGCGGTGGATGGTTTTGGTTTAAGCTTAAACCAAAAAGAACTGTGCCATGTTTGCGATAGGTTGCTTGTTGCTTGTTGGCTGTTGCTTGTTGTTGTTGCTGTTGCTGTTGCTGTTGCTGTTGCTTGTTGCCGCCCGTTTGTTACTTCTCTTCTTTATATAACATTGGTTTTTCAGATCGCTACGGTTGGTTCGCTACGTTCTGTACTGTTTTGCGGTTGCTTGCATGCATAATATTACCAAGATTTATGCAAAAAATTGATGGCAATTAGTCGACGTCTTCGTCGTTGTTGTTATTGTTGTTGTTGTAGTTGCTGTTATGCCTTTATCTCAATGCCTGCGTCTTCTTCAAGCCATACGTATGTATGTGTGTATGTATGTCTGTCTCTCAGTCTGTCAGTCAGTATGTCTGTATATATATATACATATATGCATAATGATTTTCGGTATCAAATTACATTGGTTAGGGGTTTTTAGTATGTATTTTATTTGCTGTTTGTTGTCGTTGTTGTCGTCGTCGTTGTAGTCGTTCTTCCTGCTTAATTTGATGCGCTCGTGCCGGCTTTAAGTCCGCCAAGTTTCCAAGCCCCCCCCCCAACCACACCACATCCCATCCTTCGAATCCATCTAAACTACATAGTGTGGTGTGGTGTGTGTGTGTGTGTGCTCTGGTTCTTTGACTAATGTACTTGCCTTTCTTTTCCTTTTTCCTTTTTTTTTTGTTTTTTCTCTTGCATCAAATTTAATAGCTCTTGACCGAAACGAAATTATTTACTAGCCAAAATGAGAGATAATGAGCGTTAATTCTTTAAGCTTGTTTTGCGGCAGGGACAGTTGGTACGGACAGCAAAAAGATCGCGTTGTAAATTCTTTTTCTTCTTCTTCTTTTCTATTTTTTTTTTTTTTTTTGCAAAAAAGACTCCAATAACAAGAGTTCAAAAAACCTTTACAAAATTAAATAATGGCTTAAAGATTTGTTTTGTAGATTTAACGACTGGAACCGAATGCACTGAATAAGCCTAACAAATTTCTTTTGTCACACAATAATTAATATGTGATTGATTATGTATGTATATAGTAAGTATAGTTATAGTATATAGTAAATAGTATAGTATATAGTACACATTTAATTTATTGTTTTATTTGTAAAAGAAAAATAAAGCATATATTACATAATATCTGGCAATATAAGCTTTGTTCTCTTTTCTAGCTAAATTCCCTTGTAGTTCTCAACTAGTTTGGGCATTAAAAGCGCCTTGCGAAGGAAGACTTAGAAGTAAAATGTATTAGCTGTGAGACTAAAAAGATAATTTTCAATTTCAATTTATTTCACTCTTTGTTATAATTACAGATTTTTTTTTTTTTGTGAATGGTATCTTACAGTAGTTTAAGAGTTTAGACAAAGAACTAGGTCTTTTCTACTTAGATATTTATTTAGAAACATGACATATGGCATATACATACGATGACATAATTATTTGGGGGAAAAATCAAGGAAGTAGAAAACCCCATAAAAAGATAATTCCAATATGCTTCTATTTACACCTCAAATTCAAGAAAACAAAAAACTATTTACTAACTTTTTTTTCTGCTAAATCTATATCTATATCTATATACATAAATCTATTGCCTTAATTTGGTTTACTTAGTCTAGTAGTTTTATATAATATTAAAGGTTGAAAAAACAAACTAATTACAATATTTAATATTTAATTATACTTATGTATATTTGTTTATGGTTTATTTTTATTTTGCACTTTTTCATTTATTTTTCTTTTTGTTTATCTTAATCCATCATTAGTCTAGCATTTTATGGGCACTAGAGTTTTAAGGCACTTGAAATGTGCCAGCTTTACCACGTAGAGTCAGTCGGTCGCACACTCATTATGGTTATTGTTGTTATTGTCGTTGTCGTTGGGGCATAATTCTAATGTACGTACAGGTGTTCAATATTAACGGAAAAAGAATAAGAAGGCAAGCCCAAAAATGAAAAGCAAGAAAGAAAAAAGAATAGAAGAAAAAATGAAGCAACAACAACAACAACAACAACGAGAAAATGTAAAGTAAACCCAAAACCCAAAATGCGCCACAATACAAACACGCACACACGCACAAATTGAATAAATCTTGCAACCACAAAACAGAGCACACACACACACACATATACACACCATCACTTTCCCCATTCCCTTCCCTATTCTAAGTTGGTCTTTTGTCCATTTTGGTGTTGGTCTTGCTAGAACAAACCATCATTCCATTTCCACTGTCCGTTGAGTCTTTATTGTGATTTAATATTTCGGTTGATCAACTTTATTTATGTATTTATCCTTGTGGCCCTCTAGCGTTCATTATTTGTACTAAGCCAAAACAAAAACAAAAACAAAAAGAAAAAAAATGTTATTGTAATAAAATTAAATTTAAAGAAATATTTTAAATAAGAAATAAGTTAAAAAAAGATGAAATAAAATAAAAATAAAATAAATTAAAAAAAACAAAAACAAAATAAAAGAATAATATAAAGAATAAAATAAAAAATATAGTAAAATAAAATAAAAACTAGAAAGATGGACTAACTTCGGCCGTGCCGAAGTTCGTATACCCTTGCAGATTTTCTCTATATAATTCACCAGAAGCATTATTGTAAATTAAACATACCAAATTTACAAATTCAATATTTTGAGCTTGAGGAAAAAAATTTTTCATACAAAATTTTTTTTTGTACCGATTGTTCCTATAGCAGCTATATGATATAGCCAACCGATTCTGATCAGACTTGGTTGAAGTATCAAAAAGCATATTAAACTCATAAATATCAAATTTCGTGGCATTCGGTTGAAAAACAACAGAGTTATTGAGGATAAGCCTTATTCATGACCGATCGGTCCTATGGGAGCTATATGATATAGTCGTCCGATTCAGATCAAACTTGGTTGAAGTATCAAGAAGCATATTAAACTCATAAATATCAAATTTCGTGGCATTCGGTTAAAAAACAACAGAGTTATTGAGGATAAAGCTTATTCCTGACCGATCGTTCCTATGGGAGCTATATGATATAGTCGTCCGATCGGGATGATTCCGAGATATACAATGCCTGCAGCAAAAAGGAGCCTATGCTGAAAATCTCAGCTCTGTAGCTCTTATGGTCTCGGAGGAGAAGCTGTTGATCCAGACAGACGGACAGACGGACAGACGGACATGGTCATATCGACTCGGCTATTCATGCTGATCAAGAATATATATACTTTATATAGTCGGAGATGCTTCCTTCTGTGCGTTGCAAACTTCTGACCAAAATTAATATACCCTCTGCAAGGGTATAAAAAGTAGAAAAAAATTAATAAAATAAAAAAAAAAATTGGAAAAAAATAAAATAAAAAATAAATAAAAAAAAAAATTAAATTAATAAATAAAATATAAAAATAAAATGAATAATAAATTTTATTTGTTTATTATATTTACTTATAAAATGAATAAATTTTATTTTTTTTATTTTATTTATTTATAAAATGAAGAATAAATTGTATTTTTTTATTTTATTTTTCTTTTATAATAAGAAAATAAAAAATAAATAAAAAAAATATGAAATAAGAAATAGAGTAAAATATATATAAAAAAAAATATTAAACAATATTCCTCAACTTCATATATGTATTTAAATCCAATGATATTATAGTCATTAAAATATATATTAATCTTCAATTTAAATTCTTCTATAGTGAGAAACCTTTAAAAAAGATATCCATAATTAAAAAAGGATTTCCATGATTACGAAAGGTTTTCCATGATTTCAGATTTCTCTATTGTTTTCTTTTCTTTTTTTTTTTTTGCTCTTTTTTATACATATAATGGTTGTTCTTTTGCAATTCACCTTTCTTCCTTTCTCACTCGTTTATTTGCTATCCCTTAACCCAAATGCTGTCGTCGATGGTGTCGTCAGTATGGTTCGATCGATCCCTTTATATATATATATACATAGCTCTTGCAGAGTTGCTGAGTTTGCTGCACCACAGCTGAGGTTTTCAAGCGCAACAACACAGCTGTTGTCCCCCCGCCTTATTGTGTGTGTGTGTGTGTGTGTGTTGTGTTGTGGTGACTGTGTGGATACACTCTCGTCTTGTTGTCTTGTAGTCAGTCAGTCAGTCAGTCAGTCGGTTGGCCAGACATCGTAAGCGTGTATGACATGTGAGTTGCACGTTTTGTCGATTTTCAAATTGAGGCAACGTCTCAGCACTCTTCATGTCTCGTCGACTGACTCGTGCAATCAAATTGAGGAGTTTCAGCTGTGGCCAACGAGGCCTCTTCCTCCTCCTCCTCTACCTCTGTACTTTACCTCTGCCATTGCCATCAACCTATTGCTCATGGTTCTGGTCTGCCATTGCACTGCTCTGTCTTTGTCCAATAGTCAGTCCTCTCTGTCCATATAAGACCTATGGGTACCTGTCAGTCAAAATGCGTTTTTTTTTTTGTTTTCCCTTCTTCGTCTTCGACTTCATCTTCTGGTGTGTGTGTGTGTGTGTATGTTTTTTCTTCTTCTTCTTCTTCTTCGTTGGCCATTTGGTAACCCGTATCGCTGTTGCTGTTGCTGTTGTTGTTGTTGGTAGTGTAACACGATTTTATTTTCGTTTTCAATGTATCCCTCCACCTTCTTCTACTACTCCTCCATCTTCATTGCCATGTCCATCGCCTTCTCCAAATCTCCTTCTCCAGCTCGTCTACCTTTAAATCTATGAGCAATCTATCTTTTGAGTGCAGCAACAACAACAACAACTACAACAACAATCAATTTGGTTTTTTTTTTTTTCATTTTTCGTTTTTTTTTTTTTTTTTTTTGGTATTGTCTACTTTTTGGGTTTACACCAACGAAGATTCGACAACTACTACTGTATGGTAATCTATGACAGTTACAGAGATCTTTATTGTGATCTATGGGGTTTCGTTTTGTTGTTGTTGTTGTTGTTGTTGTAGTTTTATATGTGGAAGGAGAATTTGAAATAGTGGATTTTCATATATTGATGGAAGGTCAGGGAAATTATCTATATATTTATATGAGATGAGTTTTTTATTAGATGGAAAATTAGTGCAATTGAAACAAAAGATTAAATATTATAATGAGGCATATATATATACATATGTATATATATACAGTGAAAGCTCTAGTCGCGGACAGCTCCCGCAGTCGGACATCTCTCCTAGCCGGACGAATTTTAAAGTCCCAAGATTATTAGCTTGATTTTCATACAAAATCCGTTCCCGTGGCCGGACGCTCCCTGGGCCGGACGCGGACACGATTTTTTGAAAATTTTAATACAAAACATCTCTCGCAGGCGGACAAAAAATACATTTTAATACAACATACTGACAATGTGCGAATAATGCGAAGCGAAATTGAGTTGTCGGTACGCTACAAAACGGTTAACAGCGCTAACCATTATATCGAAATCTTTTAAGAAGTCATTTTGATCACCTAAATCTTGAAAATAAGCAGGAAAATTTTAAACGGTTTACAATTGACCAATTTTTCAAAACATAAAATTGTTAAAAACATACATATGCAACCCATATGTAACATATACATGCGTTCCATGTAACTCAAATATATATTAACATTAAAACTGAATTTAAAATAGATATAAACTTTGTTGGCAATTTCTGTCATCTCCCGCAGACGGACATCTCCCGTAGGCGGACAAAAGTACTGGTACCGTGGCTGTCCGGCCACGGGAGCTTTCACTGTATATATGTACATACATATGTATATATATGTGAAAAGGAATAATTTTTAATCAATTAAATTTTATTAACTAACCAAATTTAGGCTTATCGCAACTCTTTTCAAAAATTATCAAAGTCATTTCTCAAATAGATTAATTATTAGAATTGAAAAATAATTGGATTATGTTTAAACAATATATAAATATATGTATATAGATTTAGTCAAAGGCTATTAATATAAGTTGGGTTAACAAATTATATTTGTCACCCAACTCCAAATAAATAAAAAAATAGTAAAAAAAAATTGTATATAGATTACAAAATATGAAAAAATTATAGAAAAATTTGGTAGGTATTCGAAAAATTAAATTAAAATAATTTTAAGCAATATAATATAGTTTGATCGCTAATTCAAATATTTAGAAGCCAAACAAAAAAACTCTTATTAGAAATCTAATAGTTAAGATATTGCATATACATACATGTTAAATTATATATAAATATTAAATGAACTTATATTATATACATGTTATATTATATATATATAAATATTAAATGAAATTTTATTATATACATGTTATATTATATATGAATATTAACTGAAATTATTAAAATGTTTTCAATTTAATAGTAAATTCTATAAATATTCCAATTAATATATATACAAAAATATAAATCTAATCAATGGACAATGACTAAATATATTTGATTCTTTTATATATGATCTATTCCAATAAATATGTATATATGTATAAAAATTTATGGACTTATGAATAATCGAAAATTAAAGAATAAACAATTAATTAAGCAAAAGGATACAGAAGTAAATGTTAATAACTGACATTATGAGACTTTTTGATTTCATTTTATATCAATTAAAAAAGAAGAAGAAAACACCAACTTGAACTAATCACAGTTACTACCATTATTTGGGTTTAAATGGATCTATTTTCTTAATATGCATATATACATATATATAGGTTAATTTAAATTTTTCAGACTTCTTTGGCATGGAAAGCGAATCAATAAGTTCATTCATATGTGATCAAAATGATTATTATTAACAAGAAAACTTTGGTGTAATGATTCTGATCTCTACCCACCCCCATCTTCTACTGCTACTTCTTCTTCTTCTCTCTTATTGTCTATCTCTTTCTGGTTATTTCACATTTTGCGTTGCCACACAATAAAATGTCATAAATTATACGCTCAGAACTAGAATAAAGAAGAGAAATAAAATAAAAGCACAACGCATGGCCATCATAAAAATATATACAACAATAAAGAACCGAAATGCAACAAAACAAACAGCAGCAACAGCAACTTGCAACAACAACAACAATAGCAATATGAAAACGACTGATCATTAATTAATGAACATGATCAACTGAGACAAAAGGCAACAGGGCAAGCAATGGGGCAGCTTATGACTTGTGGGCCCAGGCCATTAGAATGCAACATGTCGTGGATTGCCTCCATATATGCATACATATATATATATATATATATATATATATTCTACATACATATAAATTTCTCTTTGTTTATAAAACAAAATGTAAACAAAACTTTTTCGTTTTACGTACCCCGTCCCCAACCCGGTTTACCCCCTTTAACCAGAACTAGCGATTGAAAGCATTTGGTGGCAAGCTTCAAGAAAACATAAAGATGAGAAAACCAAAACAGAGATATATAACAAGAGAGAGAGAGAGAGAGAGAGAGAGAGAGAGACAGAGAGAGAGAGCTATAGAGAGAGAAGAAGAGGAAGGGCAAAACTTAATCTGAATCTGGGGCAACCAAGCTGGGGGCCTTTTTTTTCCCTTTTCTTCTTTTTTTCTTTTTTTTTTGTTTTTTGTGTTGTTAGTTTCAGCTTCTGTGTGTGTGCATAACCAGGCTAAAGGCAAAGATCGAGCTACGCACCAAAACAACAACAACAACAACAACAAAAACAATAAAGAAAACAACAACAAAAATTACATAGAAAACAAATAAGTTGAACAAAAATATTGGGGAAAGAACTTCTATATTTTCTTTAACTCCACCCCCCCCCAAAAAAAAAAAAAAAAAATATTAAAAAAATCAATGAATAGGTAATACCCTATAGTAACATTAGAAAGTTTGCATTAGTATATAAAAACAAATATTTGACTTACCCCAATGCAAAATTCATGTTATCTGTAGTGAAAAAAAAAAAATATATATTAGAGTTCAAAGGAATCAAAATGCGATCATACTTATATATCATACAATTCATTATTCAAAATATAATACATATATTATTTATCATTCGAATAAAAAGATTATAATATTTGCATAGAGAACGAACTGGTTAATATTTTTAAAGATTAACAAATAAAATTTTAATTAATTAATAACTTAAGCCACTTTCTTAGATAGTTTTACATAATTTAAAAGAAATATATATATATATATATATAATTTTCCCTTTTTTTTGCGTTGCTCATTCTTAATTAATTTTCGGTATTATGCGTTTCATTGGTTAGGGTATAGCATACATTGGATAGTTTCTGCTTTTGTTGCACTCTTTTGATTGACAGCTGTTGCAGCTTGCCACAGAGTTCGCTCCGCTCAAAGTGTTCTTTGCTCTGGTTCTTATTTTGTTTTTTTTTGTTTTTTTTTTATCTGCTGTCTAATGACATTCACTTTTCTTTTTCTTTTTTTTTTTTTGGAGGAATATTTTTTTTTTTTTTTTTTTTTTTTTGGGTCAATCATTATCGTCATGTCAAGTTGGTTTGCACGCAGTTCGCTAAGCTTTGTCAGGCATGGATAGACATGCGCCCCCTTTAAAATGAACAAAAAAAAAAAAAACAACAACAACAACAACAAGAACAACAACACAGAGATTTCACTTTCAAGGGAAGAGTGATAGGGAGGTTAGGGAGATATTGGTAGGGAGAGAAGAAAGAGTCAACTGGATATCAGTTTACCATCTAGCCCTAGACATATTAATTTCCAGGGGTCAGTCTGTTGTTGGGTTGGGTTTGGCTCTGCCCCATTATCTAGTCAAACAAATGTTCCATAGCAAATCTTCTTTCGAGCAATAGAAACGTCAACCCTGTCTGACCATAGTATATAGTAGAACAGAGAGAAAGAAAAAAAAAGCAGAAAAAACAAAACGAAAGAAAATGGAAAAAAAATATCGTTCGAGACGAAAAAAAAAAACGCCCCATAGCTGCCACTGGACAGGAATCTGCCTGGGGCCCTGTCTGTCCTTTTCCTATGATAGATCACCCCATAGACAAATACAGACAGGTGAAACTTGTCAGTCAGAATAGAGATAGACAGAGAAAAAAAGAGAAAGACTAAGACTAAGAAAGAGTGTAAAAGAGTAAGAGAGAGAGGGAGAGAGAGAGAGTGATAGAGGGAGAGACTGAGCAAAAAGGGTCGTCGTCGTCGTCGCGCGTCCTACGCCAACAAACAAATAAACAAACATAGGGACACAGAGACAGAGACAGACATGAAATGAGGAAAGAAAAAAAAAAAAAAAAAAAAAACAGCCAAGACCTTGGAAAAACTGTCGACTGTCGACAACGGACATGAACGCCATGGTGGATGGAGGATAAAGATTGTGTTGAGAAAAGTTCGCCCTGGGCATACTGATCGATCGCGTCGCATTGCTGCTTCTATTGCTGCTTATCGCCCTGTAAAAACAAAGACGATGAAAAGGGATCTCGGGATCGGTGAACCCGAGATGTAGACACACTTGGAGAGTGTGCTGGGCACAAGTGTACAAGACCCAAGACCCAAGACCATAGATTTGAACACCAAAGACCCAATGTTGACGATCCCTAACCCAAGTAAGAGCAATTATATGACGATCGAATGTTAAGGGTGTTGCCCCTGTAGATGATGATCGGGTCTCACAAGTTTTATGTTAATTTCTGTCTCCTTTCCATTTTTGTGCATTTATCGCCCTGTTCCTTCAGTTTTACGAGCAATCGTTGCTCTCATCTTTTGATTGTCACCTTCAAGTTTCTTCTTTTTTTTTTCTTCATTTTTTTGTCTCCTACTATTATGTTGTTTATTTTTTTGTTCTTTTTATTATTATTATTTCTTGTGTTTCATCTTCTTTCGTAGGTTTTTGTCGTTTTTTTTTTTTTTTTGTTTTTGCAGCTCCCTCTGAATAAATGGAAATTTATTGTCTTCTTTCTTACGACATAAAATCATTTTTGGACTTGTTCATTTTATGATCTGTTTGCGCTACCATATAAAGGTAGCTGAAAGTTGTAAAATGTTTTATATTTTGGTTATGATTCACATTTGATGAGGGATGAAAACACCTGCAAATTGATATTAAATTATCTACGGACTCCTCTACATATCCTAAATTCACTGTAACCAATTACTAATGAGTGACTATACAACAAATGGGGATGCGGGGGATATATTGAAGAGACGGCGGAGACAAGAAAACAAAATTAATTGGTTTAGTGAAGAATATAAAGTTATAACTTTTGAAACTCCATAGAAAAAAAAGAAGAAGCAGATTGTCTTGAGAAGAATATACATAGATTAGTTGCTTTCAAATCATTAAGAACAAAGGATTTGGGTAAAATATAAAAGAAAAAAAGGTTATTTTTTTGTTTGTTGCTTTTATTCTTAATAAACTATAATAATTTTTAAAATACTTAATAATCAAAATAAAAAATATATCAGCAAGAAAGTTTCTAAATTGAAAGACTTTGAAGTCACTAAAAATAAGTTTTGAAAACTCTTTTTTTATCGTTAATCTATATGAAAATCTACTATGTTTTACAATGATAAATTAAAATAAAATTAACCGATCTGTAATGATATATTTGATGATAGATTTTAAGTTTTGAAAACTCTTTTTTTGTCGTTAATCTATATGAAAATCTACTATATTTTACAATGATAACTTAAATTAAAATTTGCTGATCTGCAATGTTAGCTAATAATTTGCATATATGTATATAGAAACTTTATTCTTATATTATTGTATATATATACGGATTAATCCACATACTTTTTTTTCGGCTTACTTCATATAAATTTAAACAAAGAACCGTCAAATGAAATATTACAATCAAAGAAATCTTTTATTTTTTTCTGTATTAATTCAGAGTCATTTCAAAAGCATTTTCGCCTCGGGACAATACAATTTGTAATTAGCCATATAAGGATATCATAAACAGAGCGAAAGAAAAAAACGTTGATCATTTCATTTACTAACCGAAAAAACTGTTGGCAAAAAAGACCGTATTTGCGTAGGATGAAATGACAATAAAACTCATTCCATTGGATCGACTATTAATTTTATCAGTTAACTGCACACAAAAAGCAAAAGCAAAAGCAAAAGCAAAAGTAAAAAAAAAAAAAATTAATAAAACTGCAAGGCAACAATTTTTGCCAGACATGATTTAAGCATTAAGCCAACGATCTCCAATGGAATAGCAGCTCCATTAACACTGAGGTGTCAATTGCATAAGCCAACAACAGAAGAGAAGAAGAAGAAGAAGAAGAAGAAAAAAAATGCACTAACAAAAGAATTGCAGCCGCACAATTTGAAGACCGAAACGAGATTGAGAGAGAGAGAGAGCGAGAGAGAGGGAGAGAGAGGAGTGAGATGTGAGATAGAAAGAGATACCAAGAGGAATGTCAAGTTGCGATTGGCAACTTGTCACATTAACACATAACCAAAAGTGGTCAACCAACGATAACCAGGTAACCAGATTGAGTTTAAAAGTAAAAGTGATGCCTCTCCACTCTTGGCATATTTACATTTCGAACATCTTGACTTACTAACTGAGTGATCGACTGCTGGACGACAACAACAACAACAACAACAACAACAATAACAACAACAAACACAACTATGATGGAAATGCTGCTGAAAAAAAAAGGGGGGGGAAGGGGGTTGAGCTAGGGTATACGATATACTCCATCGTACAAGTTATAATTTGTTGCTGCTCAACAAGTTCCACGCGACTGCTTCCAATTATGGCGAGGATTCGTTTGTTGTCGTCTTGCAACATAAGCCAAAAAGTCAACTGCTCTATGGGGCCGGGTCTTGGTCTTGGTCTGGACTAGACTGGACTGGACTGGACTGGACTGGAGTGGAGTGTAGTATAGTGTAGTGGATTGTAGTGGACTGGTCGAGTCTGTTTGGGGGTCTGGTCTGGTCTGGTCTGGTCTGTTATGGTCTGGGGTTGGCCTAGCCGGGGCCATGCCTGGCCTACTGGTCTTAGACATAGCGGCGGCTATTTTCTTGCTTCCAGTTGGAAAACAATGCGTATAGTTTTCGTGATTGTCTTTATTGGCATACAAACATGTATGATGTATGTACATATGTATGTATCTATGCATTTAAGAGAATTGTCATTAGATGTTTCACCACCACATTAAACATTAATTGTAAGTGAGTGAGTTGATATTTAACTTTTATTTTTTTTTTTAAAAGTTGTTCCATCAACATATATGTAGATATACAGCAGGTAGCATTCATTTAGAAATGAAAAGTAATTTTATTCAATGTGTATAGGAAAATTATATATTATTATTAGACTTTTTCAAATCCAACATAATTGTACGCAGCAAATGGCCTCACTTACACTATTTAAGGAATAAAAAGATGGAGTGATTTGTCTTGTATTTCCCATCGATAAATAAATAATGCCACTCATATACAAGTGCAGCAATTGGCCTCGCCGGCCATTTAAAAAGTGATATAGAAATATGTAGAACCAATTGCTTCTTTATTTATACACTACTTAAGAAAAGATCACCTGAAAATTGGTATAACACAATAATTATAAAAGCAGCAAGTGGCTTCGCTTTTACTAAAAAAGATATGGACAGAATCTGTGACTATATTGTTTCTAGCACACTAAGCAAAAGCCATATAAGGGAACGAGAGACTAGCAACGCCACGTGCAGCAACTGGCCTAGCTTTCATTAAAAAGAAGCTAAGTAAGATTGTCTGTTCTTTTTCCCTTACATATTATTTACGATAGGAACAATGGAGTATGCATTTAAGCAGCAACTGACTGCGCTTACGATGGTAATGGAAAAGAATGGAGCAGCAAGTGCCTTAGCGTGCCTTCTATTAAATATATAGACAGAATCTGCAAAATATCTCTAATATATATAACAATATCCTCATAGGAAAATCAAAGAGCAATACGCAGCAATTGGCTTCACTTTCACACAAAAGAATATAAGTAGATTCTCTGACATTTTTCGCCTTATAAATTATTTAAGGCATAAACTATTGGAGTATAAATTTAAGCAGCACGCAGCAACTGGCTAAGCTAAGAATGGCAATGAAAAAGGGATGTATACAATTGCATTACATATAAAAGAATCAATTTATAAATTCATAAGTTCAAAAGTTGAAAGTTCTTGTAAATATTACCTACAAATATATGAATTGTGGGAGGATTCCTTTTACACATATCCCTATTTAAAATTGTCTTCTTCTTCTACAACATAAGCTATAGAGCTTAAAACTGTTCATACAACTGGCATGGATTTAGTTAATTATAGTTGATTAACAATTGTTTGTGCCATATTGTTGTATAGCCAGTTTTAAAGTCTTTTTTTTTTTTTTTTTTTTTTGGTTTGCATCTGCTCTATGATTTGAATTTGCGCTTTAACTTTTCGCAGCTTTTATTTTTTTTATGTTTTCCATAGATATATAAATACATATGTGCATATATCATATACATTGTATATATGAATAGAGATATATCTCTATTTATGTATGTATTAGTTTTTTTTTTGTTTTTGTGTAAACTTTAATTAAATTGTTATGCAAAATTCCACTTGTCGTTTTGGTATATAATTTTCCTTTTTATTAGAGCGGCAATTGCTTTTTATTGGATATGACTATGACTTGGCTACACATTTTGGCTATATGTATGATTGGATTTGGCTTAGAGCAGGTTTCAAATGAATTGAATATGAATATGATTGTTACTATATGACTAACTCTAGATGAATTGCTTAAATTTCTGGCTCTCCACTTTTACTATCATCGATCTTTGTTTCTTTTGGGTGAGTGTGTGTGTGTATGAGTGTGCGTGTGTATGCTGCCCACCATAAAAATAAGAAATACTTGATTAACTTTTGTTTTTAGGTCAAGCGTTTTATGTTTATGTTGTTTTTTTTCCTTCTTCTTCTTCTTCTATATTTTCTTGGTTATTTTTTTTATTTTTTTATTTTTTATATTTTCATTTTCATCTTGAGCTATAGCTCAATTATCTAATTTTCAAATTAACAGCTGAAACTGCGCCTTAAGCTGCAAGTGGATGAAAATTATGGACCTCTCCTCCACCTCTCTCTCACTCTCTCGTTACACACACACATCGCCCCCGCCCACAAAAATTGAACTTTGCCTCATATCTCCGTTGGTCTTTGAACTCATTGACTGATAACATTTAATTGGAATTTGATTGTGTGTAATTTGAGGCGATGTGAAAGTCACAAAAAAAAAAAAAAGGAAGCCTTATCACAACAAATCCCATCAGATGTATGTATATACATATGTATGTATATGTGTGTGTGCGTGTGTGTGTGTAGTTAATACAATTTACAAATTTTTGAACAGCTGACCAAAAAGTTGTCATTAGCACTATTTTATTTATTTATTTTTCTTTTTATGTCTCTTTTTTTTTAATGTTATTTCTGCTTTTTTTTCTGTTTTGTTTTATTTTGTGTTAGCTCAGCCCACCTGCGTTTCAAATTTCGCACCTTAAAATGTGCTTGGTGAATCATTCAAATGAGAAGAAAAGAAAAACTGAAATATTTGCTTGTTTGTATCTTGTAGGGGAAAAAAAGAAATAAATGTAAAAAATAAGAAAAAAAAAAATACCAAGCCAACAAGTGAATTAGTCATCATTAGTGAAAAATTGCACTAGAAAAAAAATGAAAAAAAAACCAAAAAAGAAAAAAAAAAAACTGTCGACAACTGTAAAAATTCCAAAGGCATAAGTGTGCCGGACAAAGTAAACTGAAACTTGAAGAGGGAGAGAGAGAGAAAAAATGAGCTAACTTTCAGATACTCTGTGACTATGAGATGTAAGAATTCAATATAAGATGAAGGAGAATTGAGACTCTTTCATCAAAGAAAATATTAAAGGAATTGGTTTTAAAAGAAAAAAGTTTATATAGATGATATAAATATATATATTTGTTTATAAGTTAACATATATAGTTAAACTGATAATAAAATATTTCAAATGTTATTAATTATACAAAGAGATTCACAGATGAATATAATAATTGTAAGATAAAATTTAGTTTTATAGCCTTGATATCTAATCTACCACTTATCTTAGTTTTATAGCCTTGATATCTAATTTCCACTTAATTCGAATATAATGTAAAAACATTGATAAACCTTTGTTAACCGAAATAGTTTTCAATATATAAATATAAAACTTTCTAAATTCAATTATAAAATCATAAAATTATACTTATTCGATATTTTGTTTTGTGTTTAATAAACTATTTGTTTTTGATATGGCATATTTAATAACAATTAGCAGTCAAATAATAGTCAGTTAACATTGCTATAATAAGTATTATATATAATTATCATGTCATTACAACAAATCAAGCAATTTACATACTAACAACTTGTAAAAATTTATAACAATTCTATATGTCAAGTTAAAAAACTTTAAAGAATAACTTTTATAGATTTAAATAAATGTTATAGAATTTAAATTTAAACTATTTTTAATATATTTCATATATATAGTTTATAAACAAAAGAATATATGTATAATTTTAATAAATATTTTTTACAACAAATTTTGATATAAAAATAAATAATTTCCAAGTATTGTTTTATTTCTTAGATTAATTCTTTCATCATTTGAAAGAAAAAGAGCAACAAAGTGCCCACAAAATTAGAAATAGAAATCAACCAAATACAAAAAATATATTTCTTTCTTTCATTGTTGAAATTATTCTTTGTGTAGAGAGGGGGGGGAGGGGGTAGGGAATAAGAACAGTCTGTGCGATGGCATATACTCGTACCTCAGTTTCTAAGATCTCAGTTTTGTTTTTTTTTTTTTTTTTTTTGGTTTTTTAGCTCTCAGTCGGAGTCTCCGACTCAGCCACAGACTTAGCGCTTCATCTTCAAGTTGAAGTGCAACCGAATGTTGCGCATGCGCAGCACACACGACGCAGAGATACATATTATATATATAGAGAGAGAGGGGGGGAAATGTTGATGATGGTAAAGATGGTGGTAAGGGTGAGAGAGGGGGAGAGGAGGAGAGAGAGAGAGAGAGAGGGGTAAATATGGAGACGACGCTGGCCACGGCTTATTTATGGCCTTTAGTTTGGTTTGGGTTTAGGTTCATTGGCTCCTCTTCCTCTCTGGCTCTGGCTCTGGATCTGGCATGGATGCAGCCTTTTTGTTGAAATGCATTTATGGTTTTATTTTTTGTTTTTGTGTTTTTTTTTTCGTTCGTTCTTCTTGTTCCCTTTTTTTTATTTTCTTTATTTTGTTGTTGCTGTTGTTGTTGTTGTTGTTGCTGTGTGTTGTATTTATTTTCTTTATTATTGTGTGCGTACGAAAGAGAGACGAAGAAAGAGTGAGTGCGAGCGAGCGAGAGAGAGAGAGAGAGAGAGAGGGAGATAAAGATGTAGAAGGAGGAGAAAATTTCACAAGCGTCGCCAGTTTGTCTGGCGTGTCTTCTGTTCGGGACTCGGGAGTCGGAGTTTTGCAGTTGCAGTTGGAGTTGGAGTTGGAGTTGGAGTCAGAGAGACGGAGACGGAGACGGAACCCAGGCCATTTATGCGCTGGTTATCTTGCCTTGCCTTTCTTTTCGTTCTGCCTCTGCCCTGAGTCACTTTGTTGTTGTTGTTGTTGCTGCCACACAAAGGCGCTGCATGTTGCTGCCGTTGGTTCTCTTTTTCTCATTTTTTTTTTTTTTTTTTTTTATTTTATTTTTATTTTTATTTTTTGGGTTTATTTACCTTCATCATCATCACAATGATGATGATGATGATGATGATGATGACGATGATCATGGTACAGCATCCATGATTTGCCTGGCCTGATCTTTTGCCATTGCCATAGCCAGTCAACCGAAGCTGAGTTTTGGTCTCCTTTTAAATTTTCTGTTCTCTTTTTTTTGGTTCTTTTTTTTTTTTTTGGGGAGGGGACCCTTCTTCTTTCTTTTTTTTTTTGTTTTGTTATTTTTTTTTGCACTGTGCACACTTTAACGCTTATCTTGATCTTCACAATGCGTTCTGCTCTTGTTCTTTGTTTAGATTTTTTTTTATACACTTTATATAAGGTCTTATATATACATATGTATGTATGTATATGTGAATGTTGTTTGCCCTATCTTTTGTATCGAAATGTTCTTTATTGATTTGAGACATGTTCAAAAAAAAAAAAAAAAAAATTTTCTATACAAATTGGTTTTTCTTCCCTTTAATTGCCCCAACAACTTGTTGCTACATTTGCATTAACTTTGATAAAAATCGAAGCAATAAAAATAGATGAAGAAAAGTGCATAGGGATTATAGTTATGGTTCTACTAAATTTAAGTATTTATGTATATATGTAAGTATGTATATAGTTTAGCATGTGTTTGGTTCTCTTAAAACATTTAGTTTTTTGTTTTATTTTCTTTAAGAATTTTTGATATTTTGAAGAATTTTTTTATGTTTAGCTTTTAATTACTTTTGTTTACAAAATATATGTAAATAATAAAGAATTGTAGAAAACAAATACTACAAAATTAAATACAATAAAAATAATAAAATAAAATATGTAAAATAAATATAAATATATAAGTATAAGTAACAGTAAGTAAATCCTTAAATACTTTTAATAATTAACTACTTGACATGCAAATTTTATTGATTTTATTTTAAAAGAACTAGATTTAACAATTCTATTGATAATTGCCGGAAGTATGACTTCAAAATGCTTAGTTCTCATAGATAAAAAAAGAAAAAAAAAATCTTCTTTGCCTTGTCCCGGCCTCTATATAAGTATATATATATGTATACATATGTATGCATATCAGATCAATATACAGATAATTTGTTTAACAATGTTTTTCTCACACCGACCCTAAGAAAGGTTTCTTCGAGTTGCTGATTTTCATTCATTTTCTTAAATAAACAAAGTAGTTTTCCGTTTCATTTTTGGGGTGCGGCCAGGCAAACCCACGCTAAAAAAAATATTACAAAAATAAAGAAAAAAAAGGGGGAACCTTCTTTCCCCCTTTAAGGTGCTCAGAATGGCGTGAAAACGCTTGTATTTGGCCAAGTAAATTAAGTTAGGTGAGGTGAGGTAAGGTTAGTATAAAACAACATCATTTAACCATTGAGTGCGCATAAACATTAACTCTTCCCCCCCACCCCTCCTTCCCCGCACTCCTCGCTGAGCAATCATTATTCCCTCTTTGAATCAAATTAATTTTCGTTTTTTTTTTCCAATTTTTTCCCCCTTTTTATTTATTTATTTTTTTTTTTTTTTTTGGAGTCAGGGTCCAGTGGCTCGCTCGCAGGCCGCAAAAATTTCGGCTTATACTCGCATGTATATGAGAATTATGAGGACTTTTTGAACCAAGTTTATTTTATTTTTTTTCATTAAATTTTCATTCGATTTGATTTAAAGTTGTCAAAAGTTCTCAGGCAAGAAAAAAAAAAAAAAAAAAAAGGAAAATAAAGAGAAATACTCCACATCGATATGCCCCATTGCGTTTTTGGTTAGGCTTCAATGATCCCAAGAATATTTAATCATAAAATTTATGCAAAGAACAGGCAGCAGTAAGTAAAGATGAAGCAACAAGTTGTTTCAGACTTCATAAAGAACTTCTTTTTATTCGGACATGTGTGTGGGAACTTTTTTATGTTTTGTTGTTGTTGTTGTTTTTTCCTTCTTATTTTTTTTTTTTTGTATTTTGCGTGATTTGTTAAAGTTTTTTGTATTAATTAGTGAAATTGATCAAGTGGAACTTATGGACACTTAAACGAGCAAAGTAAAAAGAAATATAATTTAAAGTTGATTTGTTTCTTTGTAAAGAATAATATTAACAAGATTTAAGTAATAAATAAATTGAGATTTAGTATTTTAGTATTTGATTAGATTTAGGCAAAAATCAAATTATATTAAATAAATCTAAATTTTTGGCCTGCTTTAAAAATCTTCACTAATTTATTTAAGAATAATTTGAGGCTTTACAAATATAAATATAAATTGGGTACTAAAACAAAACTAATTATAAATATATAAATACACAAATTACAGAATAATACATTTTTAAAATACTTTTTGATCCTTTGTCTTTTCTTTCCCAGTGAAAGCCTAACTACAATTATACTATATGTTTATTATATTTATGTAGATATGATTCCAATATTCCATATATATATATCCAGAAATTCTTAATAGACTTTTAAATACAGTTTCCCTTTAATTTCTTATCTTAATTGTCAAATTTTATACTTAATACTTTCTAAGAACTTTTAAATTTCTATTTTAAAAATAATTAAATAATTTCTTTTATCATGCTATACTTAATACAGGGTATTTTAAAGGTCTGTATCTTAAAACTTGTTGCTTTAATAAGTAAGAACCATTCGAAATTAATCCTTTGAAACGATCTTTCATTTAGTTGTAACATTATTCATTTTGCCACAATAAATATGACATTTCTTTGTTCTGTCGAATAAAACTCATTCCAAAAAAAAAAAACTTTCCCTTTGCCAGTAACATTCGATAATGGATCACATCTACCCTTATAATATATATATATAGCACACACACACACACACTTGACCCATTTATAAATATTTCAAGCAGGCAAAAATACAAAAAATATATATATATAAATATATGTGTGTATATATATATATAAAGAAACTTTCCTTTTTTTGGGTTAAATTTTTGTTGTGTTCGAATTCCTAACCACAAAAGGAATACAAATTATTGAATGTGCATGCTTAAGTGATTAGCACCAAGGATATACATACTGATCTATATAGATATTTTATATATACATATATATATATGTATACATAGGTAGAGATACATGAGGAACATATATAATAAACAAGTAAGTGCCTTACTGATATTCCCTAAATGCCAAATCACGCAAAACTCAACTCTTAATCGTTTGCTTCACTCTTTCACACACACACACACACACAACACACACACACTTGAGAGCCACCATGAGTAGGATCATTAAGCAATACATAATCCAATTAGCACCAGTTTGAGGTATCCCTCCACCTGTTCGTCAACGCTAAACAGATGCAAACAAAGGATGCCAGAAAGAATATAACAAAAAGAGATTCACATTCAAAAAAAAAAAAAAAAAAAAAAAAAACGAAAAAAAAGGAAAAGAAAAGGTTTAATATTTTCTTAAATAAACGAAGCAGAAATATATGTACATATATATATATATATATATATCGTTGACGACGATGAAACCTGCTAAGAACTTGAACAAACAAGTGATCACGAATCTTTCATCTTTTGCCAGGATCAACAAGAGCAACAACAACAGCAACAACAACAACAACAATAATAATAAAATTTTCTTACTTTTACTCTCAATGGGGCAATGTTGTTTTTGTGTTGTGTTGTGTTGTGTTATCTTTGATTGATGTTAGACAGGCCCCTTTGTGATATACGATCTGCTACGATATAAAAGAAATGCCAATTTTACTAGAAAATGACACGCAAATGGCAAAATGAAGGAGGAGGAGGAGGAGGAGAGAATGCAATTGAAGATGATAGAGGCGAAAAAGGTTCAGTTTTCTCTCTCTCTCTCTCTGTCTCCCTCATACACTCAATGTCTGTTGCAGGATTATCCCTATATACGTAGTATAGTGCCCTTTACTTGAATTTTCGGTTGGGTTTTTAGCCTGCCTGAAATGGCTCTGACTGCCTGCTTCATCAATATGTCTGCAATTAAGTTGAGCACGAATTCGTTATTAGGGGTCAGCAATTGATAGTGCTTGCCATGCAGCATGGGGCATGGGCATACAAATTGCGTGAGGGCACAACAACAAAAACAACAACAGCAACAGCAACAGCAAAAAGGAATCGAGTTGAGAGAAGAAAAAAAAAAACAAAAAAAAAAATTAAAAAAGGAAAAGGAAAAGGGATCAAGCATGATCATTATATGTGATCTCCATCTCTTTTGTAACCTATGCAGATTGCATAGAGGGCGCTGTCCACCCCACCCCCATATACAATACACACACACACACGCACACACACAAATAATGAATGGCATATGGATTGTATTCTGATTGTCGTCGTGAGTGCACTGAGCGAAAAAATATTGTTTATCAAGATGGGTATTATATTTTCAGTCAGATATCGATCGTGAGAATATATAGAGAAAGTTAAACAAAATGAAAATAAAATTTAATCAAAATTATTGTATTTTACAGGATATTTATTTGAAGTTTTTTAGAATGAGAGGGAAACTCTTGTAGTGAAAATCGAACGCTGGATTGTTCTTTTTCGGATTGAAAATTATAATTAAATAGCGAGAAGAAATCCTTATAGCTTATATATGTATAACTTATATGTATAAAATAACCTATACATTTATATAATAGGTACATGGATCAGGTTTTCATACTATTTAATTTTATATGGGACAGATTAAAAGCATTTCTTGATGGTTTAGTAAATTAAATTAAATGTAAAAGTAAAGTAAAATTAAATGCTATTTATATTATTAAAGTAGAATTTTATATTGCGATTAAATACATATAAATCTCTATATTGCTTCCTTATTTGGTTAAAAAAGTAATAAAATATTTTAAATATTTTAATTGTATTCAAAATTAAAGAATAAACAAATACGATATTAATTTCAAATCTCTTTTTGTTTTACATTCCTTAACCATTTGAGAATTACAAGCAAATTAACAGCTCTGTAAAGAAAAACGGACAACAAGTACTAAAAGATTTCAGATTATGAACTAAATGTGGTAAGAAATAATTTGCCATTGTGATCATTTACAAAAAATATTGGTATTAATGTAATATAGAACACATATATGTATATATATATCATTTAAGGCTTGTTCTTTTTCTGAGCTCTTGAACTAATTGAGAATTACAAAGCACT
The DNA here is from genome assembly GCA_018150375.1 of Drosophila sturtevanti. NCBI lineage: Eukaryota > Metazoa > Arthropoda > Insecta > Diptera > Drosophilidae > Drosophila > Drosophila sturtevanti. The sequence goes on along the minus strand of JAECWJ010000688.1, from coordinate 2,854,558 downwards.
TAGGCAAATAATTTGTTTATATTTATTGTTTATTTATACTGATGATAAAATTAAATGAGTTTAAGAACAAAAACTATATCTATTAATAAATATTTAGTATTAATTTTCATACCTGTGAGATATATATGATGTTTATGCCTTACAATTTCGATCATTTTCTTGCAGTGTATCACAATTTTAGCATAGACATTGATCTCTTCAGCATTTGGCACTTCCAAATCAACCGATACAGTACACAAAGACAGATTCAAATTCAAAACCCAAAACCAAAGATACCCATTATTATTGCCAGTTGGGGGTCAATGATGGTTCAATGATGGTTGTGCACAGGTTGTGTAAAGGGTAAATACTATGTATACATATATATATATATATATGTATCAGAGTTCCCAATTTCAATTTCATTCATTTCGTAAAGGTTTCTTTAACCCTAAGCTGGAGCTGTCATTGTCATTGTCACAATGGCTGACAGCCGGTTTGCATCTGAATGTAATTGGCAGTAGGCGCGCGAAAGTAAAACGCATGAAAAATAGTGGCGTGTGAAAATGATTTTCGATCAACGTTTACATACATATATACTCTATACAATAATTTTCTTTACTCACTCTTTCATTTTATTTTATTTTTTTTTGCTTTTAAACAACGTGAGAAAATGGACTAGAAAATAAGAGGCATGGGCGGGGGCGTGTGCTAACAATTGCAACAAAATTTTTATGCGTAAACTATAATCGAGAAAGAGAGAGATGGAGATAGAGAGACAGAGAGCGAGAGAGACAGAGACAGAGAGCAAGAGAGTTAGTGTTTAGTTTAGGGTTAGGGTGATCAATGGAGCATTTAATTTGATTAGATGCCTCCTGCCCTTTTCCTCCCTCCCTCCTGACCGCCGCCTAGAACCGCTCAACTCTGTCATCATTACTTTTCACCTTAGACAACCTTCTCAAGGTTCTCTCATATATAGAAAATGCTTAGATTTAGTATTGAGTTTCATATGAAAAGCACTTCAACATGTCATATTCATCATATTTTTATGGATTTTTAACTGCAAACGCCAAGGGGACAAGATTTTTATATACATATACACACATATGTACATATGTATGTATGTATGTATATACATATATGTATATATATATTTATTTGTATATGTAAGCAATGGTGATTCCTGGAACGCACGTGTTGCCCAAGTGTTTAAATATACGTTTGCTGAAAATAAATCACATACGGCAGCAGGAGCTGTGTGTGTGTGTGTGTGTGTGTGTGTAGAGAGTAGGAGCAGAACCGTCACCCAAGTTGAAACTAATTTTATGCATGACTTTTTACACATTCCAACAATATTTTCACTCACTGAAATGTATCCAAATGGCAGCCACTTTAGTTCCCTTTTTTTTTTTCGTTTTTTTTGTTCTTATTTTCATTTTTCTCAACGTACTTGAAGCATTTTTACGGTCTCGCACATAAAAATTCCTTCATTTCGTTTTCAGTTTTTCCATTCCTTTCCTTTTTTTTTCTGTTTTTTTTTTTCTTCCAGCATTTTATGCACAGTTAAGTTAATCTGCTCTAAACGTACTTAACACAGTCCACAGGCATGTGTCATCCTCTACTCTTGACAACACGCATCTTGGTCTTGGTTTTTCGGTTTTTCGTCTTGGTCTTGGTCTTGGTCTTGGTCGTGGTCGTGGTCGTGGTCGTGGTCTTAGTCTGGGGGCATGTTGACACATGAGACGATCTCTCGACATCGAGCAGTCGTCTTTCTGTTTTCGATTGGTGCGTGACACAAGCCATTATATACTATACATATGTATATATGTTTGTATATATGTTTTTGTGTTTTAGGGAAAGGAAAATGCTTAGGGAAAAAGGGAAAAAGGAAAGGTTCAGTTTTGGTACTTATCAAATTTTGCATATGTTTTGTAGTGCCAACAATGCGTTGGTCCTTCTGTTATCAATTGACAAATTGGTTGAACTAAACAGCGGGTGGTAGGACCAATTTTCTAACCATTTTCCATCTGTCACAGTCTAAAGAATAGTTTTGTCCTTAAAATGTAAACGTTTTAAAAATTTCACAATATCATGTAGTAACAATAAGAAGTATAACAGATTATTTTATATAAATTTTATATATTAATATCTTAAGTGGATACCCATAGATCTTTCGATCAAGCAACATAAGTAATATTTTTTTTACATAATGCTTAAGAACATCTCATTATCTCTCCCCTATACATTAGAAGTCCGACAAGTTAGCTTTCACTATAGATCCTTAATTACATATATGAAAGTCATTATTTGTTTGTTCTATATGTTCCCTATTTTTATTATTAATCTCTTCCTTTATTTAAATATAATACTATAAAGTTTATAATAAGGTGGCAAACCGTAATCTTTAAAATTTTTTTTTCATTAAGACATAAATCTAAAATGTTTCAGGAATTATAGATAATTGATACAAATCTATACCTATTTGCGATATCATATGCTTCCGAATAGGTTTATGGTTAAAAAATGTCAACTTTATATACAATAAAAAACATAATTCTTTATCCCTTGGCTCCCTTTACACTTGGCTCTCCAACTGAAATTTTTTAAATCATTACAAAAAATAAAACAGAGAACCGATTTTTCAATAATTAATTAATAATCAATAAATTAATACGTACAAGATCTGTTTGTAAAAAGAATAGATATATGTATATTTAAACCGTAGACCTAATATAAATATATATGTACATGAACTTTAGATCTAATATACTTATATGTATACGAGGTGTGTTCAAAAAGTAAGGTGACTTTTCAAATTTGGCGGGCAACGTACTTTCGATTATCAATTTTTTTATTTTGTTATGTTGGTACACTCTTCCCGAACATCTGTACCAAGTTTCAAGTGTATAGCATTTTTTGTTTGGTTGGGAGAGGCGTAAAGGTTATAAGTGTTTTGCGTGCTCGGCGATTTCTTGCTATCGAAAAATATGGATCAAAGGATTTGCATCAAAGAACCGTCGCATGAGCATCGCTCAAGAACTGTTGAATGACGTCAACGACGACCCAGATTTACTCAAAAGGGTCATAACTGGTGACGAATCATGGGTATATGGTTATGATATCGAAACCAAAGTCCAATCGTCCCAATGGAAGAGCCCAGATGAGCCAAGACCGAAAAAAGCACGCCAAGTTCGATCAAATGTCAAAGTTTTGCTCACTGTTTTCTTCGATTACCACGGCGTGGTGCATCAGGAGTTCTTACCATATGGACGTACGGTCAATAAACAGTATTATCTTGAAGTTATGCGCCGTTTGCGAGAAGCAATACGAAGAAAACGTCCAGAATTGTGGAAAAACAATTCATGGCTTTTGCATCACGATAATGCCCCCTGCTCACTCATCTTTGCTTGTGAGAGATTTTTTGGCCAAAAACAACACCACAATCATGCCTCAGCCACCATATTCACCGGATTTGGCCCCATGTGACTTTTTCTTGTTCCCAAAACTAAAGAGACCTATGAAAGGACGGAGATTTGCAACGATTGAAGAGATAAAGACTGCATCGCTGGAAGAGCTCAAGGCTATACCGAAAAGTGCTTATGAGAAGTGCTTTGACGATTGGAAAAACCGTTGGCATAAGTGTATTGTATCTGAGGGGGATTACTTTGAAGGGGACAACATAAATATTGATAAATAAATAAATATTTTCTTTTAAAAATACAAAGTCACCTTACTTTTTGAACACACCTCGTATGTATATAAACTTTAGTACTAGAGTCTTATAATTTAAAACCTAAAGCCGCAAAAAATCATAAGCCAAAGAATAATAAATAATAATGAAGGATCATAAAAACCCTTTAAAATCTCTCTTCTAATAGGTAGAAATATTGCCTTGTCCTTTGGGCAAAATATGTAGTTAATTGGACATCCTTTTCAGCTATTTAACTACAATTTTTTTTTTTTTTTTATTATTAGTAAGCATATTTAACAATGCTAATAGCTAGTTAACTTTACTTTAAATTGATTTTCATTTTCATTTTCAGTTTATTTAATATTGAACTATTGTTAATTTGCTTGTCACTCAACGGAGACAACTTCTTTAAGTTTTCCGTTTTCAGATCAATAAATTGCCCCAATGCCACAACAAATGTATCTTTTCTTTTCGTTTTTTCTTTTTTTTTTTTTTTTTTTTGCTCCATTCCAAAAGGCATTTCAATGCTCCACTAATGACACATAAATATTTATCTGTCGGGTTACCCCCAACCTAACCCAACCCTCCTCCCTTCCCCCACAAAGAAACCACCTGGCTACCTAAATGTGTAACTAAAAGGGTTTCTTGGCTGGTAGAAGAAAAAAAAAAGAAGAAAAAAGCTTCGATCGTTGTAGATTTTTTTTGTTGTTGTGTGTGTGTGTGTTTTTTTTTTGTTATCTGGACGAGCTACTTGACTTACACACTATAGAGTGTGATGCAGAGTAAGAGCGTAAGAGAGAGAGAGAGTGGGAGAGAGGGAGGGGAAGTGAGAGAGATAGAACCAGTTCGGGCGTTGAGTAATTACACACAATTTCGTTGCTAGGGACTTCTCTGGATATACCAATAAGTTGGGGATTGGGTATTGTGGGGGGGGTTGGGACATAAGAAGAAGAAGAAGTAGAAAAAACAACAAAAATAACAACAACAACCATTTGTAGTGGATTTCGTTCCGTTCAGTTCAGTTCATTTCATTTCAGTTTGAGTTTAGTTCATTTCATTTCAGTTCAGTTCTTGTCCATTGTCGCCGCTTTGGTTCGCTTAATTGCGTAAGGCAGGTGGCACAGGTAGACCTGACTAAGAATAAGGCGGTACATACACACACACACACACACACACACAGACCAAATGGACAATGGGACAGAGAAACCACTTTAAAGCTGTTCCCTTAGGGTGATTAGTGACGGCTCCAACAACATCCACAAGCAACATTAACTTTGACTTGGTTACTTTTCAGGCTACCTTACCTATATATATATATATATATATATATATATATCCATACAGTAGCTCGCCGACGCTTTCCATTATTGCCAAGTGTCAAATTAAGTGCTCACATGATTAATATTTTGTGTATATGTGTGTGTGTGTGTGTGTGTGTGTGTGTGTCTACCCCCTGCCATATACATACATGCATGTAGTGTGGGGCATGCAATTTGCTCGCTGATTAACCGTGTCGTTTGGTTATTAACTTTTAATTATAAAATCCACTGAAATATTGTCTAGGTTATAGCTAAAGCCTAGTGTTAAAAATTGATGTATTTGCCATAGGACGAGTGTAACAAATTTTGTGATTTTTGGTTTTTTTTTTCGTTCGTGTTTTACGATGTCCTGCCATCATTCGTCAGGGTCTCATCTCGCCGGAAATTGTCTTGAATACTTTAACAATGAATCACATAGAAACCAAAAAAAAAAAAAAAAAAAAAACACCTTCAAGAAGTAAATTTCATTAGTTGCATGCTAAAAATTGAGATTCATTTGCAACAATGCAACAACTCACAGATTGTTGAAATTATTCACTTAATTATTAACCCACATTTCCGGGTACAGCTCATTTTTTTTTTCTTCTCATTTTGGGCTGGTTTTTGCATTGACCCAAATTCAAAAAAAAAACATTATATTAACTGTAAAATTCTGACAGCTCAGTTAGCTGTCCCATAAAACAAGAAACGCAAAAAAAAAGGTCCCCACGACAGAAAAAGATTAATTATCACATTAATTAACTGACCTGAAAAAACGAAAGTTATATATACATATATATATATATATATATATATATATATATATATATATGTGTTTTTATATCATTCCCAACCAAATGAAAGTGTTTAAAACAAAGCCACCTTTGTTAAAGGATAAAGAGAGAAGAGGGTGGAGACGATTGTTACCAATAAAATTTCAATTCTTTTCCAAGGTTATGCCAAGAGAAAAACGAACTAAAATAAAATAAATAAAAAAAAACACTTTTGCTTGTTCAATTCTCTAATCTTGAATCAAACAAGGCTCGTAAATCAAAGTACTGATAGTCCCCCCCATATGAGATGAAAAGAAACCAATGGCCTGACCAGCTGACACAGTTCTTGTAATGAAAACAAAAATAAGACCCAAAAAAAAAACGAAAAAAAAAAAACAAAAAAAAAAATCCTTAATTTGCACAACACCCCAAAACGATCGAGCCGATCGACAGCGATTGTGCAGTCACTCATATGGAACAACAGTTGGGCCAGAACTGAGCAACAGTTCAGTTCAGTTCAGTTCAGTTGGCCTGTCGATCGACTTTGGAATTGAATTTGTATTTCTTTTGGCTTACTTCATTCTGGCCAAAGTGACAAAGACAAAATAAACACACAAAAAAAAAAAAGAGAGACAGCAACAGAAACGGAGACGGAGACGAAGACGAAGACAGAGACACCAAGGCGACAAGGTAACAAAAAGTGCATTTTGCGGTTCAACTTTGCCACAAATGAATAAATTTTCAATTTTTTCAAAAAAAAAAAAAAAAAAAAAAAGCTATAGAGTTTTAACAGTTAACGAGATTTCTATACACTTGCTGATGGATTATTTGCTGGTAAAGCTATAACATATAGATATATAGATGATCTTCTACAATGGCTTTAAAGCTTAACTCAAACTTAAATCATAAATTTTTAAATTAATCAGATAGAGCAAATTTTGCAAGTCAATATACTTTTTTAACAGCGTATATATATATGGAGATATATAAAAATCTTTTTTTTTTACGAATAACAAGAAATATAAAAATTATGTCCAATTTTTCAAACGATCTTAAATGTCAGAATTTGGAGATATATAGAACGTGGAGTTTTAAAGTTAAGCGTATGATTTTTACATTCAGATAGAAAGATCGAATTAATCAAGAGAATATATAAAAATTATTTAATACATATATCATATAAATATATCATATAAATATAACATATAAATATATCATATAAATATATCATATAAATATATCATATAAATATAATACAAATTAAATCTAAGTTCAAAGTTCTAAGAAACCATTTGGATCTAGATCCTTATTATGGATTTTATAACCATCTTAGATCTTTATAAAATATATCTAATAACAAAGATAAATAAATAATTAAAATAATATATAAAATAATATATATATATATATATATATAAATTCCTCTGCTTATAACATGCTAAACATAATGCATATACCCTAATATGGTAAAGAGTATTAAAACCTCAAATGCAAACAATTGTTGGGTTGGGCGTGTGCCAAAACGCATGAATTTTAAATTAAACAATTGCAACATGGTAATTTTTTTTTGTTTTTTTTGTTTTTTATTTTTTGTTGGTTTCTTTGTTTGTTTTGTTGCTTTTTAGGTGATAAAAAATTCTACAAGAAAATGATTGGACTGAATAATTAGTTTCAGATAGGAAATTTAAAAGCAATGAAATATCTAAACAACAACAGAAACAACAACAACAAAAAACTTGTGCAAGGTCTATCAAATGGCAATAAGCTTTGATTTCGATTCAGGAAGAACCAGAAAATTATAGTTGATTTTGCTTATTTGTATATATATATATATATATTGTTTATGCACTTTAAAAGCAATTATTTTTTTTGCACTGTTTTTTTTTAATGTGAAAAGTTGCAGTATATAAAAATTGAACCAATTCTGAAAGCTAGATTGATTATATAAGGATATTCTTGTGAAGGTGTAGAAAAGGAAAAAAAAAATATGTAAAAGAAATCCAAATTCATTATGAAAGCTTTAATTTAATTTAAAAATTCTCCAACTTTTCCATTCTTTTGCTTATTAATGTCGAAGTGAAATTTCAAAGATTAAAATTCAATTTTAAAAATATCGAAAATATGTGAAAATATATAAAAATAATTTTTATATGTTTTGTTTTTTTTTTTTTTGCTAGTAATATATATTATAATTAGTTTAGTTGTGAGGCAATTAAATTGGTTAATAGGCTTTATCTTGGCTGAAAATAAGTTTAAGTTAGATTAAAACTGATTTTAATGCAGAATATTTATATATTTCCTATGCTAAAATTATTATAAATTAAATAAGTTTACTTTAGAAAAGTTATAAAATTGATTTTCTGATTAAAGAAATCCAATTCCTTGGTTATATATTTTAAAATTTAATGCATATGAATTTTATTTATTCTTCCATATAATGTTCTATATTACATTGAATTTAATTGTTATTTTCCTGATATAAATAATTTTCCAATTTCCTACTTAGTTTCATTCTCACCCTATAGCAATTAACAATTTCCTGATTTCATTAAAATTTGAGGATCATCTATGTATATATATATATATTAAATCTATATTATCAAATCAAAAACGTATTATATTTACACACTCTGTGGAAAAATCTTTACACACTTGAACCTACAATTAACTAAACCCCCTCTTTCTCTCTCTCTCTTTACTTTTCAGCGGCAACAAGTGCAACAACACAAACAACAAACGGATATAACATCAATTACCCAAAAAAGGAAAACCGTAGAAAAATCAAAAAACAAAAAAAAAACATGACTGTGTAACAAGAAATTATATAGTCAATTCAATGTAAACTTTATAGACAAAGAGACAAACATATATCTATGTATGTATGTATGTATGTATGTATGGATCCCTCAGTCCTCCCTCTTTGTTTAACTCTTAGCCTGGTCAACCTCCCCCACCCTGCCTGATGGGAGCCAGGCAAAAGAAGCATATGTACATACATATGTACATATATACATGCATACATACATATGTACATACATATGTGTCTTCCGCTGCCGCCTCCTAATATATAATGAAAACCTTTTGGTTGTTTTCTTTTCATTTTTTTTTTTTTCATTTTGGTGGGCAAAACTGGTTTTTCGGGGCAGACAATTTGAAACGTAAATTTATGACCAAGTGAGCTGCTATGCTATCTCCCTAACCCTACCTCCCTCCCTCCCTCCCTGACTCCTCCCCCTCATTACCCCTACATTACATGAGATGCCTGCTGCTGCTGACTGGTGCCTGCGAGAGCATTACGTTTTGTATCTGGCAAGATATCAAGATACTGCTGATGGCGACTGAGACTGAGACAGAGACTGAGACAGAGACAGAGACAGAGACTGAGGTTGCTACTGCGACTTGGACTTGATGCACACCTGCACACGTTGGCGTTGTTGTTGCTGTTTTTTTGTTGATTTTGTTTTTTTTCTTCTTTTATTATTGGTGTTAAAATTATGGGTTACGCTGACGAGGCGAGGGTTAGGGTGAGGCGACGTTGACAAGAGTGCGACACAAACGCACATAGAAAGAAACAAACTAAGATATGAAGAGAGAGAGAGAGAGAAAGAGAGGTAGAGAGACAGAGTGAGTGAGGTGTGTGTGTGTGCGTTACGGTAGTGCGGGGTCGCGCTTCACTCCTATACTATACTATATACTATATGTGTAAGACGGTAGCACTTCCACTTCCAAAGAGTCGTACCAAGTAACCAGTTCCTGTTTTCAGCTCTTTACTCTACTACACTACAGATTGACTCTACGTGCCCAGGTAACGTAACACAGAGACCCAGCCCGGCTGCCGGTTAACTTCTTCGTCTCCGTAACCAACATTAACTTTAGTTTCGACTGGTCCCTGACTCTATGTGATGATGATGCTGGTGCTGGTGCTGGTGCTGCTGTTGCTGCTGTTGAATCTGACTCCATCTCTAGCCTGTCGTCGTGTCTAAAAATCTGTTCTAAGGGCCATAAATTGTAGTGCCTCGGTCGGTTGGTTCATTGTTGTTGTTGTTGTTGCTGCTGCTTCTGCTGCTGCTGTTGTTGTTGCATTTTAAAACCTTAACCACGACCACAATGTGTTTAACACTGGTAGTCCAAAAATCTTGTTTAATATTTAAGCTTAGCCCATGGTTACCAACTTGAAATGTCTGTCTTGGATATTTCTCTTTTGTATACCCAAGCATCATCATCATCATCATCATCATCATCATCTATTGCCCTTTATTTTATTTTTTTTTTCCTGCACCTCTTGTCCATTTTTTTTGTATATTCTTTTTTTCTGTTTTTTTTTTTTAGTAGTTTTAATTTACTGTTTAACGTAAAAAAGTTAATTTATGACAGTATGGTGTTTGACTTTTGTGTGTTATACCCTAGTACAGCAAGTTGATAGCTGATGTTGATGGTTCTGTATTGCATGAAAATTTATGGTTCATGGATGGTTAGTTAATGCTCTGTGATCCTCTTAATAGCATTATATTCTTAGCTATTTCACCTAGGTTCAATGCAAAAGATTACATTGTAGGTTGTAAAGATTTCTTTTTTTTTGCAAATTAGTTATGCAGTATCTAAAAGTTGTTAAACTTGGAAAGGAAATCAAAATGAATAAAAATATATAGATAAGAAGTATCAAGGAAAAAATTATCCTGCAAAGTCTTTCGATTTAGTTTAGCTCGTATTATCATAATGATGTGATATATTATGATGGAATCATTTTTAAATTTTCTTCAAATTTGGAAAAGTATGAATTTTTTTAATATATTTTGAACTGATAATAACAGATAATAATAATAATGATCATTATAATAATAATAATAATAATAATAATAATAATAATAATAATAATAAAAATAATAATAAGAATAATATTGTTAATAATAATAATAATATTAATAATAATAATAATAATAATAATAATAATAATAATAATGATAAGAATAATAATAATAATAATTTATCAAGTTCTCCTCCAAAAAAGAAATCATTGATTTAATAATTATTAATTAATCTTTTCAAAAATTATTAATTTTTTTTTAAATAAATCTCATTCATAACTTTTAATTTTGTCTTTTATTTTTGACCTCTATTACAAGTGTTACTTTTGCAAAGAAATTAATTTCTGATATAAATAAATAAATATTATAATATTCAAAATATAAAAAGACTCTTAATGAAAAGATTTTATAGAATTTGAATCCCTCAACTCATTGGAAATATAAACATTCAAATTGCATTCGGATTATTAGTTTGTAGTTTATTTTCAAATTTTGTATCTTAATAACTTAACATATTTTTATTTGCTTTATTAACTTAATAGGTTAATTTGCCAAGATTTATCAGAAGCTACAAATAACTTAATAAGCTTTTTTCTCCCTCTCACTCTCTCGCTCTCTCTCTCTCTCGGTATCGTTTCTTTCTATGTCTTGAGTGAATCGTTTGACTTTTTTCCTCTTTTTGCTTTATTTTTTTTTAAATTAGACCCAATACCAATCAATTCTCAGCCACATCTAATGAGGTGCTCCAGGCCAATTCCTTATTTTTAATGCACATTTTGTACACTTTGTACTCTGTTTCCTTTTTATTTTTATTTATTTTTTTTTTTTTACCCAATTGTATCCAATTGAAGTGCCACTTAGCTGGCACTCATTACCTGTATTATTTATTATTCTTTTTGTTGTTGTTGTTGTTGTTGTTATTGTTTAATAAAGCCATGCCAAATTTGCCGCAAAGGGTCGATTCTCGCTCTCTCTCTCTCTCTCTCTCTCTCTCTCTCTCTCTGTCTGTCTTAATGCTTTGATTATAGCAGATTCTAACTAACTGACTAACTAACTAACTTGGCATAGGTAGGCACACTTTTTGCTTTTGCTTCTGCTGATGCTGTTGTTCTTGTTGTTGTTGTTGTTGTTGCTTTTGCCTGAAGGTACTTGCAGGTGTTGCTTGTGAATTTACAATTTGCCATGGTTATATGATGTGATTTCATTTTTGTAATTCTTTTTTTTTTTTTTTTTTTTTTTCATTTTTTCATCATTGGCTAATTCAGTTAATGGGAACAGAAGCCTTTTATCTTCTCCTTCTTTAGTTTGGATTGCCATTTCCTTTTCCTTAACCCAGAGGCAGAAATTTATTACTTCTTTTTATTTTTGTTATTTTGCTGGTCATTCAGCTGTTGTGTTGCATAGTGTTGTTTTGTTATCTTTACCATTTTATCAGCATTTGTGCAGTGCCATCTTCAGTTTTGGGTTTGGGGTCATTTAACTGTACTTTTTTTTTTTTTGTCGTTTTCTGGCCAAAGCTAATGAGGTAAAAATTGTTTGAGTTTTATTCATTTGCAGTTTATGTCTCACGATTGCCAGATTCTCCCATTTAATTACATGCTCAATAAAAAAAAAAAAAAAAGAAAAAGAAAAAGAAAAATCCCCAATAGAGAGACTCGGCAAAAACAAACCTTGACCGAACCAACGACAAGTTAAACGTTTTGTACACAAAACTTTTTGACCTTATGTCGTAAATTAATCAAACCAAAAAGAAAAAAAAAAGAAGAAAAAAAGAGAAGCAATAAACAAAATCTAACAGAAACACTAAAAATGACGACGATTACAACACAGAAAACAGAGTCATCAAACGGTGGCAGTGTGGCAGGCAATCGAGCTCTTCCAGCTCTTAGCATCAAGTCTCCAACTTTAACTTTATCATCTCCGACTTCGACTCCAACTCCGACTCCGACTCCGACTCCGACTTCATCTCTGGCTCCCATCTCCATCTTTGACTCCAACACCACCTGAGCCACAACACAGACAAGTTGATTTTCCAGCCTGGATTCAAGAGCCCCAAAAGCCATTGTACGTCATTTTTCAAACACACACAACACACACACACACACACACACTACACCTAAAACCTGTACTGAAACGTAACGAAATGAAACTTGGCCCAAAAAACAGAAAAAAAAGCAGGAGAATCGGAAGGGGGAGGCTGACTCTGCGCACGTGCCAAAGCAGCGCAGCTTTTGCGCAGGCGCACGCCCAACAGAGAAAAACTTATAAAGCAGAGATGAGAAAGGTGGCAGCAGGGAGTGGGGGTGGTGGAGGGAGGAGGGGGCAGAGCAAAACTGTTGAACAGTTGTGGCCCCTTGTTGGGTTTACGCCCAGGCATATCAACAGCCAAAAACAAAAATAAGAAGAGACCCAACATCGACATGACTGGCAGCGTTTTTTTCTCTCTCTCTCTCTCTCTCTCTCTCTCTCTCTCTCGATCCCTCTCTCTCTCTCTCTTTCGATTTTTTTGATTATTTTTTTGATCTCGGGTACTGTGACTTTGTTACCGCACTCAGATTTTATTTAGTTTATAGTCAGTCATAAGCAATATTTTTATTAAATTTAAAGTCATGCTTATTGCAAAAATAAAAGGATAAGGGTTAAGGATAAGGGTTAATAAATGATATAATATAATTATATGACATTATTTATATTCTAAAAAACATTTTATTTATGTTTCTAATTGGTTTTGAAATCATTTTTGAAATTGTAATTAATGAAAGGCTAAATATCAAATATGAGAAATACATATGTGAAAAATAGATATATAATTAAAGCTACTGATTAAACATATATTATATATATATGTATATATATATTATCTTCCAGAAGAAATCTTTCACAGCCGACACTTTAACCATTCGTTGGGCTTAATTTTATTATTATATTTAATCTGTTTGTATTATAAATAAATCAATAAAATAAATAAATATAAATATATATATATCTATATATATATATACATATATATATATATATATATATATATGGGCTATATAATAATACATATATATATATATATATATATATAATATCAACCCTAACCAAAGTAGTCATTATCTTTTTAAGGAAGCTTTCAATATATTTTATATTTTTGTTTAATAAATTTACATTTGGTTTGATAATACAGGCATTATATATATCAGAATCATTCCGTTATAATAGCTGCCGTAGTTTTATCAGAATCGGAAGGCTATATAATAAACGGATTGGTTCAAAATTTCATTATTTAATTTGTTAATAATAATACATATAACGTAATAATATCTTAACAGAATAACCCACATTATGAGCTAACTTTAAGAATTTTTTATGTATATAATATAATTATTATATTCTTGAAATAATAAAAAAATAAATAAAATTATAAATAAATGAATAAATAAAATTATAAATAACTAAATATTATATTTAAAAACAAAGTCTGCAAATGGATGGAAAATAATTTTTGCTATGTCAAAAGTTTTGATAATTTTTATGTGTTTTTTTTAATCGTATATAGTATATAGATATACACACATTTGTTTTATATTTTCGATATCTTTTACATATAGATTTTTCTATTAATACATTAACTTTTTCTTTAAAAATATATAAATAAAGATATTATATATTTTTTTAATTAAATTTCAATTTAATTATTTCATTTATTTGCCAATGATTGTTAACTTTATTGCTAAATAAATATTGTTCGTAGGAGAATCGATCAGTTATTTCTTTGTTTATATAAAATTTAGTTTGCTGTTCATTTAAATTAACTAATTATTTTTCGTTATTAATTGGATTATTAAATAAATTCTTTGGTTAAAATTCTTGCTATCTCAGATCATTTTGATTTTAGTTAATTTTTTTTAATTAAATATTATTTCATAATTTAAATATTCTTAATGAATTAAATATTTTTTCTCTAGTTTATTTATTTGCTTTTCTATCTAATCAAATTAATTTTGTTAGAGTATTTTAGCATTTGTTTTAAACTCTTTGCATTTATATTTGTATATATGTATGTATGTTCATATTGTCTGCGGCTAAGAACCCAAAATCGAAACTGAATAACAGCAACAACAACAACAACAACAACAAAGAAATAAAAAAACACCTTCTGACCATGACTTGTGTTTGATTGTGAGTGGCCAAAAAGCTTTTGCTTGTGCTGCTGCTGCTGCTGCTGCTGCGTCTAGAGTAAAAGTCATTTATTTTGTTAAGATTTGTTTTCTGATTTGTCAGACAGATGTTGTTGTTGTTGTTGTTGCTGGTAACCCTTTTAATTAAAAAAAAAAAAAAGAAAAAAATCTGAAGAAAAAGAAGAAAGAAAGGAAAAAAGCCTTTGCTACTTTTTTTTCTGACTACCCCCCCCCCCACCCTTTACTCAAGGGGATGGTGGGGGAAGGGGGCCCGTGCTCATATGCCTAGGGCTTATTTGTCTAGCCTCTGCCTACCATTTTATTTATTTATTTCTTTTTTTTTATATTTGGTTTTTTTTCTCTTTTTTGTTGTTGTTGTTGTTTAACAATTTAAAGTTTTTTTCATAGCTGTTGTTGTTGTACATTTAATTGTGCAGTGAAAAAAAAAAAAAAATAGGCGACGAGGGCTTTGGGGCTAAGGTGCTTAAAGTGGGCGTTGTAATTGTTGCTATGTCTGTCTGTGTCTGAATGATGCAGCTGATTTTGTTTGGAACAACGTCAAGATCTGGCCAACACATACATACAAGTATGTGCCATATACTTATATACAGAAAGATATATATATATATATATATATATATTCTTATATTTAGAAAGAGAAAGAGAGAGAGGGGAGGGGGGGGCTGTCTTGGAAGAGAGTTGTATTCATAGCTGTGTATGGCTCGTGCCAACTGTCGTCTCTTGTTACCTGCACATAAATTGCTTTAACCAATCGTCTGACTTTCAGTTGCTGTCTGTAATTTATCAAAGTATCTCAATCTGTAACTTAACTTTATGATTTTTCAAATTGTAATAGTCTCTAGTCATTTTGGAAAATTTATGAAATTATCTATTTTTGGTCAATTTGATTGTTGGTTCGTTCGTTGATCGTCATTTTGACTCAAGTGCTACTGGAAATTTGTTTGTTTGCACTTAAACTGATTTTTCTCTCTCTCTCTCTCTCTATCTCTCTCTCTCTCTCTCTTTCTCTCTTTTTTATGGCCCGCATCGCTAATGAATGCAATGCGCCCACGATTCAACAAGTATTGCATCTACTCTCCACCTCCACCTTTTACAGTTCCTCAAGCTTTAGCCCCAACATACCTCTTATGGCTTTTCTATAGAATTTTGTATGGTGAGGGAAGGGGGGGATGTGGATTTATTTCATTTCATTTGACCTGGTCAGCAGTTTGCTTTGTCTTTGTTTTTATTTTGTTTTGTTCTTTTTGTTTTTTTTTTTTTTTTTTTTTACATAGTTTCAGCACGTGCTCCACATTTGCATTGCAGGTGTTGGAGGTTTTCAATTCTAATTCGGCTTTTTTGTTTATTTTTATTTTTTTTTTTTTTTCTGTGGCTTTTCCGTTGTCCACGTTCTGAACTTGGCGCCCACGCCAAAAAAGAAAAAACAAAACAAAATAACAACAAACGAAAAAAATGAGTTGATTATTTTATGTCTTTGTCTTGCTAACTGTGTCAGCAATTAGTTATGGCTTTTATTTATGGTCTCTATTTGCCATTTGCTTGTTAAATTAATTTATTTCCATCAATCGAAGGCGGCAAGCAGCAGCAGCAGCAGCAGCAGAAATAATACAGTGCATGCAATTAAACAGACTACAAGACAAAAACGAATTGATAATGCAATATGAAAGAGAAATAATAGTTGAAAGGTGGGCAAATACTTATAATCGTTCGATCGATTGATTGTTTATGCCTTTAGCTTCGATTGCCCAAATTCGTGATATTCCAATTGTATGTATATATATGTAATTTCAATGTATTATAGTTGGTATCCAGATGCCATGATGACTCAATGAATAGCTATAGCTTTTAAACATTTTAAACATTATTTGGCTTAACCAATTAACTAATCCGATTGGCAAAATCAATACTAACGCAATTTTCTTTTCCATTCCCCCGTTAACAATTAATAACATTTTTAAGGCCTCTAAAGTATATCATAAAAATTTATATATAAAGTATGCTTAGGTTTATCTGTGTACCCATATACAAATATAAAACTGAACTTGTCAGAAAGATTTTAATGTCTAACACTTAACTTGTCTCAGGTCTAAAAGGAAAAATAATTTAATTGTTTCATAATTGCAAACAAGAATTATTAAAACGTAAATAGTAAATATTTTACTTAAGTTATGTTTTTTTATATTTTTTAAAAAACTTTTATGGTAACTTATTAACCAAATTGATAATTAATAAATTGTTTAGTTAATCAATAATTAATGCTATAGATTATAAGTTTATTGTTAGTACATATTTATAAAAGATTTCTATTTTTATATTTTATGAAAAGTTTCAAAATAAATACATATGTAATAAATAAATTTTGTTAGTTAAATTATATAAATTATATAGTTATAAGTTTATTTCTGGTATTCGTTGAAGATCTTTATTTTATATAATTTTATATTGAAAAGTTTGTTTTGAAATTAACTTAAATTGAAATTTGAACAAATAACTTATAGTGAATAATATTATAATGATGCTAAGAATATATATCTTTAAGAGTTTGATATTTCATTATAATGTATAAAAATTATAATAGATTTTTATTTTAAAGTTGTTTTTTGAATTAAAATAAAAGGAATTACACTTGTATCAAGCACAATGTATATCAAGATTTATCAGTTATGTATATATATATATATTTACTTTATTTAAGTGAGAATCATAATAAATTTTATACCTTTATTTGGTTAAAAAACATTCGTTACATTAACTTTTTCGTATATTTAGAATAAATATACAACAAAAATGGATATAGAAACTTTATCTATTAGTAGTTTACTCTAATCATTTTTAATTCTACAACAAATCGAGTTCCACTAAACACTTCAATCAACACTCTATTACAAATCAATCAGGCATGTCTCAAAAAAAAAAATTAATAAACTATTATCAACAAAATTTCAGTTCAATCTGTCTACTTAGCAAACAAAATATATGTATAACAAGAGTACATACATATCCCATTCTCATTACCATATCTCCCACTCAACTTCTCCCCTTAACCCGTCTCTTATTTAAAAGCTATAATAACCAACGCTATACGGAATAATTTTTAACTCTATCTCAAAGTGTCAATGACACTTATTCAATACTTGAGGATCATTAAAAAGTGCTAATACCTAGCTATTAAATGCGACACATTATAACCAACAACAACTAGAACCATAATAAGACCAGCAATAACAACAATAACAACAATAACAACAACAATAACTTTTAACAAAGAGATCACGTTAAACATTAGTCATCTTTCTTGTCCAGAGAGACAAACCAAAAAAAAGAAAAAAGAAAAAAAAAACGATCGAATGGAAACCAACTACTACACAATAAACTTATCGCGCCTATAAAATCAATCAGCTTTTTGTTGCCAGCGTAATAATAAAAATAATAACAACAACAGCAACGAAGCAAAATAAAATGAAAAATTATATAAAATAATAATAATAATAATAAAATGTTGCTGCAAAAGGAGTTCAATTTCCGCACATGTGGAGTAAAGCATTTTGGTGTGACTCATTTGATTTTTTTGGGACAGCAAGTGGTCAGGAACGAGATCAAGAAACCGAGAAACGAGACCCATAAATAATCAAAGGCAAAAAAAAAACGACACAGATGCAGATATATATATATATATATGTATATGTATTGGAGCTTATTTGCCCACTTTTTTTGCTGTTTATACAATAAATCTACCTGAAATCCTAATAATAAAATGAAAGATCAAACAAAAACCACTGTCTGGCGATCTATAACCCACCAACCCAACCATCTCCACATCTACCTGAAATGCAGTCTGCTGCTGTTGCCGTTGTTGTTGTTGTTGTGGTGACTCATCTTCCTGAGAGGAGAGGAGGAGGAGTTGGGAGAAGGAAGGTTTAGGTGGTATAAGGTGGGGCCAAAGTCAACAGCAAAAAAAAAAAAAAAATCTTCAGATTCAACAATTTGAAGCTTGATATGATTAGCAAGTAGAGGAGGAGAGACCCAAAACCGACGATCATCGTTGGGCCATATTCTCAGGTATATAAACTTGTAGACAAAAACAAAAAGGAAACAAAAAATCGCAGTAACCCTGAGCCCTTTTGTCTCCCCCCTGTATCATTCTCTCTCTCTCTCTCTCTCTCACTTTAACTACCGCTTGCAATAGGGGGTATATAAGGATATTTAGTCAATATAAATGTTAAGTTTATCAGTTCATCGAAACAAATTCAGCAATTTGAATCTAATTGAAAAAAATCTAATTCAGCGAATCAAATAAAAATCTAAAAGAAATTAAGTTCAGGTAAAATGAAATCTAAACTAAAGTTAAATAGATCTTAGCTCATACTTATATAAATACTATGTTATAGAAGAACTAAGAATACAATTTGCTAGGATATAGACAATTCGATCATGACTAATGGTATTAATCTGTTTGCCAAATGACTTGAACGACGACGACGACGGCGATTTCAGGTTCATTTCACACATTTTCAAGTCGATGACTCATTCATTTCATTCGCTTGACTCTTCTGGTTTGTCATTTTGCAAAAAAGTCAATCATTTTCATAAGGTAGCCTTCCACTTTAGTTGCTGTTGCTTCTACTTTTTATTTGTTTCGTCTTCTTCTTCTTCTACTTCTTCTTCTTCTTCTGCTGGCTATGGGTTCTGTAGTTTAATGCGAAACTTGTGTTTTTCTCTCTTGCATTCGATTTCGTTGATTTTATTAAGTTTTTTTTTTTTTGGCTTCCTTCGATATTGTTTTGTATTTTTTTGTATATTTCTTTTGGTTATATGAGGGGATTAAGAACGATCAACATTTAGCTTGTTGTCTTTTTAGTCTGAAATCGACAAATTATGAGCTCGAATTGCTTTGTGGTTAAGGTTCTTTAGCAATATTATGGGCCATTTTTATGGCATTATCATTCGACGCTGAATTTCTTAATTAAATTGGTCTGGCCAGAAAGCAAGCAAAACTATATATATATCTATATATATATATATACATGTATATATACTCATAAATATGATCAATTTATAGGTGTTGTAGCATCAATTTAGTTGCCTTCCACTTTAAAATGTATATGCCCATCTGCTCAATGGTTCCATATCTATATATCCATAGATATATTCCTATTCCTATTTTTTTTTTTTTTTTTTTTGGTATATTTTTAGCATTTATTGCCTCAATGTGTTGATGGATTCATCTGCATGGCAAATTTTTTTCTTTATATTTTTTGTGTTTTTAACATTTTGCCGGCTGTCAAATTAAATTTTTCCTAACATTAGATTTTCAGCATTTTCAAAGTTTTCTATTTTTAATAGCGATTTTTTTCCCAGTTCGTTTGTGTCGCTGCTGCTGCTGCTGCTGCTGCTGCTGCCGTTCCTTCCGTTTAGGGAAATTTTATGCAAAAATTGCAAAATATATTGCAATAAATTTTTTCAATGAATTGGAGGTGTGAAATGTTTGTTTGATGCCTGCTAAATCTACAATAAAATCAAACAAAAATGAATACGAGACAGTTTTATGCAAAGCAACGAATTTTTATAGGTACCCTATA
The DNA here is from genome assembly GCA_018150375.1 of Drosophila sturtevanti. NCBI lineage: Eukaryota > Metazoa > Arthropoda > Insecta > Diptera > Drosophilidae > Drosophila > Drosophila sturtevanti. The sequence goes on along the minus strand of JAECWJ010000688.1, from coordinate 2,834,249 downwards.
TAACATATAATGATAAAGAAAATTTTTCAAATTATTTTTCAAAAAATAAACTCATGCTAAATGTGTTAATTTGAGAGGTAATTAAATTTTAATTTTCTAAAATTCCATGGCCTCAAAAATTCTGTGTTAATTCTACTTAGTTTAATACTAATTAATTGTTAGTTAGTTTGTAAAAGATATAGAATTTATCTTGATGTTAGCTATTAATTATAAAGCATATATAAATTGCTATAAAATCCAAAAATTAGAGCAAATACTTTTAAAATAACTTTTGAGCATATCCAAATGGGAACAAATATATATATATATAGGTAAATAAAAATCAAATCGATTAAGTATTTAGGCGGTAATTAAGTCTTTTACATAGAAACAAAAAGTATTTTGCTTATTTTGTACTTTTATACTTCGCCCTGTTCCTAATTTCCGGGACTAAAACATATACTTTTAAGTCACATCTAAAGTTAGGGTATACAAATATAGAAATAAAAAGCAAAAAAAAAAAAAACTAGGAAACACATCAGCGAACGGCGCCAAAGCCCACATAAAAAGTGGGCGTTTATTTTGACCAGACAAGAAGGGGACGATAGACCAGGGGGCGGTTCCAGTTAGACAAAAATATTGCCAAACACTTTTAGACCACGACAAAAAGTCATGTGTATGTGTGTGTGTGTGTGTGTATATATTTGTTTTGGTTTTGATTAAAATTGTTACAGCAACAAATTGTGCAGATAAGACTTGGACCAATATATTTAATTGATATGAGAGTTGCAAATTTAAAAACTTAAATCGAAAATCAAACTCTGTGGCAATTTGTATATAAGTAAATTTTTAAGTTTTGAGTGCACTTACATAAAATTTATTATTTAAAAAGAAAAGGATGATATATTGTGAACCTAATAACATTATTAAAATTAAATGAAATATTTCTAGTTATTAATTAAAATAAAGAAAGTAGAAAAATTTGAAACAAACTTAATTTTATTTTTTTTTTGAATACTTCAATCCTTTAGAATAATTTTGATATAAACAAATCTTTGCCTATTGAATACTTTTAAATCTAATAGCAATACAATTTATTTAAATATAGAAAATCATAATATTTTCTTTAAATAATTTTCAATATTTATTTTATATTTTATTTATTTTATTTTATATTTTAACCTCCATGAAAACGATTAAAAATTATCGATATTTATGTCAGGGTTTAATAGCCGATACCATAAAAATTTATTCAAATATAGAAAATCATAATATTTTCTTTAAATAATTTTCAATATTTATTTTATATTTTAAACTCCATGAAATGGATTAAAAATTATCCATATTTAAGTCAGGGTTAAATAACCGATACCATAACAGACTAAACTTATATATAATATATGCAATTTAAGTTTATGAGAGAATAAAATCGAAATCGATTATAAATTTATATTACATTAACTTTTTTAAAGACATTATAGTATACTTATTTTTCAAGTATTCTGTTCGTTTTCAGATCCTTAACCAAAAATAAATTTTCAAATATTGAAATCAACAAAGAACTGGTGAAAATTCCTCATGTAATTTCCTTAAATAAAAGTAGAGCACATATTGATTATCATTCAATTCGATACAAAATTTTTGAATCAGACTTAATTATAGAAATACAATCAGGCATAGATAGATAGATAGATATATAGATATAAGTATATGTATAACCTTCAATCATACCACATCATACATAATTCAAACCAATATCCATGAAAAAAATCTTTAAATTATATATATTGAAAATTCAAACCACTCTATAAGATACTTCTTAGACTGCCTGTCGTGTTTATCGTTGGTGGCAAGTGTTTCAATGATGTGGAGGGATGTGGGACATCTGTGGAGGGAGGGAGAGAGGGGGGCGGTGGTCGGTCGGTAAGGTTATTTGTTAATATTTAATTTGTCGCGACTGTTGCGAGTGGCAAACTGAAATTGAAACCCGTGCCAAGGATGTCAACTTCTTTGTCAGTTCGCTTTGGTTTTTCGGTTTTTGTTTCGTTTTTTTTTTTTTGTCTTATTTTTTCGTTTTCGTTTTCTTTACATAAGTGTAAACAAGTTGACCAATTGCCGATTGCCTGTAAGATTTGGACCCCCTCCCCCCTCTTACTCTGGGCTACCACGCATTGTCACTCCCCCATCCCCAATTTCAATTTGAGCAACAAATGTTCAACAATAATTTCAATCAATTACATCAAATCGATGTGGAGAGCCACGGCAATTAGATTTTGTTGTTGTTATTGTTGTTGTTGTTGCTTTTATTGTTTGCCACATAAAAATCGCATCAATTGTTCAATTGATTTTATTAGTTGCTTCAAGTGCATTGATTTAACTAGCTTAGATTTTTAGTTGGATTTTGTATAAAATGCAAGCAATTGCATTGAAGCAATTATTGAATGCCCTGCAAAAAAAAAAAAAAAAAACAAAATAATATACCTCACATAGAAAAACTTGACAATATTAAATGAATTTGTTATATATTAATTTCTTGAAAAGTTAGATATATTTTTTTTCCAGTTTAAATTCTTCTTGCTTTGAGATCTTTAAAAGAATTGATATATTTTTACTTCAGGGTAAAAGTTTGTTCTTTCATACTAGAATATTGAGCGATTGTAAGAAAAAATTAACTAGATATTAGTTGAGACAATTCTTATCTGTTAAAATTTATCACTTATTGTTTATTCATTTTTAGTAAATATAAAAATACCCTAATTCTATCTTAATTGAGATATTATAAGAAATTGTTACCTATTTATAATATAATAAGTTCTATCTCTTGACTTTTCTTCGCTAAATTTTTGTGTTTATTTTGATCGATCAATCTAGGCTTCCCAATAGAAAACTGAATCAATTTATTTCTAGTTAAACTGATCTATTTTAATATTTAAATTTTAATTATTATTATTATTATTATTTAATTATTATTATTATTGTTACATTATTATTTTATATATTTTAAGTTTCTTGTTTTCCCTTTTATGTTCATTTCCTTGATTATTCTATCGATAATCATTCAATTCTTAATAAAAAAATCGATCAGTTTATTCTAATATAAGCAGAGTAAGTACACTAGAGTTAATAAAAGATAATAAATAAATATACAATCATTCAATATTTTATATTATATAATCGATCTATTTCAAGAATTATAATCTTTGGATTATAAAATATTGAATGAACATACATATAATATTTAAGACCTTCTTTCAATTCTGAACTTGAAGCAACATTTATCGTAACAAGAAATGAATTATATTATTTATAATTTTCAATATATATCATAGCTCACAAATAAATGTTGACCTATATATTATATACATATATCTTTATTTCTATATATACATAAATATAGCCAATTAATATTCTCTTAACAACTAAAAAATTCATTTGTTAAACTTTCCTAAGCAAAAAAAAAAAAAAAATTGCTGCTGACCTTTAATGATAGATTTGAAAAATATGATAAACTGTGAGTTTTCCTCTTCCAACTTTTAATACTATCACATATGAATTTACATTTCCCACTTATATAGAAGTACCTATATATTTTGACTTTTCCGCATTCGCATAGTAGGAGTATAAAGTGGCCTCCCATTAATAAACCTGAAGAACTCCCTTGCCAACTTCTTTCTCTCTGTATGTCTGTCCCCTTCCCCAAAGGAATCGTTCGTTTACTTATGTTGGCAGCATTTTGGGCATATTGCCAATTGGCCAAACACACACACACACACTTGGATTTATAAATATATTTGAAAAGGGGGGAGCGGATAAATTAAACGGCTCTTTAATTCATTTGGCAGTTTGATGGTTCAACGCCCAAAAACCAAAGTTGTTTTCAATTAAAAAACACTAATGAAAAATTAATGCGACACTTTCTTGTATAAGAAAATTATTACGCAAAAAAAAAGAGAAAAAATGAACAAAACCCCGAGAAACAAATTCAGTCGATCGGTTTCGGGTGATAAAGCAAAGTTTGACATACTTTTTTACCACCCTCATTCTCGCTCTCTCACTCTCACAGAGTACACCCACACATATACATAATTGACCCATTAAGCAAAAAAAAAAGGGAGGGAGTAGAGAAGAATTTCAGTTGATTTTGCTTCTTCATTTTATTTCATTGGTTTTTTTTTTTTTGGTTTGGTTTTTTGTTTTCTCTTTCTCGTTAATTGTTTATGAAACATTTTTATGAGTTTCGCTTACAAAATAATATGTGTTGTAGACATTTTGACACATGCCTCAAATTGCGGTAACAATGGCCTTGCCTTTGCCTCATAAATCAGACTCAAAAGTTCGTTTAGCAAATTGTGTGTGTGTATTTGTATGTGTATGTGTGTGTGTTTGTATGTATGAGAATTCCCTCAATTTCTTTGTGTGGGTGTTTGAAAATATTCCCCATCCTTTTGTCTTTTGTGAGTGATGTATGGTGACATTGTTGATGCGTCCCGGCTTGGGTTTTTTTTTTCGTGTTATTTTCTTTCTTTCTTCAGCTTCTCTTCTCTTTTCTCTCTCATTCTCTGTTCTGTATGTATATATATATATATATTTCTTGGTTATCTTCCTTGTACTTGGCTCAAGGGTTGTCCATTGCCACTTTGTTCAATAATTCACAATATGTCATCGAAAGTAGGCGCCCCCGGGACAGCTGTTCACGATTCTGAGCAGTGAAAGTGGGTCAATACACACAGTGTTGTGTGTGTGTGTCTTATTTTTGTACTTTATTACCTTATTGGGGTAGGTGGTTGACTGGCTGACTAACTGACTGAATGTCTGGTGGTTGGCTGGTGGTTCAACTTGGTGGCTGTTTTTTGCCCCACAAATTGATCACGGACCTTGCCTTTTGTCAGCGTGCGAACAATATAATGGGTGAGGTGGTTGTCTATATTGACGTAATATGGACCCCAGACTCGGACCCATCCCCCTTTTATTTTCTTTTTTTGCATTTTTAATTGATTCGTATATACTTATAAATATATATATATATATATATACATATATATGATCTTAAACAACATTATATTACTTATTGTTCTGTATAAAAACATCCTATATGTCTTTATGCTTTGTTTATCACTTGACTCTATTTGTTATATAGGATATAAATCTTGATTGAGTTTAAATTGATCTTAAGATTAAAGCTCGTCTATAATAATAAATTATTTCTTAAGACATAAAGTTCTGTTGCATTTTGAATGGATTTGCAATCCTCATATATATATATATATATATATTCATTTTCACACATTTTCTTTTTCTAGATACTAGATATTATGGCAAATTCTACTCAGAATGTAAAGTAAAAGAGAGATATAAAAAATTTGAATTTTTTCTATATATTATTTAGCAACGTTCTGTGTAGAAATCGGTAGATGATATCATGATTCTTTCTTAAGTATTTAATACTATTGTTAGAGCTTCTATCCTGTAATATTTTAAAAGTTCATATTTTTTCTGACATTTTCTAAATATATATCCAATACACTTTTCTAAAATAATGTTAAGAGTTAAAGTCAATTTATCAGAGTTACTGTAGATAGTTAGAAACTTCTCTTAACGATATATATCAAATCCTGCCTTCTAGTTATTTCTAATAAAAATTTAATAAAAATAAAATTTCTATAAAATCTTTGATTTTTTTTAGAAATTTTTTATTTAATTATTTTTAATTATTATTCTTATATTTTTTAAATTAAATATTTTTCATTTCGAAAAACATTTTGATAAGTTTAAAAGCTTAAAACAAAATAAACTAAGATCTTTTGGGTGAAATATTTAAATAAAATTTAGAAATAAAAAAATATAACATTTAAATAATGAAATATTTAAATAAATTGAGATATCAGATAAATTTTTAAACAGAATTGAAAAGAAAAGAGTCATCGAAAACATTTAATAGATTAATTAGCTTATTGAAGTTTATAGCTTGAATATAAAACTAAATCTTATAAAGCTTAAAAGATTTGTATATGCTTAATATACTTATAAGTAAAAAATAAATAAATATCATTCAGACATAACTTTTTGTTACCGTTCAAGAGGAACCACCAAATCTTTAAGTAACAAATAATTATTTTCAACAATAAATGAACAAACCGAATGGATCAGTCTACATATATCTATATAAACATCTATTTTAAAAGAAGTTTTATTAAGAATCAATATTTATATATAGAAATATTTGTATTTGTGTATTGTATTATATAGATGTATCGATATGATATGTAAATTCGCACTTTGCTTTGAACTTTTGCGATCGGTTTAAGATTTTGCATCTCTTTCTTGAGACACTCAACACCATCACAACTCATCTGTTTGCCAACTCATCATTATAATCATTGCCATAATCATTATCATCATCATCATCATCATCATCGTCATCATCTTCATCATCATCACCAGTGGTTTGGTATAACTCACTGAATACAGTGTGGACTGGGGCCACGACGAGTGACTTCCTCAAGCACCCATACGTTATCGCCACTCAAGATCTTTTGGCGTTACGTCGGGTAGTTGGTAGTGCCATTGGAAATTGAAATTGGGAACTGAGAACAGGGATCGGCAATGGAACAGAGAATGTCTGTCTATCAGCAATACTCATACTCTCAGTATAAGACACGACTTTTCGATTGTATTACGATTTGCAACTGTATTTGCTCCTTTTTTACTTACTTGTGGTGGGTCTTGTCTGACTGTCTGTCTGTCTGACTGTCTGTCTGAGAGGCAGACGGGCCTCTCTGTCAATAATGTGTAAGAATAATTTTAATTTCTTTTATTTTGGTTTTGTTTTTTTTCTTCCTCTTCTTTTAGTCATAAAGCCAGTCAACGGAATGGACAGGCGCAAGAGTTTTATCGCTGCAATCGGCGCCCCGTCTTCGTTTTGCGTATGAGGCAATTTATTAATTATGCATAAATGGCAAGAAAAAAAAAAAGAAAAAAAAGAAAAAGCAAAAAAACGAACAACCAAAAGTCGGAAAAGTTCAAAAAGTAATCAACGACATCATTGTGAGTGCCGTCGACAAACAGTCAACAGTGCTCCACAGTTATCCACAGTTCGCTGCTCGCTTCTTCAGATATTCCTTCTCTGTTCTTCTGTTTTTGTTTCTTTTTTTCTTCTTCTGTGTTCTGTGTTTTGCAGTTCTTTTCTTTTCTTTCTCAGTTCTCAGTTATATAAACAGTATGAACTTTATAGCCAGAATTTCAAGTTGGCTGCTTAAGCTGACAAATAAAATGCGACTTATAAGGCGTTAAATTGATTTACCTAAAATGGTAAAATGCATCTTTTGTCATATCAATTTTGTTTCGTTTTGTTTTTGCACACTTTTTTTTCTTGTTCTTCTTCTGTTTTGTTTTTTTCTTTTTGGTATACTCTAAAAGTACATATGTTGGTTTAAGATGTATATTTTATTTAATAATTTTAAATTTATTTATTTTTAAATACTTTAATTAAGAAACATTTATATAATGCACTAGCTTTAGCTTTAGCTACTAGTTCTTAAGTTTAACTTTATATCTATCTATATATATTTAAATATATAATAAATATTTTTTTAATTAAGTGAAGATTAAAATAAATTAAATTGAAATAATTATAAATCTTATTAAATAATTGTAAAAAAAAAAATATTTAAAAAAATGTTTCAAATAGAGCAAAAAAAAATTTTTTGAAATTGTTGAAAAAATGAATTTAAATGGTGCATAAAACATATGGAAAATATTTAAGAAGGAAAGGGAAGAATAAGATCTTTTCTATAACAAATATTCAATTTATATATATATAAGATTTATATATTTATCAAAGAATTATTATTAATATTATTTATAAAAAAAGTTTCAGTTTTATTTACAAGTTTATTCTCTCACTTTTTCCTTTCTTTTTTTTTTTTTAATTTTAAAGTAAGAAAAAGATTATAATATTTGACTGAAATCATTTCTAATCCATTTACGAACATTTTTCTTTTTCTAGCAATTTTGATTAATTTATTTTAATATGTGCTTGTCATAGAGTATCATTTAGTCCTTGTCCTTATAGATATATATATAGATTGCTCTTTCTGTCTCTTAATTTTTATTGTTATTTTTGTTTTTGTTTAATTTGCAAGTCTGCTGTGTCCAAGGGATGATGATAATAATGATGATCCGTAAAGGGGATCTCATAAATTTCATAGGTCCACCATTCTCTATACTGTCTGGGTTCTCGGGTCTTCGGTTCGGTTCATTTTGGCTCTCTATCTACTTCTACCTGCTGTAGCTCAAAAAAAAAAAATAATAAGAACAAAAAAAAAAGGAACTGAATCTCAATCTCTCAAATGTTAACCCATGTGTTTTCAAGTGGCCCTAGACACCCTAACACCATTTTTCTTTCCTTCTTTCTTTCTTTCAACCATTTTTATGATTCTTTCTGATGGTAAAGTTTTAAATTTCTTGGAAATAAAAGCCTGGCCCATTAGTTTTCGTCCTTCGTTTGTTTTGGGCTGCCCCTTTTATACATATATATATATATACATACATATCTATATGGTTGTGGCAGGTACCAGGGCAAAATTTTGCAGCTACCTAAAAATAAAGAATACTACGACATAGAAAAAGAAAGAGAGAATGGGAGATAGAGATAGAGGGAGAGAGAGAATGATATTTTGTTGGAGGAGTAGAGAAAATCTAAAGGAACGTTACGCTTGCTTGAATTTTTTTTTTTTTATTTTCAATCTACTCTAACTTAAGGTTGTTCTTGTTTCCTTGCATTTGGTAGTGGCGGAGTGGGGGAGGGGGGGAAGTATATTGATTATTATATGGCATAGTTCAATGGAGTCATTTATCTGACTATTGAAGGGTATTCCTCACTTTGCTTACAACTCTTAAGTAGTTTAATGCTATCCTCTTCTCCCCTCTCTCTCTCTCCCTCTCTCTCTCTCCCTCTCTCTTTCTGTCTTTCTTATCTATATTTTGCTGCTCCGCCACATTTAAACATTTCGTCGCTTTGTTACTCTGATCGTATGTTCGTCACTTCAGTCAGTCAGTCAGTCAGTTTTGTTCGTTATTTTTTTTTTTTTTTTTTTTTGGGCTTCACTTGTCCCTCATACGCCTAGTTGTTGTATTTGTTGCGATACGAAACCGTGCAGGTGTCCAATATTTTCTTTTATATCGCGTCATACAAAAAACTAGTTCTAGATTTACAGCCGCTGTTGCTGTTGCTGTTGCTTTTGCTGCCGCCACCTCCTACTTCTCCTTCTACTTCTGCTTCTACTTCTACTTCTCCTTCTCTACTACTCCTCTTCCTCAGTCTGTCTCTGATGCCGTCCATTCGTCCACCGACGCCACCATCAGCCCCATGGCTTTATTTCGCCCATATTTTCGTTTCGATTGCGTATAACAAGTTTAGCTGGCCCCCTCTTAAACCCCCTCTTACCACAATCCTATTTCTCTCTTTCTTTTATATTTTTTTTTCTGTCTGTGTCTCTAACACTCTTTTTGATTCCCATCTCTCTCTCTCTCTCTCTCTGTCTTCTTGGCTCAATCTGTTCGTATGCAACGTTATTTTTTTTTCTGCTTTTTTTTTTTGTGGGCTCCCCCTGTGCGCCGCACCTACCTAATGCTTGTTCTTTTGTGATTTTGATTAATATTTTATACATGTTTCTAGTGGCCACATGTGGCTCCCGATGCTCCCTCCCCACCCCCTCCCCTCTCTGTAACTAATTACCCAAATTTGGCTTCACTTGACTTAAACACAAAATACAACAACAACAACAACAAAACTAAGTTTAGAAAAAAAAAAAATAATACAACGGTAAAATGAACCTTTAAATGTTTATTTATTTCCTTTCTTTATGATAAATTTTAATATGCTGCCAATACATTTGCTTATTAAATAATACCTAAAAAATGGCTTGAAATCAACTTGTTCGATGGATTATCCAATTGATTTATACCATTAGAGAAATCAGTCTAATATGGATATAACGGATAAATATATATGGAATGGTTATATCAAGACGAGCACCGCATGAATTTTCCAATTGTAAATCATATTTATCCAATTCAGCTAAATTAATATATTGATAGAGATAATATGATCAATCAATTAGATTAGAAAAATCTGTAAAATATTTTCGTTATATTATTGTCAACTTTTTGTAAGAACACAAATTGCTAATTGGCTAATGGATAGAAGGACCATAGATAAATCCTTTGTTTATTACATTTAAAGAAATTTAATAAAATTTTGGTATTATAATTTTATCTTTAATATTATGATTCATGCACTATATATGTACGTACATATAAGCCAATTTATTTATTTATATGTATTAATATGATAGATAAAATATAATGTTAAAAATTCAATGTTCATTTTGCTATAGTAAATGCATTACCAAAGATCTCCAGTTACATCAGATGGCAAAAGTAAGCTTTAACTATTTGTGTATATATAAATTTTCTACTTTATGGGTCACTTGTCTCATGACATCTTCGTTAGCAACTTCCTCATCCAGCATATTCATTTGCTTTGTTTATTAGTCATCATCGGCAACTGTTGCAAATATGAAAATGGCAAAGCATTTTCCTTAGGTTTTTTTTCCTTTTTTTTTTTGTTTTTTTGTTGTTTTTCTCCTTTATGTCATTTTTAGTTGTGGCACGGATAATGCTGTTGCCTCGTAAATGTGAGCACATTAAATGCCAGCTCAACACAACAGCAAAAAAATGAAGGGCAAATTATAATGCGAAAAATGTTAATTACAGTCACTTGGTTGTCTCTGGCCATTGTCTGGCTAACTTGTAGCTTGGGCGACTGTTGACTCTTTTGTGTAAGGAAAATAATAAAAAAAAAGAGAAAAACAAAAAGAGAAAAAACAACAACAAAAATTGGCGTATTAATGTAAAACGTCGGCCAGGCGTAACGGATTATAGGAATACAAGTAGATACATTAACTACGTCCAGTTACGAGAGCAATCTATGCATTATATATGTATGTATGTATGTATTTTGTGCCTTTTAACTTTTGAGTCTTTGTTCAGTCAGTCAGTCTAGTCAGTCAGTCCGTCAGTCAGTCAGTTCAGTCCACTCAGTCAGTCAGTCAACCATTTAGTCTGTATGACAAATGTTTTGCCTGACAAAAACTTAATGAGATGTAACCGAAACAATGATAGGACAGAACTCTTTATTATTGATTCATGCTTAAGGCAGGCATTGGGCTTGTTAGCCATCCAGATAAAAGATTTCATTTTATTTGTATCTTTTGTTGTTGTTGTTGTTGTTGTTGTTGTTATTGTTGTAGCTGCTGCTTAAAGTGTCAACTCTAAACGTGACAAAACTCTGGATAAATGTTGTCTAATCATTGTCGCTTTTATGCAAAATGCATGTTACATGAATATAAAGCAGATGTTGCTACCATTCCTCCAGCTCCTGAATATGGAGGATGATGATGATGATGATGATGATGCTGCTGCTGATGACAAGAGACAAACACTCAATGATCGTACACTGATTGCCAAAAAGCCCTTAACCGAACATAGAAAAGAAAAATCAGAAAAGAAAAAAAAAATGAACAAAAGCGCACGTGCAAAGGGCCAGGGCCAAATGAATTTGCATTATTCCAAGAACTACAGAGAGAGAGAGCGAGAGAAAGAGAGAGAGAGTGATAAAGAAAATGAAGCGTGAGTAGCAACGGATCAGGAGCAGGACCAGTACCAGGACCCCTTTTTTTTTTATCTTTCGCTGTCTTCGATCATGAGTACTTTACATATTATTAAAGCTTTGGAAGAGATTTCTATAGTTTTTTTTTTTTTCTTTTCGCAATCATCAAAAACGCATAAATCGTTAAATGTTGAAAAGCAACAACAACAACAACAACAAATAAAATATACCCTCAAGGCGTAATAGTTTTTTTTTTCTTTCTTTCTTCTTTCATTTTTCTTGCGTTTACGCTTTTGCCCAGAGGCTTATAAAATGCAAATTACATTTCAATAGGCAGTCACAGTCCCCTAGACCCCTTTTATGTTTATGTCACTCTCCTAGAGACCCTGACGCTGATCAGTGACTTTTTTTTATATGTATAGATAGATATATATATATATATATATATACATGTATATGATTTTCTTGACTTTACCTTTTTTTTTTTCTACCGCCAACGTTTTGATTGCCCCCTTTTTAGCGCATTAGAATTGTGTTTAAAAAGTCATTATCAGGCCCCTTGGCGAGTGCAGCAGCAACAACAAGAAATACAAAAAAAAAAAAAAATAGCGCATCAATCATTATGTGTGTGTGTGTGTGTGTGCGAGTGTGTGTGTGCCTTTTGTCAACGCTCTTGGATCACAAAGTGTTCAACGGGTAGAAGGTAAATATTAACTACGTGAAACGTGAAAAGAAATGTCACTGAGGCAATGAATTTTCAAAAAGAAATAAAAAAAAAATTTACTTAACTTAGATAGGGGGATTAAAAATAAAAGTATGTGTGTGTAGAGAGAGAGGGAGAGAGAACGAGAGATAGCTAGGGGGGGTAAGAGTAAATCGGAAACCCTTCAAATGGCAAAACTTTATGGAACGCAAAGATGACTAAAATCAAAAAAAAAAACCTAAGAAAAAGAGATTCAAAATTAAATATAATATTTATATCTAATATGATTATAGATTTTGATTAAATAACATATAATCTTGTAATACAAAATATATATTAATTATAAAGTATTTTTTAAAGCAGTTATCAATCTATTTATCTATCTATTATCAAGATTTATATCATATATAATGTATTTCTTAAGGAATTTATCAATACATAAATGAGTACATATATACATAAACAATATATAAGATAACTAGAAAGATGGACTAACTTCGGCCGTGACGAAGTTCGTATACCCTTGCAGATTTTCTCTATATAATTCACCAGAAGCATTATTGTAAATTAAGCATACCAAATTTACAAATTCAAAATTTTAAGCTTGAGGAAAAAAATTTTTCATACAAAATTTTTTTTTGTACCGATTGTTCCTATAGCAGCTATATGATATAGCCAACCGATTCTGATCAGACTTGGTTGAAGTATCAAGAAGCATATTAAACTCATAAATATCAAATTTCGTGGCATTCGGTTGAAAAACAACAGAGTTATTGAGGATAAACCTTATTCCTGACCGATCGTTCCTATGGGAGCTATATGATATAGTCGTCCGATCGGGATGATTCCGAGATATACAATGCCTGCAGCAAAAGGAGCCTATGCTGAAAATTTCAGCTCTGTAGCTCTTATGGTCTCGGAGGAGAAGCTGTTGATCCAGACAGACGGACAGACGGACAGACGGACATGGTCATATCGACTCGGCTATTCATGCTGATCAAGAATATATATACTTTATATAGTCGGAGATGCTTCCTTCTGTGCGTTGCAAACTTCTGACCAAAATTAATATACCCTCTGCAAGGGTATAATAAATGTAAAAATCTGTTTAAGTTATCATTAGGTTTTACAAGATCTATATAAAATTGTTTAATCAACTGATAAACTATTTGTTTTGTCTGGGGTTACTTTGTTTACTAATATATATATACTTATATACATATATATATATTTATGTATGTATTCACATTCTTTTATAGTATATCCATTTCATTAATTGGAGCTATTATGATTTATTTCCAAACGTTCATCGGTTTCTTTTTTTAACTCAAATATATTTGTATTTTGTAATTTAATTTAATCATTTTCTTAGCTTTCAAGGGCAAAGGTCACAAAGGTTCAACTAAATATATTTATTTATTTATTTTTTTTTACCCCTGATAATCTGTTTGTTTTTTATGGTTTAAATTATTCAATGTTCACTGATAACTCCAGTATTGTAATTTTAGTTTGATAAATAGCAATTTGTTTCAGATCGGATTGGAATCCAATATTTGGTAAAATATTTCATATTCATATCATACAATTTCTAACATTTATATATAAGATAATTAACATGTTAAAAGATAAGATAGAATTAAATTATAAAAGAGATCAATATATTTTTTTTTGCATTTCTCTTGTTATATTTCATAGTATTAATTGCATTCATAATTACTTCTTCTTTTTAGACTTCATTTCGTCTTAAAAGAATTAACTTTCTTGATTCTTATCGACAATTTGTTCAACAAATCTTTGCCTACAAAATAATCACACTGACCTTATCTTTGGCGCAAAAAAAAAAAAAAAACAAAACAAAGTATCTCGAAATATTGAAATGGTTAATGTCTGACGCATACGCCCAACGGCCAAGCCATTCAGTTGGGCTGGCAAAAGTAAAAAGTGAAAAAAAAAAAAAAAAAAAAAAAAAAAATGTAAGCATGCAATTTATTTATGGCGACTTTGAGTATACCCTCTACTAAAACGAGTTATAAACAAACTGTTGATGCTGATAAAGAATCTGCAATGTCGGAAATGTTTTCCTCCTGCGTGTCAGCAAAATTAATATACCCTTTAAACCTATAGAGTATATAATGTATAATCAAATATATGACTCATCGTCTGAAATCGCCCAACAAGTCATGGAAGTAGTGGAAAATTTAAACGTTGAATAAATTGTGTAACTAACCAAAAAAAAAAAAAAAAAAAAAAAAATCAAACTAATAAGGTACTGAAACCGAAAGAGAATATAAGTCAAAAGTTATAGATAGTTTGGAATTAACTTTGCTCCCTTTGCCCAACACCCATGTTTCATACTTGAGACCAACTGATAGTGGCCAGTGGTGGTCCACCCGGTAGTCAATTTAATAAGGCATACGACACACCACCCAAAAATTAGGTCAAGTGAGATAAATGCATAAACACCAAATAAATACATAATATATACACAAAAATATATATATATATATATATATGTATATATATGTATAACCAAAAATCAAATATGTAAAGGAAAAGCGCAGTCTTAACAAAAGAAAGAAGAGGAAGAGGTAACAATGGCTGGGCTTTCATGCGAACTGTCAACTTGTCATGACAATTAAGCAAACCAAACCAAACCAAACCAAATCAAAAAATTCAACTAAGGTAAACTGATGGAACGATGATAACTTATGTATATATATGTATGTATATATTTATATATATATTTTGTTGTATTCGCTTACGCCACGCGAGTTGTCGAGTTTAAGCGTTAAACAAATTAAATGTCTTTGGGGAGGAATTATTATTATTGAAATGTGATCCGATGATTCCACCAATAGGCGGCGGCAGGTATTACAATATATGTAAGTAAGTGTATAGGGAGTATTGTATTTATACTTGTATATATAGTTACATACATATGTATATACATATATGTACAAAACGACCCAATTCGGTTTTTGCCTTTGCACTTGCCCCGATCGAACGTTTTGGTAAACATAAATACATATATACATACATACATAAGAATTGAAGTTAAAACATTCACTTCTTTTATTTTATATGTTTTTTTCTCCCTTTTTTTCGGTTTTTCTTCTTCTTTTTTCCCTCCCAATTTTTTTGATTGTCAGCATAATATTTACCTTTGGGACGGCTCTGTCACCTTAAGCACAGTTCTTCTTCTTTTCCTTATAGTGGTATTGTTATATATATGTATATATGTATATATGTACATATACATTTGTATGTATATTTGTTAACCATTTAGTTTATTATGCTGCGTACGCCATGGCTCTGCTTTATTTGATTGCCCTTATTGGGGGCTGAAGTTTTGATGTCTTCAAGTCATTTTCAATTCAACTTATGATTATTATATTGTTGGGAAAGTCAAATAACGGTCATAGATATATCAATACACACACACACACAAACACACACAAACACAATACTGTTGTGCATAATTTCATTTTGATGAGTTTTTCAATCAGACTTCTTGTTGTATGGGTTTATTGATCTTTTCAATTGTAGGTGTTGGGAAAATTGTTATTACAAGTCAACCAATATCAAATTCAACATAAATATCATATAATTTACTAACAATTTAAGAACATAAATATACCATTTAAATGATGGGAAAATTTTCTTTTAAAAAAAATAAAAGAAAAATTTAACTTTAAAGTCTATAATTTATTGAATTAGAATATTATTCTATTTAAGCGTATTATAATTTGATATTAATAGTAAATGATCATTTAATAACTAATAATTAATAAATATAATAAATAGTTACTATTAGTTTATTAAAGAATTTAAAAGTTATTTTTAAATCCACACGAAATACAAAATAAATTAATAAGAATAAGTTTCATTATAAATTAAATTTAATAACAATGGAAAATGTGTGTTTTTTTTTTAATAAATATCTAAATGAAATCTGTAAAAAATGACTAAAAAAATAAATCAACCTTAAGCCATTAAGGCAATCTAATCTAAAACATTAACTAATCTTGCATTATTATAGTATAAACTGTGTAAATTTCAATTTCGATCAGTAAATGGAAATTTAATTTGATTGTGATTAATTAAGGAATTAATTTAGTTATTACTTAATTTGATTGTGATTAATTAAGAAATTAATTTAGTTATTATAAAGTCCTTCCTTCAATTTCCTATAGTAAAACCAAAAACTTTGTGCAATTTCATTTCCATTTTTAGGTTAACAGAATTGATCGCAATTTATTTGATATATAGATATAAAATATTTTATTTATAATTTAGCCAAATATAGTTGTCATTTATATAATAATATAATAATTCATTTCAATTAATCCCATCATTGTATCAAAAGTACATATTTAATACATTTAATAAAAGTTATTAACATGAGTAAGAAAGTAAATGCTAGAATATATATATATATAAGAAATATAAGAAAGTAAATTCTAGAATATACATACATGAATAACAAAGTATTCTAGAATAAATATACTTTCTTAGTCATGTTATAGATACAAATATACATCTATAATCAACTGATATATAAATTCTAGCATATACTTTCTTATTCATGTTATAGATAAAAATATTTATCTATAAACTACTGATATATAAATTCGAGAATATACTTTCTTTGTCATGTTAATAACTTTTATTAAATATATTAAATACTATATAGACATATGTATATATATATATATATATATATATATATATACATACATATATACATTTTCATTTAAAAGACAAGTTTCTTTATATATGAAATGACCGTTACTTGAATTTCATTTCATTTTTGTTTTCATTGTCATTTTTTTTTATTTATTTCTTGGCCTCATTTTAACCTTTACAAATTGCGCAACGAAAGCGTCAAATCATCAAAAAGGATTAGGCTCTTCTTCCTTATAAGAAGACGGTAAATGAGGATTCATTAGCCGTTGAAAGAAAAGTTCCCACAGTACATACACATGCATACATATGTATATATACATATATCTACTTATACATACATATTTCTTTTTTCATCTTTCTCTTTTTTTGTGTTGTGTCACAGAGTGACAAATTTTTCATTGCTCATTGCTTAAAAATGCAACATCATTTCATTATAGATATTTGATAAATGATGATCAACATTATGTTTATTTATTGGCAAATCAAGCTAACGATTTTTTATTCCCTATGAACGTAATTCTAAATTTTTCTTACCGCTGTTAAATCAGCTAATAATGCAATCAAGGTGAACATTGTCAACCTGCTTAGAAGTCAATGTGTGTTTAGATGTGTGTGTGTCTCTCTCTCTCTCTCTCTGTCTCTCTTACTATATATATATATATGTATATGCAGCGGAAACAAACTACCAATGAGTAGTATCCCGTGGATACCATAAAAAGACAGTAACCATTTCACTTCTGGCGAAATGTTATGGGTGGGGAGGGACCATTATATCGGAGATAGGGTACATCCATACAAATACATATATAAGTATGTATGTATGTATATATAACCAGCAAAAAGTCAATAGTAAAAGAGTGTTAATGGCTGCATTTTAATGAGTGTGGCTTTTAAAGGTGCGGCGCTTGAAATTTGTATTCCCGTTAACTATGAATCTGCATAAAACGCGTGCCAAATGCAAAAGTCTCCCCGATGTCTGCCAAAGACCAAGACCAAAAATAAATACATATATATATATATATATATACATATGATGCATACATAAAACTTACAATCCATTCACCCCCTCGCTTAGAACTCAATGCCTGGGATTGTGGAAATTCTTGCGGTTTTTATAAATAAAATTGCTGGCACAACTGTCAAAGTTGACAATTTATTTTTAATTCAACAATGTGAGTACTGCTCACGAGCCTCCAAACACACACACATATACACACGCACACACACACACACAAACATACAAACTCACAACAGAGAGATTGGGGTAATTCTGCTGCAATTCGTTTAATATATTTTTATTTTTAAAAGATTAGCCCCCCGATAATTTTGAATTCATTTAAAATTAAAAATGTTCAGAATAAAATACAATTTCAATTGAAAGAATTGAAAATGTTTGTTGAATTTATCAATTGATATAGACAGTACTATATATGTTGTATGTAGGGATATTACTCCCTGTACTGAACATACATATAAAGCGACAGAGGGTACTACATATATATATTCATAGATATAAAAAACATATGTATATATGTTGAAATTAAAATCATATATCTTTAAGAAAGCTTAAAGAATTTTTCAACACTAGTATACATATATACATATGTACATATATACATATAGTCATAAATATAAAAACAAAGCCAATATATTGTGAGATTATGTTTGTTTACTTCTATAACGATATCAGAATTTATCTATAAATCTGATAAAAAAAATCGAAAAATAAGTAAAAGAAAAACATAAGTAGATATATCAAGTTAAGAATGAATATATATGTATATATATATATATTCATATGCATATATATATATATATATATATATATATATATATATTCATATGTATATTCTAATATATATATATACAAATATATATATATATATATGTGTATATATATATAGTGTGCTTTCTTCGAAATGGTTTGAAATACAATCAAATTTCAATACTCCGAATCAATCGAACCAGATAAACGTAAATTCAGATATTTGGATTTACATTAAATCAAGAATTAAAATCGAAAAAGAAACACAAAATCAAATTGAATTTCAATTATTATATTATATATATACATTCAATTATTATTTATGGTTATTTATTAAATAAAAAAAATATTATTTCAACATTTCATTCAATTTAATTTTGTCTAAATGAATAAACTCACTTTTTGTTTTTGAATCTGAATAATTTAACTAATATTCGAGCAGTTGGAATCAAAAAAAAAAACAAACCCCGCCCCCCCTTAAAATAAAAAACAAAAGGCAAATTGAAATTCATTGGCCATGTGAATGAAAAGAAATCTCAAAATAAAAGTTCAACAAATTATTATATATGTTTGTTTTCTTTGTTTTTGCTTTTTTTTTTTTTTTTTGATTGATCAGTGGCAACTGAACAACAACAACAACAAAGTAAACCTACTATAAACTGTAGCAACGGTTATTTTTACACTCAACTTCCGCTACAATTTGCACAGTAACTGTAACTGGAAGCCTGTAAACTGTTGCAACAGGCAAACACACAGATATACAGATACACAAATACATATACACATAGTATATCTCTGTATATAACGCATCTCGATGATTTCCCCTTGGGGGCAATTATATATACAATACGATACGATACGATACCATATGATATGATATGATATGAGATACGTACCAAGAGGTTTGATTTGCTTTGCTTTATATGTAGTCATTTATAATTGCAAGGAGCCAAAAACTTCAAATGGCCAATGCAACTAGTGCCATGCCAATTGGCCATAGATTTATCATTTCAGCTGCAAAAAGACATCTAGATATAATCATTTCTTTTTTTCTGCCTTTTTTCATTTATATGTGTTCGAGAGAGAGAGAGAGAAAGATATATTTTGTATGCCTTTCATGCTAATTTGGTACGTTGTGTGGCATGCAACACGCGCCACAAATTAGACAAGAAATAAGTGCCTAGAAAGAAATACTACAAAGAATAACAACAAAAAAAAGCAAGTTAAAGAGCGAGAGAGAGAGGGAGAGCGGGAGGGAGATGGAGAGTGAAATAAAGGGGAGCAACTGCCACCGATGCTAAGCAACTTCTGGCTTCTGATTGCTTGTGTATTAATTGGAATTACTATGAATTGCCAACAACAACAACAACAACAACAATAACCACCACCAACAACAACAACAACAACATCAGCAACAACCAACAGCCAACTAACCAAGGTGTGAGGCAAAGAAAGCGAAACTTAATGCCATTCCATTGTCCACATCCTACAGCCTACAGCCTACCCCTCTCCTCTCCCCTACCCTCCTACATGCTCATGCTCTATTTAAATGCTGACCTCCAAGCATAGGGATCAGAAACTTTAGATGTTACCGCTGAACAATATTCATATATAGACATTATATGTATGTATTCATATGTATATAGAGTTCTCTAGGGCAAACGTTAAGCTTGGTTGAAATTAACTAAAATGTATATAGATTTCAATCATTTTATATGCTACACTATATATATTCCTTTTCATAATTGTTGTTAAGAAGAAAAAAAATAAAAATAAAATAAAACAGAAACCAATCGATCGAACCACTTAAATATGGGTTTTGCTTTTAGTTAACCCCGGTCCTAATTTTTTTTTCTCTTTTATTTTTTCTTTTCTTGCTTTTTTCTTGGATTTTTTTTCTGTTTCTTTTTCTTTTTTTTTTTTTTTTAAAGCTCAGGCATATAATTTCGTTGACGCGCAGAATAAATGATAAATGCAATCATTATAAGAAACACAAGTCAAGAGGCAGATAAAAGAAGACGATGATGGTGAAGACAAACTTAAAACTTGGCACAATACACACACACACACACATAGACACACACACACACACATGAACGAATGAATGATCAAAGGGGGGAGTAGGGGGTAGGTGGGAAGTAAGGACTGAGGAACATTGAAACGAACGAACGCATGATTAAAACTTTACCAATGTGTAGAAGAACAGCAACAGATGGAGAGGGGGGAGGGGGTTAAAGGCGGGAGGAAGCAAAAAGAGGGGATACCAACTCAACTCAACTTAATGTTGAAGCCAAGAAAGAGGGCCAGTGCCACAGTCAGGCGTTGATGCAGAGCTCAAGATACAATTCTTAGGCTTCTACTTCCCCCTTTCCCTTCTCCACTTCACCACTTCTCCAATCCCAACACACAATTCGCATCGTTTGCCATTGATCGTGATACGCTGACCGAGTCCGAGTTGGAGTCAGGCAAATGTTTTATGCCCAACCCAGGCATAATTTGTTAGCCTGCTAAAGTGCCTGACTGCCATCCAGCGATCCAGCCAGCCAGCCTGGATGGGCTAGCCTTGGTCCTGTCCTGTATTGCTTTTGCTCTGATCAGTTCCCCCAAAGTGTTCTTGGTCCTGGTTTGAATTCTTTTTCGCTTTTGCTGCTGCTGCTGCACAGAAGCTCCTCAACTCTCGACTCGATTGCGTATAATTTTTTCTTTTTTTTTTTGTTCTTTATTTTTTTGCTGTTTTTTTTGGGGTGGGGGGGAGGGGTGGAGGGGGGAATGTTCATTTTCATGTAGCCCCATCATTTGCCTGCAGGGGCATAATTTTTGATGGGCTTTTGTCTGTTGCTTCTTTGGAACACAAAAAGATATTGTAGCATCATGGATGGACGTTACCTATATACCTTTTTTAAAGCCAATGGGTACTTTAGCTAATGCAAACAATACAAAATCCTTTCATCAAAATTCTATTGAGATCCATTTGAAGCATAAATTTTGCTTTAATACAAATTCTATTTGGTCTAAAACTTAAGCCATGTTTGGCAAATGGTTAAGAGACATTGTCTAGTCCAGCTTAATCTAAGAGTTTTGACTTATAGAAAGTCAAAATTTGATTTTTAAAATTGATATTTAAAAAAAGAATATTTCTCAAATTTATCATACATATTTTGCATTGAACTTTAAATATTTAACAGGATTTTGTTTTATAAATATATTTTTTTTTGTAGCTATAGTGTATATCAGTTGGAACTGAAGTGATCTGTCCAGTTTTTTTTTTTTTTTTTTTTTTTTTTTGTCGTGGACAATGCGCATTTGCTTACCCCTCAACTCATGCATATAATCATCATCAAAACGTAAAGAAAAAGCAAAAAATATGCTACACATTTTCACTTTATGAAGTTCTCCACGCTGATTGTTGGGCACCACAGGAGCAACAGCAACAGCAGCAGCAGCAGCAGCAGCGGTGATCGCGAGCCGCAGGTCTTGGAAAAGAAGAAGAAGAAGAAAAAAAAAAGAAGCAAAGTTGAGAGCACAGCATGCATATTTTATTTGGCGAAAGGCTCGAGGGTTGGCCCAGGAACTGTGACTGGGTTTTTTTTTTTGTATTGGGAAGAGGATTGCCACTGCTCATTCTATTTCTATCTCTCTTCTTGCTTTATCGTTGTCTTTGTCTCTGTCTGGGGTCCGCTGTGCTGATGAACGTCGAAGAGTCGTCTTCGTCGTCGTCGAAGTGTTTCGTGTCTGGCATCTTAAAAGTTACGTTCTTTTTTTTTTTTTTTTTTTTTTTTTTGGTTCGACTCTTTTTCGCTGTATTTTATGCTCATTTAATCTCGCTGTGCGTTTTTTAACACATTTAAAAAGGGAAAAGAGGGGTTTTTGGAGGTGTGGGGTGGGGGTTGGCAGTCGTATGAGTTGGAGTAGGGTGAGGGGGGGGACGAACCGAACCACATCATCGATTATGTTGATCTTTTTTGTTGTTGTTGTTGTGTGTGTGTGTGTGTCGTCTTGTCTGTGGGTTTCTCTGATTTTTTTTACTGCGCACTTTTCCAATGCGAAGGGACAGACAGATACAAACACACACACACACACACACACTCACATGATGGTGAAGCAGCAACAGAAGAAGAAGAAGGAGAAGAAGACTTGCTACCTGTCTTACACAAAATAAACGCACTCACGTCTAACCCCTGCTCCTCCTCCCCTACCACTACTACTCTTCAGTACTCTTGCTCTCTCTTTCTCTATCGTTCTCTCCCCTCCTCTTTCTGTCCACATCTAGCCACAGAGTGTATCTTTGAGATTGCTTCTTACCAGTTGCCCAGTTCAGCTCAGTTCTTTAGTTTGTCAGTTTGTTGCTTTTGTTTTTTTTTTTTTTTTTTTGTTCCTTCTTTTTTTTACCCATTTTAATGTTTTCTTTTCTGTCGTTATTTTTTTTTTTCTTTTCGTAACATAATTTTTTTTTTCCATTCGTCTCGTTTGTTTGTATTCGTGTGTCCAGTTTGAAACCCTTTAGGCACTCATTGTCAGCTCAGGTTATTTTTATGAAACCAGATAAAAAAAAAAAAAAAAAAAAACCCTAAACGAAACGAAAAGAGACGACAACTCAAAACCGAAAAAAAAAAAAAAAACAAAAAAAAAAACAACAACGAGGAGATATATGATTTCTTATTGTAAATCATGACATTTTGTTACTTTTAACTTGGCATGTTGTCTGGCTACTGTTTCTCTTCAATCTTATGTATAATTTTGCCATATGAAAGATATATGTGTATGTATATATATATATATATATATATATGTACATATGAAAGGGCGGACAAGCATCAAGCGGCGACCCACGCGGCGTATTAAGCACGCGTGAGATATCCCCACATCCACCTGGTAAGTGGGTTAAGGTGATGGGGTAGGATGGGGTAAGGTCTGGGCATAGAAGGGAAGTCTTGCTTCTGAAGTGTTGGGCCAACTATACGATGAAGATTTCAATAGTAATCATAATAAATTATAATGAGCAAAATGAAGAAAGTTTTAATCTTATGGAAATTTGCTCGATTCCATAATTAAAATCGTTAAAAGATTTCAATGTTCTGACTTTAGATTAATATATTTAATTAAATTAAATTTATTCGTTTGATAATTAATCATTTTGATTGAATTTATTCCATATTTTATTTAGAAACTACAAATTTTTTATAAATGAGCAAAAAAAAGGAAAAACTAAACTTAAACTGAAACATATTTTAATCGGATACAAATATAGAATAAATCAACAGAATCGGGTTACATTTTCTTTCTATCTTAGTTATTATCTTGGAAATTCTTTTTAGGAATTATTATATATATGTATATAGTAAGATAAAGATACTGGAATCCTTTCAGATATTTGCCCTTTTCTATTGTTTTTTAAATATATCTCAAAAATTCATAAAAAAAAAATTCAGTTAAATTAATTTTAAATGTATTCTTTATTATTATATATTATATTATATTTATATTACATATTTTACATACTATATATTATTTATTATATAATATTTAAAATTACCTATTTATATTTATATATTATATATTATATATTTGTATAATATATTATATTTATATTATATATATTATATATTACATTATATTTAAAGTTACCCTACCGATTTCCAAAAAATTATAATTAATTAAAATTTAATTTAATGTAAAAATTTACTTTTCATTATAAAACAAAAATCCACCAAATGGTTCCAATTTATTTTATAAATTATTAAATTTAATATTAGATGAAACTTCCATTGCATTCAATTTCTGCTTAATTAATTAGGTAAATTAACTTAAATTTCTCGATTTTCGATTAAACGATTATTATTTTCATAGAATACTAGTTAATAACTTGTGCCGTTTTAGATGGAATTTAGATTATCTAATTATTAATTATTTAACCAATACTTCGCTCTCCATGCATATCAAAAGCATCGATTCTTTAGCTTATATAAATTCTATATATGTATATAGTAAAAGAAAAAGTTACACTTTCTATCCTGCCTAACATATATCATTCTTCTTTGCTTTTCTTTTTTTTTCGAGTTTTTTTTTTTTTTTTTTATTTTTTCCCCCATATTTCGATGACCTGCTCTTGATAAGAGAAGATGCAGCAGTAGGAGCAGCAGCTGCCCTACCATCATGGCAATTGCTGCTTCAACTGAAACTCAAATGAAGCGAACGCCAAGAGTTGCCTTAGAGTTTCTATGTATTTTTTTTCTTCTTTTCTTTTTTTTTTTGCCATGCCCACCAAAATGGGGGGAAACCACTAGTTGTAGGCAATGAGGAGTTTGGTTGTGGTGGGGGGGTTCTGTTGTAGAAGCGGGTGAATTGGTTAGGTCGGTGGGTTAAGGCAAGGGCCAAACATCATCAGGGTAAGGAGCGACTGTAGAAGCAGTAGCAGCAGCACGCGACCAAAGCGTCACATGTGCCGCAATCCGAATGCAGCTGCGAAAAGCAGCCAAGAACGTTGACTTTGTGGAAATCAGAGAAAATACATACAACAAAAAAAAAGAAAAAAGAGGAAAACTGAGGAAAAGGCACAAGACCATCATCATCATCATCATCATCATCATAATGATGTGTGTGCAACTTGATGCTGCATATATTGCATGTATGTATGTATGTATGTTTAGGTTAAGCATCAAGGGGAGGTGGGTTAGGGTACAGGGATAGCCGCAGTATGTTTCCAGCTGTATGGGTGTGTGTGTGTGTATGTGGGTAGGCACACCTTTTGACTTTGATTTCAACAAATCAAAACAGCAACAGCAAAATGAAAGAAATACTGTCTATAGTATGTGGCAAAGCATATTCAATTAATGCAACGACGAAAGCTTCGGTTTGGGCACTGCCCTAACGCAACATCATCATCATCATCATCGTCATCATCGTCATCATTATCATCATCATTCAGTTTAGCATTCAACTGGGTCACTGACCTATCAAGTGCAAGACCTATTGAGCAGGCAGCAAGTAACAGAGAAAAAGAGAGACATATACCACAAACACACACACACACCACAAGAGAGAAAGACCCAGAGAGAGAGAGAGAGAGAGAGAAAGAGTGAGAGAGAAAGAGAGAGAGAGGGCACCGGCTGTGGCAAATGTGGCAGCAAATGTTGCCGAGTAAAAACACAAAAAAAAAAAAAACTGCTGCTGCTGCTGCTGCTGCTATACAGAAATGGGGGGAAAAGCATAAAAACGAAAGCGCAGGCGAACAAAAAATTAAAATAAACGAAGAGGGCGCCCCATCATTCTTATCGCCCCCCCACTCGCTTCCCTCTCCCCACTCTTCACGCCATCAAACCCTCTTTCTACTCAACATCCACATCCACATCATCATCATCCTGATGGAGTTTAGCTTGGCGAAAAAGAAGCATTGCCAGGCAAGTCAAGGGCAGGGCATCAGCTCTTATCTCCCTTAAGGGGAGTAAAGAGAAAGGGTTTTTTTTTTTGGTGGGTTAGGGCGGTATAGGGGCAGGAGCGGTACGGTTGGTGGAGGCGTATGTGCGCACACTTTAGGTGTCAAAGTGGCGCAGAGGAACTTGCCGCGGGCAGCAAAAATAAAATTTTTGTATTTTGTTTTCTCCCTCATGTTGTTGTTGTTGTTGTTGCTGTTCTTGTTTTTTGTTGCATGTTCTTTGAGTATAAATGTGGCAATTTTATTTACATTTTGCCTTAACTTTGGCAGGTTGCCTTTTTACCCATCATATGAAATTGTTGAGGAATAGGCTAGGTCAAAGGCAAAGTGGGCCGACAATTCGCTTTGAATTGGGGTAATTTTCAGTAGGGTAAAAAGCATGAAAAGGGGAGTGGGGGGGGAGCTTAACCATTAACCAAAGTAGTTAAAAGTAAAATAAGAGAGTTGGTATACGCCTCCGTCTCACTTCCCCCTCCCTTTCCCAACCATCCATCTACCCTTTCAACAATTCTTTTCGCGCACTAGCAAAGGGTTCAGAATGGACACGTAAATGTAATGCGGCATCTGAATTAACCAAGGGCTAAAACTCTCACATTGAACGTTAAAAAAACAAGGGCCAATTTAATAACAAATTTCATAAAACATCGAAAATAATGGTTAATGTCTTGTGCCGATTGATAAATATCACCTCATCTTATGTTCAAGATTTCTTAACTAATTATTATAAATATAGAAAAAACCGATCAGTGATCAGGTGATCGATCACATTTTAAAATCAAGAAATTTTGAATTAATTGTCGTTAAAAAATATTAAAATAAATACATACAAAAAAATTGCATAAAATTCTAGATAATAATTCCAATGTCTTCATAGAATTAAAGAAACTATATAGAGGTGAAATTATTATTATCTTTCTTTCTAAAATTTTGTTCTCTTCGTGTTTGTTAATTAAGCTCTTATTATCATTAAACAATATTATCTACGTTAATCTTACGATCTAGTCCATTGGAATAAACATAAAAAAATATTGGAATCTAATTAAAGTTTTATAAAGAGAATTCCCATAAGTTCTACTATAAGTAATATTTCAATATATTTCAAATAGGGTAATTCCAGGTTTATCATTTTGTTTAGAAACCTTTTTCATTTATTTTCTTTTACTTTGCTTTAATATACGGGTATATATATATATTTATCTGTAGCATAGATTTTTATATAATTATAAAACAATTTGAAGCTATCAATTCTCGATTAGATGATTTTTTTTTCTTAGCTTAAATAAAGCCCTTTTCAACATCTTGCCCCCCCCTTCCCCCTTCCACTACCACTCACCCTTTGGCTACACCCCCAACACGAGCCTATATATGCTCTCGGTTTCTCGGTTAAGTGACTGACAGGCAAGCGCTTAATTTAACGGTAATTTGTGTAGAACAGTGGAAAAAAAAAAGAAGGAGTGGGGTGATGAGCAGGGGGGGGGTAGTGGAGAAGAGCTCAGCTTGCAACTGTGGCTTCTGTTGTTGCTGTTGTTGCTGTTGTCTGGGCTGCGGTCGCTGTTGGCGCTGCGCAGGCGCACAATTTACAGTTGTTTAGCCTCTGCCAATGGCTACGCCTAATTGGTTGCTCTCTTGTACGCAGTTGCCATTGTTGTTGTTGTTGTTGTTGTTGCTACTACTTATTGTAAATATGAATTATTATTATTATTTTTTTTATTAAAGCGGGCGAGCTTTTTTTTTGTTGTTTTTTTCATTTATCATTTTTGTTTTGTTCTTTTTTTTTTTTTTGTATCTTGTTTCTTTTGCCTTTTTTTTCGTCACAGAAATAAATTTATTTGTTTTCATTGTTGTTGCAGAAATTGTGTAATAAATAATTTACGCTGACTTTTTGCATCGTGCCAGATAATCATATTCAATGACGAGTGCGTATTTGAAATTATGAAACCGACTCAGAGATACCCAGTAATGGGCCAATATCAACAAGAATTAAAATCACATAAAGTGAAACAAAGTGATCTTATAAATAGATTGACCCGAAAAGTGGGAGAATTTTTGGATTATACTGGAAAAAAAAATTTCTGTATAAAGAGACTCTTTCTCTGGGTTCAGAATTAGCAAAGAGAAATTTTGCTTTTAGATTTCTATCAGCGGATGGAAACAAAGTTCTATACATATGTACATGTGTACATGTTAATACTACAAAAGTTGAGAATTTAATCTACCAAATCTATGATTATCTTTAATAATCCTATTCCTATCGAATCCTAATACTTATAAAAGTGATGAGTTTTTAAATTGACCGCCAATTATGAAAGTCTTCTCTTTATCAGTGATCTCTGTTTCTATATATTTCATCTGAACTATGTACTCTTTTGATCGTTTAAATCTATATATCTATATATGTATGTAAATGTACATACATACATACATATGTATACATATATGTGCGTATAGTATACATACTTTATTTACTTTTAATACTAATATCAATCCTTAACAGAAATTCAATTTTCGTTTATTTTAATATACCCTTCGTAAACCAGAAGGCACACGGTATAAAAAAAGACCACTTGGGCTGGGTTAGAACAGCCTCAAAGTTTAGCGTAAGCGTTAGGCCTGAGCCTCAGCCCCGTTTAACACTCTTTGGGTCGCTGACCCAGAAATGTCAACAGGGAAGTCGTTTAATTTTGCTTTTCAACTCGATTTGTTTTTTCTTTTTTTTTTCCTTTTTTTTTTTTATGGGTGTTCTGCAAAAGTGAAGTTGTTCTGGTTGTTGTTGATTTTTGCAGTTTATGGGGCTTTAAATAATGATTTTAAATGATTTTATTATTATTATTATTAATATTATTATTATCATTATTTAGATAAATTAATTTCAACATATTTGAAAATAGCAATAAACAGCTGATAAAGCAAAAAGTTATACATAATTAATCATTGGTCACTAAATTTGATGACAATTCTCGGGAATCTCACATTACGAGCTGTTTTTTTTTTTTCAAAATGCAAAATGAAATAAAAAAAAATCATTTGCTCCACACTTTTCCCTAAGTAATTGGAATCCCTAAGTACGAAAAGGAAACGTTGTGCTCTGATAAAGCAAAAAAAAAAGGAAAAAAAAAGAAAACAAAAAAAAATGTGCCAAGCTGTCTTAAAAAATATCGAGCCCCTTTTTTTATCTTCTTTGTATACCCTTTGCGCTGACAACGGGTATACACCTTTTATAGTCGTCTACACATACATATATATTCTAATATGTGTAGGTACCTTCCAATATAATGGTTTTCCAACTGCTTTATATTGAAAATCTTTCGATTATATATTATATATGGTATATGTTTTATCTTTTGTTTATCATATTGCATAACAAATTTTATCAATTCAATTTCAACAACTGAGCGATCGAATAATCAATTTGCTATATGAAATCAAAAATCGTCTTTGTAACATACTTAATCAGTATATGTATATCAATATATGTATGTATGTACAATATAACATGCATACATACATATGTATGTACATACATACACACATATGTACATCCGTGTATGTATTTCATAGTATAAATCATACATACATATGTACATATGTATGTACATACATACATAATCTGATACTTCACAGGATACAGAGACATCACCCTTTCTCTCTTCTTTCCCTCTCTTTTCTGTTTCTCTTTCGTTCTGAATGCATGCTTATTCATGTTCATGTACTTCTTCCTCTTTTTTTTTTTGAATTTCATCATCTTGAGCAATCCTTGCATCATAATTACTCTTATCTCTGAGTTTGGTTCACATATGGCTAATATGGGCACACATACATACATACATGCATGCATATCTGACCTTCTTCAACTCCATCTAAATTGAGATGGGAGTATAAAGATACTATATATATGTATATAATTTCACTATAGTTTCAATAAACACAAGTACTAATAATTATTTCTTTTATAAACATAAAATTGATTCAAGTGAGCCAGTTAAAAGAAAAAGAAAGAGAGAAAAACCTCAGCATAAAAGAAAGAGACGATAAAGGATAGAGAGAGAAAGAGAGAGCGAGATAGAGTTATAGAGCAGGATGGCATTAAAACGTGTTTGCAACATGAACATTGTATTTAAGAATATGGTGAAATTGACATACAAATGTTAAAACAAAAATTGACAGTTAAAACAAAAAATTCGTAATAATTTTTCCAATAAATTGTCTTAAATTAACTATGAAATTATTTTCCAGAAATCTTCTGTATAGTATATAGGTATGTATATAGTATATAATAAATTCTACATATATTCTTTAATATTTCAGTTAATCCTTTAAATGGTAAATACAATTTATTTTACATACATACGTACATAAAACGTGGGTGTATTTATTCGATTGAAACTCCTATATTTTCCAATTTACTACCTTTTTCACTACCAAAATCTGCTACTATTTCAAAAGCCTACTACTCTTTTTGGCGCCTAAAAAAAACGTATGCTCCCCTATTTAAATATAAAAGAGAACAAGCCTATGCTCATGCACTCTCTTCTCTTTTTCTTCATCATACAAAAAAAAAATGAAGAAAAACGAAAAGAAGAACGAAAGAAACGAAATAAAGCAAGAAAAAAAATCCAACAACAAAGAAGACGTCGACGTTGTATGCAATCGCGTTTTTTGTTTTGCTTTGGCGTTCGTTGCGCTTGGCACAGTGAAAAGAAAGCGAAGTATTTCTAATGAAATGATTCTGAAATTCATCTACATATATGGACTTTAAGCAAGATACAAATATCTATATCTTATATTTATGATATTTTTAATAATTAATAATTTCATAATTAAAACACAAATACAAATAAATATTTTCAGAAATTAAATATACATATTTTGAATTTTAGATATGAATATTTATGTAAATACTTATATGTACATATATACAATATTAATATACAATTTTAGATATGAATATGTATGTTAATATTTACATATATGTATGTATATACAATATCGTGTACTTATTATCTTTTTTTTTGTATACTTCTGTATTTATAAAGATAGACAATACCTACATATGTATAAAACAAGATACGTACTGAGAATGTGCATATTAAATGATGTATGTACGTACAGGCATACATATATATTCATGATAAGCAAAGTATGCATTCAGGGTGTGATATTATTTATTTATAATATTTATATTTAAAATATTTTTTAGTAAATCATATTCCTTAATAATTCTTGAATTATAAAAATAGCTTTTATTGATATCGAGTATTGATATTTGTATGATCGTAGAGCTACGCTAGATGACTCAAATATTTGTTCGCACTGGAACCACAGTAGTTAGTTAGCTGCAGTCGCAGTCCCTAACCCCCCGTCTGTTGTGGTTACTGCTGATACCTGCTCAACATGATCTTTGTGCCCAGGCACACACACACAATCACATGCATACTTGCACACTTGACAACAGATACACACTCATACACACACACAAACACCGATGCAGATAAAAACGGAAAACCAACAGAGAAATATACTCTCTCATTCTCTCTTTGATAGGTCTCTTTTTTTTAATGTACGGGGCTTGTGTGCCTCAGATTTTTAGTTGAATTTCCTATACCCTTGCAAAGGTAATTTTAATTTTCATCAGCAGTTTGCAACTTATATATATATCTACATACATATATACATATGTATGTATATAAGGCTCTGTCTGAATCAACACGATCTTTTTCAAGATCCTTAAAGCTACTTTTTGCTGCAGATATATAATATCTCGAAATAGTTCCTATATACATATGTACTATATTATATAGCTTCCATAGGAACGATCTTATAAAATCTCGGTATTAAAAGTTTTTTTAAAATTTTTTTTATCAATTTTTATCCAAATCGATTGAATATATCATATATGTATGTACATGGCTGCCATAGATATGATCAGTCAGATATAATATTTTAGATCAGTAAAAGAAAAGGTTCCAAAAATTTGCATTTGTTCTTACAAATTTGCTATACATATGTATATAGATATACATATGTTTATGGAGTGTGGTATACATAGATACATATATCTTTTTGGAGGGCTATATGCTATAGCTATACATATATGTATAGGGACAATCAAAATTAATAAATCTCACGGTTTTTTTTTTCGATTTTTCCATTATTGTTTATGAATTGTGATTCACGTATATAATTATCAAAAAGATATAGTCGATTTGTAAGGGTATATAAGATTCGGTATAGTAATGTTAGACCAACCTTCTAGTCATTTTTTTTATATATATATTGTACAATGCCCAGATACAGATACAAATACACACATGCACCGACTCGACTCGACTCGTTTTGCGCCTACTCGCTTCGTTGTTTCTGTCCGCTGCCTGTGGTAGTGTTGTTGTTGTTGTTGCTGCCGTTGCTGTTGCTGTTGATGTTGCTGTAGCTATTGATGTTGCTGCCGTTTCTGTTGCTGGCGTTTCTCTGTTGCTATTGCCGCGGCCACTGGCAGCGGCGGCAGCAGCAGCAGCAGCAGCAGCAGCGTCATTCTGTGTACGCTCTGTGTATTAAGATGGAGAAGGTGCCTACCGCTTCAAGCTGCGAACAGTTCTTTTTTAGCCGCGAAGCCAGTAAGACGTGTTTTCTCCTCACTCTACTACTCAACTACTCAACTACTTACATACATATGTATATCCAATTGCAACTAAATTCTTCGCACCATTCGGAAGAAGGCCCGTTTTTATTCCAATGATATTATTATTTGGAAGAACGTAGTAGTCAATGTTCGGAACCTTTTTTTTTTTTTGTTTGCTGTTATGCTGCTAATTGAGAGTAGTAGTTACACACACGTTTTAAGTGCTTCAACGACAACAACAATCGACAAAAACAACAACAACAGAATCGCCGACTAAAAATTGTTTGTGTTTTTAAATAAATTTTTTGAATAAAAAAAAAAAACAACCCAACAAATCTTTATGAAAAATGCAAAAAAATTCACAAATCTAAAAAACTACGAAAACTGTTACTAAAACAATTGAAAGGAAAGAAAAACAAAGCAAAGCAAAGTAAAAAAAAAAAAAACAAAAACATCAATTAAAACCATTATCAATAAACAACAACAAAGAAAAATAAAAAAAATTTACTTTTTTTTTTGAGTGACAAAATAATAGAAAATATTAAAAACTGTATTAAAAAACGACAAAAAAATGCGAGAATTTTTATTATTTAAAATTTTGCACAAAAAATACAAAATCATTTGAGTGAACGCCCAAAAAAAAAAAAAAACAAAAGAAAAATTTTAAAAACAAAAACAAAAAGAAGAAAAAGCAACGAAGAGAAAATAACAAAACAAAGACGAAATTGAAAAAAGAGCATAAAAAATAGCATAAAATAAAATAAAAGAAATAAGAGACCTAGAACAATCACAGAACATAGAAGAAGCAACAAAAAAAAGGAGAAAAAGGCAAAAATTCTGCCACCCACCTGAACGAACCTACCCCCCACAAAAAGAAAGCAAAGAAAAAAAAACCAATACTAACTCATAGTCACACATATAGGAAGAACCAACCAACCAACCACCCACCCATCCATCCATCCATCCATCCACACACATACACACACGCACAACACACAGACGCAGAATGGCCGTGCCCTTTTATCTGCCCGAGGGTGGCGCCGATGATATTGCCTCGAGTTCATCGGGAGCCTCGGGCTCATCAAATGCCTCAACATCATCGGGTGCATCCACATCGTCGGGCTCATCGGATGGTGCTAGCAGTGTGGCATCCCAATCACCAAATACCACAACATCGGCCACGCAGACGCCAATCCAATCACCAGTCTATGTGCCTCCAGATCCGTTGATGATGGTTGCCATATGGGGGGAATGGTGTCGAATCTATAATGCCCATGCAAATGGTAAGTTGTGATTATAATCTACTATATACATATATCCCACAATCTAAGTATATATGTACATACATATAGCACATGAATTTTATATAGTATAAATCATGTGATATGGGTCAGATATTCGTTTACTTCTTGTTATTTTTCTCTCTTCTTATTGTAAGTTTCACTTTTCAAGGTTGTTGACTCATCCATTACCCTCCTATGAATACTATATACATATGTATATATATATATATCGGATACGTTAGCTACTCTTGTCACCATATTTACTTATGTACTTGTTATTGCATGAGAAAATATTGAGAGCAACTTCTGACAAATTAAAAAATTTCATTTAATTCTGAACTCTGAAGTTTTCTTTAATTCTTATGAAATGATATCCATTTTTTTTAATTTTAATTATCGTTATAATCATTAATGATAATTTATTTAATTTATTCAAATTTCCTCTAGAATATAAAATAAAAATTGTTTTCCATTTAGTTAATAGAAGTTAGAAAAAGTTATTGTCAAATTTCGTAAAATTATTATTTTTAGATGTATATTAATTTTTTTTTAATTTCAAATAACAGTTGAATACTTTAGAAAATATTTTTAAAAAGAAATCATCTATAAATTTCGATTAAAGAAAATATATTTGATCTAATTTAATTTGATCTATTTCAAGTACTTTTTTATATAATTTATAAACCTCATTAAGAGACTTTCTTTTAAAATGTTTCAAAATGAATTTTGAATTAAAATATATATACTTACTATAATTTGCATTTGTATTCTTAACTCTAAATAAATAAATTAAATATATATTCTTGAATTATAATTCAATAATATAAAATAATTCCATTCTATTCTATTATTTACCTATAAAATATAGCCAATATTCTTATCTAAATGCAAGTTATATAAACTTTTTCATGTCATCGTTTTTTCAATTCATTTTTCTTATCAGTATTTCTTCATTTTAATGACCGACAATTTTTATATACATTTCTAGTTCAATATTTTTTCTATAAAAAATTGTTAAATTAAAAAAAAAAACAGAAAGAACTTTATATTAATCTAATATTAAATATTAATTTTAATTTCAAATGATCATTAAATCATTTCCTATTACTCATTCCAAAAAAAAAATTAGGAATAATGATCATGTGTCCCTCCTTGTTTTTAGGGGGAAAAATCTTAAAAACCATTAATCTGATATTAATATGATACATAAATAAAAACGGTTTCCGTTTATGCCAAAAAGCCACAAAAGATCTTAGAATGATATTTTCTCTCTTGACTCTTTTTTTTTCATTAGTGTGGTAAACCACACAAAAATATCCAAAGACAGGCTGACTTTATTTTATTATTATTATTTCTTTTTATTAATATTATTCTTATATTTTTTTGTTTTTTTTTTTTTTTGTTGTTTTGCCTGTCATGCGATATTATTTCTGCAGCACCAAACACAAGATATTGGCCAGGTTAGTAGGTTGGCGAGGGGGAATGGGGGGGAGCTGCTTACTTGGTTAAAACTTGTCCGGCAACTCTAAGCAAAAGAAGAAAAAAAAATTAAAAAAAATAAAGGTGGGCGTGTTACGGACTGAAAAAAAATTAACCATAAGGCAAAGGAAAAGAATGATGAAAAAAAAAAAAAAAATTGAAAAGAAAAAAAAAACAGAGCATGGGTATGGATATAGGGGCACGTTTAATTGGCACGCGCCAAAATGAAGTCGAATGTCTTATTCGCGAATTGGCTCGCCTTCGAAATGTATCTATGCATCTATTAGATATGTATCTCAAATGTGAATAGGCAGTATCTATTACACTACTGTGAGTGAGTGAATGACTGACTGACTTACTGACTGACGAACTGACGCACTGACTGACTGACTGACTGACTGACTAACTGCTTAGATTTTAGTGAGCGTGTGAGTGAGTAACCCAAATTATTAAACGGCATTTGACCTTAGGCAACTAGTTTCTATATAGAATTTAGATGGGTGGTAGTCAGTTTCAGTTTCAGTTTCAGGGGTAGGGTTGCGGTGGTGGGGGTTGTGTTTTTTTTTTTTGCAATTGGGGTTGGCTATTTAGAATACAAAGTGTTTGACTTAACGGTTGTTTAAGTAGCCTTTGTTCAGATTGACTGTGGTCAGTTTTTTTTTGTTTTTGTTGTTTTTCTGTATTTGTTTATTTATTTATTTTTTTGTTTGCTTTGTGGTTGAGATTTTTGCGTAATAATTGCCAGCTGTGCGGTAGCCAAATTGAATAAAGATATTCTCTTCTATATATATATATATATATGTTTTTGTACAAACAGTTTAATATGAGTCATATTAAAATAGGTTCATAATTTATACAATACTTATAAATATATATATATATAAGCATATATATTTTGATTATTTTGTGATTTATTTAAACGCCATTACTAATCAATGAAAACTTGTCTAAAACGGCGCCTGTTTTTGCCTAATTGTCTAGAGGAGCTGGTCCGGTCAGTTTTTCATTGATGTTGCAACATTGACGACTAACTTGGCTTACTGGTTTTTGTTTTTTTTTTTTGCTTATTGCCTGATTCCAGACACTTGCAGTTTCATTCTGCCAAAAGCTTCATGAAATAAATATAAGTTGTTGGATATTGCTAGCAAGATTATGACACAAATTAAATTAATTTCAAAAATGATTATGAAATCTATGCAAATTTATGTGCAAAAAAGTATGTATATATACATATGTATAATATTCATAAAGAGATTAAGCAGTTTGTAGTTGATTATACCTATATATATAAATTATTTTATGAGAAGTTGGGTTTTAATAAACAAAAATCGTAGGAAAAGAGTCATTTAGATTAATGTGCATGTAACAAAAAACTGTAGAAAATTAACAGAATGATTAAAACAAAATCATTTTATGGAATGAAAATTATAAGAAATACTAAAGAAAAACTTGAAAACTTGAATTTTAACAGAAAATGGTGGCTAACTTTTCTATAAATTATAACTGATAAAAAAAAATATAAAATAAAAGAAAATCAATTCAATATAATTAATTCATTAACTGAAATGAAACTTTATAGTTAAAGTTTAACTAACTAAACTTTAACTAATGTTTAACTGTTAAACATTTGAAGTTTTTGATCAAATAATGAATGAAGCTTAAAACTTCCAAATCAAAATTTTGTTAATATGTTTTTTTTTTTCAAATTGTCAATAATTATATAATTTTACTTTAATTTTATTGTTTGCTTTATTTTTTTAAAAAGATTTTGCTCTACGGCTTAGCCACTTGAGATTTCCCCTAATACATTTCAACTGAAAATCAACTCAAATCTGTTACCCTTTAGCTTAGCCCCCACCCACCCATCTATGTATGTATGTATGTACATATGTATACTGTATCTTTATATGGCACTTAAGTGCATAATTTATCTAATAGTAACACAATCTAAACTAGTGAACAATGGCTCTTTAAAACACTTGAAGTAAGCCCAAGTTAAACTTCTCATGCATACAGTGGATATGGCGTAGGGGGGGGGATTCTCTACATTTATTATGCCCCTCCAGCATCGGTGCCAGTGCCAGTATGTTGAGTCATCACACGCCAGCTAACAACCCTAAAACATATAAAAAAAGAAGCCCAAATATCTACAAACAACCCCCAAACTCCAAGCATTTCGGTTAGCAAGCTTAAGCCTACAACAACCCATATCCCCCCCCAAAGCCCCCGCAAAATCATACAGTATAAAAAGGAAGCAAAAACACAAACAAAAAAAAAAGGGCTAAGCCCGAGAACCTAACAAAAGGTGCAATGACAGCGGCAGCAGCACTGGTACTCCACCCTTTATCGGTCACTCTCTTTTCACATTGATATTCGCATCATATTTAGCTGTTGCCAACAGCTGTTGCTGCCGTTGCCGATGATGTTGCTGCTGCTGCGCTGTTGCTGCTGTTGCTGCTGCTGCTGTTGCTGCTAGGCGTTGTTTTTCACTGCCGACTTCGCTGTCGCACTTGACATTTTCCGCAACGCAATTTTCCATTTTGTTTTGCTCAGCAACTTCGTAACGGAAGTGGCAACAAAACGCAATGAAAAATGTGTTTGCCAAAAGGATATATGTATACTGTGTGTGTGTATATACCACATATACATATACAAAAAAATGGCGGCAAATATGGCGACGCTAGGCTTTTTCATCTTTTTAACAAATTTTCCGCCTTGGCAACACAAATGCTCAGCTGATGTAACTGCGCAAAGAGAGAGGGAGAGCAACAGAGAAAATGCAAAAAATATAAAAAAAAAAACCGAAAAACATAAAATACAAAATGAAAGAGAGGACAAAAGAGAAAGAGAGTGGGAGATAGATAGATAGAGAGAGAGAGAGAGAGAGTGAGTGAGTGAGAGAAAGAGAGTTGGCAAAATGCTCTATTATCTCATTTTGGCTAAAACCGCAAAGTTTTGCACTCATTTTGTACAGCCTAACCTAAACGACGGGCTTCATCATCATCATCATCATCATCATCATTATCATCGTTAGCACGGTGTGCATCATCATCATCGTCATCATCATCATCATCATCCTCATCATCATCATCTGCATTTGCATTTTACATCTCGATTACTTGGCTTGTTGCCAAGCTGATATACTTGCATGTGCATATATATATATATATTGTACAGATATATATATATATATATATATATATATGTATCTTTATCTATACCTATGCATGTTTTCTCTTCTCTTTTTCGTTTTTTTTTCCTCACTGTTTTGCCTGTTGGCGGCTTTTTGTAGTTCTTGTTTTTATTTCTTCTTGTGTGTGTGTGTGTGTGTGTGTGTAAGTTTTTAAGCCCGCTTTTTTCTCTTCGCTTTTGTTTTTATTGTTGCTGCTGTTGTTGTTATTTTTTTTTTTATTTTTTTTTCTTTTGGCTTGTGTTCGTGAATTGGTTTTACATTGACCGTGAATTTATTTGCTGCTGTTTTATGCTAATTGTAAATGTTTTTCTTTTCATCTACATAAAAGAGTTAAACACAAAGGGGCCACGTTTAAATTGGTTAATAATATTGAGCTTAGATCTTGGCTTAAAATTAAGATCAGTTTGATCAGAAGATCCAGATAATGTTTCCTTTTCACAAAGCATGAATTGTCATTTATTAACATTTTGATTAACAATTTTATATATATTTTTTTAATAGTTTAAATTTTCTATTGCTTTCATTTTTTATATTCAAATTGAATTATTTTTTATGTCATTTTCGAAACAAAATTATCATTCATCAGCTTGACAAAATTTCTAATGTTAATTTAATTAATTTAATTGAATAAAATTCATAATTTACTTGCATTGCAAATGTTATAAGCTTACTGAAAAATTTGGAGAATTTTATGCTTATAATTTTCCATTTCCTATTATTCTCCCATACCCTTTCATTTACATTGCACTTGTAGTGTTTAGGAAAATATAGTATCTCCTTCAATAGATATATATATATATATATATACATATATATCATCAAATTCGATCAAATAACTTTTATCATATATTATCACATTGAATTTTCCACACTCGACACATGAGCTTCACATTTAAGTGATGGAGCTTTCATAAACATATTGAAAAGTTTTTCATCATCGAGTTGAGGAAAAAATTTATGTTCTGGCAGTCGTGAAATTTTCTCATCAAAAGGATTTTTCATGTTGATTGCCACAAGTTGATGAAAAAGGGATTTTTTTTTTCTCTTGTTTTTTTGTTTTTTTTTTTTGTTTTTGTATTCTCTCATGGGTTTAAAAGCAGCTGCAATGACTATAAAAGAAACTTAAAGAAATCTATACTCAATGGCAATGGTTTTTCCTTAAAACAACCAACCGACCCCCTCTACAGCCCCCCGCCCACCAACATCTAGCCCTCCTTTCCCTGTCATTCTGTCTCTTCTGAATTTTTTTTTTATTATTTAGT
Organism: Drosophila sturtevanti; assembly: GCA_018150375.1. Taxonomy (NCBI): domain Eukaryota; kingdom Metazoa; phylum Arthropoda; class Insecta; order Diptera; family Drosophilidae; genus Drosophila; species Drosophila sturtevanti. The sequence goes on along the minus strand of JAECWJ010000688.1, from coordinate 2,794,180 downwards.
TTTCTGTTTACACTTCACACCATATCAAGCGCAATGAACTTTTCACATTTTCTTTAGATTTTTCAAGTTTAAATGGCCGCCAGGCACTTTGCTTAATAAGAAAAAAAAAGGAGTAAAAATTTATATATATGTATATAGAATGAAAAAAAAAAAAAACAAACTGTTAGGTGTAGAACAGTTGACACTAGGCTTCAAGTGCTGCCAGACGACAGACAGATAGACTGAGAGACAGACAGACAGACAGCTTGGTTGTCTAGTTGGCTTTTGATTAAGCCTATATATATATATATATATATAGCTGGGCCCAGGTAAAAAAAAAAAATAGATGATATTCCCAAGTCCTGAGCTCTAAGCTTTCAGCTCTTAGTTCTGAATCTAAATCTGAGTCTGGGTTCTGAGGTCGTGCTAAATTGTTTGCATTGAAGCACAGACTTTGGCTTTGGACTGAAACGTGCTCAAGTTTTTGTTATGAAATTGAGCCTTAGACATAACATCTTCTTAGTGTGATGCTGAGTGGAAGAGGCAAGAGAGGGGTGGAGGGGCGAGGGGCGAGGGGCGGGAGGTGTGCAAAGTAGAGGAGAGTAGAGAAGTTGTAGGAGACACAAAAGGTTGAACGTTTGAGCATGATGATGTTGTAAGGTAAAAACAAAAGGAATGCGCCCAGGCGTATGCTTAAGGCAACACAGAGAAAAAGCAAAAAAAAAAAAAACTGAAATAAATACAAAAACCTAAAAAGGACGAAAAGTGGTAAAGGATATATGTATATATCAAAAGGCGGAAAACTAAAGTACAGGATATGCCCAGGGACACAGAGACAGAGGAATGATTCGAGCAACGAGTAACGGTTAACAACGGGCTGACAGGTGACAAGAGAAGAAGAAGAAGAAGAAGATGAAGATGATGAAGAAGGAATTTAGCTACTTGTTATAATTGGCAGCAAGGTGATGATGATGATGATGATGATGTTGATGATGATGCAACCAGACAGTTCCGACACCCATAGTAAGAGTTTGTAACAAAAAAAATTAAAAGATATAACTTAAAAAAATTTATCTTATTCTTTTTTATACGTTTTCTTCTTTATGATACATAGATCATCAAAATTAACTTCTTCAGTTGATCAGCCATTTAACACTTCATTTACATGCTGGCATTAACAACGCAAATGCAACACAAACACACACTCACACACACACACACAACAATTAAACAATAAATAAAAATAATTTTACAGCCACATTCGATCAGATGCAACGCAATTAAAATAATTTAGAAAAAAAAAAAAGAAACGGAAAATAATAATAATAATAAAAACTTTAGCCGCAAACCGACAAATTGCACGTTTTTTTATTTTACAAACAGAAAAAACGCAAAAGAAAACAAAAAAAAAAACATAAATGATTATTAATAAACAGAATGAAATTGCATATGAGTAGCTCTATCATTTCCCACCCCCCTTACGCCACAACACAATTCCCACCTCACCCCCCCCCACACCTGAAACCAGAAGCTAGATTGTTGTTAGTCGTTCGATCGACTGACTCTGGCAGACTTGCTGTCTTGTGCCATATTCTGCGTCATCGTCAGCCAACCAATCCACTCGCTGTTGGCGTGTCCAAAGGGTTAAGCCCCCCCGCTACCGCTCCCCTCAATACACAAGTTATGCCCCTCATTGTAGTTTATTTGAGGTATACAATTTCAGTTAAATGTTAATTGTTTTTCTTATTTTTGTGCTGTTTGCACAATTTACTAATCGTTTTTGATTGTTTATTAAAGAAATTGATATTGTTAGTTAAATAGTATAATGAATCATTCAAATGCTCTGATCTAATAGCAATATAAAAGATTATAAAGATATGAAAGCAGACAAAAAAAAGGTAAATATGTATAGTATATATAGTTTAACATTTCTGATTAGTCAGAGGGGGGGGCGGAACAAAAAGTGCAAGTATATAATATATATATATATAACAAAGTAAATTATCAATTTTAAAAGATAAGCAGATTTTATATAACAATTACTTAGCCGCTTGAAATTGTTCTCAATTTTTTTTTTCATATTAGAATTTTCCCCCTGCTTGTGTATTTATATTGATTTAGCTGAATCAGCTAGTTAAGTATATATATGTATATATATAAATGATGTATAAATGTAGATTTGAGCATTTTTTTTTACCAAACCCGTTTGCGCTTTTATATGACTTGTTATTTATAACATTTTTCTAAGGTTTCGAAAAAAGAAAAGAAACACATGCTCCCATATGTTTTTATAACGCTTCAGTTGGTCCTTTGCTTTGGCCAACGACAGAGAAAGAGCGAGAGAGAGGGAAGGCGAGAAGAAAATGCAAAAGTCTTTTGCCAAACTACGTTTATTTTTTTTATTTTTTGTTTTCTTTTTTTTACTTTTATAGCCTTTTAAGCTGTTTCTTGTTTGAAAGAGTTTCGTGCTTTTGCCTTTTGAACGAAATTGAAAAATTGCATTTCAGTCTCGGTTGCTTGTTAAAATATTGAACAATCCCATTGACAAATACATCCAACCCCCCTTTATTCCTCCCCCCTTGTTAGACAACAAAAACGATTTGGCTTGACGCATGATAAGCGTTTGAGCTATTTTCAGACATTTGTCTGATATGCAAGTTGAATTGAAAGCCACTTGGGAACAAGCTCACTTGTCTTGACTTTCCTACACACAATTCCTCATTCCACATGAGAATGAACGAAGCGAAGGGTTAGGGCGGGTAGAGGGGAAATAGCATTCTCAAACGGCAAATAATTCCACAAATTCTTTTAATTTTTTTTTTTTTCAATGGGAAATATTTTAATAATGAGCTTCAAGTATCTAGAAGGCACAAAATGCATTGTCTCGACCTTGCATTGAATAAAAAAAACTTAAATAGTTGCAAAAAAAAAAAAATATATATATATATATATAATAACCGTATAAGAAATATATAATCGCATTGAGAGCGCAAAAAAAAAACAAACGCATCATCAAAGTCTTGAATTGAAATTCGCCGACTTTATTTAGATTATTATACAATATCTACATATATATGTATGTACATATATGGGAATGACCTCATTTGAAATACTCTGATGAAATAATTCTAACAAAGAACTTTCACCTTTCCATCGATAATGAAGATTTTGAGAATTTCGTAAGAACTTTCTCACATGATTCATAAATTTGGTCAAAAAAAAGTAACCAAAAAAGGAAGAATACAAAAAATTTCACTTTTGTTTCCTTACGATAACCTTGCGTATACATAATTTCCGCATACTTTTTTTTTGCTTTTTGTTTCAGTTGAGACAACGGTAACGGTAAAAACGCTTTAAGCGAAATGGCTAATTAGCAGAGCTAACCAAAATTGGTAATTAAACAAATGGATATGGTCATAAATGATTCGATTCGTTTCGATTTGATCGAACAATGATTGACATTCAACTTGGTTTCCGTAGAACAAAATGAACAGAAATGAGAGACAATGAAAAAATTAAAAAAAAAAAAACTCGCTCAAAAGTCAAAACCCCCAAAAATGGTCTTTAAGTATTTATCATCATCAGACATATATACATATATAGCATATATGTATGTATGTATATCTGATAGTGTGTGTCGGTTTAAACGAAAAACTGTTAAAACAAAAAATACAAATTTAACCGTTTACATTTTTGTGGCCCTGAATTCCCCTAATTGAATCTGATATGTGTGACTCGGTTGTCCAAGCCAAATTTGTAATCCTCACATCGTGACAGACAGAGAGGCAGACAGACTGACTGACAGACAGACGGACAGACAAATGGACAGACGGACATGATGTACAGTCAGACAATCGTACAAGTAAATCGCCTTAAATGAGCTGCAAGATGAAAATCTGTGGAGATCGGATACTTTTTTTTTTTTTTTTTTTTTTTTGTCAACAACGTGTGTGGGCGCTTCTTCTTTTTTTTTTTTTTTTTTTTTTTTGATTAACTAACTGTACAAAAGAGTTATATTAAATTTTTGTACAACATTTTGAAATTCCATTTTATTGTCTTTTTTTTTTTTTTTGGTTTGGCTACCTACAAACGGTATTCATTTTTGGCATTCCTTTGTGCTGTCAGTTATTTGTTGGCAATCTCATCAATAAATGTCAGACTTTTGTGCCACTTGACACTTAACAAGAGAGATGTGCAACAGCATCAACCAAAACCAACAAAAAAAAAAAAAAAAAAAAAAAAACATAAATTTCATTTTGAGATTTTTCAAATATGATAAAATAAAATCCTTTTAACTTTAAAGAGATTTGAATTATTCAAGCTTCTGCTGATTAAGCAAAGAAAAGAATATATAATACTATCTATATCTATATATATATATATATATAGATAAGATATATCTCAAACATAAAACTATAAATCTCTGTTTTAGATGGAACTAAATAATTATAAATCTATAAACTAAATTTAATTCAATTCGATTTAAACTTATCAAATAAAAGAACTCAATTAGCAATTGTTTGACTTAATTTAGATTATCAGCTAACAAAAGCAAATTAACTAATTATACAATAAAACATATCATGATTGTTTATACATATTATATATATATATATATATAGATATATATAAATATAGATAGATACATTTACTATAAGCTTGATAAAAGTTTGATTAAGTTACTTTAAATCAATTGATAAGTTTTAGTTTTATTTCCTTACTTTTGTTGTTGCTGTTGTTGCCATTCATCAATTGTAAGCACTTTATCGTCAGCAAATACTAACTAATACACCACCATCACCTTTTACCACCTTCTCCAGCCCCCCCTCCACTCCATCTTCTCCTAGTTTAGTTTTTAAAGCGTTCAAAGTGGGCACACTTGCCCATTCCGTTCCACTGACCAACTTAACCACATTTTCAGCTAAACTTGTTTCAATTTCAATTTCTGTATATGCGACGTAGTTTACAGATATATACATATCTATATATATATATATATTCCATATACATTTGCCACTTTTGTAACTTGTATACATACATATATATGTATATATATATATATATAGGTAGGTATGTATATATGTAGTTTTTTTTTATGCACACTTCAAGGCCATAATGAGCAGCAGCCAGCGGCAGGCAGCATATGCTATGCGGGTCTTACTTTGACTCTGACTCTATGATTCTGAATCTTTGGCTCTCCCCCTGCCCCTGTCCCCGCCTCTAGCTCTGTCTCTGACTGTGCCTGTGCCTTTGGTGTAATCAACTTTACAAACTGCACAACTAAAAATGCATTTTCAACGATTTGTTCTTTTGTGGCAGGCTGGCTGGCTGGCTGGCTGGCAGTTGAAGCAATAACAAAAGCAACTAAAGCGTAACAGTGAAGCATTTTTCACGTTTTTCCGCTGCCTAGGCTTGTGTTGTTGTTGTTGCTGTTGTTATTCTTGTTGTTGTTGCTGTTGTTATTATTGTATTAGTACATGCATTTTCCTCTACTTGTGCCTCGGGACCGTGTAAATTGTTCTTGAGCTTTTCTGAGCGTTCTGCTTAGTTAAACTCTTAGCTTGACTTTGGGGTTTTATTTTTTTTTTTTTTTTTTTTTTTAGTTTTGTTTTCTTTTGTTGATTGATGTTTGTCAGCTGTGTGTGTCTCTCTGTCTCTGTCTCTGTCTGTCTCTGTTCTGTTTGTCAGGCCCAGCAGCAGCGGCCTTAGAAAATTGTTGCAAAATACTCAAACTCAAAGTAAATTATACACATAATTGCATTTTGAGGCAATGCATTAAACCCCTCCTCCCTACCCCTCGTGCCACACTCTTCTATTAAACCTCTCATCTTTGGTTTAATCACCTTATTTCTCATTCAGTTACTGCTCTGTTGAATTTGTAATTCAATTACAAACATTTTTCACATATTGTCGTTATTGTCCTACCTTCTACCTACCCCTTCCCACTTAAACAAATGCAGAATGAAAAAACTAAAAAAAAAACAAAAAAATAATAATAATAACAATTGGTCACGTTTCGTCACCAAGCAAACGACCATCCAACCAACCAACCAACCAACCAACCAATCAACCATCCATCCATTTATCCATCCATCCGAATGAACAAACGAACGACAATTGCATTTGGCCCGCATCTAAAAGTTGGCATCATAAAAACTGAAAACTGCAAATTGTTAAGGTGTTGTTGCTTAGCAGTTATAAAAGTTGGACTAATGCACTAAACAAAATCAAAAGGCATTAAGTTCAGGCAAAAGTATCTTAAATAAATAATATTTAATATAGAAAAATATCTTAAGTAAAGGAGTACTTAAAAACAAACCCAAAAGAAGGAAATTTAATTTATTAGAACTCGAAAAAAATTCGAAAAAAAGTACGAAAAATATGCAAGAAATCTAAAAATGTTTCTATCCATCAATTTTCTTTGAAAATTCTATATATTTTATATTCAAAGATATATATTGGAACAAATACATTTATATGAGATATTTTTGAATATTAAAAAATCGTTATTTAATATTTATATTAATTAATGTATATATATACATATATATAATATTTCATACATATATATATATTATTTCATATATGTATATATTATATATGATATATATATATATATATATATATATATATATATATATATATTATTTCATATATATACATATATACATATTATTTTAAAAATTCTCTCACCTATTTGAAATCACTTAATTTATCAATTATTTAAACATTCAAAAGAACATTCAACTTAACATTTTTAAAAATATATTTTTTATATGATTTTAAACATTTTTTACTATTAATATACATATAAACCCTTTTCAATTTATGAATTATTTGAAAATTCTTAATATTGTAACTAAAGTTATTAATTATGTTCTTGATTATATTATTTGAGTTGAAATATTTTTCAGTATTAGATTCAGTATTTAGAAATTATTTAATTAATAATTTCTTTAAAAATTTCAAAATCCCAAAAAGTTTTCCCTTGTTTTCCAATCAAATATTTTCATTGCCTACTTTAAGGGTGCGCTTAAATGATGATAAATGATTTAAATAAAATAAAAAAAAATTCTTTTCTCTTTCACTTACCATAACTTTTGCTTAAGATCTTTACTTGATTATTCCTGAAGATAACTTAATATACGAAGCTCTAAGTGTAAGGATGACACACAAATTGCCTGCTGTAAGAAATAATCATATATAAGTATCTACTTTAGATATATATATATATATATATATATAAAATGCAAGTATATGTTTAATATATATATATATATATATATATATATATATATATGGCATATGGCAATATCACACCTTAGAAATCATAAATTCATCTCCCCATAATGGGCTCCCGCACCCCGTTTTAAATCGTCTTACCCACCATCACACCGAAATACTCATATGCAAATGTAATTTTCCACACAATTTGCAATTAGTTGTAACTTTTTTTTTTTATCTCTGGCTCGTCGTCGTCATCGTCATCATAAAGGCACCAGCATATGGCATGGATTGGCTTGACTTGACTTTAGTTGACTTGGCTAGTTATATAAGCTGGCCAACAGCAACAGCAACAGCAGCAGTAACGCTTCAGCTATATAGCTTCATCTAAGTACGAATACAAGCATTAATGATGCCTGACTTCGGCTTGGACTTGGACTGGCAGATTTTATATGTGTGTCTTTTTTTTTTTCTTTTTTTTTTGTGTTTTCAAGGTTAAATTGCACGTGAGCTCTAGCCTTAGGCAGGCGAGCAAGCAAGCAGGCAGTCAGTCAGGCAGCTGCCTGCTAGCCAACAAACTAGTTTCAAATGGCATAAAGTATCTGAAAGATACACATGCTTGGGGCTACTTGGAGCTGTGCTGTTGCGGCTGCTGCAAGGAGTGGCTCATTGCAATTAAACACACACTGACAAAAACATAGAGAACATTTTTACCATGCAACAATAACAGCTGTTGCAGTTTTTTTTTTTTTTTTTTTTTTTGCTGTTGTTGTTATTCGAGTTCAAGGCTATTGGGTCAAAAACAAAAACTAAGCGCAAAAAAAAAAAAAAGGCACAGAATTAGTTACTTGAATTGGCTTGCCTGCAGGTTGACGTTGAATGACATTATTTGGTCTGTATCTAGCATCTTAAGCACTTTTTAAGTGGCCCAAAAGCAAAGACTACTTGTCTCCTCTTGTTGTGTGTGGTGGTGAGGGGGTGAGGGGGTGAGGGGGTAGAAGAGTGGTGGGCAATTACATTACATTACATACTACTTGAGACATTATCGCTAGTGATTTGTATACCTTTATTTTTTCATTTTTTTTTTTTCTATTTATTTATTTTTGCATAGCAATCAATCATTTGTAGTAGATAAACATTAAGAAATCAGAAATTAGAAATCATACACGACAACTATATATGTATATACATATATAGATATGTATATGTATATATATAATTTTTCAATATGTACATTGTGACGTTGCAAATGGAAGTAAGTGAACAAGTGAGCGCGGGCGAACAATTTATGCGCATATCAAGTGGTTAGCAGCTATCAACGCTTTTGTTGTCAATTTGCATGAGATTGCAAAAATTATACAAAAAAAAAAGAAGAAAAATAAAAAAAAAGGGAAAAATATATAAAAAAAAAAAAATGGAAAGGAGAAAAATTGAAATATAACTCGCTTATGGCTGTGTTAAAGATATGATGCCACAAGTGTCGGAATATATATTTTTCTCTCTTTCTCTCGCACATATCCATCTGTGTGTAGAAGTCATAAGTAGCTTACAAATACATTTTGAATTAAGTTTCAAGTCAAGTTGTAATGATACTAAGTCTACATCTTAAGTATCGAAAAACATTAAGCATTATTCTTTAAGATGCTTAAGCAATATAATAATATAAATGAATATGTACAGAAACATATACATATATGTACATATGTATTAAGTATAAATAACTATTTGCTTTACATAATTTTGAATTTTTTTCTTATAGTTGAATTTATTTCTTTATTTATTTTATTAGTTTTTTTTTTTGTTGCTCTTTGACAGTCCACATCTGGGTTTTTTTTTGTCTTCTTTTCGAATTATTACGAAATATTTCATTACATTATTATTATTTTCCTTGTTATTCTTTATTATACGAATATAAGTGTATTTTTTTTCTTTTCGAATAATTTAATTTTTTCAATTTTTCTTTTTTTTTTTTCTTTCGAATAATTTAATTTTTTCAATTTTTATTTTTTTTTAATGATTTTTAAAATTTATTTTGTTTTTAAATTTCATTTTTTTTAAATTTAATTTTCTAAATTTATTTTTTTTTTTTATTTAATTTTTTATTTCATTTAAATTTTTAAATAAATTTTTTTAGTTTAATATTTTTATTTCAAATATGTTAATTTAAATTTTTTAATTATATTTTTATTTTTAATATATGTACGATTTAAATTTTTTTTCAATTCTCATAAAATTTGTAAGTTCAAATTTTTAAATTAAAAAATTTATTAATTATTATAATTTTTTTCGAATTGCTTCATTTTCCATCGCTTCATTTTTTGTTGTCCCTTTTTTCCAAACTGAAATATATCTCTACTCTTATTCTTTCTTATTCGTCTCATTAATAAGTTCTTTATCAATTTCATATACATATATATGTAATATATATATCTCTCTGTTCTCTTAATATTTTATTCACTTATTCAAACCATTTACTATATCTTTTTTCATTTTTCTTATTCATCGTGTATCATTTGCCCCTCGATTTCTTTGTTGCCCATCGATTTTCTCATCTTTTTCCCTTTATTTCTTTTTTAATAGTTTTTTTTATATATTTAATATTTTATTAATTATTCCCTTGAAGTTACTTCCCCTTTTTTTTCCCCCATTCATTACATTTTCTTCCTTTCTTTTCTTTGTATGGCATTCTGGATTTTCATCATTGGATTTTTCTCTATTAGATTTTTCTTTATTTTTTTTTTGTATCGTTCTCATGTTCTGCAGCAAGATCTGTATTACTTATATGATAACTCTTTGACAATCAATTTTTTTTTTGTAATTTAATTAAACTTATCTTTATTTTACTTCATGTATTTAACTTTAATACTTTTGTGGTTTCGGATTAATGCCTATATATAAGTTGCAAATACATACATAAATATATATGTATATATACTCATATTATGGCATTTTATAAACAATTTTCAATAATAATAAGCAACAGCATCACAAAAGCAAAGAAAGAGAGAGAGAGAGAGAGAGAGAGAGAGGAGAAAAAGAGGTAGATAACTACCTGGCTATCTGATGATTTTATGGGCGGTTTTTATGAGGAGGACTTGCCATAATTATAGCAACATTTATTATTGTTGTGTCGACACTAAGTGGCAGTTGCAAAAAAAAACAAAAAAGAAAAATGAAAAATGAAAAACAAACAATGAATCGAACGACCTTAGATGCTTCCTCGCATTGTCACTGATGGCAAACCTTTGTTTCATTTTATTTTCCATTAATTGACATATCTTTTTATAACATTTCGTTAACATTTTTCTTAACATAATTTGTTTTAATTTTTTTCTGTATTCTGTATGCTTTATTTTTTTGCAGCACCACAATCACAAATATTTCAATACCCGCCACCACCGAGCCCATCGTGCAGTTGTACAGGCGGCGATATATTCTTTCCCCATCATGGTGGTCCATCCCAACCACCAAGAACACCACGTACTAGTATGAGTTTTGCCTCTGGCGAGGAACTGAATTTCTTCCGTCAACCGTATCCGCCAGCGCCATCAACACCACAACCAATGCCACAACAACCACCGGCGCCACAGTCAGCGCCACCATTGCACTATAGCCATAGTTATCCGCAACAATCGCCGCATTTACTTCAACATCATCCGGCCTCATATGGCGGAATGCAGCCGCCACAGTTGCCACAAGGTGCCTACTATGCCACATATACACCGCCACCCACACCGAATACATCCAATATGTGTACGGGTATTGGTACGGGAACGTTAACGGGTACGGGAATAGGAACAGGCACATCATCATCATCAACATCATCAGCATCATCATCATCATCGTCGTCGGCAATGGCGGCGTCCTTTGGCTGGCATGGTCATGGTCCATCATTGGTTGCATCAACACCATTGGCGCCATCATGCGCTAAGATACAACGCAGTCAATCAGATGCAGCCAGACGGTAAGTACAGATAAAATAATCTATATAATATACTTACATATATACGACTAAATGAATACCCTTTAACAAACTATACATATTCCCAGTCATAAAGTTAATCGAAAAATAAGAATAAAACCATGATAACTAAACTCCAATATAATTTAAATTTAATTTGAACTTGACTACATTTCATTCTTTGCGTCAACATCTATTATATATAGGGAAGAAGTAATACATATGTATATACACATAGATGGAAAAAAAATTATATATATTATATGGCATAGAGTCTATTTGAATCTGTAGAAGATCATCCAAAAGTATTCGACTTTTTTGTACTTTCTTTTATAACTTCAAAACTTTTAAAAACAAAAGGAAATATTTTTTTATAATGCTTCCGAATAACTTCTTGGCTTTAACTTAACTACTTATAACTTGACTAAATTTTGTTTTCCATTGGAAATATAGAACTTTGGATATATGTGTATATATATATATATATATATATATATATATATATGAGAGGATACATTTTATTTAAAGACTGAGTAAAATGTTTAAACTTTAGTTAAATTATTTGATATCCTATCAAAAAAAACATTTATCTATATTTATATTATATTATATATTTATATACATACATAATACTTTACAAAATACAGAAAGCGTATATAGAATTTATGAACTTCAAAAGGATCAGCCAAAAGATATATTGGCATTATTTTGATATGCATTTAAAGTTTATATTTTTAAATTCAAATAATTGACAATTTTGGGAAACGAACTTACTTCAATCTGCAGAAATTTCTTTCAATCGAACATATAACATTTGCATTTATATGTAATAATTATATAGTTAAACCAATGCAAGATCGGTTGACCTAAGTATGAGTTTTTTGCCAAGTTATCTACAAAACATTTTAATACAAAAAAAAAATAAATTGGTCAGGGTTATTGTGACCTTAAATGAGCTAATAGTTAGCTAGTTAATGACAGAAATAAATCAATTGCAGATATATAAATATATATATATATATATGTGTATATATATAAAGAAAAATGGATTAATCGTATATGAAAAGCAAATTCCCATAGTCAAGGCGCACATTGTTAATATGTTTGATTGTTTTGTTTTTTTTTTTTTTCGTTTTGTTTTAATTAATTAAATTGAAGCTGCCGTTTTGTTAAATTATGCAAACTGATAATGAACAATGACGCAGAATATGTCTCTTTTATTTATATATATATTCATCTCTCTCTCTCTCTCTCTCTCTCTCTCTCTTTCTATCTCATTCTATGTCTATCTTTAGCAAACGTTTGACCTCAACTGGTGAAGATGAGCGTGAATATTTGAGCGATCATGAGACCAGCTGGGATGAATTTGATGATCGTTATGATAATTTTACGGCCGGACGTGAACGTTTGCAGGAGTTCAATGGCCGTATACCGCCCCGTAAGAAGAAGAATAGTCACAGTCACACAAATCATAGACCAAGCAGCCCAAATAATAATACGTATAACCATGCCCACAACCAACTCAATTCATCTAGTGCGGAAAGCAGCAGCAACAACAACAACAGCAACATCACTAACTGCAACAGCAACAACAGCAATAGCAACAACAGCACCAACAACATTAGCCAAGTGCAGGCCAAACAGAAGGTAAGACATGGTCATAATAGAGTACAACAGGGTCATTAACTTTTAGCAGCATCTGCACTGCAGCATCATCAGCTGCAACATCATCTGCTGCAATTTTCAATTGCAATCGCAACTGCTGCTGCTCCTCGCCACGGCACGTGGCAAACATTTTTCAAAGCGGGCAACAAGCGAAAAGCAAAAAAAAAAAAAATTTAAAAAAAAAAAAAAATTATCTATATATAGTTTCCAGGAATGACAAATTGCCACAAGGAGGCAGCAAAAGACTTTTGCCCATTGCATATTTTCCATACTACTTATAGTACTATATATGTATATGTATGGTTTATATATGTATGTATATATATCTGGAAAACTTTGCACATGGTAAAAGTGTGATAAAAATTAATTGCGCAGTGTGTCTTTTTCTTTTTTTTATTTTTCTTTTTTTTATTTTTATTTATATATGTATATATTTGCATCGTCACTTTATGTTAATCGAGGCCCCCCCTCCCCTCCCCTCATCGCTCACCCTCTCAATTCTTCCATATTCCACCTCACTTAACCATTAGCTCTATCATATGCCTCCTTAAGTCATTCAGTGTCTAGCCTTTGTGTCAACTATTTTACTTACTTACTTACTTACAGCAACTTACTTACTGCCTGGCCACATGTGTGTCGTCGTAGGCGATATATATATATATACTATAAGTATCTGTACTCTATATATATATATATATGTGTGTGTGTTCAACGTTTTTTTTTTTCTAGCCTGCGCAATTAAAAGAAATGCAAAACTTAAAGAAATTCAATCGCAATTACAAATGACACACACACACACACACACACACTTCGAGTAAGAGTTATGAGGAGGCCGAGTCATACGAACTACATATATATATATAATAATGTATAAGCTGATAAGTTACTCAATTTGGTTCATTTTATTGTTGTTGCTTTTGTTGAAATTAAATATATATATATATATATTTGAAATGTATTGGGCTTATCATATTGTTTAAGCCTGGGAAGCTGCACTCTCTTCACCTCTTTATTCTCTTTTGCTCTTTGAAAATAAATTGACCTTATCTCAATATGATTCGCTTTGAGTTTAAATGAGATCGTGAGAAATTTCATAATCAAACAGAATAATTATATATTATATATTTATACATTTGTATATAGTATGCAATTTCATTCACTAAATGAATCAATATAGAACAATGATCAGCATGGAAAATCACAAATCGTAAACAATATGAAAGGCGTATAAATAATATTAAATTAAATTAAAGAATTTAGTAGGCAAAAAAAAATATAAACATTTTGAAACTAAAAATTGAGGATTAAGGATTATGGATTAAGGATGATTTTGCCCTATTTATATATATATATATATATATATTATTTCATACAGAAAATAATAGTTGAAATTATATATAGTAAATCCTAACACATGTTAAAATGACTTTCATGCCATTTACCCGCATAAATGCGTATAAAATATTACTAATTCTATTGAAAATATAATCGAAAAAAGAACACCCTCCCCCCACCACACAAAAACAAAAAAAATGACCAAAAGAAAAGAATTTACATAATACATACAATTCTCTGGTTATATATATATATATATATTTTTTTTGGGGTGGATTCAAAGTACTCATCTTTGATACGATTATCATTCACACGTGCACTAGTTATAGAAAAATTACTCAAGCATAAATGTTGAACAAATAAATAAGTGTAAATTATATAACCATTGTTATTTGAGGAGTGTGGAGAAGAGGGGTGGGGGGAACAGACAAAGAACAAGAGAGGGTAGGAAATGTCAAGTGTCTGTGTATAGTCATAGGTGGGAGGGTCAGAAAATAAAATAATTACAACATTTGACCAAACAAAACAGGGAAATCTGACTTATCGAAAAATTAAGTTTAACAATTTAGTTATGGAATATGAATATAATATATTCATAATATATAGTTATAGATATATCTATATAATAAACTTTACTCATCTTTTCTTTATTATTATTATTAATTTAATTGCAGAAACCACCTCAGAGTTTCACTTGGCCAACAGTTGTTACCGTTTTTGTACTTGCCATGGGCTGCGGTTTTTTTGCGGCACGATGAAACCAACAATAATCCAACAATAATTCATTAATAATCAATTATAATCTTTAGTGAAAATCATGCTAATATATATATAGTTTTATATACATACACAAATATATATATAAGATTAAGTGCAACGAATTTATTGCAAAACTGCAAAAAAAAAAAAACAAACAACAACAACAACAAAAAAAAAAAAAAAGAAATGAAAAAGAAAAAAAACAATTAAAAGTGCAGCAAGTCATTAAATCGTAAACCGATAAAACTTTAAGATTTACACAAACAAAAACAAATAACAACAAAAAAATAAGGTTGACGGGACACAAGAACAATATATATATATATATATACCATGATTATACCAATTATACATTTGTATATGTATATATAGAGGGTATAATCAAAAAAAAAAAAAAAAAAAACAATTTTAAACTCATCAAAAATTCAAACTAATTAAAATCTAGACTGGCAAAAAGACTAAAAACAAACCGAAAAGGAAACAAACAAAATATTTTTGCTACAAAATTTTGCTAAATGAAGTTGCTTTTTTTCCTCTTTTGGATTAAATATGTATTTTTCTAAACGAAACGAGAAAATTTATAAATTGTAAGTTAAGAAAAAACCAAAACAAAACAACAAAAACCAACTGCCATGAATAGTTTGAATTATTTATGAATATTTTTTTCACTGCTTTTTTGCATTTATTTTTTGCATTTCTTCTACTTCCAATTCAATGTCTTCGCTTTGTAATTTCAATTGCAATAAAAACAAAAAACAAGAAAGAAAAAAAAAAAAAA
This sequence comes from Drosophila sturtevanti, assembly GCA_018150375.1. Lineage (NCBI taxonomy): Eukaryota > Metazoa > Arthropoda > Insecta > Diptera > Drosophilidae > Drosophila > Drosophila sturtevanti. The sequence goes on along the minus strand of JAECWJ010000688.1, from coordinate 2,778,479 downwards.
ATAAATTACAATTATAATTAAATATAAATAATTAGTAAAAATTAAAAATTTTATATATATATATATATACATATATAGAGAAAAACAAAACGCATATTTAGCTTTAATTGTTAAAATGAGAAAACAAAAAAAGGGAAAAGCAATTTTTTTTTTTATTATATATATATAGATATATTCAGATATTATATATATATATAAATATATATATATATACATATATATTTTTGTGATGTTTACTTTCTTTTTTGTGTTTTCCCCTTTTTTTCTTGTTTAGTTAAATTTCGTTTTGATTATTATTATTATTATTATTATTATTGTAATTATTATTAATTCATATGTTTATTATTTGTATTTTATTTTTGCTTTTTGCTTTGTTCATTTCTTCAAATTGGTCTCACAATTTTATATATACATATATACATACATATGGAATTATTTTTTTTTTTTTTATTATATTTTTAAGATTTGTTTTTTGAATTTGAAATTTGCCAAAAAGTTGAAAGAAACACAAAAATGTAACAAAACGAAAAATGATTTCACTAGATCTCTGTTTGAAAATGGAAATTGAAATGGAACACACACACACACACGCACACATAACCACATATACACGTTCATAATAACGGTATATAACACACAACACCCAAACTTAGGTGATTTGTTAAGGCCTGTATGAATGCCCTTCCACAGTTTCCTCTTCAAAAGAAAGTTCTTAGCAAATTTGTATGGGAATGGAAACACTCTCTTTACACACACACACACACATACATACATACATACAGCAATTGATCTCCCACTGCAAAGTTAGCCAAAGTTGAGAAAAGTCATCGACAATATAAATCAAAAAAAAAATATATATATACATATACTTATTATGGACTTTGGGCAAATTTCAAAATCAGAAACAAAAACACAAAAAAAAAAAAACAAAAAAAAATATTTTTTTCTAATCAACTTATGACAAAACAAAATATAAACAAAAATATTATTTTAAATGAAAAGAAAAATGAAGAAAAAAAAAAAAAGAAAAAATACCAATTCCCAAAAATCGCATTGATCTCATGGATTTTTTATACACACACACACGCACACATATATATATATATATACATATATAAAAAAAAAACAAATATATATATATAATTTATGGGACAATTTTTAAATAAATTAAATTTAATTATGCTTAGTTTGGAATTATTAATAATATTAACGCCAAGCGTGTTAGTTTACATTTTCTTCATCTTAGTTTTTAAGAATGGAAACCGAAGAACGAATACATAAAAAAAAAAAAAAACATTAGAAATAAATTCGTTTATTTAATTTGTAAAACAAGAAAAAGGGAAAAACTTAATTGAAAATTTGTTGTTCTTCTTTTGTTTTGTTTATATATTTGTTTAAAAAAAAAAAAATTTTTTAATTAATTTCTTTCTCTCAATGTAAATTTCTTTGTGAAAATGAGCCAATTTTGCAGCTGGTTCATTTGCTAATTAGTTTTCATAATGATCTCGGTAAAGTTTTGTGGCCGTACGCCCAGGAATCAGTAATTAATTATATACTACTTATAATTAATATGATTTTTTGGTTTGCCATAAATACTGAAACAAACAAACAATACAACAAATAAACAAACAAGGCAGAAAAAACAAACAAACAAGCAAAAAAAAAACAATCAAACAGACAAAATCAAAATCACATCAAAAACAAAATACTACAATTAAAATTAAAATTAAAGTGAATTCATTTGTTTTGTTTTTCGTATAAATAATTAAGCATTTTCTTTTTATATATATATATTTATATATATCATTGTATCTGTATTCGTATCTGTATATATATGTGTGGTGTATCTGAAAAATTGCCATTTTGTATAGAATTGCTCACTTGTTTTTCTCTCTGTGTAATTAATTAATTAATTCTTTTTTGGTGCCAAAACAGTTGAAAAAAATGTGACAAAAGAAAAAAAAAAAAAAAAACGAAAAAAGAAAACAACAACAATGCTGCCAATTTTCCGTTTTTGTATTAGCAGAAAACAGCAAAAAAACAAGAAACAAAAAAAATGAAACAAAAATTTATTTTAAAAACCTTAAACAATGCTTAAAATTAAAGTTTAATTATATTTAATTACTCTGTAAGCCATCTACATTTATCAATTACTTTCAATTTAATTACATATATGTATATATATATATATATATATATATATAGATATATCTATATATATGTATACGTATTTGATCGATTATTTTTGTGTATAACTTGTACATTTTATTATAATGCTGTATTTTTTCCCAATATCTATATATATATATAAAAAAATATTCATTATGATCTCATGAATATGTTCATAAGACAACAAAATCCAACACACGATAGATATATATATATATATACATATACAGATATATAAATATGTATATATATATATGCATTTGTGTGTAAATGAAATAAACGTGCATAAATTACATGTGTAAGATGGAATTACAAAACATAAAAAAAAAAAAAAAAACAACAAAAGAACAACAAAAAAAAAACTACAAAAATTTCAAATAAAAAAACATTTTTAAATGAATTTGCAAATCGAAGTTTTTATAATCAGATATGAAAATATGTTTTACAGAGAGTTTTTCCATTTAATTAGATTTGTTTATTTAATCGGAAGGTTTGGAAAATTGATAATTTTGTTACAATTTTCTTTTTTCTGCTTTTGAACCTTTAAAAAAATATCTTGGCATACTTTTAGGCAGTCGCTGTATAGATTTTCACAGTGATGGCAATTTAGCAATTTATTTATTTTAAACTAAAAAAAATTATGTGGTTAGAAAAGGGGCGGGGATGGGAGAGAAGGAAAGGAAAGGAAACCAACCCCCTGTTAAAAGGGGTGGTGAATTGTGCTGGCCACTTAACCACCAATTTAAGATATAGCTGCAAAGGTATATATGTATGTATATATATATATATATATATATATATATATATATATATATATATATATATATATATAATATAATGCCTACCTAAAACCAATTTGTAGTTTTTGTGGCTTTGGTTTTTACGGATTAAATGCACATAATTGCCGCTTCTGGTGGCACGCGACCCGGTAACAGGATACGGATACGGCGGCATGTCCGTGTCACACACACACACACACACACACACACATACAAATATGATGTGTTATTAACGGACTTAAGCCCGACAGGATGCTGACAATTTTGGCCAGGGCAATTATATGTATATATATATAAACCAGGCATGAATTCAATTCATGACTAGCTATTCACATGGCATCCGTTTCCTTCTTGAAACTGTCAATCAAGGGCAAATTTAATTTGAATTGCCTATATATATACAATATACAATACAAATATTTTATATATACGTTTACATATACATATATGTATATATAAATCTGTTCATTATTTGTCGCATTCATGGCAAACTTACAAGTTTCCCCAATTAAATTTGCCACATAAAAACTAATCAATAGCTAACACACAGACACACACACACACACACACCAACTATATACCCTTTCCTTTCCTTGAAGGTTTTCCCATGATTTTAGTTTATGATAATTACTTTTTGGTTCAACACCTGCCAGAACACAGACACACACACGCACACACATACAACAATAGAGAATTTTGTGCTAAATGAAAAAGAGGGAGTGGCGTGGCGTGGGGTCTGTGGTTAGGGGTAGTATTTTATTATCATCCCAAACCAGGCGACCACAACAATGACCCCTCCGCTTAACTCCCAGCTAAAATTTAATAATTATTAAAATTAAAGGAGACTCCGACCCATGGCAACATTTGTTCGTTTTGCATTTGGCACTTTGCCGTAAATTCAAGTTAATTAACTACCTGTGGTTTTACCATTCATTTGGCAAATGGAAAAGTTTCGAAAACTTTAAAGAAAAATTATATAAATTTCAATCTCAATTGCATTTTAATAAACGATATGAAACAATTTAATTAATACAAACTAACAGAAAGGAAAGATAGTAGGATAGTGTAAGCTAGTAGTACATTTTGAATAGAAAAGATTCGATAACTATATACATATGTAGCTATATAGAATGGTTCATTATGCATTTTATTATTACATTTGCATTAAAGTAAATTCTATATACATTTTTCTCTGATTTAAATAGTCCAAGAGTTAACATTTGATATTAAAAATTTTGTTTTTATTCGTTTACAAATCTATTGCGACACCTGGCAACTCTTAAATCGGTGGCAAAACAAGTTACCGAAAGAAATGGTCAAATTGACAATTCGTTTAGAAAGAAAAACTGCACCTTTTTTTGAAATATAAAAAATATTTTTAAAATATTAAAAATAAATAATAAATTTCAATATTTGGTATTGAAATAGCATTTTTTTTTTGCAAAACATTTTTCTATTTTCTTTTTATACCCTGTACCCATAGGGTACAAGGTATATTAAAGTCGCTAAAATGTATGTAACAGGCAGAAGGAAAATTTTCCGACCCCATAAAGTATATATATTCTTGATCAGTATCAATAGCGAAGTCGATTGAGACTTGTCCGTCTGTCTGTCCGTCTGTCCGTCTGTCCGTCCGTCTGTCCGTCTGTCTGTATGAACATCGAGATCTTGGAGACTATAAAAGATAGAGCTACCAAATTTGGTGTCAACATCCGTCTAGAGTGTAGACAGATCAAGTTTGTTTTAAATTTTTGCCACGCCCACTTCCGCCCCCGCAAATTAGAAAAAACTATAACTAGAGTTGTATTAAGGCTACAGAATTTCTTTTTGGCAGACCCAATTATATAGCCAATATGTACCATCTGACCGAATTTGACCGAAATCGGACAACAAATATCGGAGATAATACGTATATATGTTTTGTACTGAAATTCTATGGGCAGCAGCAGCTGAAATGTGTGAGCGAGATAGCATGCGCATGCTGCTTATCGAATGACGCATTAGTTTCGTTCACTGAAATGAGTGAGCGAGAAAGCATGAATTTGGTGATTCGGCTTGCTAGGAGAATTGTATAAAGTAATTTATATTCAATTAATGAGGATTTGGAAGGAGTCTGATTTTATGAAATATTATTTTTTTGGTACAGGGTATACTCCAAGTCGGCAAGGACGACTTGCTTACTTCATTTTTAAATTAAATTGATTTTATAACCTCTTCGGGAATATAAATAAATTAATATAAGTTTAATTACAATATTAACATTTTTTTCATATACTGACAAATCCTTCTTTTGAGAGCAAACACAAATAAATCTTGACTTATTTCTATATGTTCTAAAGGGCAGCCAGGAATCGGGTTACAAAGGAGATAATTGTCGGCAAAACTTTCAAATTTGCGTGGAAAAATAGTTTGTAGTAATTTGAAAACTCATCAAATGATTATATCTTTGATAAAATCCTATTTAAACAAATAAAAAGTCTTAGCTCTATATTAGAGGTGGGCATGGGCTGGGTTTTTGTCGGGTACCCGTGAGTATGGGCTGGAAAATCTAATTTCGGGTTGGGTGCGGGCGGGTATGGGCTAGATCGCTCAACCCGAAAATTCATTTGGAAATATGAGAACGCAATTGTGAAATATTTAAATATTTTCTTTTCTTAACTTCGTGTACATTATCGATTACGTTTGTTATCAATTGCTTCAATTACAATTATTATCACCATCTATATTAATTGTGATCACTGATCAATAAATATATATAATGTTAGCACTGTTTCGCAGAAGCATAAAAAATTGTATTTTTCATTTAAAATTTTTTTTAATATTTTTCAGACGGGCGGGTTGGGTTCCGGTTTGCAAAATTTTTTTAGCTTTCGGGTGCGGGTAAAATTTTGACTTTCGGCCCATGGGCTGGGTCGGGTTGGGTGCAAAATTTCGGCCCATGCCCACCTCTACTCTATATAGACTGAATGAATCTATGTAGATATTCATCAACACAAATATTATTGTTATTAGGTGATTAATCCGAAGGTTTCCCTTTTCTTACAATTTTTTTTTGCATTTAAAGAAATTCGCGATTTGAAAGTTAAGCCTTATTAGTTTAAGTAGAACTGCAAACGATCCTCTTAAAAAAAAAAACTGCTTAAATAGCCAAAATGTGAAATTAGCGCTTAGTGAAAATTCATTAGTTCAAAGAACTAACAAATGGATAACAAAATTTTAGATGCAGAAAGGCAGCCATATTAGAGCACATTAAACCAAAGGCGTACCTGGAGGATGTAGCGCCCATGACAGTGAACAAATTGCGCCCCCGCTCCACTCCTCATTTTTCTATAAACTTATGAATGTGTTGTATTTGTATCTTTATGTGACAAACAATCAAAATATTCAACAATATTTCACTATATTGAGAAAAAGAGGATAAATACACTGAGCGAAGATTATGTTTACACGAGAAGTGTCGTGACGTAGCAAGTTTGGTGTTTTCTCTCGATCACACATACTGCTTTCTCCGTCGCACTTGCGCCCCTCCACGCTGAAGTTTAAAATCGCGATACATTAAACATACAAAGTTGAGGTGTCACTTTAAGCCCCTCTTAGAGTGGCGCCCATGGCATGTGCCCTGCTTGCCATACCCTAGTTACGCCACTGCCTTAAACAATTAAGTCTCACACAGTAAAGTTCAATTTATAATGAAGAACGATTTGTATATCGTTGATAAACCAAATAAAGCTAAATCCCTTTTGATTTCTTTCTTAATTTAAATCGGAGCATAAATATGGTCAAGTATATAATAATATACAAATAAACCCAGGCCAGATAAAGACAAAGTAAACATCAGAAAAAGAAATATAATGCGTGTTGCACTACACTGCAAAAAAAAATACAAGTAAATATGTATATATTGCTGTAAAGGCAAAAAAAAATAAAAAAAAAAAGAGAGCAGCTTTTCTTCAAATTTAAGAACAGCAAATTAAAAATTTTATTTGGTATTAATTGTATGAAGTTTGATATTAAAGATACTCTCTATTAGTAAACAAAATGTTAAAATTTCTTAGAACACTAACGAAAGATCAACAGATCGAGAATATCTTAAAGAATTGTCCTCTTTTTCTTTCCCTACAGCCTTAACCTAGTCAGGATTCTCTCTCAAGATGAATTCGAATATATATAATATAACCAAAGTAGAAATAAAGAAAATATATGTATATAAGTATATTTTAGCTATTCAATGTACACTCATTTTTTTTATTTAGTTAGGGTTATTTATCCGTTTTGAACTCATTCTTATATTTGCATATGCTTTAATTAAAATTTACCATAACTTAACAAGATGAAGCCACTTGAAAGCCACTTAAATGTAATTTAATTATAAATAAAACATAATTACGCTTGTCATATACATATACATACATTCATATATATACATATATATATATTTTTGCAGTAGATGGGATATCTCTTTGGACTGTTTGTAAGTAATGCATGTACTTAATTTGCTTTTAGCAAAGAGTATATACAACAAAAACAAAAACACAACAACAAAAAAAAGCATTAATTTCATTAAATGAAAATTGCGAGGAGTTTTGCAACAGGGATAACCAAAAACCCTCGACCTTAAAAATGCATTAAAAATTCATTACAAAGTGCACAAAACACTCACACACACGCACACACTCACACACACTCGCATACTCTCTTTCTCTGACTCAGTTACATTTGCCATACACCCCACCCCCCTTCGTTTCATAACTTCCCCTTCAGGTAAAAGTGATTCTGGCAACAAGGTACACAAATGTAAGAAACTTGTCTTATGTCCTACCCTCTCCCATATATATATATATGTATATATATATGCCACATTGAAGTGTGTGCAACACATTTTGTCATAAATATTTTCACATGCTCTGATATAAGTTGGCAAATTTTAAATTAGAGATGAGATATTGCCATTACTATATACATACATACATATATACAAAAGAAGGAAGAGCGAATCATTCTACAGAATTGACCATTAAAAAGTCTTTATATTAAAGTCAAATGTTAAAGTATTTTTCTACATTAAAAACAAAAATTGTTTAAAACAATTTGTTTGCTTTAAAAAACCGTAGAATGCAAATTATAAATTAAATTAAAATTAATATGAAATTCCCCAAAGTTCAAAATAAATCATTTTCTTTAATAATTAGATAAGGTTGAAAGAAATAAGAATAAAATTAAACTATTAATAATAACCCCCTATCCAGATATCATTCCAGAATAGCTGATATTTCTGCTATCCTAACTAAAATTAGTTTAAATATATATAAGTAAATCATTTCTTAATTATTTATCGATGAGCTTCTAAAATAAAAACCGAATTTATTTTAAATATTTATTACATATTTTGATAATATTTTTTTTTAAGAATAAAACGACTAAAATTAGATCAGACTTAAACGGTCAATATATCAAAATTTTCAATCGTACATTCTATATATACATAAGTGGAAAAGTCTGAAGCTTTTTCCAGGATGGGTATAAAATGTTATATTTATTTCTTTTATATTATATTTATATGATATATATTCTAATTCTTCTGCTACTGCTTCAACAATAAGTAGTATTTTATTTCTATTTTTATAAAAATTTACATATTTTCAAGTATTATATATATGTATATACATATATAATAATATTCCCGAAAATCCTAATTCACGCATTTTTAAAATAAAATATAATGCCAAAAGATTCTGCATTAATATCAATTCAGAATGTGAACCAAGTCATGTAGATGAATATATAATGTTTGATACATCGTCTCAGAATGTGAACCAAGTCATATAATTGAATATTTTAGGACACGTTGTAATGTTATTGGCTTTTTTCTTAAAATTGTTAAGCGGTTTCAATTTGGATTTCTTCTCTCTATCTCTTTACACTCATCCCTGTTCCTCTAGGCAATCTCACAGATTTAGAAGACGATAGCGCTTCCAATTATAAACAATATACATACATACATATATTCCATACTGTTGCTGTTTTGCTAGCTTATATTGATATTATATATTCCCATTTATAATTATCATGTTGATCAACTGTTTTAAAATGTTTCCAATTTTGTATTCGTAATTGTTTGCTAAAGTATAATTATAAACAATTATGCATGTATCGGAAATATTTTTATTTGACATTGTTAATGCAGTTTTTGGATACCAAATGTTGCAATTGCAAAATAAAGGATAAAATATATAGTCTTTGATACATTAAAAATGCTTTGGAAAATTAAGAATCTTAGATAAAGTAAATTATATATTCATTTCATATCTTTCAAACAAGAATTATAGTTATATAAATTTATAATTAAAGTTATAATAGATTTTGAATTAATTTTTATTGAAAATTGTTGTATAATTATTTAATATTTATTAGAATATATATATATATATATATATATATATATATATATATATATCTGTATATATATACATATATCAATATATTATTCACACCATAAATTATAATAATTACAACAATTTTGCCAATTCTCTCTATATCACATCACTAAATGAAATAAGTTTGATAAACTTTATAAATTTGTTTTTTCCTTCTTTTTTGAGAGAGAGAGAGAAAGAGAGGGAGAGAGAGAAGATGACACAAACACAACGGACATACAAAGACAGACATCCTTATATCTTTCTCCATCTCGATAATATGTCACGATAGTTGCTTGTAAGTCGTAAATAACCTTTAGTCCTAGACAGACACAAGAGAACTTGCATACATACATAGTGTGTGTGGGGAGAGGGGAGACAGAAAAGTAATATGTATGTATGTATGTACATACAAACGTTTAAGGCAAAAAGCAAAGGGCCAAGCGATCATAATCAACGTCTTTTGGCACTTTATTGACAAACTAATAAAAGCCGGTAGCTATTTCTGGCCAAAAAGATGTACTAAAGTCTTTGTTGTTATTGGGTTGAGAGTGTACAACATTTTGTCGACGAAACGATTTATTAAAATCCCTGTTCCATCTTATATCATACATAAAAAGAGAGATAGACAGCGAAAGAGATGGAGGCAGAGAGGGAGAGAAATAAAGAGGGAAAGACAGGGAGGGAGAGTGGACTAAGGGGCAAAATACTTGACCATTGATGTGATGAGTAATTTGCTTTTGGCTTTTAATGTTTAGTAGTATCCAAAAGCCCAGCCCAGACAACATTTACGGAAATTAGTGCGGAAACCGGTTAGTATATGTATACTTATATGAACATAGGATATATGGTTATAGTAGATAGAGTAGGTAGTACATGTACATATGTGATGCGACGACGCTTAGCAATCTGTCAAAAAGCCAAAATGTAATAAATGGAGACCAAAGAAAAAAAAAAGAAGTCAACATAATTCATATGAGATGCCAAAGCATGACAAAAGGCTACACACACACACACACACACACATACACACATAGACAAAAGGAACTACAACTACATATATAAGCGGGAAAAGGATATGGCTAAAGCTAAAGGATATGCGGCACAGATGCTCCCATATTTCATTACACGTTGATAAGTGGTCATTTGTCCTCCTGACTATAAAACGTTTTCTTCCATGTCCATATATGAAATTTGCTGCATGCCAACAGGCATTTCATAATAATTTTAACAACCTTTTTTATGCAAACATGAAGCCAGGCACAACGAGTCATAGGTATATATATATATATATACAGCCCTTGATTCATTCTACCTCTAACTTTATCCTTTGGATATTAATATTAAATGCATTGGGGACAAAACTGACAGTTGAATCTTTTTGCATTCAACCTTTGGTTATTATATCTTTCTATATATGTACATATTTATATTCAAATGAAATGAATGTAGAGGGGAAAGCAAAAGGTGGGGGAAAAGCCACACTGTTTTGCTTTACATATGTATGAATTTCACGCATCGTTGCATTTCGAAGGGCCAGTCAACAAAAAAGAAGTCAAATGGCTGAAAAATAAATTAACTAAAGTTATAATTATCCTAGAAAAAAGACAAAACAACAATAACTTTAGTTTAACTTTGTTGACATCAATAATAATGATATACAAATTAAGTCTATATTAGTTGCTGATTTGAGATAGAAATTTTAGATAAATCCAGATAAATTCTTATTAAATGATCCTTAAATTTGAGATTATTTGGTATACATATATACAAATTAAGTCTATATTATTTGCTGATTCAAATTAGAGATTTAAGATTTAAGATAAGTCTAGATAAATTCTTATTAAATGAAACTTAAATTTGAGATTATTTGGTATACAAATATACAAATTAAGTCTATATTATTTGCTGATTTAAGTTAGAGATTTAAGATTTAAGATAAATCCAGATAAATTCTTATTAAATGATTCTTAAGTTTGAGATTTAGATTTTTTACAACCTTTTGCGCCTTTTACTAAATATCTTTTCATCCGATCATCCTTTTATAGTGAAATGTAGCAAATAAAACGAATTTATCTGATGAATTGACTTATTATTATTATCCATTCACATAATACAGATATTATATATTAACTAATTGCAATCTCATATATTAACAAAATTAGCTAAGAATTACCAAATTTGTTTTTTAGTTTTCTAATTTCGACCGATTTTCCCTCGTAAATTTAAAACTAAATTTAGATCGGAATTCTATAAGTAGTATGTACTTAAAGAAAACATTTTGAATAGGTTTACATTTTTTTACATCTCAATGCATTAGGGCAGCATTTGTATTATTAAATCTTATGTTTAAATTAATTATTAAATTAGTTGCTAACTAATTTTCCTATTTGGTTAATTTCAAAAAATTTATGTCGATTTCAAATATTTACGTTTGAGGATTATTAAGAAAAATTAAAAAAGCATAATATCGTCAAAATATTCCATAAAAAAGAAAATTTAACTGAAAACTATTCAAAAAGTTAAACCTCTTCGATTTAAGATTCGTTATCAGTTCAAAAAAAAAAAAAAGGATTGGGTAATCAATCAAATAACAGAATCTAATCTAATCTAACTTAATCTTCTAATCGTTCTTAATTTTTTTTACTTATCATTTAATAATATATATTAATAAAAAATTATTCTTAAAACGAATCGAATTTGTATGTGTTCCACTAAAAGTTTTAAATTTATGTTACTATATATTAAGTCATAATATATAGATATAGAGATGTTATATATAATATGTATAGATAAAGGCTGTTTTTTTTTTAAGGGGTATTAAACTTTAACTAACTTTTTATATAACAGACTATATTTAGTTTTTTTTTGTATAAAATTATTAATTGACATCGGCCGGGACGCAGTTCTTATACCAAAATGTTTAGTTAAATCTTGTTTTCCATGATTTTATAATACTTAGAATTAGTTATATACTTATATCTAAATACACAGATATTTTGATATCTGTTTCGAAGGGTTTTCACACTATAATTAATATAGATTAACTAGTTAATACTGATTATATGTACATACATAATTTAGAAACGATCTCTTCTTGTTGAAATGCGAATACAAAAACATCATATATAGAATATGTATGTTCATATGTAGATACATATATATTTATATATATACAAATTTCTTCATATAGATCAGTTACATTACCAGAGTCATTCAACTCTATTTATAGTGTAATATATCAATTACAATTATTAATTAAACATTTGTTACACTTTTCGAATGTGGACATAAATAGTCTGTGAAAAATGATTATTATTGTACAATGGGAGAGACGATTTGAGTTGAAATAACTTGGCCAGGCCAACAATAAATGGCTTAATTATAATGACAAGCAGTAACAGCAACAACAACAATACAACAACCAACAACAAACAAATAAGTCTGCTAAAGCAAATCGGTTATATCTTGCATGTATCTCTGGGTAAGAGTGAAAGTTGAAATCAAAAGAGCACCCCAACTATACATACATATATACATATGTATATATGTATATATATACTAAACAACCATGATTCGAGTCAACTCCAGTTGAGTCCGTCCAAGTTGAGTAATTTTCTGCTCTAACTAAGTAGTCACTGACTGTATGAATGACTGGGCAGACTAAGCGCCCCCGCTGATATTTAACATTGCCTTTAGCTCTTCTGGCTTTCTTTTTCATCGTAATAATAATTTACACGTTTTATTGGTGTACGAATGCGGCTTGAAGTTGGCTAAGATGAGGTAACCCCATTAAGAGACCAATGCTGCTGATGCTGGTGGTGATGCTGCTGCTGCTGCTGCCTTAACCCGCTTTTGGCGGTCAAACGAAAGCGAAACCTAAACTAAACGGACACAAAAAGCTTGTCTATGGGTTGTTCCAGTGACGTCTTTATAACAATCTTTATCTCCCTCCCTCTCTCTCTCTCTCTCTGACTCTTTCTGACTCTCTCTCTCTCTCTCGCTTTAACTTAAATCGAATCTATGCCAATGACTGTCGTTCAACCTAAAATTTTTAAACAGAAAATTATATATATATGTATATATATGTTAACTTTTTTCTCTTTTTTTTTTTGCCAACTTTTATTTTGTGCAATTTGTTTACATACCACATTTCTGTGTGTGTGTGTGTGTGTGTGTGCGATCGGGAGTTACGCAAATTCACAGTTTTGGTTGTTGTCTTTAGGTCATGATTGATTAATGATTGGTCATTCACGTTGCCTTTTTTATATCCGCTTGTGGGCGGGTGTGAATAATGTGACCATGAAAGGTCACTATAATTTCATTTGTTGTTTTTGGCAACTGCATCTTGCTCAATGAATAAGTTACATTGCCTAAAAATAAACAACAATTAAAACGGTTAACTTTTGTTTTATATAATTTATTGAAATCTGGCCTAAAAATCGTACCCTTTGAATTTTTAATCAAAGGGTATGACCCACCTACCTCTCGCTCACTTTCATCTCTTAAAAGAGAAAGAAAAAGATTTTCTCTTTCATTCAATTTTATAGTAGCAATGTGGCGCCATCTACAGCCACATTTACTAAACTCTTATTTTAACTTGATGGCGAACAGAGAGAGTGGAAACACTTGAAAGAACTTACAATTAATAGAAAATTAATAAATTTAAATATTTTTTTTTGTTATTGAAAATTAACAATATATTATTCTATATATTGAAATGATCTAACTAAATACTGCATATATTCTTATATGGTAAAAATCGTGTTAAAATTCAGAAAGAGTTACATGAATTTAAATTAAAATTTAATAAATTTAATTCCTTTTCAAATATATTTATATATTTTTAATCATCATTGGCATCGTTTCAGTTGCAATTTAAAGTCAAATTATTAAATTTAATTGATCAAATTTTAAAAACACTAAAAGTAAATACTAAATAAAAATTTTCTTATAAAACAAATTAAAAAAAAAAAAAACAAGTTAAAAAAAAAAAAAAAAAAAATATATATTATAATTCTAACAATATAAAAAATAAATTGCAAAAGACTTAAAAATGAAAAAAAATTGGATTTTTATTGATTTTGTTGTATAAAAAAAAATTGATTTTTAATAAAATGTTTAATATAACTAGATCTTTTTTAGAAAAATAAAAAGACACGAAAAATTAAATTAAAAAATAATACTTTGATTTTAAATCGAATAAATCGATCGATCGATCAATTGGTTTGTTTTTTTTTTTTTGTTTTTGTTTTACCATATAAGACCAGAATTGCCGTAGGTTGGATTGTAAAAGCCTGGATTATTTAAGCCAGGATTGTTATAGCCATGATAGTTGAAGCCATGATTGCTGAAGCCAGGATTGTTATTGACATGATTGTTAAAGCCTGGATTGTTGAAGCCAGTATTGTTCAAGCCACGATTATTGAAGGCAACATTATTAGGTCTTGGTATTGGATCTGGAAAAACCTTTTGTGGTCGCTCCATTGGAACACTTCCCGAATTGATTAGACCATTAGTCGAGCCTTGTGGCTGATATTCGTATATCATTTTGCCATTTTGCAAGCCAAGATATTGACGATGATTTTCCTTTCTATTGTGTCCTTTTTGGAATGATAAATGTGGCTGTTGTTGTTGTTGTTGCTGTTGTTGCAATGGTGGTGACATCCATTTATCGCCATTATAAAGCCCTAGTGGTGGCTTTATTTTTGGTATCACAAATCTAACATCAATGCGACGTTGAGATCCCGGTGGTAGATACTGATCCAAAGCCTCCTGTGCCATTTCGGCGGATATATGATGATCGAAACGTACAAAGGCAACACCACGTGGTCGACCGGTGAACTTATTTCGCAATATATTCACATCCACAACATTGCCATAGATACCAAATAGATGTAACAATTTGTTCTCATTCATTGTTGGTGGCAAACGTGATACATAGAGATTGGCATTTTTGCCAAAATGGGTTTTGGGATGAGCAAAGGATACTTTAAGACGCTTGCCACGCACCTCACGGCCATCGATAAAGAATTGGGCAATGGCAGCGCAACGCGGTTGCTCAAAATTAACAAATCCAAAACAATAACTAAATCCAGTTCTAAGATCTCGTATTATCTTTAAATTACGAAATCGTCCAAATTTACCAAATAAATCGCATAGCTCCCGTTCTACCATATCGGCTGGCAAATAGTTTACAATCAAATTAGTCTTTTCATTTATCACATTATCATCGCGATTATCGGCAGACACATTCACATTGAGAGCTCCTTCTCCTATAGTATTCTCATAGATTATTGGTTGATTGTTAATAACATTCGATTCCTGGGCCTGAAAATTCAGACCATTCAATCCAAGTTGACATAAATTCGAAAGAGAATTTCCATTCAATTTGATGTCCTCCATTTTGTTCAGATTAACTGGGAAGCCAAAAAAATGATAAATCCTTCAACTTTTTAGCAAATCTTTATCCAAACTCTATACCTTTTTTTTTTGTTAAATATTTACACTCACCTTCTCTCAAAATCTATCGGAAAATCTCTAATATATTTATGCAACGATGCGAAAGCTAAATGGCAAAGTTTCCTCCTCCTGTTGTCAGTGACTGAAAATGGCTGAAGCCATGAATGACCAAAAGAATTTCCCTAGGGTTCCATCATCATAAAAGTGAGTAGTCGAAAAATAATACTCGATAATAATGGGTAATAATCAATTTAAATAAATTCTATTAAATTTTTAAAGTGTGTAACCCTGGAATGACAAAAATTTGCAAGCACGAGGCAAGCAATCTGAGTTGCCAGACTTTCTGGGAACAGTTAAGCCAAAAGCAAATTGATGTGGCAACATAGAGCCAATGTCATTTGACATTTTCCTTATAAATTCTCGAAAGTTCTCTAATGGCGGAGGATATTTATATGTATTATATTTTTTCTTGGACTCAAACACATGCATACAAATACATATCTTTAATTGAAAATTGATATTAAAAATTGCTATAAGTATGTTAGATTAAATGAATAAAATCTAAAACTAACAATCGAGCCAAGCTAAAAAAGTTGTAGTTATTGCAAAAACGATTTTGAAATTGTACACATGATTTTAGTTTAGCAAAAAACGTGTAATTGATGTAAGATAAGATAAGTTAAAGGATAGAAAAGCAAAAAATTTTAAATTAATATAAGATGAAGGATATCTTTCCGTCTCTTTATTATACAAATGAATAGGTATTAAGTCGCCGTTAAATCAGTTGTGAACTATCTCTCTTTATTTATTAAAAACTTCTATACTATCCTTTTTATTTCGAAATTGGATGTAGAATTTGTATACTTGTCTGTGTTTTGTGAATCGGTTTGATTTATTAAAGAGAAAATTTATTAGATCTTTATATGGTTTTTATTTTTCTATAAATGCAACATATTTAATTTATTGCTAAATAATAATAATTTCAAAACCAAATTTTGCAATTTGTTTTGTTAAAAAAATTGAATATTTTTCCATAGTTTTATTTATTATAAAATTTTTGAGTCAACAAGATTTCATCATTTGATTTCTTTGAATCAACAATCCATGAATCAATGAGTTGAAATTTCGGGGATTTTTGGGGGGGTTATGATGTATGTATGTATGTATGTATGTATGTATGTATGTATGTATGTATGTATGTATGTATGCATGCATATATGTACATATGTATGCACATATGTATGTACATATGTATGTACATATGTATGTACATATGTATTTATTTCTAAGGTCATGATCTTGCTTTATGCATGTATGTATGTATATGTACATATGTATGTATATGTTGTATGTTTCTAGCGAATAATCCTATGCAGCTTATCAAAAACAGGTGTCCTAATCTATGGAAGAAAAATCATTTAAATGGGATATGTACATACAATGTAAGTAAGTAATTACAGGTACATACATATGAAAGCAAGAATTGTGTAACTCAATTACCTTCTGTTAATTTCCAGATAATTCTTATAGGTAGAGTATGACCTGAATTTGTACATATGTATGTATGTATGTATGTACATATGTATATATATTCAAACATACATTCATATGTACATACATACATATGTACATAAATATACTCGAATATATTTAACCAAATAACTTACTTATATACATACATATGTATGTATGTATGTACATATGTACATACATATATCTTGTTAGTCATGCATTAGTTGATGATACTTAAAAGCTGCCATTTATAATGCTTACTCTTCTTGTTTTTTCCCTCTTTCACTGTAAAATTGTATTTAAAGCATTTCTTCATCCTCACAATCGGCTACTCTCTCCCTCTCACTCTCTCTCTCTTTCTCTAACTCTCTCTTATTCGTTGTGTTACAATATTTCTTTCTCTGTCTTGGATCAGTCGTATGTATATTTTCGAGGCTTGGCGCATGCTCAGCTTGGTTATCGCGTGTCAAACGGGCACCGCACTCAAAGCCGGAAAGACGTTGGTCGCGCATGCGCCGCCTTCTTCATTTTCTTTGCAACGTTTTTTTAAACAAAATATTTTTTTTTTTTTTTTTGGCGTCTTCGTTTCGAAACCAGTTAATAAAAAGTAAGAAAAGAGAAGATATAACAATAACAACAACAACGACGACGACTAAGAAATTCAATTTCGATTTCAATTCACTCGATTTCAGTGTGTGTGTGTGTGTGTGTGTAAGTGTCTAAAATAGAAACCGAAAGTGTGCAAATCAAAGCCGGGCCTAAACAATTTGTGTACTAAACAAAGCGTAACAATTGTGACAAAAAAAAACAAAACAAAAAAACATTAAGCAAAAGAAGAAGATATATACACAATTTCAAAGTTCAACCAGCCAAGAAAAGAAAAGAAAGTTGTTGTCTCTCGCAATCGTGCGATGTCAATGAAGAAGAATTGCGCAAAAAAAAATACACACAAAAAAAAAAAACTAGTGATTCATTTTGCACTTTGAACCTTTAAATTGAAGACTAACTCAGCACGCCTCAGACATTACAGGGTGGGATTGGGGGGGGGATTGGAGAGGTTACGTTAGGGCAGGGTAGGGTTCAGTTCTCTTGGTTTAGATTATGTAATTGGTTAGCATTAAAGAATGCACAACACGTACATTGCTTTTTGGTTTCCGTTTTTCCCTTTCCCAACAACAACAACAACAGCAACAAGAACAGCAAACACATCTCAAGCGTAAAGTGTCCTTTCGTGTTTGTCCGCCTCACTTATTAAAAGGAGCGACCACCAAATTGGAGTAGCACACAAGTTGAAATGGACTCTCCTTATCAACCCACCAAACAACCCAACAATTCATGATGGAAATTGGGCGGGTGTGTACGTGTGTGTGTGTGTGTGTGTGTGTGTGTGTATGCCTTTGACAATCGAAAATGTTGTTTGCATTTTGTGATCCTTGCACCTGCTACTGCTACTGCCACTGCCGCTGATGGTAGTTCTATGCTGGCACTGCAACTAAAATTAGCTGCCATTTCTTGTTGTAACTGTCGAAGTTGTCTTCCAGTTTTAGTGCAACGTCTCGTTGTCGTCATACCGCTTTGCCTCTTGGCATCGTACACAAATGCAATTTTCTAGTACTTGCGTCGTCGTCGTCGTCGTCGTTTCTCGTAAAATTTTTGGCAATTACAGCTGTTGCCAAAGAGGAGACCGACCGACCGACCAACCATCACATAGTCTCAAGCTTTCTCAGTCAGGTCTCTCCATAGAGTTAGTCGAATGTTTGTATTTGTACGTTCATCTGTCCTCATTCAGCTAGTAATTGCATGAAATTTAAATTTTACTACAAGACATTTTTATATACGTATGTATATATGTATGTAGTTATGTTATAACATAAACATAAATAATCAAAATTTTCATTTAGTTTTTTTTCTTCTTCTCTCTCTCTCTCTCTCTTCGTTGAGGCCAGCTGTGCAATGTTTGCTGAGAATTTGTGGAAATTTCTATGTGTCATCTTGATTTTTTTTCACTCTTTGTTTTCTGTGTGTGTGTGTGTGTGTGTGCAGAAACCTGTGTAACCAACCTTGACTTTATTTAAATGCAAATCGAACCTTCATCATTATCAACATCGTCGTCACTATATTGTAGGTACTAACCAGGAATGCATAATTCATGAAGAAACTCACACGAGTTTCAAATACATGGGAGGCAGGGGAAGAGGGGAACAAAAAAAAGACATAGACAATGGCAAATGTGGCTAAATTCAACTGAATAATCAATAAAAAAAAAAAATAAATAAAACCATTGGAAAACTATAAATTTTTTTTTTTCTTTTTGGCTATAGAACTGAAAACACAAATAACAAATTTTGGATTATGGCTTACTTTCACTAGGTATAGAAAAACAAAAAAAAAATATATATATATATATACATATAAATAAAAGAAAGACTATGAAATATTTGTTTAAAATATTTATTTTGTCGACGACCTCTTTAAGGTCTTTTTGAATTCTTTCCATAGATAATATTGAATGAGAAAGCTTTTATTAGAATTTAATTGCTTGAAGTTTTTTTTTTTTTTTT
Organism: Drosophila sturtevanti; assembly: GCA_018150375.1. Taxonomy (NCBI): domain Eukaryota; kingdom Metazoa; phylum Arthropoda; class Insecta; order Diptera; family Drosophilidae; genus Drosophila; species Drosophila sturtevanti. The sequence continues at coordinate 2,758,583 of JAECWJ010000688.1, read as the reverse complement.
TAAAGCAAACTTTGATTTAATATTAAAAAGACATTAAATATGAAAAAAGAAAAATATATAACTAGGTTAGAAGTCCATTAGTAAATAATTTTTTTAGTATAATACATTATGCAGCTACTGAAAATAACCTAATCAAATTACAATATTTTTTCTTTACCGAATTCACTTAATTTTCGAATCAACAAAGTAAAGTTTTTATTTTTTATTATATGTATTATATTACTTTTTGTTATTTTTTATAACAATTCCTAGACCAATTCATCAAAAATAAACTCTTAAGTAAACTTTAACTAAAAAATCAAATATTAATTTGTCATTCTGTTGGTTAACTTATTTTCTGTCTTAATTAAGTAAAAAAATTTTTTATTTGCTGCCAGTGTTATATTTATGTCAAGTATCTAAAAGGCCAAAAACAAGAAACAACAAACATTTAAAATAAATCAAATTTGCTGATCATTTGACAGACCTTGGTTTAAAATTTGATACTTTTTGTCTTGTCCCCCTGCACAAACCAAGGTTAAGTTTTTTAATGACTTTTGGTACCAAACAACGCCTAAAATTACTTTAAGTATTCACCTGGCCCTGAGCAAAGCTAACAGATGAATACAATACTTCAAGATATCTTAAAGCCATCATTATAGTTCTTTGATCCAAAAGTAAAGTGCTTAAAAAAAATATATATAATTTCAAAATATAAAATGATAAAAAAAATAGTTAGAAAATGTGTCTTATATAAAGATTTTAATAATTAATAAATTAACCAATTGTTTTTAAAATAATCTCTCAAATAAAATGTTAGAAATGTCAGAACATTTAAAAATTCATTTTCTTTAAAATAATATTAATTTGATGGCTATATTGATTTATCTGCAACAGAATTAAATATATTTAGAATTATCCTAGAGCAATTCCATTTCTTCTAAGAACTTTTGCTGACTTTTGTACTTAATAGAGGGTAAAAGTATTATTTATTTTTTCATCATACCTTCTGGAGTTTATTCAACTTTTAAGGCCTGTCAATATGATGGGGATGACGACAACTATGAAATGTGAACAATAATAATATGAATGATATGCATTTTTGCACACTCAAACACACACACACACACATATATACAAGACACATTAAAGCAGAGCACCCAAAAGAGCTCAAGATTATGGTTATGATTATGCACACTATATTTATATACATACATACATACATATACACACTGTTGCTGCAAAATTGCTGAAATATAAAGCTGATGATGACTTTTGTCGAGGCGTGCAATTGCATAAACACGGCACAATAATAAAAAAAAACAACAACAGCAACAACAACAAAACTGAAATGGAAAAAATGGAATTAAACAAAATGTCAAGTGCTTTTGCCGGAGACGTCCCAAAAGAAGAGAGCACGTGAGAATTGCATTAATATGAATGCAAATGTTTTGTCTGCCATGTCTCCCCTCCCCCCCGACCACCCACTACTCTTCCCCATCCCAAAAATAGTGGAGTAGTAAATGTGAAGCGGGGGGTTGGGGAGGGGGTTTAAAATCTATAAATTTATGTGCAAATGTTGCAAGAAGATTTCTGACTCTAGAGAAATAGCGCGTTTTTCTTTTGTAGTTGACAGCAAGTTTTTATGCTCTTTTATTTTTTTTGATTTTTTTTTTCTTCTTTTATTCCTATATTTGACATTTCTTTTTCTCATCCCTTCCTCCTCTCACTATCTCTTTCTTTATCCTGTTGCAGGCAACGTGCGACGACAAGTGGCTTACGCTTATGAATTGCTGACGTGAGCTGGGGATTTTCCAATTGCCGAGACAAGTTTTCTCTCTCTTCCTCTCCTTCTCTCATCCCCACTTCTACAATTGTCTCTCTCTCCCTATCTCCCTATCAACACTCTCAGCATGCAATTTCACCAACAGCCTCAAAGTATGCAATGGAAAATTGCAATTCTAATTATCGCATTAGCCAGCAACGTGTTGTGCATAAGAAATGGCGGACAAACGGAAGTGGGCACAGGCATCGTACCGGCAGAAATAAGCGACAGCAACGGAAATGATGAGTGAGTGACTTTAATTTATGCAAATCACATTCAAGAATCGAAGAAGAAAGGAAGAAGGAAGAAGTAGACATGGTGTGAAGGAAAGATATATTTAAATGTGGTTGGGCTTTTTCTTCTTTCTTTCTTTTTTTCTTTTTGTAGATTTTCGTTTAAAATCGAACTAAAAGTTTGATAAATATTGCCTTATAAAGGTAACAGTTATTTATTTAAAGGGTATATAATCGATTTAATTGTTTTAGGTATATCAATTATTGTTGTTTTTTATACCCGATAGAAATTGCCGATAATTTTTAGTTGTGGCATTTTTTGAATATCAATTTTTAAAAATTTCATAAAATGGGAAAAAAAATTTAATCAAATTAAACTTTATATACAAGAGAATAATACAAATAAAACGAGATGAGTTGTGGCTAGCGCATGGATGTAGTTTTCGTCTAAGCCGAAGGCCTTACTTGCCAGTGCTTGTAAAATATAGTTGATATATATATAGGTTGATAGTTCACAATTATATCCTATACTTTAATAATAATAATAATCAAAATAAAAAATAAAACGTGCTTCAACATAAATCTTTTAGTTTATGATATTTAATCGTTATACTTAAAACGTTATATCGTGGCAGATTCGCTTAAATAAAATTAAATTTCATATATGTATATATATTAAAAATCTTATAAATTAACTTAAGGCCTAGTAGCTATAGCAAGTGAATAGATTGCCTGTAATTTACAATCACTGCCCAATCACATTATAAATAAATAAATAAATAAATATCTTATAAAGTTTTAAATATTCGAAAATTAAGCCTTAAAAAACTTATTAGTTTAATACATTTTACTTTTAGTAATGAGATAATATATAAATGCAATAACTGTTAAAATAAAATTATTATAAAAAATCAGTCCTTAAGATCCAAGTGATTTTCAGACAATTTTCGACTTGATTATCTTATTTTCTCTAGTAAACAGCTTAGTAAACATTTCAATAGCATTTTATTAAATATTATAAGTTAGTAATTTTAATTATTTAATTAAATTCTCATAACTTATGCTTAATTTTTCTTCTCTTTCCTACAGCCAACATCATCAAAGACATATTTCGGTTAAATTGAAAAACTTTTTTCCATCGGAACCGCTAAATGAAGTCACTTCAATGGAAACACAATCACAATCACAGCCACAGATTGAGGCGCGTGTTACAAATGGCGGATTTCGTCCATCACAAATGTTGGATTTTACACCATCCGATGTAATGAGCGATGGTGTTAATCCGAATCGCTATCCACCAAGTTATTTGGCACCGAATTATAAACATCAAGTTCCTAGCTCGTTATCAAATAGTTTAAGACAACAACCGATTGCAATGGATAAACAATTTGCATTTCCCAGTGATAATGATGACTTCCCTTTTAATGGGGGCTATCAAAATTTTGCTAGCACACCGTTGCCAACAACGCCAGTTGTTAGCTATTTAGATCCATATACACAACAAAATTATCATTATACACCGACACCGGCATCACCAACATATATACAATATGAAAGAGAGGAACCATCTCAAAATGATGATCAGATTTATACAGTACAATCGTCTTTACTTGTGGGTAATCATCATAATTATCATCAGCAACAACAGCAACCAGGTTCATCATTACAGCGACCACCAAATGCTGGAATTGTTGAAGATGTCTATCTGAAAAGACCCGGCTATGTGTTTGATGAGAGTCCTTCGACATTATATCGTAGACCTACACCACCACCACCACCACCAACGCCCACAAAGCCATCATCGAATAAAATTTCATACGATTCGCATGATTACCCACCGCCCAGTTATGCAGCAGAACAGACATCCAATTTTGTGCCACAGCGTCCAGTACAGCGACCTCTTTACAATCGTCAAGACGTCAATGACAACAGACCATTAGCAGCTGCCTCATCGATACAGTCGCCATTTGGTTCCGGTGGTTCCTCGGCCTATACCCCATCTTCACCATATATATCCACCTTCCCCCCATCGTCACCATCACCATCATCATCGTCGTCGTCGTCTAATTATGCAAACAACTTTGGTAATTATTTGCAGCGACCCAAACCCCAGCCTACGCATCACTATCAACAACAACAGCAGCAACAACAACAGCAACAGCGTCCAGGACCGCCGCCACACAATTACTACGAGTATCAAATTGGGGAGATACCACCACCTCCATCACATATACAGCACCAGCAGCAGCAGCAGCACCAGCAGCAGCATCAGCAGCAGCAGTTCAACTATCGACCACCTTACCAGCAGCATTTAGGTCCATCTAATGCCAACCCCTCTATAAATTCTGGTATTGGTGGGGGAAGTCTAGCCACTTTGGCCTCACTGTTTAGCTCTACACAGCAATATGCACCGCAATTTACGAATCTACTTTTGGGTGGTGGTGCTCCAATCTCCTCATCCTCTTCCTCTTCGACCGCATCTCATTCCTCCCCATTGGGTAGTCTCTTAGGCGCATTTGCCGGACAGGGACAGGGACAAGGACAGGGACTGGGACTGGGATATGGACAACAACATACCCGACCACCCAATACACAACTCATTAGAGCTTTGGAGAACATCGCACGCAACGACGATTTGGAGTGTGTGCCCAAGGTGCTCTGCCAGATGATTGCCGGTCAAACGTTACGTGGCCAATTGCCAGGTTTCATTACATCTCCAGCTATAACCAAGTAAGTGCAAGAGAAAGGTAAAGACAGACTGAGAGACAGAAAGAGAGAGAAAGGGATTGGGGGTAAAGAAGGAAGGGGTGCAAAGATGGGCTTTCTATATTCATTTATATATATATATATATATTTCAGGGCTTTAGTTGTAAGTAAATATTATTAAATTTGCATTTCTCAAAAGGGAAAATACACAGAAATCAAAACAGGGGAGAGAGAGAGAGAGAGGGAGAAAGAGTGACAGAGTGACGGGAGGGGAGAATTACTTTGGCTAGGGCATCTTATTTCGTAGCGGCGTTAACCAGGATTAGACTTCATTATGCAAGTCGATGATATTGATTGTTCTATTAAATGAGCTACGACTGATAGGGAGAAGTATGGATGGCAAAGGCTATAGAGATGGGTTAGGGGGAGTTGGGGGAGTGGGTGAGGGGAAGTAAAAGGTAGGGCATTGCCTTTACTGTAAATTGATATTGTTTGGCTTTTCGTTGCAAATTGGTATTTAGTCAATTAAGTTTTATAAGCAGCCTATTGCTTGAACAGATAGAGTTTGGGTCCAAGTTAATGGTTATGTTTGGTTAGATAATGAAATGAATCAGGGTACAGACTCAATTCCACCCTCTCCCTACCTACCTACCTAACTACCTACCAGATGCTGCTTTTCTTCTTAATTTATAAAATTTTCCAATTTTCTTTTGTTTTCAATTTACAGTTTCTTGGCTGGTTTTCCAGCTGCCTCACCTGCTCTTATCTATGGACGTGCCGCATTGCTTGGCATTAGCGGGGGTGAACGCAGTTGTATTCAAACCTATGCAAAATGCCCAAAAAATGAGGTAAAATATAAATCATGTGATATAAATATATAGGTATTATTTATTTATTTATTTATTTATAATAGAGTTTAAGATAATTGAAATTACAACTAACTTATAGCTAAAGCACTGGCTGCTAAGGCCTTCGGCTGGTGTGCATTATATATCTAGTCTTATATTAACATATTTACACATACCATCTCCTATAATTACAAATTAAAACTACTTGTAAATAAGTAAATATGTTAATATATAATATAGGTATATATGTTTAGCAATATGATGTGAAGCATTCATTCATATATTTAATATTGTTAAGTAAAAATATTTGCTTAAAATTTCTGCATATATTCTTATTTCCAATTCATTTATTTATTTTATATATATATATATATATATATGTATATTTCATTAGATTATATTTTATTATATATATATATATATATATATATATATATATATATATATATATATAATAATAATATGTATATTACATTAGATTATATTTCATTTATTATACCCTTGCAGAGGGTATATTAATTTTGGTCAGAAGTTTGCAACGCACAGAAGGAAGCATCTCCGACCATATAAAGTATATATATTCTTGATCAGCATGAATAGCCGAGTCGATATGACCATGTCCGTCTGTCCGTCTGTCCGTCTGACCGTCTGTCCGTCTGTCCGTCTGTCCGTCTGTCTGGATCAACAGCTTCTCCTCCGAGACCATAAGAGCTACAGAGCTGAGATTTTCAGCATAGGCTCCTTTTTGCTGCAGGCATTGTATATCTCGGAATCATCCCGATCGGACGACTATATCATATAGCTCCCATAGGAACGATCGGTCATGAATAAGCTTTATCCTCAATAACTCAGTTGTTTTTCAACCGAATGCCACAAAATTTGATATTTGTGAGTTTAATATGCTTCTTGATACTTCAACTAAGTTTGATCTGAATCGGACGACTATATCATATAGCTCCCATAGGAACGATCGGTCATGAATAAGGTTTATCCTCAATAACTCAGTTGTTTTTCAACCGAATGCCACGAAATTTGATATTTGTGAGTTTAATATACTTCTTAATACTTCAATCAAGTTTTATCAGAATCGGTTGGCTATATCATATAGCTGCTATAGGAATAATCGGTACAAAAAAATATTTTGTATGAAAAATTTTTTTCTCAAAATTTTGAATTTGTAAATTTGGTATGTTTAATTTACAATAAAGCTTCCGGTGAATTATATAGAGAAAATCTGCAAGGTATACGAACTTCGGCACGGCCGAAGTTAGTCCATCTTTCTAGTTTTTTATATATTTTTGATTTAAATTTTTATATTTAAATTTTATATTTCGATATATTTCTTACATATGAATTTTGATCAAAAGTTTGCATATCCGACTATATAAATTATATATTTTCTTGATTAAGTTGATAAAGATCTGTTTGTCCGTCTGTATCCATGCAATGTCATTCAAAATGTTGCCTCTTTTTATACGGAATCATCTCGATCAAACTAATATATATATATATATACTAATTATAATTGATATATGTATATGTATAATAGATATTAAACTCAATTATCGGATTATTGCAATTGCAATTATCAAACAATATTTTAAAATGGGCTCAAAAATTATGGTTATAGAATAACCAGAGGAGAAAAGTATTTTGACAAAAAAAAATTTGGTATTAAGTTGTCAATATACTTTTTCCAAGAATATTCTAACAAAACTTGAAGCAATATAATGTGAAGCATTCATTCATTTATTTAATATTGTTAAGTAAAAATATTTGTTTAATATTTCTATATTTATTCTTATTCCTAATTTTTATTTATTTGCTTTTTTTATTCTTTATTATTTTTTATTTCCTAATTTAAATGTTTTTCTATATCAATTGATATAACAATATTTTTTCACATATAAAAATACTTTTCTTTATTTTCTCAATTTCTCACAATTAGATGGAAATCATTCATTATTTGAACAATCATCGTGGTGGTTTTTTCAAGTTCTTTAGCGAACCGGAAGAGCAACCAACTGCGGTCCATCAAGGTGAATTTGGTGGCGGTGGCAGCGGCGGAGGCGGCGGCGGCGGTTCATTGTTTAGCATACTTTCTGCTTTAACGGGTGGTGGTGGTGGACATGCCACAACAACATACACAACACCACGTCCACCTCCGGTGGCACCGCGACCCACACAAAAACCTAGCACAGACATTGCCAGCGGCATTGGTAGCTTCTTTACCCAGGTTCTATCCGAATATCTGAGCGGTGTGGAATATCAAAGACGCAGGCGACGCAGAAGTCCGGAAATTAAACGTAACTTTCAGACAGATGATGATAGCAGTAGCCAACTGAATAGACACTTGATGTCCATTGATTTTCATGATGAGGAAGACAATCTAGATACACAGATGGTTGTCAAATTTCAAGATGATGATGAAGCTGAGGAAGCACAAGCTCATACCGAACTGATTGGTGTATTGCAATTTCCCACAACGGATGGGGAGGAGAACGAGGGTCGAATTCTGCATTATAAAGGTATTGAAAGTGATGAGGATGAGGCGACAGCATCAGCTAAAGGTAAATCTGATGGAATTGTACGTTTTCCGGATACAATGACAACGGAAAGTAAGCTAAGCGACAAGCAACGTAATGTTATCAATCAGTTCAATCGTGAGGCGGCTCAACGTAAATTGAGATTTCCCCATGAGGAGGAGGCGATGCAGGATTTGACAGAAGGTTGGCGTGCCGTATTGCCCAATGGTTTGAGTGAAAGTGATTATGGTGTAAATAAGCGAAGGGGCAAAAGGATTGTCTTTAAGGATACCAATGATGAGAATTTGGCAAGGGAAGAGGAACTCGCTGAATTGCATTTCAGAGAAGAGCAACAATTGAGAGAGGAGCGCGAATTGCGGATAGAACAACAATTGAGAGAAGAGCAACAATTGAGAGAGGAGCGACAATTGAGAGAGGAGCGACAATTAAGAGAAGAACGACAATTGAGAGAAGAGCAACAATTAAGAGAGGAGCGACAATTGAGGATAGAACAACAATTGAGAGAAGAACGACAACAATTAAAAGAATTAAGGGAAGAACGTCTCAGGGATGAACTTTTAAGAGATGAACAATTGCGTAAGGAAGAACTTTTCCGTAATGAACATCTAAGAGAAGAGGAGGATCATCAATCATCGCAGAGTCCACCCAATGCCGTTTATCCAGAGTCTGCACCACCGCAACGTGGTGCACGTGTTATATTTCCCGATCATTATGAGCGCTATATACGCAAGGGTAAAATTCTAAATCGTCCCACATATGCACCCAGTTATGAATATCTCCATCAAAATGATTATGAAGTTGATCAAAAAGAAGATCGTCTTGTTGTTAGCAATGATCATAGGCCAAGTTCCAATTATCGTTTCGAGACAAATAGCAATACAAATCTGAATCATCTAAACTATGGTGAATATATGCCGCCGCCACATCATCCATCGAGTAATGTACGTTTTGCCGAACAACATTATAATTATCCAAATACAAACTATATTAGCGATAATCGTTATAGTAGTGCCTATCAACAGCCAAAACATGAAGATGATAAAAATATCTATGTCACAAATGCACAAGGTATAAACGAGTATTACATACGACCAGATGGACGTAAGGTTTATACCAATTCTGGTTGAAAATAAACAAAAACGAAAAACTAAAACCAATCAACTAACAAACAAATTCATAACTAAGAGGCAGGCACAATTTAGTTTTAAGTTTTGTAAATATATACTAAATGAGAAAAAAACAACAAGAAAGTGAGAAAAAAAACCCCCATAACAAATACAAATAAAATGAAATATTTATTAAACAAAAAGACAAAAAAAAAAAAAAAACAGTAAAGCAACGCAAAAGGCAAATACATTTCCTATTCAATCAACTACAATTGTTTCCACCAAATGAAATATGCAAACGAAATGCCACATAAATCTAGTGGCAAAACGGTCTCATCAAGAACACGGAATAAAAAAAATAAAGGAAATGCAAGTGGAAAAGATGGTGGAAAGGGACCGGGGGGGTGTCGAAAAAAAATCCAGCTTGCATACGCAATTGAACAGTTTTTCTTTCGGTTTATTTATTTATTTTATTTTTTTTTGTTGTTGTCGCCAGACATTCCCAAATGGATGCAGGCAAAAAGTGCAGCATACTTTAGCGAACGGAGTTCAACTCGAACCAGGGTTGCCATTGCGACCAAAGCTCAACCAAAAGCAACATTTGTCGGACTGTTGTTACCCGCGTGTCGTTGTCGTTGTGTTTTATTTGCGCGACAAACAGTTTGCATGCAAAACATATGCAACGAGTTAATAAATAGCAAAGAGCCAAGATTCCATAGAGTCTGGGGTAGAGATGAATGGAGGACTTGAAACTGCATATTTTGTCAGCGACACAGAGGAAAAAAATTCTGCAAATTTATTTATTTACATAGGATTCGACTGAGCAGTGACCTATACTGATATATTCTCGACAAATCAAATAGATCTATCAACTAGAATGCAAAATATTTTTAATGAGGATTGAAAAACTTTAGATTAATGAAATAATATCAATTTTAATTGAAACTTCTATTAGAAATTCTCATAATCTCACTAAATTTCTTGTTTTTTATCTTTTTTGATTGATTTGATATCAGAATTTCATTTTATGTCGATATAGTTTTAGTTAATTTTCTATTTTTTATTACTATTCCTCTATTCTTTATTAAAATTAATATTTATTTCTTTTTTTCTGTAATAAGTTGTTTTTTATTTACCCACTGTAAGCTTATTCAATTTTAAATATATACTACACAAAAGTTGATTTTAAATATATTAACAAAGCACATAGAAAAACAAAAGAAGAATTAATAAAAAAATTTTGATTTTAAATCTATAATACAACCTAATTGATTTGAATGATAGACTTCTATTTAACTGATATATAATTAAGTAATTTATAAATTCCAACGTACTTTCGATTATCGATTTTTTTATTTTGTTATGTTGGTACACTCTTCCCGAACATCTGTACCAAGTTTCAAGTGTATAGCATTTTTTGTTTGGTTGGGAGAGGCGTAAAGGTTATAAGTGTTTTGCGTGCTCGGCGATTTCTTGCTATCGAAAAATATGGATCAAAGGATTTTTGACCAAAAGAACCGTCGCATGAGCATCGCTCAAGAACTGTTGAATGACGTCAACGACGACCCAGATTTACTCAAAAGGGTCATAACTGGTGACGAATCATGGGTATATGGTTATGATATCGAAACCAAAGTCCAATCGTCCCAATGGAAGAGCCCAGATGAGCCAAGACCGAAAAAAGCACGCCAAGTTCGATCAAATGTCAAAGTTTTGCTCACTGTTTTCTTCGATTACCACGGCGTGGTGCATCAGGAGTTCTTACCATATGGACGTACGGTCAATAAACAGTATTATCTTGAAGTTATGCGCCGTTTGCGAGAAGCAATACGAAGAAAACGTCCAGAATTGTGGAAAAACAATTCATGGCTTTTGCATCACGATAATGCCCCTGCTCACTCATCTTTGCTTGTGAGAGATTTTTTGGCCAAAAACAACACCACAATCATGCCTCAGCCACCATATTCACCGGATTTGGCCCCATGTGACTTTTTCTTGTTCCCAAAACTAAAGAGACCTATGAAAGGACGGAGATTTGCAACGATTGAAGAGATAAAGACTGCATCGCTGGAAGAGCTCAAGGCTATACCGAAAAGTGCTTATGAGAAGTGCTTTGACGATTGGAAAAACCGTTGGCATAAGTGTATTGTATCTGAGGGGGATTACTTTGAAGGGGACAACATAAATATTGATAAATAAATAAATATTTTTTCTTAAAAATACAAAGTCACCTTACTTTTTGAACACACCTCGTATAGCAGCCATTCTTGTTTGTAGTCTAAAGTACAACAAATTAATAGCAATTTCTATGCCAAGCAATGGAAATAGTTTCAGCTTACTCTTATATACCCATTCGAAATAAAAATTAAAGGGTATTACCATCTAACAGCTAGCCTGTGCTGTGTTGGTTGAAGCCTTGCTTAATGCCTTGCGTCAACAATTTGTGAGTGGCGCTGCGAAATATGCAACAGTTTTTTTTCATCTTCTGTATTTACCCTCGGCAAGCGTATCAATTTTTTGCCAAAAAACAAACAAAAAAAAATAAGTAAAACGAGAAAGAAAACTGAAAGAAAAAATGAGTGGAAAGAAATGGATAAAAATGCATTCATTGTCCATGCAAAAGTGGACTGCAGGAGCTCAGACATGACAAGGCATAAACATCAAATGGTTTTATTCTATCTTTTTGCTGTTTTCTTTTTATTTATTTGCTTACTCATAAATCTAAGCGCCTACATGTCTGCTGGTCTGCAATATATACATATATACATATATATATATCTTTTCGTTTTTCTTTTTTTATAATTTTTATTGTTATTTATTTTTTTTTGTTTTTGTTAAATTAAAAGCCTTAAAAGCAACTAAAAATAAAACATGTATATTGTAATGGAAGACGACGAAGATGTCCATGCTAGACTGACTAGACGCAGACCAAATGGTTCCCAAACCCCCCACACTTTCTTTCTTTTACAAAATAAAATAAAATAATAAGACGAAAAAAAAAAAAAAAAACAAACAAAATACGAATTGTTGTGATGATGCCTGCCACTTTATATTGGTAGGTAACGCCCCGCTCACAACCGTCTGCTCCACATTGATGCGATGCGAATGATGTTGAATCCTTATGCTGTTCTCTCTCTCTCTTGGTTTCTGTTGCTGGAAGCATAAGCTAAGCTTAGCGGGGTTGTGGAGGCGGTAATGGTCCAACGCCTGGACAGGGCATACGTTTGGCCAGGTGCTTGCATAGCGGTACATCCCTTACCGCATCCCCAATGAAAAGCGAGAGAAGATACCATTGTTTCATGCCGCCAACAGTTGATTGCACTTTGTAGTTCCTGTTGATGATGATGACGATGATGATGACGATGAAGTAGAACGAGTTCGAGTCAAAGTTAGAGTTGGAGTTAACATTGGAGTAGGAGTTGAAGTAACAGCAGCAACAGCATAAAATGTGATGGTAATGGTAGAGTGGTACACAGTTTACAGTCAGTACAGATGGCAACAAAAGCGGATTACAAAAATAATTACTTATAAGTAGCGGGTAATATGTACATGTAAAAATATATGTATATATATGTATACATATATACCAAGGCACAAAAACCCAACTCCAAAAAAGAAAAAACAAAAAAAAAAAAGAAAAAAAAGAGTGGACTCAAAAGTAATTTACATGCAATGCGAGTGGAAACCAAGGCCCCCCAAGGTACTTGTGTTCGGGCAGCAAATGAATTGAGAGTATGAGAGCTTATCCAAAGTAATGTGCAAAAATGTTTCAGTTTGGGGGGAAAGGGGAAAGGAAAGATGACTGTGGTGTATGCATGCTTGTTGTATGTACATATATTTGTATGTATGTATGTATCTCTGTGCATTTCCCTTGGTTTTGGGTTATTGAAAATGTGAGAAATGTTGCAGAGATGAGGGGCAATCACACACACACAAGCACACGCACACGCACACATTATAAGAATTTAAAGTAGTCCAAGTTATGTTTAAGAAATGATTAGTACTTAACAATGTAATAGATTACATAATATTTTACAATATTTTTCCCATTTTGAAATCATTTTGTTGTATTAAAAAAAATGAAATCGTTTTAAAATATTTGCCTAAGTATTTATTTTAAAGTTCTTGATTTGAATATATTTTTCTTATTTTTTTTTAAAATATTTTCAGGGATAGTTAGAAGAAAGTTTTTTTTCTAGTGCTTAGATTTCACATAAATAAGAAATAAAATAAATAAATACATCATAAATTTAAAAGTCTTCAACCGAATTCGAACATTTTTCAACTTCAAGCAAGATGATTTAAGAGAAAATTCAAAATTAAGTTAAAAAAATATTGTAAATAGTTTAAAAACAGTACAAATTTGAATACATATAGTTTTAAGTATTAGTACTAAAATTAATTTGGTTATTTATAAAGCAAGTGCCAGTAGTTCCATTTAGTAGATGTTTAATTGATCTATATCTTCATCCTAACTAAAACTTATTCCCATTCAGTGAGAAAAAAGACTTTTAAAAATCTAAAGAAATCGCTATTCATTATCAAAGATTAAGAACTTCTATAGGTATTATAACAAATATGCTATTAATTAACTAGTCTATAACTACTTTAGCTTTATACTGAATCCTAACGGATTGGAATCCCATCTGTTTTTATCCATCTTCAAGAAACTAAACTAACTAGAAATTAGACTTTGATTCGGCATATTCCAATTAGTTTCCATTGAAACTTAATTGTGCTATATAATCAGACTATATATTTGTGTATTTCTTTTGTCTATTTGCTCCATGTCCATCTGCTTTACTGATTACTTTATTTTAACAAATACACACACAGACACAGACACACACACACACACACCGCATCGCACCGTACCGCACCTCAGTCTGTTTAACTCCTTTGTGTTTTTCACACGTCTGCAATGTGGCATAATTTAATCAACTTCAAGTAACAAGAACATCTAACTACAACTCTGCAATATGCCCAACCCAATGTGAGAGAAATATTAGCTAAATAGAACGACTTAATATATACCCTGTATTAATCATATATGTATGTATATTTAGGTGTAATTTTATCATAATATCATAGAAATAAAGTACAATTACTCGATGAGTATTTTATACTGACTCAGTGGCGCCACCTAGTGTTATACTATTTAGACAAGAATAACTTTTGGATTTATCTACCTCAATTATTTATACAATTTGCATATAAATTTTTTTAATTTATATAAATTTTTTAATTTATATAAATTTTTTAATTTATATAAATTTTTTAATTTACATAAATTTTTGAATTTATATTAATTTGTAATTAAATATGTTGTAAATCATATTAATATATACCTATAGAAAGTTTCGATATATGGTGTTACATTTAATTTTTTATCTACTTTTATCTATCGTTTATTCAAATCATTTACCAAAGATCTACTCAAATTTATTTAAAGTTTAGCAAACATTTTCATAAACATAATAAACTAAATTTTTTAAAGGGTATAGAAAGGTGCCAACCCAACTGACCAATGGAGACAGGGAAAGAAATAGAGAAAGAGGAGAAAAGAGAAAAGGGAGGAGGGGCCGGTCAGTGGACGAGTGTGCAAAAGTAAACTCTGTGTGCACTTGCATAAATTTAATCAAAAACTTTAATCATATTTTATTATTACAAAACACGTCGTGGGCAAAAACTTCTAATGCCAATTACATTTTCTGCTGTGCAAACGAAAAACTAAACAAAAACACACACACATCAGACACACTATGATCTAAAATGTGGGCAAGGGGAAATGGTAACCGGGGGGGACGTAACATGTTGATGTTGGCAAAGGTGAAGAAGAAGGGACAAAGACCAAAACCGACATATGAAGTTGAACATTTCAAAAATAATTTTGAATATTTGCTCTTGACACGTTTGCCCAAAATGCACTTTGGACTAGAAATAAACGTGGGGGGAAGGGGGGAGACTGGGGCATTGACAGAGGTAAGGCAAATGGGGTTAACTTTGGGGTTGCCGAAACAAATATACATATACATATATATATATAAACTTATACATATACAACATTTAAGTGTGAAAATGTCAGATGCATGCTGAAACTTCTCTGACAAAAAGAAACGAGGAGCAAATACAAAAAAAATAAATAAAAAAAAAACATGTCAAAAATATAATATTAAATAAAATTTACAACATGAAAAATACATAGAATCTTTTGTTGCCAGAAATTCGTAGCCGAAGAAGCTTTTTATGGTAATTTAATCCTTTCTTTTGTTTTACTTGATTTAATACCTATAAAGCAAATAAACTAGAATTTCAAATTCGATGTTTAAAGTTTGAATTTTTCTTTAGTGATATTTTTAATACTCTTTTTTAATACTAAAACTTTTAGTTTGAGAAACTCTTTCTTTTTAAATCATGTGGAAGATTGGCTATTTAGCTGCTTGATTTAAGTTAACTAAAATTTACTTAGGACTAAATAATAATTAATATAAAAAGGAATAGATAGAAAAAGTTTAAAGTTTTAAATAAATTTCATTATCTTTTGTTATGACTACAATTATGGGGCACTGTCAGCAAAATCAACATAGAAACAATACAAAAGTTCCAAAACAAAGTGCTACGTAGGATCTCAGATGATCACTACCTAATAACAAATAAAGCGATCCATGAGGAATTCGATGTCAAATACGTCATCGAGGAATCGAATCATTCAAACAACTACGCCATCAATCTACTCGACAATAGCACTGCCATAAGAGGACTGAATAGGATACATCCCTTGGATCTACCCTTTCGAAAAAAGTTATAAGCCATCACATAGATATATACATAAAACTCCTCTCCAATACACACTAAACATTGTACCTAATTAACTCGTCAAGGCATAGACATAGCATTTAAGACAGACATTTCAGACAGATATTAAAAAAAGATAATAGAGAAGAAAAAAAAAATCCTTTGTTATGTTAAAAAAAGTTCTTCACTTTCTTATATTCTTGTTGGCAAAGATATTGAAATAGATTAAAGGTTTTAAGTGATCTGATCTCTTACTCACATTTAGACTAAATATATAAAATAAATATTTATAGATTAACTAAATATTTAAAAGAAATTAAATGTTAGATATTTAATTTGATTATTTTAATGAAGAATATTTATTCTATATACATAGACATATTCTATATATGCCTAAGTAGTACATCTGTCTATAAATAATTGTAACAAAATGACAAACAAAAGATGTATGCACAATTTGATAAGGGTATATAAGAATGTTTTACTGCATATCAGCAAGTGACCAGCCATAAACTCTAATAAAAGACAAGTAAGGGTCCTTTTACAAGAATAAGAATGAGAAAGAATGAAAGGGAAAGAGAGATAGAGAGAGAGAGAGTAAGAGAGATAGATTAAGAGAGACTGAGACAAGACCATTAATTATGAATCACAGTTGGCAAAAAGTTGTTCTTGCTATTGTAACGGTTCTTACAATTGTTGATGTTGTTGTTGTTGCTGCTGCTGTTGGGTCAGGTCGTGGTAGATGTTTTTATAGCGCGGAAAAGAATCATTTCCTTTTGGTCTTAATATAACATTACCATGACAATGGCCACGAAGAGAACTCATCAGGAACTTGAAAATTTATGTAAACTAACAAATTGAAATTCTTTCCCTCGCTTTCTCTTTCTCTTTCACTTTCCCCCCCCTTTCCCTTCTTCATCTGTGTCTCACTTTTGCAACTGCAATGACATGCACATTTAAACTTGGAAAAGAGTGATATTGGTAGGTGGGAGGGGAGTGATAGAGAGAGTGGGAGAGAGAGAGGGAAAAGGACATTAAATTATGCACAGATGAGTTAGCATTGCCAATCCCGACAACAAGGAGAAATAAAAATTGATTGGAAAACATTTTTGTTCAAGCTAAAAACAAGCCATTCATTTGCCAAATGACAACAACAGCAGCGCCAAATTGCAAAACGTAGCAATAACAAAATGCAATCTGCAATAGGAATGAGATACACAACAGTTTGGTTAAGAGGGATAGAGGGGTAAAAGGGCAATAACAAGGGAGATGGGGGGGAAAGAAAAACTTGATGAAGCGCAATGCAACGACAAAGGCAAATAGAGAGAGAGAAAGAGAGAGAGAGAGAGAGAGGTGTGTGTGTGTGTGTGTGTGTGTGTGTGTGTGGGAGTGACACAAGGATGAGCAAAAGAAAGTTCAAGTTGGAGACAGTAACAAAGCCATAAAGTCAGTTTGAAGGCACTTGAAAAAAAAAAACTTGTCGGAACAACTTAAGCTAAAGATACTTTCAATTTATTCAAACTATATATACATATATATATATATATATATATATTCATATATAGACGACAATCCAGTACTCTAGCCAAAATATTTACAAGGGCTCGGATAAAGCAACTAAATATAGTCCCTACGTGTGCCGAATGGTAACTAAATGAACAGAAAAGTTTAAGGATATATACCAATGATTTATATGGAAAAATAATGGCTTACAAATTCTTTCAAATTCTTTCAGAAATTCAAATGAGTTAAATAAAATAAAATAATTTCATTTAAAGATAAATTTAAAAATTTATCTAGCAATTAACTAAAAAAAAACATACGATTACAATAAACTATTTCTAAAGTTAACAATTTTTTATCTAAAACTCTTTCGAAAAATTTTAAAAATATTAACTGCAAAGGAATTTGCATAGAAAATATTTTTTTTGAATATATATTAAATAGAATTATAAAATGTATAAGTTTTCTCTTTCAATACAGATTGCATTATATTAAATGTTCGTACAATCTTTTCAGAATTAACTAAGGTCGTTGCCTCTCTGGGTTAAAATTAAGCCTCAACTGATCATCCAAATACAAAAAATCCGCAATTATGATGTAAAATCTATATAAAACCTAAAAACTAAATCTATAACTATAAGTTACAATTTTAACTGAGTCTAAAGTTTCTATTCAAAATTTCCTATTCAAATGATAGTATCCAAAAGTTCCTAACTAACAAAACTTTCCCAAAAAAAATCTATCTATATCTATCCATATGACATCTAAGACTGTATTATTAAGATAATTTATTTGAAATTTTACAAGCACTTGATGATGATGATGATGTTTTAAGAAATCAGAATTCGATATTAAAAATTAATTTTACAACATTTTGTTTTTAAGTAAATTCTTAACAAAAATGTCAATGATTTTGAATGGCGTTAGTCATTATCCGATTTTAGTTAAAACTAACAAAAAAAAAATAAAAAACAATATTTGCCTCAAAATATTACCCATAAACTTAGGTAACCATCACCAAATAATAGATAAAAAATAATTGTTAACCTACCTCAACACCTCAGACCATGGGGCATGTGGTGTGGCATTACTATCACCAACACCACCACCGCTGGCAGATGCAACACGACGACGTGTACGTGATGCATGCACCCGGCATGGTTCCTCCAAGATGCAAGCATTTGAACCAAATTCACGTAAAATTTCCTTTTGTGCCAATTCAGCGTCCAAAGCTAATGGATGAGATGCTTCACGTCTGCTACGTGAACGATAGGTGCCTATCCATAGAAAGAGAGAAAGAAATAAATAAACAGAAAGAGAGTGTGTGTGTGAGAGAGAGATAGAGAGAGACAGATAGATGATTTAGTGGATTTTTATGACCAAAAATTAGTCAAAGTGACAGCAGTGGTAACAGAAGTTTGGTATTTCACTTGTTACTCATCCATCGAGTTATCTTTTGCCAGGTTTTACCCATAAGCAAACAAATAAATGAAATAGCTTTTGGCCACGCACGGCTGGAGTTGCCGTTCGTTGTTCATGAAAGATGGCCAAGGAGTGGGGAGAAGTGGGGAGGAGAAGTGGTGTTGTAGACGTGTGCGATGGCCTAACTGTTCCGGCTAGCTGGCATAGTTGTCGCGTCAGTTGGCGGTCAGCCTTGACCCCATTTTTGATTATTTTTTTTTTCTCTCTTTCTTTTTTTTTTTGTCCAAAGTGGACGTGCACGATAAATGATGATAATGATGACGATGATGAAGAAGTCGTTGGCCAGGCCTTTACCGCTCTTGTACCGCATTTTTTATCTGGTTTTTTTTTTATTGTTGTTTTTCTATTCACGTTTCTCATTTTGTTTTGTTTCGTTTGTTTGTTTGCCCAAGTAAACGCAATGAGAGTATGATTGGGATCATAATAATATTAAATATATGAGCTAATGAATATTTTGAAAGACATAAGGAGGGGTTTTTTTCCCCCAAAAAAAAAAATAATTATTATGAATTTTGAAATAATTTATCTATTATATATGTATTTATTATAAATCTACATTAAAATTAAGATCAAAGAGTATATATGTATATATATTTGAGATCACCTTTGGCTAGTGATAAGGAAATATAATGAAATGAATCAAATAAGTTGGATTTTTAGAAAAGCAAATAGTAAAATTGTAGTATATGCAATCAAATATCAAAAATAAACTCTAGATATCTTTTAATCACATCAAACTAATCAGTTGATAACAAAAAGAATATAGAATAAAATATATAAAAGGAGTTTTATCTTATCATCCTTTAGCTTTCCTTTAAATGCTTTCATTTAACCTTTCTAATCTAAATGATTTCTTTGAATTCGTTTGGGAAGATAAGACAGGATCTTCCTGTTTCTAATTCTATATATTTTCTTGACTTTTCTTTAAGTTAAAAAAGTCAGAGAAAAGTCAGTCCTAAAACAAAAACTATTTCTAAAGAAAATTCAGAAAAAGAAAGACAACAAAGTTGAGCCAAAAAAATGAACTAAAAGATAAAGGTTTCCAAACACCAAAAAACATGAATTAACCTATGAACGAAGATTCGAAAATAGACAAATAAATTCAAAAAAAGAAAAAAGAAAAAAAAACGAAATGCAACAAAAAGGAAGCAACTTAAATAATTCATAATTTATATAGAAGGACAAGCCGATAGCCTAATAAAATAATCAACTAATTTATTTAACTAAAATGTATGTATGCAGAATACTTTGGATTCATTTTGTAATCTCTTATGATATAATCATGAGTGATTTATTGATAATGCAATTCCATTGTAAAATTTCTCATTAAAATTTGGTTAATTTATGCACATACATAGCTCAAAAACTTTCACTTAATGAAAATGAAATTAATAAAATTCCAGACACTTATAATACTATTGCCTTTTTTTCCTTTTTTTTTTTTGGTTTTGTTTTTGTTTTTGTTTCTTTGATTTTGGAATTTTGTTGACTTTCACATATATGTATATATATATAGGGGGTGAACCGATACTTACTTGGATTCAATGAATATGCCAATTTTTTGGCAAATTGCGACAAACGCACCGACAATACAATGACAGGAAAACCGACCAGTTGAACCGGTAATTCAAATAATGGATCTGGATTCTGTGCCAATCCATCTTCAACAAATTCCAGCAATAGGACCAATAGCACATATAATGTTGGTACCAACGATAAAGTGCAAATGTAACGTAGATTCATGATGAAATTTGTATGTATGTATATATATATATATATATCTATATGTATCTGAATAGTATGAGCAAACAGTCAACAGCTCCAACAACTGGCCAACTTGATGCGTTTAAAGTCTTTGACTGACTGAAGCGACTTGGTGCCGTTTGAAGCCGCCAAAGCGCAGCATAAAAAAAATTGTTTTAAAAAATAAACAGACAGAGGAAGATAGAGACGGACACAGAGAGAGACAGAGAGAGAGAGAGAGTGAGAGAGAGGGAGAGAGAGGGAGCCACTGCCAGAGATACCCAGTAGTAGTCGTTGTGTAAAGTTTTGCGGCCAAGTTTGTTTTGCATTTTGACCAAGTTTCGCTGCGGAAGCCAAAAGAAGACCAAAGACAAGTGAAAGTATAGCCAAAGTATGCCTCAAGTTGAGGGCAACGCCAAAGCCTACCCCAAAAATCAAACAAAACAAAATAAAAAATAAAAAATGAAAAAGACACCAAAAAAAAAAAAAAAAAATTAAAACCTGCCCAACAAGCTCACTCAGCTGTTGTTGCCGTCAGTCATAGCCGTTCATCGTTAGCCAGTCTTTACTGTATATCATGCGCTCTCTCGTAATTGTGAAAAGTTATGAAATTTTCCAACTTAGCGGCCAACTTTTTTTGCATTGTAATTTCCTATTTAATTTTAGTATACAAGTGTGTGAATGAGTCTATGTATGTGTGTGTGTGTCTTTGTATGTATTTTTACCTTTGCTTATCGTGGTATGCATATCAATTACTTAATCTGCGGTGGACCCTGGTTTCCGTTAGATGAGGTGCGAGATTTCAACTCGAGGCAAATTTTTTTTTTCTTTTTCTTGTTTTTTTTTATTTTTTTTCAAACTTTTATTTGCCTTGTTGGGGCAGGCCAGGGCAGATGTTAATTAAACAATTTATTTTTATTTGCAAGCTATTCTGAATTTCAAATTCACCAAATTTTGTTTACAAATATTTCATTTTCATATTTACGATTAAACTAGAAATCGCATTTCAGAACATTTAAATATAAACTATTGTTTGGACAGCTCTGTCAGAGGTTAAGTTAATAATATTTAAAATGCAAATGTTTACAAATAAACAAAAATTTTTTTATGCGCAATTAACAATAAGAATATAGATAAATCCAAACAAAGATGCAAATGTTTATTATATGCAATATAAGTATAGTATATTATATATAGTCAGATTTTCCAATTTAAAATTCTAAATTTTTAATGTAAATTAAATTATTTTGGATTAGTTTCTAAAAATAATTAATAATTTATAAAACGTAAAAAAAAAATGATTCATATTAAAGGAAATGATATATATATATATATATATATCTCATAGGAACAATCGCACAGGAAAAGAGAATTATTAAAGAACATACTTATATAAGCTTTATAAGATCATGTACCGACTGACCTTATAGCCTTATGGTTCTATAACATTTTCTAATGGTAAATTATAATTCCCAACTAGTTTAAGCCATGAACTAGTTCCCATTGAAAAACTATGCTCAGTTCATTGAACAATTTGGTGTCTTATTTTTATTTATTAAATATTTTTTTTTTATTATTTTAAACAATTAACACAATTTAAAAGTTGAAATTTGTATTGCTTGGTTGGGCTATTTACTCAAACAATTCTCAAGTCAATGGTACGATCGATCTATGGAGCACGTGGCGTTGATCATGTTTTAATGCAGTATCCAAATTATAGAAATTGGAGGGGAAGAAGAAGAGGAAGAAGAAAAAAAGAAACAACTGTAAACGAACGATGATAAGGAAGTGAATGGAAAGACAAGGAAATCATATTGAATGGTATAAAAGATCAAATACCGAAATACATTTGAAATACAGTTAATCGATTGATTGTAAGTAAATTGTGGTTCAATCAGTCAGTTGGTCAGCAGTCAGCCGATGCGATGAGGTGAAACGAACGAAGCAATGCGATACACGATACGGGTTATGGTTACGGTTATGCAACATGGAGTGGCACTTGTTGCTGCCACTGCAGCTTGCAATTTGCAAGCTCTCACCCTCCCTCTCCCCCTCTCACTCTCTCTCTCTTGCTCTCTTTCTTGCTCTCTTTTTCTGTTTCTCTGTTTCTTTTTAAAAGAGACCTGCCTTATATTTAACATAGCTGTTGAATTTTCTTTATTCATTTTCATTTTGAAGCACTTGGAAAACTAGGTTGAAATTTTTCTTGCGCCTTTTATATACATAGATTGCATGCGCCTTATTTTCCAGTTTTGTGGGAGAGGCGGAAATTAAATTGACAGAAAATGCACCTGCACCAAAGTCTTCTTTTTTATTTTATTATTTTTTTTTTTTTGCTCTACCTCCACCTCTAATGTGTGCAGTTTTTTTTTCTCATTATTTTTTTTGGGTTGCATTACATAACGATACAAAAAAAAGAGCAAAAATGCAACAACAACAACAAGTACCAACAACTTGTCAAACGTCAGACCAAATTTTGAAAAATTGGAACAATCCCAAACAATGAAAGTGCACACGCAACTAGCGTAACACTGGGGCAACAATAAAAACAATAACAACTACAACTAGTTAAAGAGAGCTGACCCAATTTTCATTGGATACACATATATATATATATATATATATATATATATATATATATATACGTATATGTATTAACAAATTGTTTGCCTTTATTGTTTTTCAGTATCTTTTGCACAATTCGAAAAAAAAAAAACGGAATCGATTGCCAAATGGAACGTGTTTGTTGTCATTTTTTTTTGCTGTTTGTTTTTTACTTTAGGTTTTCGAGGTGCGAATAATTGTTAAATGTAATTTTCAAATACTCTTCCTCAATTGGGTATGGCTCTCTTTTGTTAGATTTGATTTTAAGAAATGATATAATAAATCATATGTAATAGAAAAAGGAGGAAAAGAGAAAGATACTAAAAATATAAAATAAAACTTTCTATAAAATATTCTTTTAACAAAATACAAAATAATTTAACTAAATAAACGAAATACTTTAATTAATAATTCATAATTATTTTTTGTATTCCATAGAGGATTTGAGCCTTAACAATGAAGCATATGATTTTGGTTTAGCATATATATAGTTTATAAGTGTATAGAGATCTCGACATAATCGATATAATTTTTTCTCTCTCCGATTATTGCATGTCATTGACTGATTTATAATTCAAGGAATTTTATCAACAAATAAAATCATCTAAAAATAAAGGTTTTTCTACATATAATATATATATATATATCTATCTATCTATCTGTATATTGTGCATTTTTATGGATTTGTTTACATTCTAGAATTTCGAAGCGATATTTGTTTTTAATTAACTATTAAATATGTATGTCCATAATTCAGCAATTTCGCTCATATTCTTTTTATTTGCTTGTGCTTGGAATTGTTAATCATGTTATATCCCAATGCCATTTGAACGATCAAATCGATGTGTGTGGCTACTTTGGTATGATAAATTAAGCCACCGAAAAGTATGCAATGAAATTCAAATGAAGATAGGTGCAGTTGTTAACATTATTTATGTTTGGGTGGGTACAAACTCTCTTACTCATCTCAGGTTTCTTCTTTTTTGTCAATTTTCATGACTTGTATTATAAGTGTAGAAACAAAAAGTTAAATCATCTTTTCATTTTTTTTTTTTACCTCTGAAATGTAGCTAAATAATTCCACTTTATAGCCACAATCATGGTCAAGTAATTTGAGATGCAATATGAGTTTTGTATATAACTCATACATCAGCTATTTACTATATACATAGCTTTGACAGTTTATGGTGACCTTTCTAATATTTAGTATAAGAAGAGATATCGCTTTAATATCATATATTGCACAGTAGAACATATATATATATATATATCATATATATAACGATTTTCTCACATCATTTACTTTAATTTAATGAATTTTCTATTGACTTTTAATGCAAAGTGACTCTAACTTTGCAATTAGACAATTAATATATGTATATATCTCGAAAAATCGAATCAAATTTGAAATACTTTATACAAATATTAATTATATTTTTCATTCACTTGCAAAACAACTTTTTAACTATATTCTCATATTCCCATATTTTTATTTTATTTACTTCTAATTAACAATTTATGATTTAGCAACAATTTGTTTAATCATTTTTATTACCGACATTCATTATCACTTGTTTTTTATTTAGAAGAACCTTAAAACATTTCATATATGTATGTATGTATGTATAAATATTGCGAGAGTAATTAAAAATTTATTATTAACGTACATGGCAGCTCACGTGGAACTTACTTGATCTGCCAGATCGAATTTATCTACTAGATTTTAGCTGTTTTTTTTTTTTATAGAAAATCAGCTGTGAAATTAGTTGGACAAATTAATAAGCGGACAGATGAATTACTAAAAAGAAGGAGTAACTAACTAATAGAGTTTAGGTTGTAAATAGAAGGACATACGGACAAATATATACATATATAATGAATCAAAAGATGAACTGATCAATTGAGGAACAAATAGTTTAGCTTAAGTATATATTGATAAGCAGATAGACTTATATACGAATGGATACCGAAATCTCTCATCTAAGGTGAATAATTATATTCAGACGGATATTTATATTAAAACAGTGGTTAAGAAAAATATATAAACAGACATAAGACCATGTAAATTAAATAATTTTTTTTTCTTCAAAAAACTGTAGACAATAATTCCCACATATATTTATTATAAGCAAATAAATTTAAAAAGTTGGTAAATAAATCCTAAACAGGCATAACTGTATAATAAATAAATTCTAAAAAAAAAAAATAAATAAAAATATGGCTTAATTATTTCTGTTGTACGATTTTTATTGATCAAAAGAAACAAATGATATTTCAAAAAATTATTTCATAACTTACAAAAAAGAATGATTGATCGATTAAGAAAAAAAAAGAGGCGAGTAAAAGAGCTTGAGATATTTGATATATATTTATGTAATCTTATATGATAAAATTATTTAAATTTTTAACTGAACAAAAAACGTGTTATTTTAGAATGAAATATCACGTTTCGTTTAGATTAATATGCATATGATCAAAATATGATATAATGTAATTTTTAATAATTATTTCCGCCCAAAAAATGACTCAACAAAATTACATTCCAAGATCAATACGATCATTAGAGTGAAATAAGAAAATAAAAGAGATTATATATATAGAAATAGGCGGTATTACCTATGTATATATATGTATATAGAAAAATAAGCAAAAAGTGCAAATTTATTTACAATTTCTTACACGAACATCGAAACTTACAATATAAGTTTATATATTAAAGTATGTAGATGAAAAAAACCTATAATTTAATTTAGATAGAGAGACTAGCCACACTTAAATGACAACTTAGGATCGAACCATTGTATATATATATATATATATATATATATATGTGTATATATTCATTATATATTGCAAATAGTCACACATCAGTCACATTGCACATACAAGATTTCGTCTTGTTTTTTGTCTAATTTTTTGTTATTTTTTCCTTTTTTTTTGTTTGTTGGAAGAACTACATATATTCTAAGAGAGGATGAAAACATATATGATACAATAGAATAGATTAAATTAAATGCTAATACTTAAAAATTATGCTTGATGATCACACACATTAATTAAGATTAGACACGCACTTTATAGCTCAATTTCATGAGTTTTTTTGAGCTAATTGGACAATTTGGCCATAGATTTGCACAACCCATTGGCCCACTTAGACCATCCCCTGTAAAACGCATTAATTCCCCCATATGAGCAGCAAAATACCATTTACTTGGCGGCATATTCATCATCCAGGGCATTGTGGGTGATCTAATAAAACAAAAAAAAAAAAAAAAAAAAAAAAATAAAACAAAAAAAAAATTAAATAAAATAAATAAAGAAAATAAAGAAAGATAAAATATATACACACACACACACACACACACAAAATGAAGGTAAAAGACGGAAGGCGGAAGAGATTTAAGCACAACTGAATAAATACACAAGAAACGACAAATACACTAAATAAATAATTATTATTATTTGTTTTATTTTTGCGCTTGGCTAACTTTTGTCATGAGCAAAAAAAAAAAAACAGCTTTTCCGTTTAGAATTCTCCCACCACTGCCATATATGTATGCCATTCACCTTGCTTAATATAAGCTTTGATATAGTAACAATATATATATGTATGTATATAAATTAAATATATATGTGCATATACATACATACCATATAGTCGCCCCCTGCCCCCTCTTAGCTCAGCTGTTACATGGCCTCACCTTCGATGCTCAAGTGCGAGGTTACAAAAGCGGCAACTCAATTCAAAATCTAGCTAAATACTACTAAATTATATCTTATTTCTCGTATTCTTTTTGAGGTAGGTTAAGTTATATAAAAAAAAAATAAATAAATACAATTCGGGGTCTATATTTACTATATATATAGAGAGAGAATGTTCTATTCTCATTTAAGTTTAAGTAAATATTTAATCTCTTCTATAAATAGATCTTTAGCTTACTTTGCACTTTTTTTTGTTTTTTTTTTTTTTTTTTAATTTTGTAAAAGGGAATTAAGCTAAGTATATTTATATTGTATATGAAACGCAAGTGTTTTAAATTGTCTGGCTTTGCATGGAACACGAGATCAGATGTTTTAAATTGTTTGTCAGTAAATTGTTTAGAGAATAAACTTTGACATTGATGTGCATTTTAAACCTTTCTAATATAGTCTTCAATTTTTGTTGTATAGTCTAAACATTTAAAGCTTTTAATGCATATCAAATACTTGCTTTTAGTTTAAGTTTCCTTTAGTATAGTAGACATATAATATATATACTATCTATATATTTACTATATCTATACAACCTATTCTATAATACTCTAAAATTTTTCATCTTTGTTAGGCCACAGGAAATCGTTTTTGGTTATAATTTTATATAATTTTCGATTGTTGCATTAAAAAGATTTATTTTCATTTATATAAATTTTAGTTCTTAAATGTTCTGACATTATTTTTAAGTAAAAGTTTTGTTTTCGATTAAAAACCATGAAAAGATCCGGCATATCTAATTGCAATTTTTAACTTCTATAAGTTTTTAATATTTTAAGATTATTTAACATATATATATATACACATTTGCTGTAACATATTGCAATCATATATATATATATATATATATATATATTTCTGATATTCAAATCTTACTAAATAAGGTATTTATTAAATATATAAGTATGTATATTTTTCTGATTTGCATTGAAATGATAAGTTTTTCAGATGAAATGTGCACAAACCTTTTATTTAAAACTTTTTGCACCCAGTCTTAACTAATATTAATTAAACAATTTCTATCCAAGTACTAACCTCACATATGGCTAATAAAATAAAGCAAAAACAAAAAGGGAATTATAAAGTTTAACCTCAAAAATAAAGCCAAATAGAACTCTGCAAATGACCCTTGCGCGTTTTAACAATTTAAAACTCTAATTAAGCAGAAACAAAAACAGCAAAAAAAAAAAAAAATATAAAATAAAAGAAGAAACAACGATGTATGTATAAACAAACAAACATACATACATACTTAAATGTTATATTTCGTATATTGCTGCGTGTTGTTATTGTTGTTAAATTAACTTAACTTAACTTACCTGATTAATCTTAGTAGCTCTCGCTCTTTTTCGCTAAGTTGATATTCCGGCTTTGAGGCCAATTCGCAAAGCATTTTTGGTAGGCAAGATTCTTTGATGGTATCAGTCAATTGGGATCTTGTCTTTAGATTGGCGCCCGTTAATGGCTTCAAGGCCGCTGCAGCTGAGAATTCATTGAAATCGTGTTCTGGATAATAAAACATAAAAAAAGGAATGCAAAAAAATAAACAACCAAAAAATTTGCAAAACAAATCAAATTTAGATATAAGTATGTATTTAGAAATGTTCTTAATTAACTGGGAATAAACAGCGCAAAATTCAACGAAAACAAGAGGAATGACAAAAAAGTGATAAAGAGAGAGGTGAAGTGGGAGGAATTTCAAGGTCAGTAAAGTCGAAAAGTCAGCAAATGAGATGATTATGATGTCGGTGATGACTGAACGATAATGATGAGTAATCTATTGTAGTAAAAAAAAAAAAAAACTATTTGCTGTTTAAAAACATAAACTTTGAATATTGGAAAGAAGCAAAAAAACAAAGAGAATAGAAAAAACACACACACATACACACACACACACACAGAGATTCGTTTCAATCAGCTGTGGCAAATTAGCTTGGTTGTTGAACAAGGCCAAGTTAATGCATTGAACTTTGATTATCAACATTTTATTTTATTTTTTTTTTGACCAGTCATTCGTACAGCATTTAGTTAATTGATTTATGACAAATAACTATTTGAATATGCATTATGGATGAATTTAAGGAATTTTGTTTGGTTCTTTAACCAAGATTTACGCACTATTTTTTTTTTTTTTCCTTAATTTTTAATGCTGACGCATTAGGAAATTCTTTAACCAATTTTAACCCGCCTTGGATGCGGAAAACCAACATTTAATTAATAAAAAATTCCCTCCCATAGACAAGAAGATAGGGTTTGGGTTTGTGTCAATTAATCGTTTCGATTTGCGACAACTAACTAGTTTTACGATTTTTTTTCTCATTATTTTATTTAATTTATGATTATTTTTCTATATTGTGTTGTTGTGTGTATTTTATTTTTATTTCTATTTCTATTTCTGTTTTTTTTTTTTTTTTTATTATTTAACAAGTTTGTATTTTAAAGAAAGGTAGCATGACGGCGCAAATAAGTTGATTAGAGGATTAACTACTTTTCAAATGTTTGTTTCCAATTGACATTTTTAAATATATTTTATTTGAATAATAATAAGCAGCATTATTTCGACTAATCGAAGATTGTATTCTCTAGTAAATTGTTGTATTTATGCAAAAAAAAAAAAATAAATAAATATATATATATATATATAGTCAAAGGAAAGTTGAAAACATTTGTTTCTTAAAATATTTGAACAAATTTTTTGATTTTGCTTGAGTTAGAATATTAAGTAACCGTCTTTGAAACATATTAAAACTGTTTACTATATAGAACGATATTTAGAAAATGGGCATCTGATATTTAAATTAGAGTCTACTCATTTATTGGATTGTACTTTTATTGGTATAATTATGAAATTTACTCGGTTTCATTTTGTGACAACAAAGAAACTTTTCTAATTTCCATTCAGGTTGAAATTGGATAAGAATTAAATTCTTATTTTTTGAGATATTTTAAGTTACATTTCCTTAACGTTTGTTTTAGTTTGTAAATCAATAAAGATAAAAGTCTTTATAAGATATTCCCAATTCTAAATTAATTTACAAAAATTTGTGTTATTTCAAAAACTAAACTCCTTTGATTTGATTGTTAAAAAACATTTACTTACGGAACTTAGGGTATTTAGAGTCAGAATATGGCTAATCATGATCAAATTGTATGATTTAATTTAGCAGTTAATGTAGGTACTATATATAAAAAAAAAACTGGTAGCTGGTAAATTATTCTTAATTATATGTGTAATTTTTGTTTTGTTGTCAAATCAGTTTTTGGGCATTTTACTGCACGTAACTTTAGGGAAATATTAAATTGCAAACTCAGCTTCAGTTTATCATGTGCATTCGGTTTGGTTCTTTTTTTCCCGTTTATCATCAGAGTTAAGGTTGCAACTTTTTTTTTGTTTTCTTCTTTTTTTTTGTCCAGAAACGTGAAGTTCATGCCAAAGTATACAGTTGTCAATGCAGCAAATTTTATCTTTCAACGTGCCCTATCTGAATATGAATGAGTAGAATGGTGTAAAGGCATGGTAAATTCTAAAACGAAGTCCAAGATTTAAAAAAAAAAAACCTGATTACTTAAGCCATTTACATGCCATTAACACAGATATAATATGTATGTTATAGGTTGGATGGATATCAACGGAATCAAATTGTTATACATATACATACATATATACATACATATACAACATATTTGTGTTACGTATCTATGTAGATTTATATATGTATGTATATTATGGACACTCTCGATTTCCGTGGAACGTAAGCGATTATCATAACCTGTTCTAGTTAGCCGGCTTCTAAACATGTACAAAATATTTCTCATGCATTCTTCTTTTTCATACTTTATACGAATTTGTTTTCATAAATTATATGGCACAAATCAAGTCAAGTTTTCTTAATTTCTTGTCGTTGTTCTTTGGTTAATTTTTTTTTTTTTTTTTCTGTTTAACTTCCGGCTAAGTTAAGATGAAATAATGAGCGCGCACAGTTTTTTTTTAGTCTAGACAATGTGTACGAAATTGGAATATTTAAACGAAATAACGAAAATCACAAATTGTCTTCTTGTCATGTCATTTGAGTTGGGCACATTCAAATCAACTGTGCAAAGCGAGAAGCTGGGAAAGTTTTCACATGCAATTTCCCTCTCTCTCTCTCGTACTCTCAAGATACTCAAATTTCCGTCAATGATAGAAGACAAAAAAAAAAGGAAAAAAAAAAAAAAAAATAAAACTTGTTATTACGTGAAGTCTATTTGCTTGAGCATTTTTCCACTTTCACCTCGGATCAGAGGAGAAAAAAATAAACAACAACAAGGGTAAGGCAAAAAAAAAAAAAAAAACTTGCATACACACGCTCAAAAGGCAAATAAAATCAAACAGAAAAGAGCAAATGTTAATGACCCTCAACTTGGATTTAACATTTGATAGTTCAAATTGCCTCTCTTCAATGGTTCAATTAAATACCCTGCAATTAACGGGGGTATATTTGCTTGTAGCACAGGTTGTTCATTGAATACATCATATACATACATACAAAAATATATAGATTCCTAATTCTCATTTTAAATTTGCAGTTTAGATAAATTGTTTGTATTTGGAGTCAAATAGTTAGTATTTATATATTAATGAATAGCTACATATATAGAACTTAAAACCGTGATAAAAATATCGAAATTTTGGCAATAAAGTGCAGTGCACGAATAAGCTGTGACATAGAAAAGGCCACCGTTATTCATTTTTTTAAGTTGTATTCGTTATTTTATAAGTTAGAAAAACAATAAAGTGCCTAAATATATTATAAATGACCACTAAATAAAACTGCATTTAAATTTTTTTCATATCTTCAATAGTTTAGTGGCTACACGCTCTTAAAATTTTATTGTACCGCTGTATGAAATAAGCTTTGAGCCACTGTATAAGTATACACATATTTATATATGTAGCTATATTCTAGGAATAATTATTTAAAACTTTTGTTCATGTTTTTGTATATAGTATGAAAAGATAATCCTAATTTTGAGCGATATATGTATATAATATTCATGTCAAAACAGCAGTAAACATAAAAATTTGAAACTACGAGAAAACGAAATTTAGATACTCTCTATTTTATATAGAGATATTGAATATTTGTTATATTCAACTTATATATACAAACATATATACCTCTTTTAGGATCAATTTGAATGCACATTTCTAGCATATATCTAAAAGTAACCTTAACATTCAGTTGTATTCTGAATTACATATTATCCATCGGGTATAGGGTATATGCAACCGTCAGGTTTTTTATAATCCTGAAAATCTTTACATGAAGTAAATAAAGTAAATGTCAATAGTAAAATTAACTTTTTTTGTTATTTCACGATTCCCTTTCGCAGCTGTTAAAATTTTTATTTTATTGTTTATTGCCTTTAGGTTTTCTAATTTTTGTTCAATTTTCTTAGACTTGGCCCTAACTTGTCATGGCCCAAATAGTTGTATAATAAAAAAACAAAAACAAAAAAAAAACAATGTATACATATATAAAATTAAACAATTTCTTTATGCTGTCGTTGCTGTTGTTGTTGTTGTTGTTTGTATTTGGTCTCTTATGTCATTTGTTTGCCCATGATATGCAAATTGACAGAGCTGTTTGGAAAGTATAGACAATATATACATATATATATATATATATATATATGTGTGTATATATATATTGAGAGTGTTAAATAATACATTTTGAATTGATTAATTTTATGCGGGGCCCTCCTAGGCAAACGACCTGAACTTGCATAATGCATTGCTGAAATAAGAGAAAGCAATTGGGGCTATATTTATATATATATAAATACATATATAACAGGTCAATCCAAATCATGTTTCCAACTGGAAATTTACAGTACATTCAAATTATTCAGGTAATAAAAAAAGAATAAATCTAATCGGTTAATGGAAACTTTTTGTCAACTTAACTTGAGCAGTAAAACTAACGACAAAAAAAAGAGGCTAAAAAAAAGAAGCTAAAAACAAAAAGAACCTTACTCAAAAATCGTCTAGACACATAAATCATTCAATTGAAGATGACGACACAGCATTTACATATGTTGTATATATGTATGTATGTATATATGTTCTGATATCGGAAGTCTTAAGAAATTCAATTTGAATTGAAATTTTTGTGCATTGAAGGTCAAGAAAAATGTTTGATCATGAATTAATCAAACAAACTAAACTAAAATACATATTCTCAAAATTTAACCAGCAAAAAAAAAAATAGGGAAAATATATATAAGAAACACATAAAATATATTTTAGCTAAATAAATGAATATATTTTTAAACTTTAGTGAAATTGGCTAATATTTGGGTTAATATTATAGATAAGTATTATCAACATGAAACCGATATAGTAGACGATTCAATTTGATTAAATTTTCTTTATTTATTCAAAACAAATTTTGATAATCAAAAATTAAGATTTCAATAACGGAAAAAAAATGGTTATTATTGGTTAATATATGTACATATAGACGTCGATTCGAATAGATAATATATATGTTTAAGTATTAAATGTCATTTTCACTACTGTAATAAGAATAATAACCCAATATATGGTGAATAAAAAATGTACATATATTCATAATTCTCATACATATTTGTATGTATAATATATAAAGATGTATTATACATATAATTGAAGTACCGAATCAAGCATGAAATAAATACATATAGTATATTGATCAAAATATTTATATACTTTTAGACTTTTAGTTCACAGCTAATTTGCATGAAACGCACTCATTCGTATAATGATTACAACAATATATATTTTAACTATATCCATTAATTAATTCCCTTTTTTGATTTGCCTTTTTATAATTTCAGTAATTGCAACTATTTAGTAAACAAAACGACGATTAGTTAATTCAATTTAATTTTAATGGTGAAAAATGATTTGTAAAAATTTTGATTTTGCTATTTATTGCTAACTGCTTGTTGAATAGCTTAATGGGATTCATTTTCATTTTTTTTTTCTTTTAATTTTACAAGCATTTCGCATAATAATCATAATTCATATATGTATATATAATGCCATAAACACATGTCGAAATAACTGATTAACACAATTCCGGTTTCCTCTTAATAAGGCACAAACCAAAATATGTATAAGAAAAATCATATTCAATTACATGGACGGTGAGGCGGCTTACACGTGCCGCAATAACTTGTCCCGAACCATAAATATACATATGTATATGTATGTATGTACCTATATATCGAAATTAACCTTGATATGGCCAAATATAGCTTTTTATATAACATACAACAAAAAACTGAGTGTTTCGTTGAATTTTGCAATGCTTGAAAACCCAAAAAAAAATAAAGAAAAAAAGAAGCAAATTGTTACTCACCTTCACCAATATCGATTTCGGCATTCTTTTGCTGAAACTTGCCAGAGGCCGGTCCAGTTGGTGCACCACCGACAACACCATCCGTGGCACTGGCACGGACCACACGATGATCTGGATGATCTGATTTAACACCTCGAACACTATAACCGCCGCCACCATAGCCAAAAAGATCACCGACCACAAGCAATGACACAATGCCAAAAATCATAAGGCGACAACGCCAAGCGGTATCCATAAGAGCCATTATCGAATATATATATATATATCAAAATAAATATATACTAAATATATGTATATATATATATAAAATATCTTCTGCTGTTGTTAGCACCTTTATTTATTGTTTTTTTTTTTTTTTTTTTTTTTTTTTTTGTTTTATTGTATCACAAACTTGACACTTGTGAATGGAAACTCAATGACAGCAAATTTAGTTTTCAACAAAAAAAAAATAAAATAAAATAACCGAAATGAAAGTTGTGGAAAAACGAAAGTTTTATGTTTTTTTTTTTTTTGGTTTGTTTAATTTAATTTTTTTTTTTTTTTTTGCTTCTTTTTATTATAATTAAAATCTGTTGCTATTGTTGCTGTAGCTGTTGTTGTTGCTGTTGTTGTTGTTGTTGCTGTTGTTGTGACTTAAAGCATGCAATTAAATTTGGCATTCAAGCGCACATAACACGTTAGTAACTGTAAATCCACACTGGCACACTCGTACACAAACACACACAGAACAAACAAAAATTGTTACAGCCAAACCATAAAAAAAAAAAAACAAAAATTAAATCTTTTTTAATAAAAGGTAGAACTAAAGCGTCCGACTCGAAGGCGGCTTACAGCAAAACTGAAATACAATCAGCCAAATCAAGCCAAGCCAAGCCAAGTTGCACATGCCAAACTGGCTAAGCAAACCGAAATAACAGCTGATTGAGATACAGAGAGTAAACGACAGAGAGAGGGAGAGAGAGAGATCAGTTTGAGAGAGACTAAGTAAGAGAGACAGTGAGAAAGAGAGAGAGAAATAATATTGTCTACCTGTTGTCTACCTGGTCTGTATATTATTAGCACTCACTGTTTAGTTTAACTGTTGGCTGTCGGCGTTAATTAGATGCGATCAGCCGCAAACCACAGCTGTCCATCGGTAACAGAAAAAAAAAAACAAAACAAAAAATGTTTTAAATATATTTTAAGTGTATTATATAGATCGGGGGGA
Source organism: Drosophila sturtevanti (assembly GCA_018150375.1). Classification (NCBI taxonomy): domain Eukaryota; kingdom Metazoa; phylum Arthropoda; class Insecta; order Diptera; family Drosophilidae; genus Drosophila; species Drosophila sturtevanti. The sequence continues at coordinate 2,722,871 of JAECWJ010000688.1, read as the reverse complement.
CATGGTGCCGATTTGGTTAGCAAGTTTAATTACCCCCAGGCGAATGACCGTTTTGGTATATTATTATCACTATGGTATCAAAACCGGGAAGCGCATCTTAAAAAAAAAAAATTCAATTCTCAATCAATCTCAAGATATTCAGGATTATATATAAACGAAGATTACATATATGCATAAATATTTTTTAAATTAAATGATTAAAATATTCCATTTGAATTACATTTTAAACGAAAATTTGAACTGGAAAAGTTTTTCCTTTATTTTCTAAATATTTTATTTTGATTAAACAATTATATTATAGTTTACCCATCTATTTTTTTTAAATTATAAAGCGAATTTACTTAAAGTAAATACTTTTTTTGCCTTGATATTTGATTTTTTATAGAAATAATTTTAGTTTTATAAGTCATAATATATAGTCAGTTGACTATTTGTTATAAGCATAAATCTTACTTTGGCATTATATATAGATTAGACTGCTTTGACTTTCTATTTTCCATATATATATATATTTTATATTATATAGCTAATGATTCCGAACTTTTTTAATTACACCAAAAAAAAAAAAATGCAAAATTGTCTGACCTTTATTAAACAAAAAATATTTAAAACAAGTAAAATTATTCCACATTGATTCCTTTTTCAAATTTATATTTATATATTGAGAAGAAGTTAATACTTTTATAATAATTTATATCCGAAATATTTACTCACATTAATAATATATTAAATTAGTAGAAAATATATAACCATTGACCAGTAATACATATGTATATGGTAATCTGTTAATATATCTTGATTAAATATTTAAATATCTATATATATGAACATAGCTTTATGTGATCTTTCTGTACAAATTGTCTGAACATACTCCTTAAAGTATTTGATTCATAGGGGATTTGAATTCATTTATATATATACATATATATATATACAGAAAACAAAGGTTTTTTTAATGACATTGAATAAACATTAAAAAGGTGTTTTTTTTTCGAATTTAATATTGCAAATGAGAACAACGTAAACTTACAGTTTAGGGGGGTCATTCTTGAATACATATTTAAATATTTATTGGTAAAGTGAACGCTTGTCAAAGCGCTTTGTTTGAAAGTTGTTTATTCTATTTCTAATGGTAATGGAAAATATATATGTTTAACATTTCTTATCTTTCAACTATGTTCCTAAAAATTTATAGATTTTTTTTTTCTTTTTGGGTTTTTTTTTGGAATTTTTTTTTTTTTAGTTTTTAAGGAATTTCCATTTGCTGTACTTGATAAAAGACGAGTGCCCCCTGTCACGTAGACCAAATGGAATGTAAATTTTCTTTTAATTTTCTCTAAGACCCTTTTTTGACGGACAGCTGCAAAAATTGAAGAGCAGGTAAAAGGTCAAATGATATGACCCGGTAACCGTTGACTGATTTATAATTACGCTTAACAGAGAAAAGGATAGTATGAGTGAGACAGAGAGGGGGAGAGAGAGAGAGAGACAGAATTATGACCTTAATTAGCTAAGAATAACCAGTCTGACTCTGGTGAACTGCCTAACCGGCCAAGTGACTGATTGACCAAGTGTTGCAATTGCATTACCAGTAGTACAAGTACAAAAATAAATGAACTAAGTAGAAGCCAAGTTAAATAACCGGACAGTTTGGCCTAGCGTTTAACGCAATCGGAACGTGACTTGTATGTCTTGTTAAGCCAATCACCAAAAAAAAAATGAAAAAAAAAAAAATACATTAAGAATAAGGTAAATTAAAGGTAATCTTGCAAACAAGAACAGCGACAACTTGGCCAAATTGCTATTGGCAGTCAAGTGAAGCGAACACCAGTTATTGCTGCTGCTGCTGCTGCTGCTGCAGCTGAGGTTGACCAGACACACAAGTTTAACTAACGGTAGGTAGATAGTATAACTGCAACTTCAAAACTCCAACTTCAACTTCAAAACTCCAACTCCAACTTCAACTTCAACTCAAAGTTAAAAGTGAGGTACATAGATCAGACACACAGAACAGCTGCATTCATTTGTTTACTTGTTTCTGCATTTTACCTTCAAATTACCGCCGCTGCCGCTGCCGCTGTCCTTCAATTACAACCAGTACTGCTACGCCCTGCCCAAAAACCGAAAAAAAAAAAATCAAAATGAGAGAGGCAAAAAAAAAAAAACACCTTTAAAACTTATTAAGCTGCCGCCGACTGAGCAGCAACAACAACTACATACAATAATAATATAAAGTGAGTACTCGTGCATACAAAACATTTTTCGCCTCGAAGGTTAAACCCACGAAAATGAAAAAAAAAAAAACGAAAAAAAAGACAACAACAACAACAACAAAAACAGCAAGTGAAGGAAAGAAAAAAGAAGAAAAACCAGAGGGCCGGGCTAATACTTTGACTGTACCATGATTTCTATACCCTTGCGAATGTGCATTGATATAGCTAAACAACTCTTTCTTTTAGGTCTTTATTCTCAGACACGATTTCCAATAAATTCTTTAAAAAATATAAATTGAGAAAAAATTTTTATATTTTTTATTCCTCTATTTTTCTTGTTTTTTTTTTTGAGGAATTTGATTTAGAGAAATTATCTATACATACATATAGACAACCGATTTTAAATATAAACTGCATATGTAAGTTATTTTTCAATAAAAAAAATTTTTTTAAATAAAAATTAAACAAGAAATTTATTATTTTTAAAACTTAGTACAGTAGTAAGTACTTAATATAGTATTAATTAATCAATTTGTAAATCTAATATTCATACCAATTTATTCAATATTTAAAAAAAAAGTTGAGTTAATGCATCTCAGAAATGTGATTCATAATCGTTTAAAAAATATAAATATATATTGTTTATATAGAAAACATACTACTATATATGTACATACATATAATATATAGCCCTTTTAGTCGGATATTTGCTACATTTTATTTTACCATTTAATTAATATAAAATATTTATTTTCTATGATAGTTAATGTACCCTTTCTATAGCAAGTGTATATTCATTGCTGATACTTGCTCAGCCAGGCATGGAGGCATAAAAAAATAGTATTTAAAATTATTATTTTCATATAATTTTTTGTTGTTGTTTTTGTTTTTCTTGTACTGTAGATGGGACTGATTAAGTTTTTTTTGGCTTTTGGATTTTGTATTTTCTTGGCCAAAGGCAAAACTTAGCACATCATTTAGATTTACCTGAAAATGTCATGGTTGAACATATGAAAATATGAAATTAAGACAAAAATCGGTTAAACTAAACCCCCCCCCCAGTATACGATAAATGATAATGATGATGATGATGATCATAATGATAATGATAATAATGATGATGATCATACTCGTAGAGTGAAACATGTTTACTACATGTATTCATAAATTTTAGCAAAGTGAACGAACGGAGTTAGGTTAAGTGCTATGATGGTAATTTATCGATTGCTATCTATCTCTGTCTCTGTCACTCTCTCGCTCTTGCTGTGTCTTTGTCAATACTTAATTACAAATTGCTAGTTTTTCATTTCGCTTATCACAAAAAGCAATTCCAATTCGTTTTCTTTAATTTTTCGTATTACATTTCAAAATTGAATGCCACTCGAAATCACAATAGAAACAAAAAGTCGCGATCGTTTAGTATATATACTATATATATATATTATATATATTTAAAGTATATAAAACAAACGATTTGCAAAAAAAATGAAACAAAATAACCATTTCGTTTCTTAAGTTTCTTTCATTTAACTTTAGTTTTAGTAAGTATCTATAATTTATTTAATGGAAAAAAAATCGTAAGCCTATTTGTTGGTAAATTTATTACATTCATTAATTTATAAGAATTTTGTATTATTTTTTTTCCTCTCATTTGAAACACTCAATGGAAATTTTTTGTGTGCTTTAATTAAATTCAATATAAATATTATTTATAGAATTCATTTTATATTTTTAAAGTCTAAGCCATAAATTTTTTTATTATTTTTCAATATATTTATTATTTTTAATTTATATTTATTATTTAATCAAATATACAAAAAGAGAAAGTGAAGCGTGCCTGTCTCTTTCACAACAAAATAAAGCGTGTCAACATTATTCTAATTATTAATACTTATTTTAACCTTAAATATGGGTTTACTGACATGCAATTATACATTTCGATACCATCGATCGGTAAAAATAATTAATACAACAGTTAACAAAAACAAAAAATTGGTTCGATAACCGAAAATGCCTCGACATTTATTTTTGGAAAATTCAATTATTATTCAAGATATATAATAAATTCACACTTCAATCAAGAACGTGGCAAAATTGATGTCAAAAAAAAAATATATATTTTTAACTGAAAACGGACGTCAAGATATATGTACATATATATATGATTTTATAATTGAGCTTAGGCATTTGATATTGATATATATGCATATATAAAAAAGTTATAAAGTTTTTTTTTTCCTGCGTATATAGGCTCTTTTCTTAAAAATCGTTCAAGTTATTTATTCCGATTTTTTTTTGTTAGGGGGAATTGCATATTCGATTAAGCAGAATATTGCAATAAAATCATCTTCCATTGGTTAATTTAATTAAGATTAACAATTTTAAAGACATTTTAATACCTTAAGGCATTAAATGGAATTGTCAATTAAATTACATTTTGCAAATAAATTTTGCTCTTACACACACACACACACACATATATATATATATATATATAAGCACACTGACTTGCGGAAAACGGAAGTCATTTACGCCTAGCAGGCGGCGGTCTTTTTTGATTTTACCATCAAACCAAAACCACGACCACGACCACGACCAAACCAAATGAAATCGTTTCAACATCCTTCCAAAAGGAGTTTTTGGGTACAAATTCTGTTAAACACACACCCGCAGGGTCCCATTTACATGTTCTTAATTTATGCTAAACACGTCGCGCATCTTTGCATTTAATTGTGAAATTAAATTTGATGCGATTAATGTTGACACAACATGCGATTAGTGTAGACGCCTGTCCATCTCTTTAACCCCCCCTATCCTAGCGTCTCCCATATTCTATGTATTTCATGTTTGTGGTTTGGCTTATCAGGTGGCACGGTCATGTCAGGTCAATGAGTAACCGATTGAAGTATCTCTTCTTCAGTTTCTGGTTATTTTCGTCTCTTAAGTAGCCATGGCATTGTGTTGCCATTTGGCAAATTATCATTTTGTTATCAAATATTATACAATTCTGGTTTTGGCATAAACAATAATTAAATGTAGACAAATGAAATTTAGCGCAAAAGCCAAACACAAAATGACAGCTGGGGCGAGTTTACAAGAACCAAAATCGAAATATATACACACCCACATCCATATACACTCGCACACACACACACACACACACACTACTTAGAGATGTCTGCATAATTATGCGCTTGATATACATACATATACATAGGTGTATGGGTGGTGTTAGTTTAGGGGTGAAAGTTGTCTCCCTATGTGGGTGGTGAATGGGTGTTCGGATGGCCAGCTTGATAATATGCAGTTTAATTACAGAAGCATCACACACACAAAACAACAATAATGACAAGATAAATATAAAAACCGATTATCGTATACTCTAAATAAATACGATCAGTGTAATAAAAAATCATACGCTTTATAATTCTTCATTCATCTTATGTTCATGTTGAGTTTCAATTTGATTTAATTAATAATTGACAATTTATATTATTATATTGAAAACTCTATAATATTATAATCTATAAATTATATATGTATTGGATGCATAAGTCCAAACCTAGATGTAATTATTGGCACCTATTTGACTTCTGCCTAATTTGGTTTGTTTTTTTTTTTCTATCTAATAGTTCAATTGATTGTTTATTTATTTTTATCTTTTATTTATATTTTCAATTTATCTTAAAATCAATTTTATTTACTTTTTTAAGATATTTTAATTAATTGATGTTTTAATATTTTTTTTTTTAAATTGTTTTTTAGTATGTGTTTTATTATTCTACACAATTTCCTTTTTGTGTTATTATTTATTAAATGAATATATTGAAAATATTTTGACCATTTCCTTTAGCTTTAGTTTTAAAATATTATCTCTTTTTTTTTTTGTTTAGATTTTATTTTATTGTTTTTGTAATTTGTTTGCTTTAGTTTATTACATTTCCATTATATTTTTGTATATATATTTACATAATTTAAAGTTCTTTACTTATAGTCAATGTTTTTTTTTGTGATTTATATTTATCAATTTATTTGCTTTTATTTTGTCTTTTGTTTCTCTTTGATTTTATTTAGTTTGTACATTTTCCTAAATATTATTCTTGATTATAAATATGTGCAATGTATATAAATATGTATTATAATCTAGATAGGGTTGACTAGTTGCTTTTATAACCAAGTTAATAGACTCAAAATTCAAATGTATTTTCTTCACATACATAAATTTAAATTAGTTTGAAACTTCCAAACCTCCCAAAATACGAGTCAACTCTTTCTATCTCACTCCCTTCAACCCTCTCTCTCTCTCTCTCTCTCTCTCTCTTTCTCTTTCTATTTATCTATCTATCTATCTCTCACTCTTGTTCTTCTCACTGACCACGCATCACTTTTAATTTTGCCATCTGAGACAATGTACGGTACCTTGGTCCTGTCAGGTACATAACAGTATCTAATTGTATTTGGTTGAATATGTATGCGTGTGTGTGTTGGTATGTGTGCGTATGTGTGTGTGAGCGCTGTTTATTGGCATCCATTAGATAATGGAATTTATGTCAAAACATTTCTGGTGTTTCGCTTATACTCAAACATTAGCAAACCATATTAAAGTTTACTAAAGTTAATTTTACATATCATCTACATATATATTCGTACATGCATATAAATATATCTATATAATGTACATATATGTATTGTAGTACAGTCTGTGTGAAATTGTATGCCTATCCACTTGATGTTCTCGGCCATCCATGCTGTCATTCAATTCGTTTCGCAAACAAAAATACACACTCGATTCGTTGTATGTATTCATATTTACACTAATTAACACTAAAGTTTCAGCATACAATTAAAACGCTCGCATACATAATGGCAATTAATGCCCTTCATAATGCATCAAAATATGTTTTTTTTTTTGTTGCTTCCCCCAACCCCGTCCTCCTTTTTTTTCTTTTTTAATTCTACAATATTCTTTTATATAACATAAAATAGTTAACCGAAGTTCTGTTGCTCTAACTATTTGATAAACTTTTTAGGAAGTTGAATATATATAGTACATATATGCTATAAAAGTTGTAAAGACAGCAAGGATATTCTTATTAACGATTGCCATTTAATGGCATATATACTCAATGTAGTTATATATTATTACTTTTAAAATTTAATTTAAAATTTACACCAAAATAATAATTTATAATTTAAATTTAAATTTATACCAAAATTATAAAAATAAATAACTCTAGAATTTAATTTAAAATTTATAAAAAAAAATATAATATAATAAATATTAAAAAATAACAACAAAATCTAAAAAAATAAAACTCAATAATAAGTAACTGTAAATCTAATAAATAAAATAATTTAATAGCACATAAATTTTGGTGAATTTTAATAATATAAATATGCAAAAACAAAAATAATAATAATAATAAATAAATCTTTTTAAATCTCTTCCATTGATTGTTAAGCGATCTGTATTCAGATTTTGGGTTTTTTTATTTTTAGAAAATAAGATATTCAAAAAACAAAAACAAAAAAAACACTGAAATTCTGACGTCAATAAACTGCATTTGATTTACTTTTGGCCATTTCAGGTGACTGTTTCAGTATGTTACCAATATGATAATAAGCCTGAAATACCCCAAATTGTTACGATATTGAAACAAAATCCATACATATACCTTTCATTTAGTCTACGTTCTGGATCATCAACACATTCAATGAAATGCAAAAATTTGCAATTCAGTTGAACCTTTTTTTTTTTTTTTTACCTGTTTGCATTGTTAATAAAAGAACACTGAGATTTCGTGATTAAAACAAAAAAAGAAAAAAAAAGTAAAAACAAAATTATTATTATGACCAATTTGAAAATAAAATTAAAAAAAATTTAAAAAAAAACCAATTGATGATATTTGCGTTGATTGAACATCATAACTAAATATAGATAAAGATTTGGGTAGTTATTAAATTTTGGTTGGCTGTCAGGAACATTTTGGGAATTTCCACTAGAAACCATTTAAGGAGACACACTTCTGAGTTTTAAGTAAACTCATCTCTTGAAATTAATCAAACAAAAACCAAAAAAAAAAAAAGGAAAAAATCATTGAGAACCCATAAACAGGTTTCAATGATATCATGAATTTGCTATACGCATGCTCTCAAGCACACAAAACCCACCCAAGAATTTTAACGAATTTGTATGCATTGTGCTGTATGTTCATCAAAATTATAATTTTGCAATAAAAAACCAGGCATGAAAAAAGTTATTTTAACTTGTTGTTTGTATTATTTTTGTTTTTTTGTTCTGTGTTGGTTTGCTATTTTTTTTTTTTTTTTTTTTGGTATTGATCAGGAATCTATTGCGTTGAGAGAAATTATATTTTATGCCGTTTGTAATTGAAATCCGGTAGGTAACTATGATTTGTATGGGAATTATGAAACGTTGATGCAAATTATTAATGGAATATTCCTTAGGAAAGTATTTAAAATCAGGATAAACGTTTCAATTCTATAAGAGAAAATTTTAATAAATGGGAAATTATATATATTAAATTATATATATTTTTTTTTTGGATATTATTTAAACTATTTTGCTGTATAAATAAACATTGTAATACTTTCTAATGATAGGGCGTTTTAGATGCGACTTGAATTTGATATTTAAATTATTCTTTCCTTATACATATACTTATATGTATATACATATACATACATAGATATATATACCTATATATATATGTTTGTTTACATGCTCTTACGCTCATCTCGGGAGAAGGAGAACAAATAAATGCAAATCCGCAACGCTTATTGTACTTAAACGCTAGCAAGACGGCAAAAAGTGTCACTTCAATTTCGCAACGTTTTGAATCTGGTTGTTTATAATCAGAATTCGACCTGTATTTGCTCTTAATTCGCGACTTGTCCAAGTTTTACATACTTGCAACACTACCTAACTTATTATTATTCGATTTTGTTTTTTTTTTTTGTATCTCTCGTCTCGATTTTATGGCCAGAATTGTTGCTGATGCATTGCTGATCCCCGGGCTAATGACCCAGACCCACAATAACAATACCGGCAACGGTTTATTATCTCGCTTAAAATGCTAAACGCATCACCGGACTGAAATTAGTAGCTCTTTAGATTTTCAGCCATAATGTACACTTTAGTTGTCTTCTTCGGTTTAATATTTTTGGCCATCGGTCTTTATCTGTTCTATGTGTATGATTATCAGAGACGTATTAATCGTTTGACACACAATTGGCCGGGACCGCCATCATTACCAATTATCGGACATTTGCATATCCTTGCCAAATTGGTGGGACCGCGACCCTTTAAACGTGCCACAGAATTGATCAATTGCTATCTAAAGGATCATCGTGGTAAATTATGGTTAGGCACACGACTCTATATACTCGATTGTAATCCCAAGGATATACAGGCTCTATGCAGTGCCCAACAATTGTTGCAGAAAACCAACGATTACCATATGTTTGAGAATTGGCTATGCCAGGGCCTGTTTACCAGCGGTGTGGAGAAATGGATGCAACGTCGTAAAATGATAATGCCAGCATTTAATTATGCCATGATTAAGCAATTTGTGAATATTTTTGAAAGACAAGCGCTCATATTATTAACGCGATTCGATGCATTGGTTGAGAGTGAAAAGCCAGTGGATTTTTTTCAACTTATCAGTTGTTATACACTGGATACTATATGTGAAACGGCATTGGGTGTTACAGTTGGTGCCCAATCGGGCAAAAAATCGGATTATTTTGATGCAGTCAGAGAGTAAGTAAGGATTATAAACAACAGGATATATATACATATACGAATTTTTTTTACATTATTTTTTTGTATTGAAAAGTTATTACTCATCTCTGAGTTATTAAGAAGAAAAAATATTTATAGGGCTGGAAAGTGTTAAATTGATTCCATTGTGTGTGTGTCTTTTTGGAAAATATTTTAAAATAAATGGTGAATTTTGATCAGATACCAAAAGTTTATATATAATTTTGCAGTAAAGTGAAACGATTTCAAAACTGACCAATTAAAATTAAAATTAAGTGTTGGAGAATGTGAAAAATATCAACTCCATTATGACAACGACAATTCAAAAATATTTTGTGTTAGTTTTTGAAAAAATATTTCAATTTTATATTGAAGTTTAGGTAAGATTTATATCTTCTCTAAATTTATAATGACAGGATATGAAAAAACAATTTTCAATTGGAACCAAGAAAAGCTACACACTTTCATTAAGATCAGTGTTGTAAACTGTAGAAAATATTTAAATGCATTGTCTATATGATAATTGCGAAATATGTTATAAATAAATTACTTTTCTATCAAAATTTATTTAATACTATAATGAAAAACTTTCTTGATAGTTCCGCAATAATAAACATAATGAAATTTGATTTAAATAAGTGTTGAAAAGTGAGAAAAATATTTAGTTAGCTTATGTTCTAAACAAAATATGAATAATTTTATGTCATAAATTAAGTATTTTGATCTTTTACTTTTTCCTTATACAGAAGTCAACAATTTAGATTTTATTAAATTAAATTTAAAATGTTTTTAATTAATTTAATTATCAATTAATTCTCTCTCGCTCTCTCTCTCTCTCTCTCTCTCCCTATCTCCCTCTTTTTCATTTGTTTTAGCATAATGCTCATCATTGATTATCGTTTGAAGAATATTTTTTATCGCAATTCATTCATCTACAGTTATACGAAATTATTTAAACGTGAACAGGAATTACTTAAAACACTTCATGGATTTACAGAAGGCATAATCAATGAACGTTTAGAACAAATTAATTCAGATGCCATTAATCGTAATAATTCTTGCATAGAGAATGCTGAAACTGGTCAAAGGATTGCATTAAGTTTTCTCGATACATTGCTACAGGCAACTACACCAGATGGTCAACCTTTAAAGGTAAAGGATATACGTGAAGAAGTTGATACAATAATCTATGGTGGTTTCGATTTAACTGCCACGACATTGAAATTTTTCATGTATAATATGACCATGCATATGGAATATCAAGAATTGTGCCGTGAAGAGATTTGGCAGATATGCGGCAAAGATAGAGATGCACCAATTACTATGGAGCAAGTACGTCAATTGGAATATATGGAAATGTGTCTAAAGGAGACATTACGCATGTATCCATCGGGACCAATTACGGCACGACGTGCCACTGCAAATTGTCAAATTAGTGAGATATATATATATATATAACTATATAGATATATGACATATAAAAATGTTTGTTTAATTATATTTTCTTTTTTTATGCAGATGAATTCCTGATACCAAAGGGCAGCGATGTCATTATTTCACCCATGTATATGGGTCGCTGCAAGGATTTCTTTCCCGACCCTTTGGAATTCAAACCAGATCGATGGGCTCGCGATGCTCAACCTAAAATTGAACCCTCCACCTTTATACCATTCATGTCTGGAGCACGTAGCTGTTTGGGTCAACGTTACGCCATGGTTATGATGAAACTTGTATTAGCCCATCTATTGAGAAATTTTCTATTTGAACCGATTGGTGAAAAACAGGAGAAGGCAAGACTTATATTTGTCATTACTTTGCATACGACTTCCCCATATTATTGTCGGGTCAAGGCCATTGATTGAAGTATATATTAAATGGCATTAATTATTAATGATTCGATTAATCAAGTATTGGGGCTAATAAACATTAAGTTTGTATATAAATATGTATATATATATATACGTTAAAGATGTTTTTCTTTTTCAAAAATAGTATGCCAGCAACAAGAGAAACTCTAGCAACATCAGTTATATAGTCAATAACAACTTCTGAAACCTACAATAATAATATCAGTGGACAAGGCAAATATTACATATTCAAGCTGCTATAGCAACTAGACTACTATAAATACTATTGTCTATATACATATGTACATGTATGTGTATATATATAACTGTCTAATTATACAATTTGTACACACTTAAAGTTTTTAAAACAAGCAGCACGATCTTAAGCTACTCTGTGTGTTCATCGATATGGTAAAGGTTAAATGTATTGGAATCATTCAAGTGGCACGCCCAGCAACTTCAATCATCCTTTATTTCATCCACTTGTGAGTTTTAAAGCTCCAAGAGGCTCAATTGATGTTTACCATTTCCTTTCTTTTTTTTCCTCTTTTTTTTTTTTTTTTTTTTGGGTTCTCATCTTTTTCATTGAACCTTTTGTTAAGTAGTTCGAGTAGTCACAGTCGGTTACAATCCCCCAGGATCCACTCTTAGCACAATTCAAAATGGATATCCTCTCCTTTGGATATATCTGCGAGCATTCACAATGATTTTGGTTTGCAAACTGTATTGCATACTTCGTGGCGCACAAATTACGCATTACATTTCCGTTTTTAATGACGGCAAATAAAATACTTTTGTACAATTTGGAAATATTTCTCCATCATTTTTTTTTTTATTTCTCTTCCTTTTTTTTTTTTTTTTTTTGTTGTTCACTCACGACGCGCGTTCGTCTAGAAAATAATTTGCTGCCTCTTGCCACCGATCTATATGTACATACATATATATATAAATATATATATGTGAATGAATAGGTTTATATATATATATATATAAATATATATATTTTTTATTTTATTTTTTTTATTGTGCACGCTCGCATTGCGGAAAATCAACAAACATTTCCTGGCTGTAATAAATAAAAATACATAAAGCAGCCAAACCGTCGCCAGTCAACGTCGTGGCGTTGGCGTCATTATCATCATTATCATTATCATCATCATCATCGTCATCATCATTGCCAGGCCACACATATTCGTAGCAGCATCCATCCTTCGTCCTGCGTCCTGGTTGTGCCCGATTCACGTCATATTCCGGTGCAAATTATGACCGTTGCCTGCTTATTATTACGGCACCATGCAACGACTCATATCCTTTATTTTTTACTTCTTTTTTTCCGTTTTTTTTTTTTTTGTTGAGCATATAAAATGCAATTTATTTAAATAAAAATCAAGTTTAATTTGCAGTGTCGTAAATTTTTGTTCGTCGGCATTGAATTTCACGCTTTTGTTAACAAGCGCATAAAAGTTGTTCGCTTGCCAACTGATATACATAAGCAGGAAAGAATGCAAGGGTATATAAACGACTATACATATATATATATATATGTATATATATATATATAGATAGATAGAAGTGTGTTGAACTCTGACTCTTATCGGCAAATGTAACCGGGTGGCAATTTGACAAAGTTTGGTGGAGCGTGAACCAAGTTTATATTACAAAGCAAACTGAAGGTAGTTAGTACCAGATGACATCTCAGTTGTCTTTTTTTTTTGCCATTGTTGTTTTATTTTTTTTTTTTTTGTTGTCTTTACATATATTTAAATTCATCAAATATCAAAAAATAACAATAGCTTAATATCAACGTTTGCTTTCTCTTTGATCTCATGTATATTAAGCTAATTTATATCCTTTATAGCACTGTTGATTGATCCATCAAAGTTTCTTGGTTTGTTTGCACTTTCACTATTCGATCGATCATTTTGTAATAATTATAATTACATGCAATTTATTTATTAGTATATACATATATATATATGTAAGTAGTATATTTACCTATATATATTTATGTACCTATATATTTCAATTTTAAGCTCAATTGGTTTAGGTTTGAATAAATTATGGAATTATAAATGTATATAGAAAATATAGAAATATATATATATAAGTTTATATAGAAAATATATTATATATATATATGTATATATATATATAGAAAAATATTCGAATTCGAATTCTTTTTAAAATATTAAAAGATTTCAAATTTATGTAAGGACTAAAAACTCAACATTTTTCAGTCACGAAAGTTAATTTTTATGTTGAATTTTGAAATAATATTCAAAACAATCTACTGACCTTTTCCAATCCCATTTTCAGACGTATTTTGAATACTAAATTCAATTGGATTCCAAAAGCATATTATAATATTTTTCCAAATATAGCCCTAAATATTTTTCAAGATTAATGCATATTTAAAAATATTTCTAAATATAATGCAAAGATAAATTTTAAACATATTACTAGACATGCTAGAAATATTAGAGGGTAACTTTCGATAGCTAAGTATATTATTACTTGGATTTTACTAAATATATTTGAAGACTTTTAACAAGGCCAATTTCTAAAAATATTATTAAACATATATTCTTAAAAATTCTCAGTTTCGATGTGAACGAATTTATAAAAAAGAAATTCACAATTTAATTTAATGTATTTTTTAATTGAATCTTAACAATTTTCGGTTTACATTTTATCCTTTTCGATCCTATTGGATTAGATAAGTATTGTAAAAAATTTCTTTACTGTTTTTCTTCTATTTTTTTTTTTTTTTTTTTTTTTTTGATTTTATTTTGGTTTTGTTAGAATGCAATTTGAAGTACGTCTGTTTCGGGTTTTTAACTTTATTGCTTTGGCATTTTTATGACGACAATCACTCACTCACTCACTCGGTCACATCTATAGCCCATCCCCAAATCGATGTATGTAACTCGATTCCAATTCCTCAAGAAAATTGTAACACGTGATTCAATTTCCTTCATCAATTTTAATTGATTGCTTCAATTGGTTTTTTTCTCCTAACCGGCAAAAAGGGAAATGGTGAACAGGGAAAAAGGGGAAAAAGGAAAAGGAAAACCCTTACATGATTTTTATTTTCATGGCCACTTTATGTGCCATTGCTGCAGCTTGTTGTTGTTTCTCTTTATTTTTTTCATCTTCCTCTTTTCTTTTTGATTTTTATGCGTTTTTAATGTGCAAATGCAGAGACTCCTTTTATCCTTTTTCCCTTTATTTGTGGATTGCGGATGGAGCCACCCCTTTTTTTCTCGCATGCATGTAATTTGATACCTAAATGTATTCTATGATTTTTATGTGTTTTTACAGTTAGTTTATTGCCATGTCAGTGATTCGATTTTGTTGAAAAAAAAACAAAAAAAGAGGAAGGATTTTATTTTTTATCCATATGCTATTTGGCATTGTTTTAAAGTTGAAATGCCTTAAAGTATTGTCATACTAATTAGCATATGAGTTGTGGTTACCTATGCACATAGACACACACACACATTGGCAAACTGAATGTCCTTATCGCCAAACATCCATTAGCCATTAACCATGGCCAAACAATATTGACATAATCGACTTTCAGCTGTCGCCCAAGCACACAATTTAACCACAAATGAGGCTTAGGGCCTAAAGGCAATGTCACTGGCGATTACTTCAAAGCTTCAAAGCGATGCCTTTGCGTTACTCAAAACCAATACCCCTCCATCCCTCCTTCCCAGCATCATACTCTTTCTATATCCTTAACCCCACACTCTTACTACTACTCACCAAAGTCTCAATTTACCTCAAAATTTTCAACCGCAAAACTTGGTGACCGTTACACAGCTTGCATTTGTTTATTGTTTGAATTTGAATTGCATAACTTTGGGCGTTCTCCCAATAGCCAACAAAGATGATTTGATGTGAGTAAAGATGGCAAAAATGTGGAGATGGCAAACCACATGGACAAAACAATGGTTTAACTTAATACAAATGCATATATGTACATATACATTTAAGAAGTGAATCTAATTTACATATTAAATATATTTCAATTTATATTTCTATTCTATTCTGATATTCTATTTATCACAAAATTAATACTAATTTCAACTTCCATAGTTAATATCTTATAGGAATAAATGATTTCTAAGTCCCAAACTGAATTTAGGTGAAATATTTTTTATAGATCAGGTGATTTGCAATCAACCGATTCCTAAGCAATATGTATATATGTAAGATTATATTCGATAACCATTAATCAACGAGTAGAATTGTGTTAAAATTAGAAAATATATATAAAAATCCTTTATTCAAAAATTACTTTTTGATATTAAAAAAGGTTATCGATTATATACGATAACTTAAACATTCCAACATATGTTGAATAATATAATATAATATAGTAAACTTAAATAATATCAAAACAAAAATAACTGTGACCCATCTTGTCCTTATCTTGAACCTCTTTTAGACCACTTCTACTACTTAACCTACATTTGACATAATTAGAAATTTTTAACACCAGAAACCTTTTCTCCCATCTTTTTGGGGCCATTCTCATAAAATTAACGAGCCAAAGAGATGCCATGAAATATGCGAGGATATATGCACAATAATAAACTTATGAATGATGTACAGCTGGCTGGCTGGCTGGACATAAAATTTCTTCTTAAATGAATGTCGACAGTAAGAAGAGATCTGGACTTGGATTTTATATCATTTTAATGAGCACAAAGCAACAAACACCATGAAGATCTGTAAATTTAGATAAATAAAAATATGACAGCTGCAAATGCAGAGCAAAAGGTCTACTTATTCTTCTACTACTACTACTACTCATCATAATTAAAAGGCCTGCAGCAGGGTTAGAGCAATAAAAACTTTGAAGGATTCATATGGATAATTAAGTTATGCGGAAAAAGGGATTGGGTGTGGGTGGGTGACTGTGGGGAGTGGAGAGTGGGTTTGCATTTCAGTGGTTTGCGTGTTAATAAAATAAGAAAAGGGTTGGCAATATCAATAAAATGTTCAAAAAGATGCAAATGAACAAACAAACAAAAAAAAAAACACAGAACAAAACAAAAATGTCATAAAATTGAAGTTTGTTTTAGGTGAATATTTTAATTTTAAACGGACCAGGATCATAAAAAAATCCAAGTGGACCATAAACATTTTACCATAATTTGTTCAACAATAAAGCACTTTTTCCTTGCTTATGCTCTTTACTTTAAATATATTTTTTTTTAATTTCTGTTATTTTTTTTTATGATTTTTTAATTAAGATGGCATATTTTTTGTAATAAGAAAAATTTGTCAGCATTTCTTTTTGGTCATTAAAATATAAAATTATTTTTTCTTAAGATTTTCAAGAAGAACTTCAATTTTGAATAAAAATTTATCGACATCATAAGCGTACTTAAAAATTATTGTATGAAAAATATATAACTTAAACTTAATTATTAAAATTTCTCTTGATTTGAGTTTCTTTTTCAAAAAAAGATTTAATCAAGTATATGTATATGATTATTATAGATATCAACAATTAAACAGTTTCAAATATTAAAGAGAATTTCCTCATTAATATATATAAATTCTATGTTAATTTGTGGATAAGTTTTAAGCTTGCTTTCTAATTAGTAATGAAAATTCGTGAAAATGCATTCAACTTACCTGGTTTTCTTCAATTTCCTTTGAATGTCAACAGGAATTTGAAAATATTTAAATTTAAATGGAAAACAGCAACGTGCCCTTCACTAATGTAATTAAGAAGTCTGCAAGGAGAAAGCAAAAGAGACAAATGCATAAGCGACACAAAAAAAAACAAAAAATTAGTAAATAAGTATATACATTTTAGTTGGCAAGCAAAAGCAGAAGAAGAAGAAGAAAAACTAAAAAAAAAAAAAAAGAAATGCAAAAGAAGAAGGAAAATAAAAAAACGAAAAACAGAAAGGGTTAGCCAGCCAAAAGAGTGAAAGACAGCAGACAGACAACGAAAATTACAATACAGAAAATGTCAAGTTAAACTTTTTATGCGGCAGCAGACAAAAAAGCAACAGCAGCTGTCTTGACCAGCAGTTCGGTCCAGGCTAATTACAGTGCCCCAGAGTAAACAACAACAAAATCAACTAAAAAGGGGAACAACAAAAAAAAAAAGCTAAAAATGAAAAGAGAAAAGAGAAAAAAAAAATGAAGAACCAGGGTAAAACTTAAATGCCAGGGAATTTTCTTTTGGTAAAGACATTAAGCAGCAGACTCTTCTCTTACAAATAAGCATTCCAACCACGTTACAAAATTAATTAAAACAAAAAAAAACAAAAAAAATAAAAATAAAAAATAACAGAAGAAAAAGAACCAAAAGAACAAAAAAAAAAAAAAAAACAAAAAGTTCAGAAAAATGCACTAACAAATTGTATTTTATCTTGGCATATCGAAGATGTCAGTAGCATATGGAAATGATAAAGTTCCCAGAGAACAATAATGCAACATAAACTAAAACAAGTAACTATGTATATACACTACATACATATACATAGTTGGAAAAAGGGTTACATCCATTAGAAAAATACTTTTGTAAGGCAATAGTATTTATTTTATTATTATTCTATATACATAGATATAGAAGCCCGGAAAACATTTAATGTAGTTAATACTTGAATATTGCTCGAATTTAAGAAATTTATTAAACGAATCAATATTAATGTTAAACTTGTTCTAAATTTTACAATTTACTAAAATACCATTTTAAATAAATAAAAAATATATATAGATATATTTTCCAAATATGTATACTTTTCATTTCACACAAGATCAAAATCCTATATACAAAATTACCAAAAAAAAATTTAAATAAGTGTATAGAATTATCGGTGTAATTAGAAATTATTATACGTTTGCAAATATGTTTTGTTTGCTTGTGGAAAATTGCAACAAGCCAGAAAGCCGCTGCCACCATTTAAATGTAACAACCAAAAGTTAAAACTCAAACTTTTGCCTACACAAAGTTTGCTTCACTTCACACTCTTGAAGTTGCAACAATGTTGTCTGGTCATATGTATGTATATATATACACACATACATATACATACATATACTTACATATAACAACTAGCAAGAGGAACAACAAACAAACATATGTGTTTTGTGTACAATTTCTGGTCATAGTGGTTTAAGCCAAAACATATGAAAAGTTTGCACACCACACACAACAATGTTGCGTTTGTGTGAGGTCTGCGGCTTAAATTGGCTAAAACAAAAAAGGCCAAAGCATTACCAACCAACTTGATACTAATCGAAGGGAGAGAGAAAACCCATTGAATTGAACATGCAATGAAATGAAATTAAACCTTAAGATAAAGGTACATATCGTACAAATATTTAGTGTATTTGCTAGTTTGTTTTAATTTTATGTAACCTAATTAAAGATCTAGTTATTATTTAAAGTTAGAATTGAAAAGTATTTAAATTTAAAAAATAAATGCATATGACCAGAAAATTGCGCCCCCACTCCACTCCTCATTTTTCTATAAAGTTATGAATGTGTTGTATTTAATCTGTAGAATTGGTTTTTAATTCTTATGAATTAAAATATAATAATTATATAATAATTTAACGAGAAGTTCTTCGTAATTTGTTTCACTATCATAATGCTAAAGAATGGAAATTAAATTTGCATTTTCAAGATAATTTATTATTTCGGGATGCTGGTTTTCAATAATTACGTAACACGTTTTTAAGGTTAGATTTAAATTATTTATTGAAGGATCTCGCAACGTTACAATTACATACATATATTCCTTCAACTAACTTGTTACTGCTTTCTCCGTCGCCATCCCCTCCCCTCCAAGCTGAAGTTTAAAATCGGGATTGAATACACATTAAACATACAAAGTTAAGGCATCACTTTGCGCCCCTCTTTGAGTGTCGCCCATGGCACGTGCCCCGCTTGCCATACCCTAGTTACGCCACTGCATAAATAATATTATTATCCATCTTTTTTACTCTTTTTTTCTACTAGTCCAAACTTCTCCTACTTTAATTAGACATTAGAGAAGAAAAAACTTCATCTTCTTTCCAACTTTTTAAAATTTATAAAAAATTAATAAAAATAAAATAAATAATTAAAAATAATAATCAAACATATCCACGTTGAAAACTAATATAAATGTTCTTATTTAAGAATATATCTCTTATAAATGAATACAGAAATATATCTTCTAAAATTATGACAACCTTATACTAAATTCGAATCTGTTGATAGATGAAAGATTAAAAATATTTAAGCATTTTTTGAGCAAAAGCGAAACCAAAATTGGATTAATTGAATAACACATAACGGTTAGCTGCCGCTACAGATAAGTAAAAAGCCATTAAAAATGAATTTAAAAAAAAAAAAAAAAAAAAGGAAATGTATCCAAATCCGTAAGCTTCAGCAATCAAAGAGCAACAAAACGTTTCACTCATTAACTCTAACCTCTTTCAGTTTTTAAGCCTATTAAATCAGCTAAAGGGTTTTTGCTTTCTAAAGATAAAACGCCAAAGATATGGCCACAATAAAAGATGAGGGGGTGAAAAAAAATGAAAGAAATATTGAGAAAGAGTTGCATTTTTTTTTAATTACTACGCAATTGGATACAAAATCCATTAGAAGTGAAATGAAAATGGGAAAAAGAGACTGCTTCTCTTGTTGTTGTTTCTCTTCTTTATTGTTGGTCCTTGTCGTTCTTGGCCAAAAACTCAAGTGGCAAACTGTCAGAGGGCGGCAAGTGTGCACTTGTATTTCGGGTGGGACAGGGAGGCTTAAAGATAAAGAAAACGAAAACAAGAAGAAAAACAAACCAAAGGACTCTTAACTTCCTGTCGGTTCAGATTTCAAGCGCAACTAATGAGTGACCAAGCATAAACATACCAACCAAAGCAGGAGAAAAACAAAAAAAAAAAAACAATGTGGTTGGTATGCTATATTTATGCTTAAACCGAAGGCTTTATACCCTTTTTACAATTATATAATTATTATATACTAATTATTCTTGATTTTTTAAAAAGAAACCAATACAAAATAGAAAATGAAATGAAGAATGGATTCATTTAACAATCTTATTATTAAATTATATGTGAGTCGATGGCCATAATTGCTAGCACTCAAACTCCTTATATTTAGTTATTATATTATAATTTTTTATGTATTATAATTGAATAAATAAATCAAACAAATAAATTTGATGATATATTTTATTTTATAGTTTTGGGATTAAACAAGTTTCTAGTATGACCCACAGCTTGGAATCTGATAAGGTTAAACGAGAGGTCATTATCTTTGATGAACATATGGCTATTAAGTCGTATTACATCGCCATCAGACGAGATAATGTCGGTAGAACAGGTTTTTAAAAAAATTATATTCTTGGAAATCAGAAGTGTAATTTAATGGAAAGATAATTTTGATAATTTTGCCGAAAAGGGAGAAGATGTGATGCTTGTGGTGAATCCAAGCGAATCCCTTGAATTTCTCTTATCTTTGTTTCAATTGCATTTCTTTCAGTAACTTGAAATCGTTTGATAAATAATGAATATATAAATATGTAATGTAATTTATGCAGCTTAAATACATAAGTCATAGAACATAAATTTAAATAAAATTCAGCCGAATCATAAAAAATGACTACCAATCTATGATACATACTTCCAATATATATAACATTCAGATATAGATTTAATTTAAATAAAAAATTGTTTGACTTATCGACTAGGACCCATTTTGAAGCATTGTAATGGAGAATTATGTTAGTCTGCATAGGAAAAAAAAATATATTTAATATTTTGATTATATATATTTAGCTGACTTCCACAGGAGAAAAAAAAAATTAAACATTAAGCCGATATATCAAGGAGAAAAGGATATCTTTGGTCACACCTCCCCCTCCAACCACCTAATTGAATTATCCAAAACAAATACAACCAAATTAGTAAATTTCCTACATAAATGTAAACTATACAATATATATATACTATACCTAGTACCTGGTAGCTAACAACCAAAAATTAGATATTATATTGTAAACTAGTTTCATGTATAATAGTTAATGTAAATAAATAAATAAATAAATAAATCAATGAGGAAAAAGAGAAACAATCCCTTGAATATATGTAGAACGGTTACACTGGGTAAGAAATATTTGCTTCAATAAATCTATAAACCGATACAGATTCTACTATTCATCAGTGAATTCATATTTCTGATTTTCATCAAATATGTCGTTATTAGAAATTTTTATTTTGATTTTCTTTATTTATTTGTTTTATTTCTTGCCAAATCCTACTAAAACAAATACTATAAGAATTTGTTTAATTTTAATTGATTTTTGTTTATTTCTGATTCCGATTTGTCGAAAAGTGATATGAAGGAAATAAATTTTCATAAATAAGGGACTTAGGTATATATATGCCCATATATGTATATAAGTAGTCAAAATAAGAACAAGAAACTAAAGCAGCATACTAAGAAATTAATTACAAATAAAATACTGTTTGGATAGTCAAATATAATACGACAAAAATTCTTTACATTATATATTAAATTTGATAATGGAAAAAATTACTAAAATTATTAACTTTGTAATTCTAAGATAGAAACATTGGATTGGATTACAAATGGCATGTAATAATAGTTATAACATAATATAATGGTAATAATCCAATAGTTAATTCACTTGATTTCCATTAATTCACCATTCATATATATTAAGTATACAGATTTTATTTCAATTTCCATTTACTCTATTTAAAAGGGTATATTAAAAAATATAAAAAAAGAAAACAACAGAAACAAACAAACCAAAAAAAAAAAAAAAAAAAAGATTCTGAAACACCCAAAAGACAAGAATGAAAGAAATATTCAACTTAAGTCCATTGCTATGGACGAGCACCTTGCCTGCGGATAGATGGATGCACGAATGGATGAATGTCTCAAGTCAACCGGGTCCAGGACCAACACTTATTTTAATGAGAAATTCTAATTTCACCAATAATACAAAAGGCTATACCCCCCCCTCCCTCTCCCTCCCCCTCCCATCTTACATCCTTCACAAGGAAAGCAGTCAAGAAAAATGCGCAAAAAGAATCCAAAAATGGAGGAAAAACTGATATTTTTGCCTTGCTCTGATTGCTTTTTGCCACTCGTCCGTGACGAAAACAAAAGACCAAGGTTGTTACCTTCTTCTTCGACGTTGTCGCTGTCGTCATCGTCGTCGACAACATCGTTCTCGTTCTCCCCCACATACATATCTACAAAAAAAAAAAAAAAAAACAAATAAGAATAGGCAAGAAGAAAAAAAAAATAGAAATAGAAATAAGAATTGCCTGCATAAAAATTTCTTGAGTATTTGCTAGCCTCTTGCAATTAAATGAGGGAGGCGACTTTCTCAAATAACCATGAGTGAATGGAGCAAGGGGGATGCCGGAATGAGGCATAGATGGAGAGTATTTGATGCTAAGCTTAGCAATAATAATTACACTTAGTTTTTTTTTTTTTGGGGAGGGGAGGGAAGAGGTAAGAGGTTATACTAAAGTATGTTGACAGGAGGATTAAAGAAAGTGAAACATCAATTGGTCTAAAAAAAATCCACTTCAAGTGATAGAACTATTGGAAAGTATTAACGATTAACTACTCTTTTAAGCAGTGTTGCTAAACGCAAAAATAATTTGTCAAAAACAAGTTAAGAAATAGTTAAATAGTTTATGCTAATGCATTAACTAAAACAACAAAAAACAGTATTGGTAAACTACTTTATAAACTGGTTTGTGTCTAGGAAAACCAACTCTATAAGCCAGTGTTGAATAGAAAAATACAAAAAAAAAGTTTAAAATATTATTCTAGACAACAATAAGGTATAATAAATAAACTTGTAATTTCATCATATTATTTTAATTTATTTTTAAGTGTTGAAAACCTAAAACTGATAATTAGGCAAAAGGCCCAAAACTTAAAGACATTTGACCAGTGTTAAGAAAGCTAAAGTTAACTACTTATCGTATGCAAACTTAAGCTTGACTGGGTTTATCCCCAGTGTTGAAAAACAGTAAATGATGACATATCAATATAACAGGAATGCGAATAAATACAAGTTTTAAGCATAAACGAGGAAAAATGATTTAAAAAACGAAAGGAAATCTATTCAGAATCAAAATCTTAATCAAATAAAACAAACCTAATAGCATAGATGTCAATACGCACACACACACACATAAACATAGCGTAAGCGAGATAGAGGGAGATGAAGAGAATTGTCAGCCATAAATTTAACTAATATACAACAAAACAAACTCACATTAGATGTCTCGTAAGCAACCCTCCTACAAATACATACATACATACATATGTATCTACTACCTATATACCTACATACATATGTATACACTGTACTTCACTTCACTCCCCACCCTAATCTAAAATCGTCCACCCACATGAGAGGAATGGAATGTGGCTGCAATAATCAAGCCAAGTCAAGGCGTAGGCATTGGGAAAAGCCAAGTCGAATTACAGTTATACAGTTAAGGTAACGGTAACGCATGGCAATGTCCATAAAATGACACTGAGTGTCAGTTTCAATTAAACATGTTGACAGGCCTCTGGTTTCCCCAAAAACATTCACAAGTAGGGGAAAAGTCCAAAATATCCACAGATACAGATACAGATACAATTTGATAGCTCTACACAATCTAAAGATACAAATACAAATAGAAATTGGGGTGGTAGGTTGTCCGGTTGGTTGGTTGGTTGGTTAGTTGCTTGCTTGCTGCCTACTCTGCTGCTAGCTTAAGCAATTTCGATTTTAATACAAGAAATTCCTTACATTTTGTCGCCTCAACCATAACCAAAAGCAAACGAATCTAAGATAATGCAATGGAAATGGAAAAAGAACTTACATCCAACTGACAGACAACTTTATCTGTTAAGATTTCGTCCCAATTTTAAGCATTTGCTTTTTGCTTTTTGCATTTTTAATACACTGCAGCCAAAGTATAATGATTGAAATCAAACATTTTAAATTATATATAAAATATGTACCTTTGTACATATTTTCATCTAATTTTTAAAAGAATTTTCACAGCAACTTGTGGCTATTTAGTAACTCTTTTTCTTTTGCTTTCATTAATTGAAAAAGAAAACCTTTTGTTTTTAAAGTTTATTTGATGATTGGTTGTGCAACTTCTTATTACAAAAATTTATTCGAGATTATAAAAGTTTTCAATATAATAATTTAGTTTAATCTTAAATAGAATCTCTTTAGATTTCTTAAAGTTTTTAGATGAATTCTTGGTACTCAATTTATAGAACGACTTCAAAGTTAAGTAATAAGTTTTTTTTACTAAGTAAATTATTTATTTATCTTTAAAAACAGATATAAGGATATAATAACTTCGACTTAATGATCTTTAACCAAACTCTTTGGTAGCTATCAACTTTGATTTTTGACAGCCAACCATTTTATAAGAAAATAACTATGCATATATGTATATACATATGTATATATGTATGTATGTATATATGTACATATGTATGTATGTATATATGTATGTATATATGTATGCATATGTCTATGTAAAATTAGATTTTGCAAAGTCTTTTACAAAATTTTAAGTAATTTTATGTGTAGTTATTTGTTTTTGCATTTTAAATGAACAACAAACAGATGAATAAGTTTTATATCTTGTTTATTGACAACTTGTCAAACAAAATGTGGGGGAAAATTGCGTTTAATTAAACTGCATAAATATAAAATGCAGGTACAAAATAGTTCTCTCTCTCTCTCGATATATATATATATATATATATTTTTTTCCATATATATATTTAATTTCCTATCTGTAGCATTTCTTTTTGTTTTCATCTCCATCAACATCGTCATCTCGGACTCCCACCACTTCAACAAATCCCTTCACCATTGCCCTTTTCTCTCCCAACCATTTGACACTTGAGTCAAGTCATTTGGGATTTTGATTTTGATTTTTGTTCATTTTTTCGGTTTTACAGTTTTTTTTTTTGTGTTTTAATTTCCAGGGTGGTTTACATCCACTTGATGTCATTTTAACGCCCCAGTTGAGATTGATTTTGTTGTAAGTATTATTTGACTAATATATTAAGGAAAATGCCTTTGACAAATCAATTGGCAAATGGACAGACGGTTAAGAGCATTTCTTCCACACCTTTTTTTTCTGACTAGAGGAGTGTGTGTTAGTGTTAAACTTGACACTTATTGACG
This sequence comes from Drosophila sturtevanti, assembly GCA_018150375.1. NCBI lineage: Eukaryota > Metazoa > Arthropoda > Insecta > Diptera > Drosophilidae > Drosophila > Drosophila sturtevanti. Next base: position 2,696,788 of record JAECWJ010000688.1, on the reverse strand, counting down.
GTATAGATCAAAAAAAAAAAAAAAACGAAAAAAAAAGAAAAGAAAAGAATCTCCTGCCACCAAGACTTTTCAAAAATCATTCACCCATGGCAAAAATTTTCAAATTGCAAGAATAGAATAAACAAATTTCAAATTAAAAATCAAATTTTTAACCACACACACGCAAACTTTGTTTTTATTTTTATTTTATAAGGCAAGGGGTTAAACCACATGGCAAACCCCTTTTTTTCCTCTCCTCCTTCTCTTCCTCCTCAGGGATTTTCATCAATTTATTGTGCATATTTTGTTGTAACCAATTTTTGTAATGTGTTTTTTTTTTTATTCGAACAGCTGGCGGCAGGCGTCACCTTGTCCAACACGTGCTTTTGGCAGGTTAAAAAAAAACAAAAAGAAAAAGGTGTGGAAATTTTTAAAATTGCCTTTGATTCGAGTATTAAAGGTGGATAAAGAACTTTTGGTATGGATTATGAAATTGATCAAATCTGTAAACGAATTCAATGTTACAACATATTACATTTAAATTTGAGCTTAAAATCGGTTTCTGTATTTAGTCAATAAATCAATACGTATATATATAATATTTATCGAATACATCTTAAATTTATACTATCTTAATGAAATTGTAGAATATTTCAACTATTTAAATCAACTCAAAAACATTTCTGCTTTACATTACCTTTTCCAACTCTTTGTGGATTAATTGTATAAAAAGTAATGAGAGAGACAGAAAATTTATTCAACACTAAATTGTAATCCTTTTGCAGTGTTTACAAAATTTCACAGATCATAGTATGTCATTAGTTTTATTTCTATTGTCTAACACAGTTTCTAGTATATATTAAATTAGTTTTACCTAAGGAACTGGTCGATCAAGGAACTGGCAATACAATTATGGCTATAAATAATAAAATGGAAGTATATTATTGGAATAAAGAATCATCTGGAGCAGATGCAGAAATAGATGGAAGTGGATGTGGCGAAATGTTAATGGATATTATATTATGGAAAAATTTACGCAAATCATCATCAATATTTATGTTAATTTTAACAATTTTATTATATTTGCATGTCCGTTCAGTGATCACTGTGATGACCGAATTGGGTTTGATTATACTAACATTAACCATTATTCATCGCAGCTATATATATTATATGAAATATATCAAGAATATTCATATATTTAATCCATATCAAAAATTTATGGATGTTAATATTACCATATCCATGAATCAAGCTGATTTATTGGCAATGACAATAGCTAAATATCTAACTGGATTTTTAATACAATTACGTTCGCTATTGCTAATGGAACAATTGATGGACTCATTGAAGATAATCGCAATACTTGCCAACTTGACAATAATTGGAAACGATATTCATTTCAACACATTGATTTTAACAGGTTAGCATAAAGAAAAAGTTTTGATTACTATATAGAAGAAAAAAAAATGATTCTTTATTCTGTTTTTCTTTCTCCTATAGCTTGGATAACACTTTTTACTTTGCCCAAGTTATATGAGTGGCAGAAGCCTCTTTTTGATCGATTAATCGAGATTATACAGATACTACAAGCTGTATTGGGTTATATTATGATCGATATTTTAAATATAATCAAAAATAATATCGGTTTCATTAAGAACAATGATAATACAGAGGAATCTATTGGTGAAGAGATGTCCTAAATTAAAAAAACGAAATTTTCTAAATTCGATTTCTTTAAATAAATCAAATACAAATAATATAAAGAAGAAAAATAATGCCAAAGAATAAGTTGATAATTTCTGCATTTCAAAAGGATTTATGATGTAGTTTGAACAGGAAGTTCATTGCACTTTACAACACTGTGCTAATGTAAACATCATATTTTATTAAATTAATTTAATTAACATAATGCAATTTCATGGTATAATATTTACTTAAACTTTTTGGTTATTATCAATAAAAAAACTTGAAACTGACATTTTCCATCATAAATTTTGTTCAAGTGTCAAAAACCTTTTCACACATTCCTCCAGCTTTTGTTATGGTTTTTCGAAAAGGATAGCAAGGAATGAATAGTTGTAGTAGTCATATTGGTGTGGTTATTTTAAGGGAGGGGGAGAGAAAAGAATGGGATGAATATTGGGTGGTTGGTTGCTTGGTTAGTAATGAAACTTGCACTATGAATTATATTTGTTACACATTCACTCTCAAAAAAAAAAAAAAACCAAAAATGATAAAAGACATTTTTATAGTCTTTCAACGTTGTCGATGCGTTTTTATGTGCCAAATTTCCCGGTTCGCCAGCTCACTACTGTCTTGTCATAAAAGAGAGAGAGAGAGAGGCAGAGAGAGTGAGAGAGAAAGAGCTGAGTGACGAAATTTTATCGATGTGCCTGCCATGCAGCCATTGCATTTGAGTGCGCAAAAACCGAAAGAGGAGCAAATTTAAATCGTATGCAAAATGCTATTAAAAATATTGAAAAGTACCCAAAAAGAGAAAAAGAGAGAGAGGAGAAAAAAAATAGAAAGAAAGAGAAACAACCTTAACAACAACCGCACCATGACTATAAAGTGTTTTGGCCGTTTTAAAACTGTTGGTTGGCAGTGTAAAAGGTATACCATATAATTAGTTTTTTGGCCCATGTCTGGCAAGCTCATAAAATGTCAGTTTCAGTCGGTCTGCCAGTCTATATGTCCCCGTCGTTGTAAGCACTTAAAATGGCCCAAGTAAAGCAAATTCATCATCATCATTGCCATCAATCCCTTGCCTGACTGAATGACAAACTGAATGAATGAATGAATGACTGTGGCGCCATTAGCATTTGATAAAAATTGGGAATTTGTTTAGTTTTTATTGCCGCGTAAATGTCATAAAAACGTTCTTGTAAAATTGTCTAGCATTCTGCATACAGATACAGATATATATATATATATTATATTATTGTATATATAGATAATACTGAATATGGTTTTTCTATTTCTTTTTTTTTTAATGCTTGACGCTTTTAAGGTAATTGCATTTGATTTATTTTGCATTTGTGCACATGAATACGATATGTGGAATATGGTTTAGATTTACATACATACATATATGCATACTATATGCATATATTAAAGTAATCTATCTCATTGAATTTAGTGTATGGAATATATTTTAGATATATTGTAAACATATATACATATATGTAACCATTAACGGTATGCGAAAACATAAATATACTGAACATAAAGAAATGCATAAAAAACACTCAATAAAAAATTCAATCCAACTTTAATAAAACATTTAACTGATACCAAACAACAAACAGCAACAAATTCAACTCATATAAGAACAATAAATATCTATCTAGAGCAGATCAAATAAAGATAACCCGACTTATCACACATATGCCCAACATTTGCACCTGCTGCAACATTCAAATTACATTAGATCATATACTCAACCTATGGCCCTCTTCCCATACAACACACCGAAGGCCCAAACAGTCAGCGCTTTCATTAGAAATTAAGTTGCGACTAATTTTAATTAGTCCAAACTCTAAGATAAATAAATAAATAAATTTCTTATGCAACAGCAATTCAAAACAGTTTCTTAACAATTCTGCTATATTAATATATTTTTCTAATTTTTCTGCTATATTAAATTACCTTATATCACTTCATATATGTAAACCCTGTATATATAGCTAAGTCCCAATACAATTTATATTAGACTTTAAGCATCATTCATTGTAAATAATCATTCACACAATATCAGAGCAGAAGAACAGCGTGTAATTCATAATTATAATATTAGCTCTACAATAAATAAATGAAAAATAAATAAATGTTTGTATATTGCAATATCATATAAACACACACACACATATATATATATATATAAATATATATATATATATATTCTTAAATACATACACTTTTCATAAAAGAAATATTTTCGATAAAAGTTTAAAAAATTTATTTTCCGAACTAAAGCTAAAATAATATATATCGATATCAAACATTTTTGAAAATTTCAAAATTTTAACTTCTAATATATTCTAGATTTTATTTACTAACTAAATTACATCTAAAGAAAAATCGCTGACTTAAAACGAAAGAAAATAAATTCATAAAGTTTGTTTCTAAATTTCTGTTAAATTTAATTTAAATCAAATTAGTTATAACTAAATTATTAAAGCTAACAATCAGATAAAAATGTTATTTGTCTTATATCTTAAAAAAAGAAATAAAGATATTATATAAGGTAAGCTGACTTGTAGAGTTTCTAAATTTAATATATATATGCAAAAATCATTGTGTCTCTGCTTTTTCTTTATCTTTTTTTTTTTGTCATTTAAATTTTTGAGGGTTTCATTTGGTTTTCCCCTGTTTTTAATCTTCTCGATTAGGGCAAACTCATCACCAGTTAAAGTAAATGACAGTCTATAATTTTCCAACAGGCAGACAATAACCAAAATCTACTTAGTTGCAAGTCAAGAATCCTTCATCGGCAATCTTTATCACCCCAAAAGAATTTACATATGAATACAAAGCAATTGTGTGTGCGTGTGTGAGTGTGTGTGGGTGAAAAATTGGCCCAGCTATGGCACACATGATTACCCTAAAGAAGCCAGAAGTGGTTTGCATTGGGGGTTGGATTTTCATTTACCCTATAATCGGTTGAAAAGGTGGAAAGGGTATATCAAGCTATAGAAATTAAATGAAGAATGTTAAAAATACAAATGATTTATCATCCTCTTTTAGGTTTATATATATCTATATATATATATATAGCTCTTCTATTTAGCTTTCTCTTGGTAGGATTGCTAAAGGAGAAATAAATAATAATAAAAGGAAAATTTTAATAATTTTAAATATTTATCATATATTTTTCTTATTTAATACAGGGTATCTGCAAGTCGTTATTATAATTTAAACATTGTGTTTCCGTTTTTTTTTTTTTTTTTTTTTTTTTACACTTTAGCCCTTTCTTTGCTTTTTTCAGTGACTAATGATGTTGCAATTTATCTTTAGATTATTTGTTAATGTTTCTTGTGTTTGCATTCAAATGTGTGAGTGTGACAGTGTGTGTGCCAGTGTGTGTGTGTGTGTGCGTGTGTGTGTATATATATGTATATGCATGTGTAATTTAGCCAGACAACAACAATTTTTCCATGTGTGTTTAATTACTTAAGAAGGAAAAGCTTTTGTCATCATTTTAAAATTATTTAAATATTTTCCAGCAACTCGTTGATAAATGAGCCAAAGTGATGAGCAAAATGGTTAAGGTACAATTTGAGTGCTTTGCTTGAATGAAAAATTAAGGCAATTTGAATGTTTGCTTTTAGGATATACACTGATAATTATATAGGGATTTGCATATGTAATTTTAAGAGAAATAAAAAAAGTATGTATATATATATATACATATAATCAAAGTACAGTTGCCACCAAGAGAATTGCATGAAAAAAAAATGCTTAAATATGTCGAACAATTGAAACAAAAAGAGAAATGCCATCGAGATTAAAATAAATACCATCAACTTTTGCACCCAACTAACACACAGTACAGATTTTTTTTTTTTGGGTCTAAAGACTAGAAGATTTATGATGTGTTCAAATACATTTGTGTTTATATTTTAGTTTTATGTACATATGCGCATACATACATATGTATGTACATATATGTATCTGTACGTGTGCGTGTGCGTGTGCGTGTGTGTGTAAAGATATGAAGAAGGATGTGGCAAAAGTTCATTAATTATGATTGGAGACAGTTGTACAATTAATAAACGAAGCGAAGCGAGGCCAAAAATTCTTTGGTAACAACTGCTCTAGCTTATTGTGGTCAATGCTTTAGATGGTATTTTGGTTTAAGGATGAGAGAGAGTGAGAATGGGAGGATGGGGTGTGGGGGTTAGATGTTAGATTGGCGGATGGCCAAAAACTATTCGCCTTTTCCGGATGTTATGCTTTTGCTCTCTTCTCGTTTTTCTTAGAGATTATGATCAGAGTTTTTGTGATTTATGGTTTTATGGGCAAAATTTATTGCCTTTAATTGTATGTTTGAGTAGTTGTAGCTAATTGATAAACTCCTCTTTTGAATGGCTAATCAAAAGGGAAACGGAAAGCAGCAAGTTGATGAGAATACAAGAAAAGCGCAGAAAAGAAAAGCAATATGAATGCCAATGAAAATCTGCAGTAGTAACAACTCCTCCTCCTCCTCCTCCTCCTCCCTTTCCCAAAACCAACTTTAATAATGGATATATGTACATATGTACATATATACCCTCCATCTATTTGATGGTAATTCTAAACCTTAATTAACATTGAAGACAAACAAACTGTTGCCACATACCAAAATTTGACCCTTTCTCTTGTTGGAAATCAAACCGAAACACCTTTTGATATGCACAGGGATGGATTAATAAGATCAACGGGAAATAATTAAATATTTGATTACTTAGAAATTAATATTTTTAAAATTTCACCTATTTTATTATACTTATTATTATCATAATTGTTGTCAAACATATCCTTATTGTAGATCAAAAATAAATTTCAAACTTTTTTCATATAGTATATATATATATATTTTTTTCACACATTATTCCGTTCCTGTTTGTGCAAGTCAAAAGAAAACTCATAAATCAATTTTGAAATGCATTAGAGAACTGGCTGGCTGACCTGAGACTAACTGACTGACTGACTGGCGACTGTCTCTCACATTTGGTGAACGAACGGAAATGGCCGGCAGCCAAAGTGAATGCAAAATTTGCAAAAGTCTGAGTTTAAGTTAAACGGAATGAGGCGCCCTTTTTCTAAGGTGCCGATGCCCGATGCCCGATGCCAATGCCAATCCCCAATCCCCAATCCTCAATGCCAATGCCTTTGGTGTTGATGCTGTTACTGGTGTTAGGGTTTAACTTACAGGCAGTTCCTCTCTGCGTCACCTTTCTCAATTAATGCATATCTCTCTCTCTCTCTCTCTCTCTCTCTCTCTTTCTCTTACTTTACAGGTTCCCTTTGTTGATTTGAGGGTTGGCTTTTACTTAACGCCTTGCCTCAGCACTTAACTTCCGTTTCCTGTTACAACAGTAGCAGAGGCAGCAGCAGCAGCAGCAACTGTCTGAGAGTCAACGTCGTCGAGGCATTTGCAACTAATTGAAAGTGCAATGTGATGCTGCTGTAGAATGCAATTAATGCCTTTAGGCAACAAATGCCACATCCACACATACACACACACACACACACACACACACACAAAAACCGAAACTGCAGTCTGCATTTGTATCTTTGATTTGTTTTTCTTCCCCTTTCATTCACATAGAAAAACTGAAAATGGGTAAAAGACAAAGTTTTCCTACCCAGAATTCATTCAAAGCAACAAAAAAAAAAAAACTAGAAAGATGGACTAACTTCGGCACGATTGGAGTTATATACATATATCGTATACCCTTGCAGATTTTCTGTACATAATTCACCAGAAGGATTATTGTAAATTATATAGTATATCAAATTTACAAATTCAAAATTTTGAGCTTGAGAAAAAAAATTTTTTATTACAAATTTTTTTTTTAGTACCGATCGTTCCTATTGGAGCTATATGATATAGTCAACGGATTCTGATAAAACTTGGTTAAAGTATTAAGAAGTATATTAAACTCACATATATCAAATTACGTGGCATTCGGTTGAAAAAGGACAGAGTTATTGAGGATAAAGCTTATTCATCACCGAACGGTCCTATAGGAGCTATATGATATAGTAGTTCGATCGGAATAATTCCGAGATATACAGTGCCTGCAGCAAAAAGAAGCCTATGTTGAAAATTTCAGCTCTGTACGGACAGGGCTAGATCGATTCGTCTATTCATGCTGATGAAAAATATATATATATATGTACTTTATATAGTCGGAGATGCTTCCTTCTGTGCGTTGCAAACTTCTGACCAAAATGAATATACCCTCTGCAAGGGTATAAGAAATGCATATGCATTGCATTTGGCCTAAAACTCAAGTCTAGAATTTCATTTAAAGTCTATTTGCTTAACTTCACTCCTTAAATTAGTTGACCAAAAAGGAAAGAGGGGGATGAGAAAGGATGGCATATACAATTTGAATATTTGATTGGCATTCAATATAAATTTGAATCAAATAAATTTTAGATACGTCAATTGCAAAAATATTGCAAACAGTTATTCCAACTTAAATATATATGTATATGTATATAGTTTATTTAATATATGAGATATCGAAATAAATTATAAGAAAAGACAAAGATTACACACAAATTACGCAGGAAAATCTAAAACAATAAATTGCTTTTTAAACACTTACAATAAAAGTAAAACACGGCAACATGAACTGCATTTTACTTTATGGCCACTTTCGATGCGCTTGGCTAAGCTCTTCTCAACATGCATGCAGAGAAGAAGAGCCAGGGATGAACTTGGCAGCTGACAACTTTCTAAAACTAAATGCAAAGCGATTTGCATATTTTCCAAGTGCAAAAGGAAACGAGAGAACTTTATCACACACACCCATACACACACCCACACACCCACTCTCTAACACACATGCAAACATTAAAAGACACAAAACGTAAATCTTTTTGTATCAAAAACTTTGTCAGACACCAAAATGTATTTTATTTACTTAAGCAGCTAAACAAACACTCAAGTCAAAATACATTGAAATACGAGAATGCAACTGAAGATAAAGACAGTTATTCTCAGGTTAGATAAATAAATCTATATACATACATATGTATGTGTATATTTATGTCTGTATATACATTTATTTGAAGCGGTTTCTGTTTTTACAAATTAACACGAGGAGATCCCAAAAGAGCTCAACGAAAAATTTAAACAAATATTCAAAGCTTTGAAATAACAATTAGGCTTTCATAAGAAGAATCAATTATTAATTAATTAGCTAAATTAATTTTAATTAGTTTGTTTTAAGCTTCCACTTGATTTCGTGTAGATTTCATAGACATTCCAATGAATGGGGGGTTTTCCCCCAGGCCCCTTTAAGTGTCCAAATTGTGTCAAAATATCTTCCCTATTGAACTTAACATATTGAAAACTGAAATATTTTGCCCCCCGGGGCCCAGATTTTCTCTGAACGTCCCTGATGTAATACAAAGTATAAATAATACATCAATTTATATGTACATATTTATGTATATATACATATATATATATGATTATTTCCAAGATTATCTAATCAATATTCTTTATCAAGTTCAGATTCTTTATAAAATGTTCATACAAACGACAAGTGACTCATAATTCTGGTCAATGTGTAAACTTCTAATTACTGTCATTTTATGGTAGAGAGATATGATTATTATTTTTACAAAATATATACATACATATGTATGTACATGAAAATTTGTATTAAATAAATTTTTGAAATAATTATTTTTTTCCTTATATTATATTCTTCATATTATGTTACCTTAAACTAAATTTCATTATGTATTATTAGTATTAATTGTTTAAGCAAAACAGGTCTATGCCTGTAGTCTTATTTTTTGTTTCATATTTATCACCCAAACTTGTTAAATATGAAAACTTATCTGAAATAAAGTGTTCCTTATAATAATAATAATAAAATAATTATTTTTGTTTCATGAGTTAAGAAGATTTCCAAAATAATCCCAATTGAAATATGTTCCTTTTACAATTTTATTTAGAAACTAAGCTAAAAGTAGATCGATTCGGCTATAAATGCTACTCCAGAATATATATATATATATATATACATATATATATATATATATATGTATATATATATATACATATATACATATGTATATATACATAATTCGAGAGTTGAACAATCCAATATCCCATTTTAAATGGGATTTCCGATAGAAAGTTAGGTAATGGACCTACAAGAGGGAAAACGAGAACACTGCTTGTCAAGCAGTTTCATTTTGTCTTCCTCTTTTTCTTTACAAACTATACTACTCTTATTCAATATTAATTAAATTAAGTTGAGGCATTAGTTTTAGTCTTTCATCAAAGCCCGATTACCTTTTGTATTTTTGCATATTGACAAAATTATTTTATCGTATTGATTAGCCTAATAAATAACTAACATTTATTTACATTGATCAACAAAAAATATTAGTCTTTTAATCAATATTCGTTTAAATTATCCTCGATCTTTTGTAGATTTCCCCTTTTAAAGGTCACCAATGAGTCTTGCAAACACTTGTTGTCGCTTTTTTTAGTGTTTCATGGACTTTTTGAAAGGCTTTTAAATTGAAATTTTCACTAGCCTCTGGAAATACACAACAAATGGGTAATACACAGACACCGGCATCATAATCATAAAATTGACAGCCTAAACTTTTTATTGATATTTGTTGGAAATTGGAAACATTATCAGCATAATGACAAGCAATCAATGTTTTCTTAAGATATTGACATAATAATGATTCACGAGATGTTCATTATGTTAAAGTAATACAGCAAGAAATTTAAATCAATTACCGAACTACTGAGACAACTATTTTAAAAGTCAATCTATGACAATTTACTTGAAATTACTTTAAAATTGATTGCACTATTTAAAGAACTTACAAAAATGTAATTTTCTTTAGTTCTATCGATTAATATGTATATTTTTTAAGACTCAGAAAACCTTGAATTATAACATTTAATGATGAATTTTCTGATTTCATAAGGCATTTGTGCTTTAATTATTATTATTTTTTTTTTTTTGTCATATCTTTAGCAAATACAAATCTTATGAAGTTATCATTAAAATTTTGAATTGGCATAGTTTGAGGGTGATAATTTTGCCACCAATTCGTATTGTTGATGAATTTTGCCTTATATATGTAGATTTAATCCTTTTTGAAGATCCAATGACATTAAGATCCTCCAGCAATAGTTCCCCCTGTAGCCAGTTGAGGCAACATAAAGGCAACAAAAAATTGACTGAGTGTGAGAATATTTGCTTTATTTTAACAACTTTGCAATACAAACTTGGCATTAAGCTTGTGTTTATTTAAATGAAAAGCTTTTCCCAATAACTCAACCAGGGCCGAGCTTTTCATTCTGACTAATAATTTGATGCAATTATATCTTCAATTATATATTTGCCATATTCAATTCACGATTTTAACAATATTTTAAATTTAAACGATATATATAGGTATTACTGTTGGTTTCCTTTATTTCAATTGAACATTTTTCTTAATTTCATTTATTACTTTTATAAGCTTCTGCCAAAGCTTTTTTTGTATACTATCCACGTCTTATATTATTCCTTTCGATATTATTGTCATAATGTTCTGAATCCACAGACTAAAACAATTTAAGGCAATTCTTAGTTTTTCCCCTTAAACATTTATTAACAGGAATCATTTAAGGCTCAAATATTAATTTATTACAAAAAGTTGAAAAACTAACAAAAAAAAGTTGTTGTAAAGTTTGCTATGAAAACACACACAAAGCTCGGCTGCGGTGATTCAGACTATATAATATATACATACATATATGCATTTAGTTACATTTGTTTTAAAAAAAAAAAAAATACTTTTTAAAAACTTTCGGTTAATGTTCCACTAGAACTATGGTGTTTCTAGTATTCCTTCTTTCTCAAATATCCTTAAAGTTGCTCTTAGTGTCTTTAGGACTCTTTCATTGGCAAATAATTGGCTACGCTTTCTTAGCATCGCCTCATCATTTTCAAAAATATGCAAATTCATATCCTCGCTGTCTTCTTGAGAAGCACAACAAATGGGTAATTCACAAACAGCAGCATAATATCCATAGAGCAGACATCTTTGCATTTCATCAGTTAGTTGTTGAAATGTGGGCATGGTTCCGGCATAGTTACATGCCTTCAATGTGTTTATTAAACTTTGATAATAATGTTGTAATAGTTCCGTTTGATCATGGAGTAATACATCAAATTCCAGGCTTGTATAGAAAAAGAAATGTAAATCAGTTGCCGGACTGCCTAAGCAAGAGTTTTGAAAGTCCACCTATAATTTTTGATTAGTTAATATCGAAAGCTCAAATTTCAATTAAATTTCAAATTTTACAACTCACAAAAATAGCTTTTTCTTTTCTTCGATTAATAAATATATTATTGACCCATAAATCACCATGAACTATAACATTAAAGGCCGAATTTTTTGTATCCACAATTGAACGCATGCGGGCAGAATATGTTTTCGGTATTTGTGCTATCATTTTAGCTGATATTTCGGGCATTTCTTTAGCAAATAAATTTGCTGCAAATTCGGTGCCTTGTATTATGATATATTTTGCAAAACCGCTTTCCACACCATTCTCATATTGGGAGGGCTCTAAATCTTTCAATAATTCAGGTCTCTCATCAATTAATACCATTGAAGCGGCATGATATTGTCCCAGTTTTTCTAAACATATTTTTGCCTCATTCAGAGCTAATCCTTTTTGTCGATCCAATGACTCGTAATCTAATGCATTAAGATCCTCTAGTAAATATTCCTCCTTGCCATCGGCAGGTTCACAATAAAGGCAACTAAAATTAATTGAATATATGTAGGCGCATTTTTAAAATATATTTTACTTTTTTTTGAAATCTTTGGTATACAAACTTGGCGCATAATTTGTGTTCTTTCAATTGTGAGGATGCTTTTCCCAAGATCTCATCCATAACCGGTAATAATTGTAGAAACATAAGCTTTTCACTCGTACCCATTTCGGCAACAATTGGGAGTAAATTTTTAATAATATAATTACCCTCTTCAATTGGCGATTCTGGATTTAAACGATATTTAACATTTAAACGATAAATATCGCTACAAAAGTTTTCACCACTTGTTTTCTTTGATTCAATATGAAAACTTTCCACATGTAACTTTTCACTTTTATAAGCTTGCGCCAAAGCTTTCTCAATATAATTCACATTGTATAATGCTTCCGTTGTCGTTGTTGCTGCCATGATGATGGGAATAAAAGTTGCGTCCGTTCCCGGCAAGCAGCTTTGATAGACTAAACAACAAATTATGAAATTCACATTTCTCCGCTCGTTCGTTCGCGTTGCCCTTATCAACGGCAATATATAGTACATACATATGTATGTATGTATGTATGTATAAAACGCTCGGATAGTAATTTCGTGTTGTAAAATTCCGGGTATGATTTAATATTATTGTAGATAGGCGTAATACTAAGCTCGTTTATATGAGATCCGTATGAAGCTTTAATTGAGCAATGGCAATATGGTGGTAAGGGGTCGAAAAGTGCGACTGCCACTGCCACTTTATAAACGAAATAAATCTGGGCCAATTAGAGCTACATGCACCCATAGTCTATACACCCTAGCCAAGATTTTAATTGAGGGATTAATTTTAAAAGTAAATGGTTTAAAATTCAAAAGCTCTCCTAAAACGCCATATAATTTGTTTTTCTTTTGGTACAAGCTTAAACAACAAACTTGTTTAATTTGCTTTCATTTAATAAATAAATTAAAATTTAAACAAATAGATCCAAGTATAAAACAAACTGATCTAAGAATTTGGTAATTTAAATTATGTTTAGGCACGAAATCTACCAATCGTTATATCTTGGCCTTTCAGGAGATTTTCTTAATTTGTTGGTTTTTAGTTTCAAACGGTTTTTGGATAACTTAAATCCGATGTTCATAAATAATGAAATATTAATATACATAGTTTTAATAAATCTTAAATAAATAAATTAATCAGTATAATTGGTCTATCAATTCAATTCTAAGTTCATAAGTTGACAAAAAAATTCTGCTTAATTAGTAGTGAAAACTACTAAAATGATATGTACTTCCAATTCGTATAACAGGTAGACCTATTCGGAAATAAATTTAATTAAAAATGAAAAATGGAAACATCTTAAATAAGCCAGATACCAAATCCGATGGAGAAGTAGATATATCAGCCTGCATAGGAATCCTACAGGTAATTAAAAGTAAATAATAAAAACCTTATGTAATGCCAGAAAAATCTTCGATTTTTGCTAACGGTTAATGCGGAACTAATTTTTAATGGGGATAGACTTAATAAGGAAAAAATGTCCCTTGAATATATAAACAGTAAGAAATATTTTATTTCATATTCTTTTCGATGCCGATTTGCTGAATGAAATTATTATAGTACTTGATTAATTAAGCGATACGAAAGGAATGAGTTTCTATAGCCAGGGAACTTACATATGTATATACATACATACATATGTATATATGTACTTATATGGAAAGGTTATACATACATATGTAAGTATATGTATTTAAAGACAAGAGAACGAGGAACTGATACAGCCCACAAATTCACTTTTAATTTTTGATCAATATGCTAATTATATAATCATATATGTATATATATATTTATTTTTATAAAATATATAATATAATGTATAATGTATAATATACATACATACAAATAATAGTATAAACCTCATAAAATTCTAAATAACGTAATTTTACACCAATCGACTTCGTATTACAGTTTTTAAAGAATTGTTTATAAATGCAAACGTCTCATCAAAATGTATACATATGTACATATGCTCTCAGTTATAGGGTATTCTGATTAAAACGGTCGATTCAATTTAATAGCCCATTTTGATTATATCATATTTACCCTGAACATTCGCAAATTTTGACAAAATTATTTAGATAATCGACTTATCTAAGTAAGTAACACGAACAATTTGGTTATATGTAATTTGGCTCAAATATCTTTTTCTCTTTTTATTGCCATTGTTTTATGTGTATGAGTTGTCTCTGTTTTACTAATGCTGTTGCTTTTACAAATAATTTACCGTTTAACTGTATTTAGCCTTCAAAGCAAAGAAATTGAGAGAATGAAAAACGTTTTTGTCTTTTAGCTGTCCTTCCATATTCATAATCCTTCGAACGGATCGCATATGTATGTAGAAGACACCGTAAAGCACAATCAGAGAGAGAGACAGAGAGAGAGAGTGAGAGACTAAAAGCGAGAGAGTGCTGCTTTGAAAATATGCACACATACTAACACACAAATGTATTATTGCAACATAGATAAAAGATATTGGCAATTTAAGGATAAAACTTGTGCGATAACTGTTTTAATATTTAATTAAACATTTTCACTCAACACCGGAAAATTGAAAACCGTTATCTGTGTCAACTAAGTACTGTAAGCTTTCAATAACTTGTTGAGTCCCAAAACACACACACACACACATAAGCAGTATGCGTTGCGCAGGACTACTTATTGTTCAAAAGAAACGGTAAATTTTATTCCACAACTGCAAAATATCGTTATATGAATGTATACATATGTACGTATACATATGTAGGTGTAATATTTGCATACAAAACTTACCACAAATTTCATTTGACTTTTACAAAACAAAGTTCAATTATTTTATACACTAACACTCACTTATTAATTAAACCGAAACACTAAAAAAAACGCGCGCGTTGTTTAAAAATATTAACTTTCACTATTTTTCAGACTAAGTACGAATTGCCGCGTTTACTACAAAAAACGCAACTAGTTATCGATTAAGCAATTATATCGACTACATAATATCGAGAAGTTTCTAAAGTGCTGTGAATGAAATGCAAACAAATACTTTGCGGTGTGACAAGTAAGTTAAAACGATAACACGATATTATGTTTTTATATTTTGATTATTTTGAATCAAATTAAAATATTGAATGCATTATCTATAAATAGTTTTATCTTATTTAAACAAGATTCCATATGCTTTAGGAAAAAGATTTTCAATATATATTATATTCAGTTTGTTTTACATATATTCCTGTTCGCTTGTGCATAGATTAAGTCAGAATAAAAACCAAAATATCTTGTCAAAATCTTGATATCCACATATGTATGTCATTAAATATTATTACGTTTAAATCACTTCACTTATTGTCGCAACATTTGTTCATCTCTATGGTTGAACCAAAAAAATTCATCGATATATCGCATGCCACAAGGAATCGGCATGTGCGCCAGCAACAACATTTCTATTGCCATTAACCTCAAAGGGCTTTGATGTAAATTGAATTGAAATTGTAAAATTCATAGGGAGTGAGAAGAAATTTTGTTAATTGAGCATATAGCCACCGGTCTGGGGCGCACCTGGGAGTGGAGGAGGACGCCATGCCAGCTAAGCGAACGACTGTCACGGCAGCAACATCAGCAACAACAACACCAGCGTCAGCAACTCCAGCTGCAGCTAAAACTGGAGGAGCAACAGCAGCAGCGGTACCAGTGACACCATTACCAATGCCAAATACAGGCACTGCATCTGGAACGCCCCAAGGAGGTGGCATAAACGTTAACGCGTCACGCCCTCTAGAAATGTTTAATGGCTTGACAAGATTGACACCAGCCAGAGATCTAACTCTAGGCGGACGTGGACCCAAGGATACCAATAAAAAGGTTTTTGCACCAAATTTAAATGCTGTGAGAAATAAAAATGTGTAAGTCTATTTCAAACAAATGAATTAACTTAAAAATCCTAATAAAATCTTTAATTTGAATAGAAATGTAAAAACTTCAAAAGATTTTACACAATCACGTGGACGACGTGGTGGTCGTGGTGCATCCACTGGTGCCACTCGTGGTGGTGGCGGTCGTGGTGGTGCCAATTCTTCGCTTATACAAACTACTGGTGTATTCTCTGAAGGAGTTGGAGCTTTACAAGTACGTAAATCATCTGGTAATGGTACAGCCTATGCACGAGAAGATATCTCTGTGACGTCGCGAAAGCGTAAAGATGAGAAAGGTTCACAATTGAGTGTTAAGGAATTGCTAGGCGAATCGGATGATAGTGATGATGCAGGAGGAAATGACCCCGGCTCAATGAGTGATCATGATGGGGATAAGACTGAGTTGGCTTTTAAGCCTATAGCGCTAAAGGAAGGTCTTTGGCATAATGAAAAACCTGTGGTAAAAGAAGAAATCCCATCTTCTATGAGCACAAATCAGCAAGGTAAGTGATCAAGTATATAAAATCCAAGAGATTTAACTGAATCTTGCTTAGACATAAATAGATATAGTAGACCAATTGGAATAATTTCATTTTATGCCAAGTAAATGTAGTTTTAAAGCTACGTTAAGATTGCATTAAGCCAGACGGAAGGCGGAGGTCAGAAGAGATAAGTTCAAGAATATATATATATATATATATATAAATATATAACTTTATGCTATCTTTCCATGCATTATTGGCTAGGGTATAAAAAACTTTAGAGAATAAGATTTACTTTAGACATGACAGAGATAGCAATATATTCTATATATTTATATATACTTTCAGATTCCTTGGCCATTGCTCAGCATTTAAAAAATCTTCATGTCACTGCCCATGATGCTATTTTTGAAGAGCCACCACCTCAATTTGGCCGTTATCCGCGTTCAATTGGTGCATTTCTTGATGGAATTTCATCTCAAATGTTTGTCATGCAATTACCCGATGTTCTGCCCTGTGTAACCGATGACGCCGATGATAATATTGATGGACAGAAAGCGCCATCATCATCATCATCAGCTGCAGCTACTGCTGCTGCTGGTATAAAAGAAGAGGGAGGAGGTGCTGCTTCTGGGCCTATCATATCCATTGATCAGCCATCAAGTCCAATAGCGGGTGCAGTTAGTCAAACTAAGCTCACTGTTCTCAATCAATTGGAGGAGGGGCAAATTGGTAAAATTATACGTTATCGTTCGGGACGTGTTAAATTAATACTGGGTGATACTCATTTCGATTTGGATATGGGTTTAGAATCGGGTTTCCTACAGGTAGAGTAAACTAATAATTTATTTTTCTCATTAAATTAAATTAATTAATTAACTATATATTGTTATTGTTATAGGAGATTATGTCTATATCAACAAATCGTGAGCAACGTAGTGGTGATATGATTAATTTGGGACCAGTTCAGGCTAAATTGAAGGCAACACCGGATTGGGTACATCTATTTGAGCAGCAAGAGGCAATTCGTAAATCAACTGCAGCAACAAATCCAACAACAACAGCTATAACAACAACTTTAACAACAACAACAACCACGTAGTACAGACTCTCTTAACAAATTGTCATTTCTATTATATACTGACATATATATATATATAGCATGTATATAAATATATATATATGTATATTCCTGTTGCCAATCACACCGCTGCTTCCTCCTTCTTCTCCTCATCCATAATTATTAGTGTAAATGTAATATTATACTTGTATATAGGCCGTGCCTATTAAGCTATTTAAAACTTAATAAAAAAAAAAAATGAAAGAAAAAATTTTGTAAGACGAGAAAATTCCAAACAAAAAACCAAATTATAACTAAAATTATAAAGAAAGTAAAAAAACAAATTTGACATTATCTTTTAAAATTAAATTTTAACGGATACTATATCCTAAATTGTCCTAACTTAATGGAAATACAATATATGAAATTTCTAAATTTTGTTGCTAAATACAGTAACTAACTTTTTAGTTGAAATCAGTTGATTGATTTGGTTGAGCAAATTTTCTCCAGTATTCCAAGGATGCACTTGCTCTAAATTTGCTATACAAAAATGATTTTTAAACCAAGTTTTCTTTCTGTTTTTTTCCAATTCACACGCAGAAAGCAGGCTATCTCACTCACTTTCATTTTTCAGCACACTGGCGCCACCTAGCGTATGCAACAGGTTTCATTAATTCATCAATGGCATAAGCAAAGGACCGATTTGGGTTATATCACGCATTTGGAAATTTTCTAAGGTGAGAGATTTCATTAAAATTAATTATGGCTATATGACAAATTTAATGTCTCTAGCCATCAGTTTTATGATTTTATATAGATAGACATACAAACATATCTTAATTGACTCGTCTATTAATGCTGATCACGAATCTCTATATTTGATAGGGTGGGCAAAAGTAGTTCTCTGCCTATTACATGCATTTTAAAGATTATAATTTATAGGAAAATATTTGAAAGTACAGATTTGGCTATATCTCTCTATAAATAAAAAAATATACATATTATCAAAATCGAATACAATATCCTATAACTGGGGCGTGGCAAATCTTTTTAATTTAGTCAATGAAAATAAAATCTTTCTCTCTGCTCTAAGGATCGTGTCTATAACAAATTAACTGATCGAGAATACATACATATATAATCTATCATTTACAGATCATTTTATATAAAATTTTTTGCTTTCCTAATTACAGGTTATACCCTTAATATTATAGACAGGAATTTAAATGATTTAATTGGATTACTTTTACAAGGCGAGTTCAGTTTCTTTTGTTTCTTCTTTTTTTTAATGTAACAACAAAGCAACGTAGAATCTAGATATAAAATTTATCAATTAATTAGAGCTTGTTTGGGCGGTTCCGTGTTGGCTGTATCCTGGGGAATTTGTGAGGTATTACGGCCATAATACAGATTGCCACCCACATCGATGGCAAAGTTATAGTCAACAGGATTGGCCAGTGCGGTCTCAATGGCTGCATCTAGATTCTCTCGTGTGATAAATGTCTTGGATTGTTCAATTTCGTATAGAACACGGGCATTTGCACGCTCTATGCGCTCCTCGTCACGCAATCTCTTTGCCTCCAAACGTTCCTGGACATAGGCAATCTTTTCATCACGTTCCTTGGACAAACGGATATCACGCTCTTTTGCAATGGCTGCATTCCATGCAGCATTCTCATCCAGACAACGCTGAAATTCTGCCTCCTCTTGCTCGGGTGTGAGCACTATGTGATCCGCTGTCGATGTTTCCTCATATCGGATGACTTCCTCGCGTAAATATTGACGCACCGAACGCATCTGAGTTCTGAGGGGGATTAAAAGATTGTCAATATACTAAACTGATAATTAATATTAAACATTTTTTTCTTTAATTATCTATGTATGTACTTGTAATTGTTGTGGAGTCGCATAAGTTCTGTGCGCTCTTCTTCCGTTTGCTTCGGGCGTTCCGGCACACGGAACATTTTGCTTTTTGCCACCGGTAACCAACGTGGCTTCCTTCGCCAACGAACGAATTCCAGAGCGAAATTATTGCTACCCGTTTTGGCCACCGGGCCTTGGCCCAATAGCTGGCATCCCGCACGAAGCATTTTTTGTGAATTTAATTAATAAATCTTTCGTTTTAGTTTGCTTAAATTTCGAACGTTGTGCAACCGCAAGGGAACTGTGTGACCAGAGTCGGCGACACTGACAGGTATTGGGGGGGTCTGAATTTACAAGTTTATTAAACAGATTCTAATAACCCAGTGATTCAATCGCGGTTTACTTATTTTTGAAGTGTTCTTAATATTTTTGCCACCTTGGGAGATAAATAGTTAGTGCTAGGTGAAATTTTTGATTAGAAGATTAAATATCAATAAGGGGCTAAAATTCTTATAAGAACCCCTTTTAAAACGACAATGCAATTCACGGAGTGTGACCGTAACAACTGTTCCCAAATTGTAGAGGCGTCATAGAGTAATATAGGTGTCGCCAGTGTGCATCGGTTAACAATTCAAGCTTAGCACACAGCTGTTGTAATTTCTCAGCTCAATGTGAGTTAACAGGGTATCGAAAACGGAATTTAAAAAAATATATGGCTTATTTAATTAAATTAAGTCAGATTCAACAATATTTTTATTAGATAATTTCATATAAGCAACAAACTTGTGTTCAGTCATTTGTCAATCACAGTTTAACTTAAGCTCAGTATACACAAATAGGCGCAAGTTGAGACTCTTTAGGCGGCAAGTTAAAGGACGTTTGAAATTTCGATTAGAAATTTTAATTGGGGCTTACTTTTGACTTGTTTTTTGTATAGATATAGAGCTACATAAGACGACATATAATTGTTGGGCCCTCTGCAACAGTTATCGATTATCTATAACATACATATAATTAATACAAAATAACACTTGCTCAATTTTGAGCAACTGAAGTAACAGTGGCTTTTCTTGCCGTGCTGCTAACCAAAAGTTGCTCCATTCTGAGTCTGTACACTCATTCGTGAGTCTGCCCAGTAATAGAGTAGATTTTTTGGCGGAAAATTAACCAAATCGACATCGCTGGGACGAAAGCTTCGCTTTTGTTTTCGTAAAGTAACGCATTAAGTATCCGACCAGAACGTCGTGCGCGCACTTCAATTTTTTTTCCTCGTGTTGGCCAGATCAAAGAATTTGTCGAAACAAATTCAAATTGCGGTTTACCGGTGCATTTTAGCCAATACTGAGCCAGTGTCGTGTGTGTGTTTGTTTTATATCTGTGAGTCTCTCCCCTCTCTGTCTCTCTCTCTATATGTGTGAGTGCGAATATTTCAAAAAGAAATAAGTGAAATTATTATTGAATATAAATACGAGGAATTGAGAAAAGGTGTGCACCTTAACTGACCAATCTGTTAGGAATTAGCATAGTGAATTGAAACAAGCTTGCGATATATACATATATACATATGTATGTATGGATGTATATATGTATATTAATGCATTATGCATATATGGCAAAAGTCGCGCAGTTGATGTTAAAGCGGCGATCATTCATTATTGCTGCTGCCTCTGCCGCAAGCCATAGACATAGCCTCAGCTTCTGCTAATTCTTTTGCTATTTCTGCTCATTCTTCTTCTTCTTCTTGTTCTTTAAATTCTGCTTTGGCCACTTCTGGCAGTTGGGCTTACTTGCGCGACGTGTTTTGCGCTTGCTTACCTGTCCCCACAGCAAATCGCGCGCGTGTGTATGTGTATTAGTGCCTCCAATGCGACACAGAAGAGAGTGCGAGCGAGCGGGAGAGTGATAGAGAAGAAATATACAAAGCCTCTCTCTCTCTCGCTTTTAGTGAGTGAGAGCGTACGTTCACCAATTCAAGCTCTCTCTCTCTCTCTTTTTCTCTCTCTAACGATCTTTGAAACATATATATTTTATTATTATTATTATTTTTTTTTATTTTTTTTTTTTTTTTGTTTGTTAAATTTTTGCACATGCAAAATAGCTAGTCGAAGCTTTCAAGTCGAAGTCAAAGTTCTTGTTGCGTTGGCGTCAACAGCGGCGTCGACGTTGACTTAGACAGCAACAGGTTAGCCGCAAAATAACTGAACAGCAAACAACAACAACAACAACAACTAAAAGGAAATATAAAAAAGAACTTGTACAGGTTAGTTGGCATTTTATTTTTATATTTTTTTTTTATATTCTGTTATTCTTTTACCTTGGTTAACATACATACGTATACACATATATAAATCGAAAAATATATGTATGTATTTAAGACATACATATGTATGTATATTTTATTCCATATAAATCCCACAAATGATATATAAAATTTGCATATTTATTTTGCATGCAAAAAGAAAATGTTCAACGTCACTCAGTGTACTAATATAATATGAATAAAATAATATGAATATATGTACATATATACATATGTCTGTATGTATGTGTGTATGTACATATATGTATATGAAATATCTATATATGTATGTATATATACAAATTAATCGACTTACGATCTTAGAAATCATTCGTAAACTAAGCCACATGAATTTCTCTTTTACATTAATCAATTAATTAATTTTCCTTAATTTAATTTAACTCCGTTAATTTAAGGTAAGATAATTATTTGAATATGAATAAAAAATTGTATAATATTGAATAGATCTCGTTTAACTCCCTTTTTGATGCTTAAACGAACCCAATTTATTATTCTTTAATAAATGTATCCTATTTTTTTTTTATATATTATATATTATTATTATACATGTTATTTTATTTTATTTTTTTTTTTAACTTTATTTATAATTTTCAAGTTGAAGATTTTTGGGTTGTTCTTTTATGTGATCAATTGTAGTTATATTTTTTAAACTATTTTATCGTTTAAATTTCAGTTAAGATATATATCTATATATATATTATACATACATATGTAACTGATTGTATGTACATATATACCTATATATATATACATACATATGTATATATTTGTTTTATTGTTATTATTTTATTATTATTTATTGTCATTTTATTTCCAATCAAGTTTAAATCGATATTGATATATCGTAAATAAACTGAAAAATTATGTATAGTAGGCAATAATCAATTTTCCCCTTTTAATTAGCCATTATATTTAGTTAATCTGGAGACTCAAATTAATTTTTTATTGTTTCTATTCGAATTGGCAAGAGAAAACAATTTGCTTACGTTTCCATTATTTTTTTTTTGTTTAAACATAATAAAATTGTACTTTTACCTTTCGATATGTATATGTATATATATATATAAAAAATAGTTTTGATAGAAACTTTTCGTTTTTTTATTTCCTATTTTGTTTTTGCTTTTTAATGAAACTTATTTTTTAATTGTTTTTGATTAAAGATTTTAAATATTAAGTTTTGTTTAATTGGGGTTAAAATTTTAAAAGACTATAATTATTTCTTGGATTGATAGGTTTAATTTAAATATGATATATATGTGTATGTACATATATAATATTTATGTATATTCAAACCTTTTAATCATTAAATCAAATATATATTATTTTAATATTTTTTTGAAGGGGTTTATCTATTTGGTTCTCTAAAAGGAGTTCTTAATTTTAAAATATAATATAATGTACTTATATGCATATATTTTTGTTCATTTTATTTAATTAAAAATTATTGTATATCTTCTTTTTTCGAACATTTTTTTGTAATCTTTAATTTATTTTGATATACATACGAACAGATCTTAAAAATTCTAATTTATTTTGACTAATTTAAAAAACATTTGCCAAAAAGTGTATCGGTTTGTACTTAAAGTTGGTCAAGTTACATTATATCCGAGAACAAATTGCAGTGGTTGAAAAAAATGGAGGAGATGGGTGAGAGGAGAGGGGAGGGGTAGGGGGAGTGTTGCCATAACTCATTTGGCCGTCGTCTTATCAGTTAGTTGGACTCAGACTCATTAAAGTTTGCTTCTTACCTTGTGTGTGTGTGTGTGTGTGTGTTACCTGTAAAGTAAATTTTTTTTTTTATTTTTGCATAGCTTAAACGTCAACAACAGCAACAACATTTACAAATAATTATACGACAGCAACAGCAACAACAACAACAACAACAACAACAAATTCTAGCAAACGATGACTGCAAGTGAAACATTGGAAATTGCTTCCAGTCACGGCAATGCAGCTCAACGAACTGTATTCCGATTTTAAATATGCAAAAGTTTTGCCAAGTAATTTACAATGTATTTTGCTTTTACCATCCACCTCCCCCTCCACCCACCACCATTACCATCACCTATGTACGTTTCGCTTTGACTATTTTTTTTTCTTCTTCTTATATTTCCAACTCCTGATAAAAAAAAGAGTCCCTGCAAAAAACTTAATTAACGAATGTCTCAAAAAATGAAGCAAAAACAAAATATGAAAAAAAAGAATCTCACATCGATTCACTAAAATTATTTTCTTGGAATTTCTTTGGTACTTTTAACTAGGTTAAAAGTAATCGAAAGGCAGGCAAATGGAAGCAGTATATATATAAAATATATATATATTTTTGATCTGCATTAACAAACTAACGAATCGATTAATATAAGATAAGATATAGTCAAAATTTGGTATATAGACTCTTCTACTATAATTAAAAAATTTTTTAAATTTATTAATAATATTATTTAAAAATATTTCACTCGTAAATATTCCTAAAAATCGGTTAATCGGTTTCTACTATAATTAAAAAATTATTAAAATTTATTAATAATATTATTTAAAAATATTTCACTTGTAAATATTCCTAAAATCGGTTAATCGATTAAGCAAAGATATAGATTGAAAACCCGATTACCTGATAGGTGCGCTAGTGTGTTGATGTTATTATAGGGTATAAACAAATTCGCTGTTTTATTTTCATTTGCATAATTTTCCTATTTTTTTTTTGTTTTTTAAGCATTGCACATGACAGCTATTTAATGTGCATCATTTGGTTCAAGTACCTTGGCTTTTGGTCTAATGACATAATCGACTCGTTTTGTTTTTTAGCCCTTCCCCCCTCTCCCCTCCCCTTCTTTGAAACTAGGTGTTGGCCCTGATCAATGTAGGCTAACTGTCCCGAAATCTTATTGAAGAAAAGAATTTGGAGCGAATGAGAAACAACTATTGATACTGATCAAGAATATATATATATAAATATATATATTTTATGGGATCGGAAATATTTCCTTCTGCCTGTTACATATATTTTAGCGACTTTATTATACCCTTTAACCCTATGAATATAGAGTATATAAATTTATTGATTCTTGTGAGGATTAAAAGTGACCAACAGATAGAGAAATAATTTGAAATTTCGTGATTCTGGATAAAGGTTAAAATCTACGCGAATCTATGAAGAGTCTTTATATATATATATATTAATTCGTTACGTCTTCATTTCCTGTAAATCTGTTTATTTCATTCAATATCAAGATCAAATATGTAGTTACACGCCTTAAAAATCCCCATCATATATATACATATGTATCTGGTGGGAGAGGTTGAGTGGAGGGGGAGGGGAAGGGAGACAGAATGGGCGTTTCATGTTGTGCGTTATCTTCCTGTCAAGTCTAGAGAACTTGTTCAAGCAAAAGATATATATTTAAGTATAACAAACAAAGGTAGTCCCCTCTCCCTCTCCCTCCCCCCCTATAGCTACTCCTCCTGATGAGCTCAGGTTTTTTTTAGCTTTAGTGCTATACGATGACAATCAGACACGCAAGGGAATTCACATTCAATGCCAGTCGAGTCAGTCAGTTAGTCAGTCAGTTAGTAAGTTACTTAGTTAGTTAGACTCGTAATATGGCTAAAACTGACCTAAAATTTAATTACCTAACTAACCTTTTCCTCAGCTTTTTGTTGTTTTTTTTTCGTGTTTTTTTGTGTTTTTTAAGGTGCAGCTGCCTAAGCAATTTTCTATTTTCACTCTAATGTCAAATGACCTAACACAAACTAAAATAGTGACCCATATAAGGATATAAAATGAGGACATATTTGGAATGAGATTAAATGTAGGCGAAATTAAGGGAGGTTTTTCTTATGTATATATATATATATATATATCTAAAGAGGTTTAATATGATTTGTGGCAAAAAGTTCTGTACAATTTAATGTAATCTTTTCTAAGCCAACACGTTTCAAATATAGGTTTATATATATATATATATATATATATATATATATATATATATATATATATATATACATTCGTACAATTCGTCTAAAGAAATGGGAAAACAATCTAAACAAAATAATTGCAATGAAATAAAAAATATAAAATAAAATAAATCTATATACAGTCGGGCCTCGATTATCCGTGATGGTCGGGACCAGGAGCATTACGGATAATCAATTTTTCACGGTTAATCAAAAGTATATACCTATATATTTCAATTTCTACTGATAACATGAGGCAAAAAGTTCACAACTTCTTAAAAAAAGTCGTGAAGTTGAAGTAAATAAAAAAATTCTGCCATGACGGATAATAGAGGTAATCACGGTTAATCGAAGAAAACAAATTAAAAAACAAACTGATCTTTGGCCGGATCACGGTTAATCGGAATTACCGGTTGGCCAGATAATCGAGGCCCGACTGTATTTTTTCCATTTAATAAACTAATTTCTTTAATGCCAAGTTCACAAATTTGATTTAAAATAAAATTTCAAATAACCATAAATTTATTTATTTGAATTTTTTTTGAAGTTTTGAAGTAAAATTAATTGTAAAATATTTAATTTAAAATTAAAGAATTTTAAAAAATTCTTATTTATGTGTTTTTATTTGCTCTAAATATACACATACATACATATACATATATGTATACAATGCGCGACAACCGACAAGTAACTGTAAATCTCTATCATGCTCTTTATATTATTTTATTATTCTTCTGCATTTATATTTAATATAAAAACAAATAGCATGCTCTGGAAGCTTATCGTTAGTTAGTCCTGATTTTCTATTAAAAATAGATGAAAAAATCATGACTTTTTCCGATTAGCAGACTTCTCTTTGAGTGCGGATTTTTGTGTGAAAGTTGTCGTTGTTGATCTAATTAATTAAAGAAATTTTTTACTTAATTTGATCAATTTAAAATTAAATAAATCGAAATTACTTAATTATGGGAAAAGCAAACTCTCTCTCTCTCTCTCTCGCTCTCGCTCTCTTGTCGATCGAATATGACCAAGGACCAAGGAGTGGCGACCAGTGCTGCCAGAAAATTGAGAGCGAGAATTGCTAGAATTTAAAAAAAAAGTTGCTAAAATTGCTAAACAATTTATCAAGATTCCTAAAAAAAAATTGTCAATTTTTTTTAATTAAATATATATATTTAAATTGTTCTATTATTACTATTATTTTTTTTTAATAATAATTAAAATGTTATCGAATTGTTCTAATACATTTTCTTTGTCATTCAAGCAATTCATTTGGCTAAAAATGCGCTCTATTTCCGTATTCCACCAAGGTAGAGGGATTAATTTAATCGCACACAGAGCAACATACATACATATTTCATGAAATAGGTTGTTATTTCCTGAAATTTAGTGGTATCGATAGGGGATTGTTACTTTACATATTTTTGAGTACCTATATGTAGGTCTTTGGCATATTTAATATAACCTTTAATAAATCTGACAAACAGCAAAGACAATTTAAAGCTCATCGCACAAATGTTACTCGAAAACTTTCAGATCAATTTGTGAACAATTTTTCACAAATTTGTGCGATTAATCGATATTGATATGATTTTAAAGATATTGAGCTCTTTTTATTATGATTGTATTATGATATCACAAAATTGTTAAAAGTTGCAATATATTTTTTGAAAATTGCTATATTTGTGGCTAATAGCAATTTAAAAAAAATTGCAAACGCAAATTCAAAATTGCCAGGTCTAGCAACTTAATTGCTAAAATGGCAGCACTGGTGGCGACTTGTTGTCTTTTTGGATGAAAAAAAAAATTTAATTTAGAGAGTCCGGATGGGTATTCGTAATACTTTTACGATCTTATAAAAGGAAGAGCTTGGTTTAGATGGGTGGGTAGCAATTACCTATTATCGAACCATTTAAACTTTAATTTCTGACAAGTCGAATGAATGTCACAGCATACAATGGGGGGGGGTTATTGCAAATGGTTATCCAAATCGAGTCTTGTCCTTCTTAATATTATTTTATATATTTAGAAATATATGTTCTCTAATCTGTTTATATAAAATTTATAATATGGAATTATCCCCTAAGCCATTTTAATCCACCTTCAAAAAACAATTTACAATTAATTAATAATTTAATTGGAAAAAAAAAACTTCTTTTTTACTATTATCATTTTTTTTAAGTTATACAATTTTCTC
The DNA here is from genome assembly GCA_018150375.1 of Drosophila sturtevanti. Classification (NCBI taxonomy): domain Eukaryota; kingdom Metazoa; phylum Arthropoda; class Insecta; order Diptera; family Drosophilidae; genus Drosophila; species Drosophila sturtevanti. The sequence continues at coordinate 2,668,476 of JAECWJ010000688.1, read as the reverse complement.
TTAGTTGATTATTCATTATATGTCTCTCTCTCTCTCTCTGCCGCTTGTCTATAAACCAGTTCAACGACTTTGGTCAGCATTTGCATATTTTGACCATAAAAAAGAAAAGAAAAGAAAAAAAAATGATTAGAAAACACCTCTCTGTGAAAAATGTTAAGTAATTTGAACGATAAGACGACGACTGAGACGTGCCCATAACCAAAAACCAATTCCAAATGAGAAGAAAGAAGAAAATCCCGAATGGTGAAAAACTCATGAAAAAATTGTCAACAGAAAAAAGATGTGGAGACGTACGCGTGCCAGGGCCATGATTCAATATCAAAAAGACTTGATCCGCAATCACCTGAGCAGCAGAAAGAGAAAGAAAGAGAGAGAGATAGAGAGAACACACATCATTTCATTTGATTGAAACATGAGACTCGAGATACTCTTTTCTTTAAACAATTTATTTTTGTATAGATGTTTTTTTTTAAATTTTTTTTTCTCTTTTTTTTTTTTTTTTTTATTTTTTCCTTTTTTTCTTCTTTTTCTCTTTTTTTTTTTTTTTTTTTTTCTTTTTTTTTCTTTTTTTTTTTTTTTTCCTTTTTTTTTTTTTTTTTTTAAACAAAGCGCCGACAAGTTGTCACTCTTTCTTTCAAATCATTCATATGAAGTGGCTATAATTTTGTCTGCTAATATCAATATCCCATCTAATAATTATTTAACCTTTGGTATTATTTAAATAATTTAAATGAATTCAAGTTAATTTGAAAAAGTTTTCCTATACATATATACAGGAAGTATGTATGAATGTACCTACATATATACTACATACTTATGTTTATATAATCGTCATTTGGCACATATAATCCACAAATAAAAAGTATTACAAAGCAAATGAAGAATTACAAAGGTATCAAAATGTTATTAAACATTTGAATTTGCCCCAAGGCCTGATCATCTCACAAATGTCATATAATATTAGTGAAAGGGAAAGAGAGAGGGATAGAAAGAGAGAGAGAGAGAGAGAGTTGTAAAGATTTAAATGGATTAGTTTTAACCTTTATTTTGTACTCGAAGTATTCTTATTGCTAATTATTTTGTATGCATTTCTTGTTATACCCTTACAGAGTGTATATTAATTTTGGTCAAAAGTTTGCAACTCACGGAATGCCAGGAAATTTGATATTTGTGAGTTTAATCTACTTCTTAATACTTTATTCAAGTTTTATTAGAATCGGTTGACTATATAATATAGCTTCCATAGGAACGATCGGTCAGGAATAAGCTTTATCCTCAATAACTCTGTTGTTTTTCAACCGAATGTGACGAAATTTGATATTTGTGAGTTTAATATGCTGTCATCCGAATTGGTTGACTATATCTTATAGCTGGAGCATAGGAACAATCTGTCTGAAATTATCTTTTGTGTGGAAAATTTTTTGTTTCTTAAGCTAAGGGCCAAAAATTTGATATATATATGTATGTCTATAGAATTATGTCTATATGCTATATAGCTTATTCGTATTTGCTATTCCCGAAATATAAGTACTGATAAATTATATAGAAGATAATTTGCTAGGGTATACTAACTTCGGTATGACCAAAGTTAGCCCATCCTTTTTTTTTTTTTTTTTTGTTGTGTCTAAATGCTCTTCCGCAACTCATTTCCTGTACTGCAATTCATAGGTAGTTTCAATTTCAGATCAATATGAATGCAAATGTTAACATAATTCCTCTACAAAACTCTTTATTCCAACATTATTCAACTGAAGGGAATAACAACAACAACAACAACAACAGCAACAATTCTTGTTGTTGTGTATGTAATATCAAATCAAAATAACAACCAGATGCAATACAAATTGACAAAAGAATCGCTGAACCACAACCATCTCCCCCCACCAACATGGTTTTTATTTGTTTGTGTGTGTGTGTGTTTTTTTTTTTTCAATTCTGTTATCTAGAGAGTGCAACGCGCTGTGGCATTTAACTAGTTGCATAAATTTCAATTAAAATGCAACGAAAAAGAAAGAAAGAAAAGAAACAAAACCAACCAAAAAGTGGGCCTAACTCCAGAGATGAATAATAGTTGACTATATATACATACATATAGTAGTAGTAGTAGTAGGAACAGAAAGGGCGATTTAAAACTCAATTACATGACGGCACTTAATTACACGCAGCAAGAGAGTGACCAACAGAAAGACTGAGACAGAGAGCGAGAGAGAGAGAGAAAGAAAGACATAATGCTAATAAGGAGGGGAACCCGACTGACCGACCAACCGACACATCGAGGGAATGCGCAAAAAATTTGCATAGAACAAGTTGCAGTTTGGCTTGAAAATTATGACCATGAGGCTTATACATAGAAAAAAAAAAAAAGAAAAAAGAAAAGAAAAGAAAGAAAGAAAAACAGTGCCTCAAAGTTGTGACGCACAGTGGTTCTTCTTATTTGAATGTGAAATCGTTGCCTTATAAAATAGAAAAACAAGGAATCTTTTAAAGTGGCAGTTACCTGTCCCAAATGGAATTTATAAACTAATCTTCGGGGTTTATAGTTACGACCGAAGGTTTTAGATTTTGGCTATATGTGTGTTCCGGATTAAAAAGTACTAATCCCTTATAATTCCTTATAATAATAATCATTAGATAACTATAACCAATCGATTATAGGCTGACCTTAACAATTTTCAGTGTTGGTGTCAACACAATCGTTTAAATTGTTGTAAGGTTATGACATTTTAATAGAAACTGTCCTCAACTCATAACCTATTTCCCAAATAATTCTCCATTATAATGGAATGATAATGCATTAGAACGATTGAACGATTTGGTTGTACTCATGGATCATAAATTGACTTTCAACTCCCATGTTACCACAATTGTTGGCAAAACAATCGGATTTGTAAAGAGGAGATGGTCAAAAGAATTTTGACTATCCTTATACAGTCGACTCTCGTTAATTCGAAACTCGAGGGACTCTTAAAATACATATTAAGAATTATCGAGTGTTTGAAATATCAAATGGTTCGAAATTTTTAAGAGAAAATAGGAAAAAAACTTAGAATTATCAATTGTTTTTATTTATTTACTAATGTTTAATATTTTCATAATGTAAATTAATTAATCTTTAAGAATAACACATTTATACGGATTTGCTTTGAAGGACATTGCTGCAGGATCAGATGAGAAAAAGTTCTTGAGTGTTCTTTTGTAGACAAAAAGCCTTGTAAAATATCGAATGAGGCGCTTGCTACCTTAACTGATACCTCTGCCAAAGGTTCTGATGTAACGTCTTCGCCTTCATCTTAGCACCAATTCCATTCCACCTCCTCAACTCCACCACCAACGTCTCATGCCAACAATTGTAACTCTATTTCTTCTATTAGCCACATCTTACAAGAATGTCCGAACACTTTAAGCCTCAGAAAATTCCTTTTTTCCATCCTCCAACCCACTCTTAGCCATATTTAACCCAATTTTAGAAAACCTATCTAAAGTTATACAATTTTTAAAATCATGAAACCTGTACGAGTTCATCTAAAATACCCTAATATTCAACTGTACATAGACTATTATTATCTTGCATTGTAAATATATTCACATTTGTAACTCCCTTTTCTTTTTTTGCATATATGTACATACTTATATATGCTAAGGCCTCAGCAGCCACTAAGCTAAGTTTACTAATAATTTTACATTATATACATATATTATTTTACATAATATAATAATAATAATAATAATTATCGATTGTTTGGCCATATTAGTTCGATTTACCGCGTCGTAGCAAGGATTTTTAGTTCGAATTATCGAACGCATAAAAATGTATGGACAGAATTCGAAATATAAAGAGAGGGGACTCGTGATAACTTTGAACCACAAAAATCCTCTTTACCTCTTTGGTCCGCCCAAATGAGAATTGAATCTGTGCAAAAGCAGTTTTTACTATTTCGTGCTCTTCGTCGTCTTCACTGTTAGTAGTAACTGTTTGGCGTATTACATTAGGTTAAGTTAAAAGCTTTGTTAAGATCATTTGTGAATCGATTCCTTGCTAAAATACAAAACAATTAACAAAAAAAAAAAAAAAATTTATTATTCCTTAAACGCTGTACTACTAACTTTTCTTTGCATGAACCCTTTCGAGTCCTCTGTTCTGATTACAATCGTCTTTACCGACTGATCAGTTCAAAGATCTCTCTTCCCAGTCTAAAAGCGTCTATTCTTTCCTATTTAGCTCGTAAATAGCTGTAGTTTTCGTTTACTTGTCTGTTTGTTTGTGCGCCCCGCGACTCGTGATGCGCCCCTCGGTCGGTTGGGCAGGAGGAGTGGCACATAATGCATCCGTTAAAATTCGCGCGGTAAAAAAAAAAAAAATAAGATAACTAATAAAAACATCTGCTGAAATAGGTTAAACCCAAAAAATCTGGCTTAGTTTCTTCTTCTTCTTTCTAAACATAGGTTTCTATACCAAAATTTAAATGTTAAAGAAATTTTTTCGTTCCTAAAGAAAAGTTGAAATTGAGGTGAAAAAAAAATAGATATACATATAGAACTATGTCAATGAAATTTTGTTTTTGGTTTTCAAATTAAATTAAGACCACTGTGCGTACAATACGGTTTGCCTGACTGCCGCCGCGCCTGCCTGTTGCATGCATTTTTAGCGGCTAAAAAGTGGCTTGCTGCTACCTTCTTCTTCTTCTTCCTCCTTAACTGCCACCATCATCCACAAAAAACAAAAAAAAAAAAAAAGCTGACCACGCAAGTGTGACGTAGTCATCGGTCGTCGTCTGGCTGAATGTTATATTGGCCACTCAACCAAAGCTTTTTTTTTTTTTTTTTTACTTTTTTAATTTTTTATTGTGGCCTTCGTGTTGCGCTCCCCTCCCCTCCCTCCCTCCCCACCACCTCTCCTTCTCTTTATCTCTCTATCTTTCTGTCTCTGATCTGCCCCCACATTATGTAAAAAAAAAAAAAAAAAGAGGCAAAGGAGGCGTGGCAGCAAACAAAAAATGAACAAAAAATTCTTTGACTGTGCGCCAGCAAACAAATTTTGTTTTTGTTATTGTTGTTGTTGCTTTAACAATAACAACAAGCATAACCAGTTGCTTGGATGGAAGGGCTGGCTAACGGTGCTTAACGTCACCTACTTTTAGTATTTTTTTTTTTTTTTTTTTTTTTTTTTTTGGTAAATGAAATACCTTCTCGGTCATATGAATAGTGCGTTAAGTATGTTGTGTGTGTGTGTGTGTGTTAGTGTGTGTTAAGTTAACTGTTCAAACCGGTTTCTCTCTTTCTCTCTCAAAACCAAAAAATGTATTTTTGTGCATTGAAAACGAAATTTTGTTTTGAAATAAAGTTGAAATCAAAGATGAGACCAGACAGACAAACAGGGTAATAGAGGAGACAAGAGGGAGGGAGGAGGGATTCTTCATTTAGCCCCCTGCAGCTTGTTGGCCGAGTTTTTCCCTTTTTTTTTTTTTTTTTTTTAGTCTTAACTGTTAAAATTTTGAAAAAAAAAAGAAAATGGATCAGCATAAAACAATAAAATTTTTGTGTTCTACATTTCAGATGGTTTTTCTTCTTCGTTTTTTTTTTTTGTTTATTAAATTTGATTAGAATAAATGAATTTTGGTCATTAATTGATGGCTTCGATTTCGTAACTAAAGTTCAATTACCAGCACATAGATATATGTACATACATACATACATACATACATACATGTACATACATATGTAGATCTGTACTTTTTCTTTATGTTTTTATGTTTTTAGGCAAACAATTTGGTCATGGAGGTCATGGGAAGTCACATTCAGATTATCATGCATAATGAAAGCATTGCGAAGCTCTTCTGAATGTTTGGCCAAAGTTAAATGTAAGCGTTTTTTTGTTTTTTTTTTTTTTTTTGAAAACAATTTCATGGAATATCTAAGAATTTGATATGGAAGTATATTTTTATCTAGATAAGGTGAAATTCTTTATAAAAGAGGTTCTTCTTGTTCGTTAGAGAAATATAATTTAAATAAAAATTAAAAATGACATTTTAAATAGAATAATTATTTTTGATTTATTAATACATTTTATTTATGTTACAATAAACGGCATGTTCTTTTTTTCCCCTTCAATTAAATTATTAAAAAAAATTATTTTAATATTTATTTCGTATTTGGTTTAAGAAATTGTATGATGTCTTTATTTATTAATATGAATTGATCAACATTGGAAAACACTGTCTTATACTATATATATATATATAATAGAAAATATGTATATAATATGTATATATATTTTATATACTATATAAAACAATAAAATATATAATACAGTGGGGACCCTTGGTTAACGACCACAATTCGTTCCAGCGTCTTGATCGTTATCCGAAACGTTCGTTAAGCGTATACGTTATTCCCATATAAATCAATATAAAATGAAAGGTTAAAAAAAAATACCCTATAATGTGTTTTAATTTGAACTTTTTTTTATTAAAAGAAAATAACCAACAATGCATCAAAACTTTGAAAAAACTGAATAAATTCACCAAAATATTTTATTAAGATTCATTAATTTATATAAAAAAGCAAAGAAGAAACTCTTAATACTCTACTAAAAGCGTTCATCATACTCTTGCTTGTCCTTATTCTTGAGGAAAGTAGAAATCGCTGATTTTGATCATTTAAATGCACAACCTAAATCAGCCACCCCCAAACTATTGGGGGATGTTTTTCAATTATTTTTTCAGTTTCATTTCAATCGCCCTTTGATTTTTATCTTTCTCCGAATATTTTTTTGAACCCTTTGCGGAATGTTGTGCTGTAACTTTTATAAAAAAAATGAAAGATTTATATTTGTATATAATATAAAATAATATAAAATATAATTTAAAACTCTCCACACACCCAAAATCGGGTTAGCTTTAGAATTCTCAACTGGTTTAAAGACTAGGCAATAAATAGTTATTACCCTTATAGAAAATTTAAATTTTCTCAAAATAGTTGAAATTTGAAAAAGATTTTACGACAGCTTTTCAAGTCCAAACTAAATTAAAATTGAGACAATTGTTCAAACTAGTTGAAAGAGTGACAAAAAAAAAAAGAGAAGCAAAATAATATACATAGTATATATATGAAGAGACCTTCAGCGAGTTGATTTTCATTTTCTTTTTTTTTTAGGTCAATTATATATAATTAATTTTAAATTTAAGTGAACTGCAGGAACCACAAAAACACAAGAAAATAAACACAAAAAAAAAACTATGTTGAAATGAGGAAATTAGAAAGCCATCAAGGGAGACATTAAGATTTACATTTTTGTTTACTTTCATCGTTGCCCTTGCTCCCCCTTCCTTTCACACCCTCCCACATCTCTTTCTTCTATACTTCCTCCTACTTTCTTACCCCTTTTCCTAAACCATTCATTGTCTTATCGTGATTCACGCAATTTCCAATTTTATGACATTCCCTCCCACTGTCACAATGTCCCCACCTCTCCCTCTCTCTCTCTCTCTCTATCTTTGTATCATTTCTCTGTCGCTTCGCAACTTGCATACAAATTGTTAATGTTTATTTTGAAATTGTTTGGTTTTTGACTTTTGTTGGGTTTTTTTTTGTGGGTGGCGTAAGTGTTGTGTTGTGTCTGTGTGTAGGTCTCTGGGGTAATTGTCAGGTAATTTTGTGGTTTTTTTTCCTATTTATTTACTTGATTTTTTTTTTTTGCAATTCAAGACACGATATATGACAAAGATAAGAGTTGTAATTTGTGTTTATCATTTGATTAAAAGGAAGTGCATCATCATAATGTCAACTACATATTTGTTTAAACAGTCATGAGAATTATATATATTTAATTATTTCAAAAAAAAAACTTACTTTAAACAAATAAACCTTTTTTCTTTCTATATATATAAATATATATTTTCTTTTTTTTTCCAGCGCCAAACAATTTTAGAATATGGATTTTAGAAGATCGAAAATGTTTAACATTGATTGAAAACCATTTCTAAATCATTTTATTAAGGTAAGTGAAAAGAATTGAAAAACAATTTGAAAAAAGAAAACAAAGTGAAATTTGCTAACTTTTACCCACTACAAAGGGGAAAAAGTTTTATTTTCATCAAAAAAAAAAAAAAAACAAGCACAAATGTTGCATTAAGAAATAGTTTTTTTGTGTTAGGAAATTAATTTAAAGGTATTTAAATCTTTTAAGTATATTTCCAAATGACTTCCGTTTTAGCCCCCCCCATTTAAATTATGGCCAAATGAATGACAGGGGAAAAAAAGTTATTTGAAAAGAAATCTATTTAAAGACACATCAATTGGTAAAAAAAAAAAGGTCTTCTGTCTGTCTGTGACTGAGACCCTTTTTTGTTTTCTTCTCATTTTTTTTTTTTTGGCCCTTAAGCTTAATGAATTGCTAAGACTTTTTGACCAAAAGGGAAGACTAAGTCAACACACACACACACGCACACACACAAATATTTTGTTTCTGCCCTTTTTGGCTTGTTATTTTGTTTCATTCTTTCTAATTGACAAAAGCGAATAAAATTCCCATTGGCGGTCAAGGTTGTTAACCTGAACCGCGCCTCTTCCACACGAACGAAGAAAAAGATAAAAGCAGAGTGGGTGATGAAGGAATGGGGGGAGAGAGAGAGAGGGAATGGTTAAAAATACGGCAAAAATTTTACGCATTTTTATGATCGCACAACATGACGGGACACCAACTTCTCTTCTTGCCTCTTGGCATAATTAAATTATGTATACGCACTGTATAACAAAAGATGAAGGCAAACAAAAAGAAAAAGCAGAAGAAAAAAAAATTATAATAAAAAGGGTTATAAATTAAATTAAAATATGCCCAAAACCAAGATGAAAAGTGTTTGCATGTTTGCGTGTGTGTGTGTGAAAAGAGACAATAGCAACCGGTTCGGTTCAATAACTGAGAAACTGACAACTGGATGTGATTATACTTATATTATATGTATATATATATTTTTTCAATTATTTTTTAACACAGAAATTCCGTAAAAAGTTCAATACACTCTCTCTCCTAACTAAGGAAAACTCTTGAAATTGAAACGATATCAATATTTGCAGAAATGGATTATATTTAGCTTACGATATAAGATAAAATTCCAGACTACAGATTTTGTTAAAAAAAAAGAAAATAAACAAAGAAATTGCATTATATACTTTATATTTATATTCTAGTTATTTTTGGTTATATCTGCATATTAAAACTAATTACATATATATGTATATATATATAATTTTGTTTCAAATCAAAGTCATTATTTGTCCTCCGAATATATATATGTATATTGAAAATATTGTCCCACGTAAATATCAATTTAGAGATATGAAAATAAAGTCGAAGATGCAAAAAATCGTTCATCTGAAATAAAAGTACATATAAAGAAACATATATATATATATATATACTATGATAATTGCAAATGGATTTGTTTTTTCTACTTTTTTCTACAGACCCTGAAATCATTTGTTTTTTTTTTTTTTTTGGTTTTAAAGTAGGAATTGTTCTAATGTTTCCATTTGCATATCCTCAAATTGTAATATTGGTGATTCAAAATTCAATTTCTTCACATGTTGTTGTTGCTGCTGTTGCTGCTGTTCTTGCTGTTGTTGTTGTTCCTGTTTTTTTAGATATAGCTTTGAATTTTTAATTTCTTTAGCATTTAACTTTTAAAAAAGAATTTTTAAAGAATTTCGATTAAGTAACTAATATTATATAATTTAACACATTTACCTCACCTTAGCAGAAGGATATTCATTTGAATTAAATTGCTGTTCATATGTAACATTTGTTGTAAATGTATTATTATTTGACTTTCTCCTTTTATATATCTTTTTAGTCTTTCTTCTGTCGACTGCCTCGACATGTTCGGGTTCAAAAAATCTACAAGGATTTAGTATATACGAGAGCCAGGAAAACATTTTGTTTCTTTTCTGTTTTATAGTTTGTTCTTGTTTGTTTTTTTTTTTTCTATTTATTTATTTTAGAAAAATTATGAAAACAAAAAAAAAAATTACATTAAAAAATAGTTAAGTATTAAGTGTGAGATGTTTATTTGACTATTTTTGAATTTAGAATGAAGAATTTATGTGTTACACATAAAATGTCTAAAGATAAAAATTTGTTAAAAATTAAAATTCAATGCCTACGTTTCAATAATTTCAATAAGCTCCACTTTTAGCTAATCAATGTAAAAGTGAAGGGTATAAGATAAAGAAATAAAATAATAAAAAATAAAAAAATAAAAAAGAACAAGAAAAGGGCAGCAGACATAAAATGATGATGACAACATGTGAGTGACTCACCTCACCTTAATACTCAACCGCGTTCAATGAAACAAAAATTCTTGACACACACTCACACACACACATACGCACTCACACACAACTTATCGGGCACAGAGAATATCGAGAAGTTGTCCATTTATTTGAAGTTCTTGCGGCATGTCTAACCTTTGCCACAGACAATGATAACTTGTTTACCAAATCGAATCAACTATTACAAAATTCTTTTTCTTTTTGTTCATAATGATATTTTGTTGTTGTTGTTGTTAGTTGTGGCACACCAGTTATATCTGCATATCTCTATGATGAAGCAAAATACATATACTTACATATACATACATATAATAAGTATGTATATATATACAGGAAAAACTTGTTTGACATTGTCTTTAAGTCTAATGAATGTCATTATCTCATATTCATTGTTCATGAAAACTCATTTTCATTCACAATGAAATAGAATGAAAATTTAATCATATTTTATTATTGGTTTTTGCTATTTTTTTTTTGTTTTTTCAAAGGAAGGATAATTAGAGTGTACGCAGACTTTCATATTTCATATTTCATCATATTTTTGTTATTTTTTTTTTAAATATTTTTTTTTTTAATATTTAGATTGTATTTAGGATAAAAAAATATATGGAGAGATTTCTAATTAAATAAAGAGTTATATAAAAAAAGAAGCCTTCTAAAAAGAGCATTCAATCAAATGTAATCGCCAACTGAATATAGAAATTTATTTCTCTTGGGGGGTGTACGCAGAGTTATGAGAGCAAGTGTATATTATATGGATATATAGCAATTCCAACTTTGAACCGATTTTAGAAATATGTGAAAGATGTGAAAATCAAAAGTTGTTGTACTTTGTTGGCTGAGGCATATTCTATAATATTTACCGTTATTTGGAATCAAATTTATAGAATATGTATTTAAAAAGAAACGTTAACTTTTGCTTTTGTGTTTGCGTTTTATTTTGCATTTTTGTGTGTATCATAATTATAATTTTATAATTTTATAGGTATATATTATAATTTTTATTGGTTGCGAAACTGACTTTTGAGTTTATTATTATATTTAATACATCCTTCCAATCAAGAAGTCGCTAATAGAGGCCATTAAAGCTGCATGGTCGCAAATTTTTCTAAATTAAATAAATAAACTATACGACTCTTTGCCTAATCGAATATACGAGGTATTAGTAAATAAAGGCGGGTCCACCCACTATTAAAGCATTATAAATATTGTAAGCTTACTCTAAAAAAATGAAAACATAATTTTGTTTGTCGCATTTTCTTATAATTAAACAGTATCACCAAATGTTCTTATACAAGTGAACGAAAATAAACATCCTTTATTTGTACTTCATTCATAATTATTTTTTTCTTAATTAAACAAATTGATAAATTGGCAACTTTATGTATGTATTCTCATTAGAAATCATTAAACTTTGATTATTAATTAAAACCAAGTTAATAATATAAAGAGTTTTGACATGCCAGAACGAATAAAAACAAATTTGGGGTGTTCTTATTCAAGTGGCTGGCAGTGTATGTTATATTTAGATCATTTTTACAAAAATGCCTCGCGGAAAATATGAAATCGTTAATTTTCATTGAAAATATTTATTATTTTTTTTATTAAAAATATAAATATTGAACTATGCATTTATTTTTTAGCATTTTGGAAAACGTTTTAGACCACTTTGTTTTCTTTGCTCAAAAGTGGATTATAAATATGATAAGCACTATATGTAGGTACATATATAATGTCTAAGCTTGGTTAATTACAACTGTTTAGTACAATTATTTAAATTGATATTAACTGGCAATGTAAAAGTCAATAAATTATCAATAAAATAAATTGATGAATTATAAAAAACGCAGCAGTTTAAAAAGAAAAACATTGAAAACTAATCAATTAAATAATTTTAAAATTTCACACTTAAATGATGAATATACATATATATTGTATTAATATGCAATATTATTTTTGAATTAAAGAATTTAATTATCAGTTAGTTATTCCATATCTTCTACAAGGCTTCATGTAGTATAATTAATAAAATTTCATTTGGTTCATATTGAAACTTTTTTTTTCTGAGTTTTTAATTTTAGATTATTACTTTTATTGGCTAATAGGATGGTATATCATACATATATATATATATATATATATATATATATATATATATATATATATATATATATATATATATATATATATTTTTTTTTTTTTTTTTTTTTGAATAGAAAGAAATTTGTTATGTTCATCTCATATTTAAATGTTAATATAATTTTTGTTTTAATTTCATGCATTTTTGTTTATTTTATTTATTGTTGATTTATTTATGCAAATTGAAGAATATTTTGTGCGATTTTATCATGTTTCAAATTTATCAAGTTAAATCTAAACATTATTATTTGGTTTGGCAAAGACAAAGGCCAATTCGTTGCCATGGAGGAGTCAGTTTTGCTATCATTATATCTCTATTTCTTTACCCCTCCCCTCCCCTAGCACTACACACACACACACGCATACATACATACCCCTTCTCTAAATATGTACATCCAATGTCAATATCAATCTCAATCCGTATCATTCCCATAATTGTCGTCTGGCTTCCTACCTACATCTCTCTCTCTCTCTCTCTCTCTTTCTCTCTTTCTCTTTATATGTATCTGAGGCCCCCCTTTTGCTCATTTTGTGTGTGTGCTGTGTCAGCTGATAAACTGCTAGATATTTGCAATTTCACACACACACACACACACACACCCACACGAACACACAGATGGCAATGTGATACTGTTCTCTGTTCCTCTCATATACTGGGCCAATTTCGAATTCCTTTGATGCAATCGATATATAAGATAGATCACGCGCTCATTTCAAACTTGGCTTGAATTTAATGGTCAAGTGTGTTTTTTTACTTTAACATTTAATATCTACTTAATTTATTTATTATTTAACTAATTAATGATTGGAATGTAAAACTAAAAATTACACAGGTAGGGAAAAAAAAATTAAATTAATAAAAATGCATGAAATTGCATTCTATATAGTTTTTATACCCTTGCAGAGGGTATATTAATTTTAGTCAGAAGTTTGCAATGCACAGAAGAAAGCATCTCCGACTATATAAAGTATATATATTCTTGATCAGCATGAATAGACGATTCGATCTAGCCCTGTCCGTCTGTCTGGATCAACAGCTTCTCCTCCGAGACCATAATAGCTACAGAGCTAATATTTTCAACATAGGCTTCTTTTTGCTGCACCCATTGTTTATATCGGAATCATCCCGATTGGACGACTATATCATATAGCTCCCATAGGAACGATCGGTCATGAATAAGGTTTATCCTCAATAACTCTGTTGTTTTTCAACCGAATGCCACGAAATTGAATATTTGTGAGTTTAATATACTTATTAATGTGTCTTTTAAATCTTATCGGTTGACTATATCATACAGCTACTATAGGAACAATCAGTACAAAAAAAAAATTTTTTATGAAAAATTTTTTTTCTCAAGCTCAAAATTTTAAATTTGTAAATTTTTTACAATTTTACAATTCTGGTGAATTATATAGAGAAAATCTGCAAGAGTATAGGAACTTCGGCACGGCCGAAGTTAGTCCATCTTTCTAGTTGTTTTTTTTTCAATTCGATTCGTTTAATATCTAAAATTGCCATCTGTAAATGCAATTATCAAAGATTCATTTAATTTGTGCCAAGTTCAATTTATTTTTGAACATATTATTAGAACTGCTCTCTATAGACACTATACGTATGTATATATGTACATATGTATATGTATATCGTATATAAATCTATGTCGTAAATTCTTTAAAATAACGGTAGCCCCATCTTCATTTTTTATCTACTTCTTTAACTCGCTCTCTCTCTCTCTCTCTCTCACTCACTCTCTGTCTCTAATCTTCCTCTTGCTATTGGGCCATGTTTAAGTTAGTTAGATGCTTGGGGCGTTAAACATAGCACGCAAAATTATGAGCTGAAAGCCGCTTCTCGACACGTTCTGTTGATTCTAAGTCTCTCATCATGCAGCAGCAGCAGCAACAACAACAGCAACAACAGCAGGAAAATCAGCAAAAAGCAGCTGCTATCGCCTCGTTGCACTTTCTACTTACTTATTTGCCAAGCCAGTGAATCGCTCTGATCTCGTAACGTTATTCCCACACCGAACTATCGTTACTACACCTCCCCCCAACCCACACTATATATACATATATATCCCATATACATATAGTATGTGTTATTGCATTTGAGGCTACTTTAGCTAATGACTTTATTGAATCGAACCCAAGAGGAATCTCTTGACTCTTCGTATGACTTTTGCCGTATCAAGCGAAAAATTAGCACAAGCAAATTAAATGAATAGACTTACTGAGAGGGGCGAGAATGGGGGGGGGGCATCATCATCATCAACATTATAGTTTTAATGGTTGTAACTGGGACTGGGAAATAGGGGAAAAAGAAAGGGGTTGAGGGTATATATATATATATAACCACCTTGGGTGTTCTCTCAACAAACAATGGACATAAAGTGGGTTAACATGTGTAAGCTGTGTGTGTGTGCGTATGTGTGTGTGTCTGTGTGTAGGGCAGAAAAACTGTAAACTTATTTCTAGGGAAATTGAGAACGATAATAAACTTAATTCTTAAATCTTTAAATATTTACCTATTAACAGCTTTTTGTGCTAATCTTGCATACGATTCTTAATAATAATAAAAGAATTAAATTTAATAAAATAAAAACAATAATTTAATAATGAGTAAAATAATTTAAAGAAATGTATAAAAAAACAAAACTTATAGCCAATGTTTAGAAAACATATATCCGATATTTTCTTTCAATTCAAATAATAACAAAAATTTGTTTAAAAATTAAAAGTAAATGTAAATAAACATTTTATTATTTTTGTATCGAATTACGTTCAAGAAATCGCAATAAACATTTATTTTCATATTAAATTTTAAGTTACAAAAAAAAATTGCAACAAATTCAACAATTGAGCAACCATAATAAGAGTTGCCACCTCACTAAAATTTAAACGATAAAATTTAAATGATAATTACTGTGGATAATTAAACTAATAAATTAAATTCGACGTTTCGTTTTCAAAACATTTAAATAAATGAATTTTTCGAATAAAATTGAAATTAATTTAAAATTATACAAATAAAAAAAAATATACATATTTTTATTTATTTATTTATTACTATTAGATACAATATGAAATATTATAAGCAGGTGTCCGTGGGTCACTGAG
Source organism: Drosophila sturtevanti (assembly GCA_018150375.1). Taxonomy (NCBI): domain Eukaryota; kingdom Metazoa; phylum Arthropoda; class Insecta; order Diptera; family Drosophilidae; genus Drosophila; species Drosophila sturtevanti. The sequence continues at coordinate 2,652,894 of JAECWJ010000688.1, read as the reverse complement.
GTTTGTCCGATTCAGAGGCGTATGAAGATAGACCATTTAATGTTTCCGAGTATAAGCTGGATAGGTGGGTGCTACTCCTGATGATGGAGTGTATATTGATGGTCAAATGTTGTCCAGCTTTTTTTTATCCTTTATATATTGAGATATATAATGTTTAAAGTCTATATGTATATATACATATATATAAACTATGGCATTTCTGTTTGTATTTTAGATTACAAATGAATATAGTCAAACTGTTATACAACTGTTATACAGTTGAATTATATGCTATAAATTTTCAAATTGGTAGTACAAATAAAAATTTTAAAGCCATTTTTGGTTGATTTTAATAGAAATTAGATTTTCAGAACAATAATACGTAAAATATTTTTGAATTGATTTCCTACTAATTCAAAATAAAAAAAAAACATTGTCTATACTTAACTTTTTATTAATTAAAACTGTAATAAAATTGACTAAAATTTCTTTCATATGAATATTCAATTATTTTTTTTTTTATATATTTTTAATAATTTCAATTTAATAAGAATTCATTTACATAATTTAAAAAAAAATGAAAATAAAAAGGGAATTTCCCCTTGGTAACTCTTAATATAAATGTAATATTAATATATAATTAAAGGTATATCGATTAATTGAATATTTTCCCCTTAAAGGACATTTAAATTTCAATATTCCCAACAAGTCATTCACAAATTATTCATTTGAATGAATAAAAGATCTAAAAACAGGAATTTGTATTTCATGTTTTGGTCAACTTGAAATAGCACGAAAACTATTTTTAACCATAAATAAATTTGTTTGAGTGTCAGCTTCCTCTCGCAACAACCCCCCCCATACACACACACACACATACACTTCCATAACCTTAACATTTTCAATATTGTCCTTTAGCCTTTTAACCATCTCTTGGTTGGGTCTTAGTCGTTTCCCTTAGATGTCGTGCTCGAGTCTCATAAATAAACAAGGTCTTAGTCATTGGGGTTAAGCTCGATTCCCTCCAACTCCCTACCCCTCTTTCTCTCTCTTCTTCTCCCTGTCAACATAAACTCGATATGTACCTCCTCTGACATTAGCATTTAGGATTTAAAACCCCTTTTAATAACAACAACTAAAACAACCAAAACCAACGAGAAAAAAAACGAAAAAATCATCAAGCAGCAAAATCAATTAACTTCCATTTCCAGCGCTTTTAAATAAAGTAATTTCACGTTCTGTGACCGCTTGGGATCGAGGGCCCCTGGCACGGTCAACAAACCTTCTCTTTCTCGCTCTCTCACACTCCCTCTCCCTCTCCCTCTCTCACTCTTTCTTTTTAGAAAAAAAAAGAAAGAAGGAAAAACACGAGAAGTCGTCACTTAATCAAATAAGCAAAATCTTTTAGGGCCAAACCGAGAACTTGGTCTAATGAAAAGTCGGCTTTTTTTCTCTCTCTCTCTCTCTCTCTCTCTTCCGCGGAAATTGGGTCAACAGAAAGAAGAAAAATGCTAAAAGCAGGCCCAAGCAGCAGACAGGAAATTTACTTCAATTTGTCGGTCGCCTGGGAATCAAATGGCAAAACGTGTCGCCGTCAGTCGAAGTGGGTAACAGGCTTATAAAAGAAGTGGGAGGGGGAGGGTGGTATGAAGTATTTCCCTCTCATACACACACACGCACTCACACATACTCCTTCTCTTTCTATCTCTCTCTCTCTCTTTTTCTTGTCTCTGTCCTGCTTTCAAACTCTAATGGGGGGCCCTTTTTGGCTCACCTTTTTTTTTTTTTATTTGGTCGAGCACTTTTTTTTGTTTTTTTTTCCTATGCTATTGATTTTCACCTGAATTGTGTGGTTGGTCGACCTATTGTTTGATTTTTTAGTTGGCAACGCGAGTTTTTGTTTATGCTACTTGGCCTGACGACTACCTGTTCCCGTATCCGTGTCCGTACCCCGTACCCTGTGCCTTTCGTGCTTGTACCTCTGCACTTGTTGCCATGGTAAAGTGCAAAAAAAAAAAAAGTAGGAAAGAACCAACTAAGTTTTTGTTAGCTGGCTGTTGTTGTTGTTGTTGCTTGCTATATGTGTGTGGGGGGGTGGAGCAATGATAGGTGGATAGATGAAGGGGGCAAGGTGGTATAAGAACAACAATGCCAAAGTTTTGTATTTCTCTGTTGCCTTGGAAAAACTGTCTGTAAATTGGGAACACTGGAAAATGCAATTTGCTTGAGGTTACTTCACATGTTTCTTGGAAAAGGCAAGAAAGGGTGAAGTGACTAGGAGTGGAGGAGAAGGAGGAGGAGGAGGAGGGGAAGAAGAAGAAGGAGGCACTAACCGCATTTGACAGGCTTAAAACAGTTGCCAAAACTTTTTCCTAATTAGGTGGTTATAAAGAGAGAGAGAAAAAAAAACTTTAATAAAATCATTATTTATTTATTTATTTACATTAACTATTTATTATACATTAAACTAGTTTACAATATAATACCTAACTTTTGTAATACAGTATTAGCTGCTATAGGCCATTAATAAACTGAACTATTCCTCGTTAATTTTAATTTAAAATCAATAAAAAAAAACTATATTAATCTTTATTATTTATTTAAACATTTTGTCGAAGTTTCTCGTGTTTATTTATATAATTCTTATTTATTTATTTTATTTGATTTTATATTTATTTTTTGTTTGGTTTTATTTTTGAATATTTGATGTACTTTTTTTTGATAATGGACATTTGATAACAATTTTTTCTATCTAAAAGAATTTTATTATAATTTTTATTAATTGTTTGAATCGATAATAATTCAATTCTTTTCACAAACGCTGAATCCATGGAGATAAAAATTTAAAAGATTAATTCTTTACTTTGATTGCCTAAACTTTGCTTAAATTTAAATAATTAATTAATAATTAATCATTTATGCACATCTGTATATATTAAAATCATATTCCCATTGATAAATGAACAAATTTAATTGAAATTCTTATAGGCCAAATGAATAATAGTTTACATTTAATAAAATTTATTGTCATGGAAATGCATTTTCTTTTTATACATAGATAAAGACATTTAATTTTCTTTACTTGACGTCGTCATAATGATGGCAAACGTATTATATAATTTCTTATTGATAATGGAAAGGAAAGGTAAAAGATATATACATATATATTTTTATGTTCCCAAGCATTACATAAACAATTCACAGACCGAACTAAATTCGAAACTCTTGTTTTAATGGCCAGTCAACCAACATATGTATGTACATATATATATATATATGTATATATAGTGCACCGTTAAGTAGCGAAATGGCAACAACTTCCGTTTGATAGAATCAGAAAGAAACAGCAGCAGCAACAGCAACAAAGTCTGAAACGGTTTTCCTAGCCTCAGGTCTGTCTCATCAGCGTGAAGCAAAAAGACAGATCTTTAATTTTCTCTCTTTTTCCCTGCCTCTCTCTCTCTCTCTCTCTCTCACTCCCTCTCTCCCTCTCTCCCTCTTTCTTTTCTCCACATGCTAATCTCTTTAACATTTACAAGCAGATGGAAACTTAGGTAGCCAAAGTAGACTCAGAATGAAAATAGGTCACTCCAACAACACGTTGAAGAAGGGTAAAGTGTGGAGGGTTTTTTTTTATAAGCTATGTCTTGCAGCTGTCTGAACATAACTTCATCTCTGTCGTCATAATTGTCATTGTTGTTCTTGTCTTGTTTGATTTGTGGTTACCACATTTCTTCTTCTTACTCTTATTTCTATTTACTACAACAACTACTTAAATGGTTTTTCCTATGTGCTTTTCCCACCTTACCCCTCCCCCCCCAAACACACCACCTCTCACCACTTCAGCCCATCGGATGTGAAGAAGAAAACTTTTACTTTGTTGCATCGACGCGTTGCTCTTTTTCATCTTTGTTGTTGTTTTTTTTTTTTTCTTTCAGTTTTCTGGGTGAAAGTTTTGGATAGACCTTTGAAAGGTTCATTTTAATACCCTATGATAAACCAAAGAGTGTGTTTGGGTTATATATAAATAATAGAATTTTATCTAAAATAATTCCATATACATTTTTAATTTCTATCAAATCTATATATGTTGAATATTAAAAGTTAAATTTTATTTGAATTAATAAAATAATAAAATAAAATAAAATATGATAAAAAGGTTTACAAATGTTAAAAGATTCACATACAATTATTTCTGGACTAATATTAGTAAATTAAATATCTCTTAAAATAGTTAGTAATTTTTTTTTAATGGATTAAAAAAAAAGTGAAAAAAATGTTTCTAAATATTTTAATTTGAATAACTTAATCGATTCTAGAAACGGAAATATTTACAAATATTAATCGAATTTAGAAATAAGGGAAAATAATAATTCAATAATTAAAATTTTGATTATGAAAATTATATTCTAAAGTTTTCCAAACTCTTATAATTACAATTACTAGGATCACTTTAACTATAGGGTAACGATAAGTCGTTGCTTTGCATTTTTTTTTTTTTTTTTTTTTTTGTATTATTTCATATTCAGTCTGTCATTGCGCGTCTGTCTAAAGTTTTCAGTAGTTGCATATACATATATTTATCTTTCATTATGACAATGCTGCAGAAAAGTTGTGCAAACAATCAACCTGCCAACGCCCTCTCATCACAGCCAACAACTACTACTGCTGGACAACAAGCATTGACAACAGAGGGGTGAGTTGGGGGGGTTAGCCCTATCACCCCCACATCCACTCTCTAACTATTCAAACATCATATATGTATACCTACATATATCCATCCATATATGTGTCAAGCCCATGTTTTAGACATTGTCATTAATGAAGAAGGTAAACACACACACACACACACAGACATGAAGGGTGGAAGAATCGAGGTTGCAGGTGGTCCTGGATGGGGAAAGATGGTTAGCTTTTGTGGCCAGCTGTTGTCTATCCCATTCAAGTCGTTCATTTATGCCAAGTAAAACTTATTTACATAACATGTGTTGCATTTTACATGTAACGGTTTTTGTGTCATCCTCTATGTCTGACGTCTTTGCCAAACAATTAACCATAATTGTTATAGTTAACCATCTCTCTAACATCCCCCCTCCCCCCTCACCACTTTTTACCATCTTTCTAGTCACTCCATTAGAGCCATTAGAGAAGATGCCACCACTTAACAAAAGCGTTGCAATTTTTTTTCTTTTTTTTTTTTTTTTTGAAACTAGAAAAACTAGCTTAAGCTAACAGTGCAACGAGATTAATAGGTATTTAGTATATGTAAATATATATATATACATATATATATATTTAACGAGTGAATAAACAGAGTATCAAATAATTGATGGACCAATTATTATTGTGTCATTCTATTTTTTAAAATAATCTTAATATTAAAATAAAGAGTCATACCTATTCTCTACACTTTTTTATAGCTTTGCAAAGTATATAATAAAATTGACGAAATATAAATTACATATATAAGTATATACTTATGTACATACGAAATGTGTAAAGAGTTTCTTGACATGGTCAAACGTGAGTAATCAAAGTTTCTGTTGTTTTTTTAGTTTCACGCTTATTCTTTTTTGTTTCTGTTTTTTTTTTTTTTTAATTTGACTTAATAATACCTATTAAACAGTTTAGCATTGAAAAGAGTTAGCTAAATTAAATAAGAACCCAATATTTTTGTATTTAAATCTCAAAAAAATTAAACTTTTTCCCATAGTGTAAACTGTTTTTTGACAGAGTGTATATATATTCTTGATCTTTATAATTACCTAAATCAATCTTGCCCATGTCTGTCTGTCTGTCTGTTTGTTTCTATGTCCGAAAATTAAGTTTTACATTTTAAATACTTGAATTAAATTTGATATATAAACTTTAGATTAATTTAGGTAGCATAGGTTCTTGTATCAACCTGATCAGATAACTATATGTTAATGTTCTCATGGAAGAGCATGCTATATTATATAGCCCACATTTCCTATTCTGAAAAATAGTTTTCAAATAGTTCTTACTAACTAAATATTAAGCTTTAAATTAGATGAAAATTATTCTTGAAATGATAAATATATAATAATAATAATAATAATAATAAATATATATATAATATATCAAAGATTATATGAACATAATTTGTAACTTTAACTCTTTTTTTCGAAAATTCAAATGAATGCTTACAACAAAGTGAATACAATCGTGTTTATAGTTATACACTCTATCATTATTATCTATATCTAGTGTTACTTGGCAACTTTGTTGCCATTTAGTACAAATGCCAGCTCACCTCACTTATCAACCTAAATCACTTCTCCCCCCCCATAGCTCTTTCGTCTCATCCACCATCTTCAACTTCAAAGTCAAAGTCAACGAATGAACTTTTCTTTCAATTGTGTCACGATTTTCAACTTGCATAAATTTTTCTTTTTCTTTTTCATTTTTTTTTTTTTTTTTGTTTTTGGTCAATAATGCCTAAGCCGCCACGCTCTTTCACCTTCATCTCTCTCGATCGTGTTTAGGTGGCGTGTAGGTGGTAGAAGCTAAAAAAAAAAAAAGACGGCGGCGGGGTAACGTTGCAGCGAAGGAAGGAAGGAAGGAAGGAAGGAGAAAGAGTGTTAGTAGTGCTCTGGGCAATTTTGGTTACCCGCAATGCGCGTGATTCAGAGGTGATGTGCATATATTTATGCTCTCTTCTATATTGTTGTTGTTGTTGTTGTATATGATTTACGGTCACAGGAGATCGAGACAGCGTTGGTGTCAATAGATATATATGTATATATACATATATAGAGACAGAGAGAACAATAAAAAAAGAGATAGATAGATCGCAAGAGAGAGAGAGAGATCCATACATACAAAGTTGTTGTTTGGCTTATTGAGTAGCCAACACGTTTTTGACCAAGTCAAAGTAATTGTCAGCAGGCCATCGTGTGGCAGAAAGATATCGTGTGGGCTTTTAACACCGCTCCCCACCACATCCATATATCCATCCAACCATCCCACCCATTTAAGAGGGGCACACTTGGGCGGTATGTCTGCGACAGCTTTTCAAATCGAAGGCTATAAATTATAATCCACTACTTAGACATGGTCTTTCAGTCAAGGTTGAAAATTGTTTGGAGTTTGGTAAATCTATATAAAAAAGGGGTTAATATAGATATTTTTTGTTGTTGTAATTAATTTTTTTTTGCCTCTTTCTTTTATATCTTTAAGATACAATTTAAATTAATTTTATTTTAAGAAAGTTTTCACAGTTAATCGTAATTGTTTTTAATAATAAAAAGAAATGATATTAAAAATAGAAGAAAAAAAAAACTGTATATTTTAGCCAATTCAAATTGATAATTACTATAACAATTTTAACAAATAAATTTTATCAATTATTATACTAATAAATTTAAATTTAAATATATAATAATTTTAACAAATAATTTTAACAAATAAATTTTATCAATTATTATACTAATAAATTTAAATTTAAATTTGATTGGAAAATGCATGTGGAAACTTTTTACTAAACAGTGGAGTTTTATTTTTAAAAAAAGAAATCAGAGCATTTGAGAGTCGTTGTTTCTATAATTTTCTATTTTGTTCTTTGGTTCTAAATATTAAGTGAACCTTTCCAAATTGGACACAACCTGTTGTTGGTATTAGAGTCTTTCACTCGCTCTTTAGAACATTGACTCGCAAATCTTAACCATTCTCCAACTCTATAAAAAACCTAAAGAAATAAAAATCGTTCCACTCAAGCAAGCAGCATAAGTTGTACTCTCGTGTCGTCGTAGTCAAGAAGCAGAACCACCGATGGCCAAGCAATCGTTTGGGTAATTTAAGACCCTACCAAAGAGCTCTTCATACCATACCATATAACCATACACACCCCCCACACTCTCCGCCTATGTACCTCTTCTCTCTTTATCTCTCTCTCTCTCTCTTACTTTATATATATGTATGTATATGTATGCATGTTTGAGTGAGTTTTTGCATTCACTTTATTGTTATAGTATGTGGCCGCCGCCTGTTTTGCTTTGACTGGGTTTTTGTCTATTTACCGCTAAGAGCAGTAAACAGACTCTGGAAAGTTGATCAAAAGCCGGCTTCAAAAATTGGATACTCTAGTCTACTAGTTGTATATACATATACATATACATATACATATACATATATGTACATATATGTATAAGATGAGGCAACTGTGGCAAGAGTCTCAGATTTACTCCCATTTTCCTATCGCCTTTTTGTCATCTCCAGTTTCGTTCTAGTTTCCAATTGTCATTGAGTTGACTTGAGTGGTACCCACTTGGGGTAAGATTGAAGATTTCATAGTTTAGTTTATTAGCATGTCAGTTAAGTGTATTATATTCCGTTGCAATAGTGATCAAATTATTAAGAACCAAAACTAAACAACAAAGTAAGAAATAGAAGAAAGAAATAGAAGATGTATTTAAAAAAAAAAGAGAGTGGCTTTGATTATCCTTAATGTATGCTAAGTGAATGTGGAGTGGAATAAAGTAAGTGCAGTGACTATGCATTCTAGAGAATATGTTAATTATATCTTAGTCTAGTCTATTTAATATTGAACAAATATGTCTACTACATACTTTAAATTCTTTATTGGCTTTTGCAAGGAATTTTTCACTCAGTCTTTTCTTTCTATTTTTGGGAAATATTTTCTTTTTTTTTATGGAGTTTGGAATGTAGGGAAAATAGTTAGCTTTAAAATGTATACTAAATATATAAATATTTTTATCGTTGTTATTTCTAAAGCTTTTATATTAATTGATAACTTGCCTTGATCTTGAATCGTTTTGTTTCTGATTTATGCCTAAAATTAATGCATTAATATATAAATTTAAACACATTTTAAATGCTTATCAACTAAAGTATTTTAAAATCATATCACATACACACAGTCACACACTCGACTGTGTGTCTAATTGAATTTCAACACTTTGCCATTAAACAAGTTAAATGGAAATTAAGTATACGCCCCTTATTTGGTGTCACATTACGAAAATATGCGAACATATTGCCACCCAATTTCAAAATAATTTTTCAATTCCATGCAATTAGCAGAGACCTGTCAGATATGAAAAATATATGCAAAAGAAAACAAAAAATATATATATATATATATATATAATATTTAAAGATGTATGTATGTATATATCTAATCGATTTTTAATTACATGTTAAATGAAAATCGGCTTAACATGGAATATAAATATTTGACATACAATTGAGACAACATTTAAGTATCTTACGGATGCACATATAGACAAGTACATATACACATAATTCCAACCTACACACAGTCTCATGTTTGTGTGTGTGTGTGGAAGGCAATTTTTCTGCGTAAGCGTATTTGTCTACCCTGTAGCCGCAGTTGAAATGGGTATTTTAGGTACTTGATCAGCATATAAGATAAGATTTTATCTTTTATTGTTTAAAAAAATAAAATTCTCTACTAAACGGTAACAAGATGCTAATGCAATCGTTTTAAGAGTAAGGTTCGAGTTTTCAACAACTATCAAAACTCTACAAAAAACAATTGATTAACTACAGGGTATCTGTATGTCGATCAATTCAATATAAATTGTGTCATATTTTGCAATTTCAAGGTCAACGACAAGTAGCTCTTTATGTATGAATGAGATCTAATTGTTCGTTTATGGTAAAAAGCGAAAAGAAAAATGCCATCAAGAAAGGGGTGGGGTATGGGGTATGGGGTGTGGGGTGTAGGGGTGATGGGTGTGGTGCGATGAAGATGAATGCAGAGATGAAAACAGAGGTGAAGGTGCGGCGGTTTATGTAAGTACAATGCCAAATATTGGATTACAGGGCAAAAATGTAATACAAGAACAAGAAAAAGTTGGCCTTAAGTGAGCTTTTTTTTTTTTGTTTTTGTTTTTATCATTCTCAATCCCATCTCATGTGAATTTCCAGCAAGAGAAAATGGGCTTGACAATGTATTTCAAATGTGGCTCAAAGTCAATGAGGATATATATATATATACATATGTACATACATATATATCACCCACATCATACAGTTCTTACAGATTTTAAGATGACATAATTATAGAAATACATAATAGAATAGGAATAAATACATATATATATATACATATATTTACTCAATTGTTTACATTTTTATAATAAAAATTTAACCTTTCTTTCTCTCTCTCTCATTATAGTTTACATTTTTTTTTAAATTTTTGGATCTCAACACACACACACACACACTCACATTCTCAATTGCATTGTTATTCGTTATGCTGTACAGTAAAACATGGCTAAATCGTCACTTTATGCTGCTGGGGTGACCTGTTTGGGTTTCATTTGTTTTGCCTTGGCTTCGGTTGCCATTGGTATACCAATTTGGGGTTACTACGATAGTCCATCGGGTAAGTAATACAATCTATCGATAATCTAAGTTAACCTACTTAGTATTTAATAACTCCTTCCTTTTTTTTTCTCAGGTGGCTATGATTTTGATCGTGGATATTTTAGTCCCTTTAAAGTTTGCAAACAATTGACTTATAATCGCGAGAAATGCGGCAATGATGTTTCAAAATTTAGGTTAAGCAGTAAGTATAACAGATCTAAATATAACAATTGCAATGGATGTGATATACAGATATAGATACGAGTTATAATAGCCTTAAATTGTTAATATTCTGAGTAAAATTAAGTTTAGATCTTTTTTGGTTGTTTAGCCACTGTAGTTATATAACAAATGCATTTTGTATAACAGTTGAAATAAAATCAATAAGGTTAAAGCACTTTAATTCACTTGGTAGACTGTATAACAGTTGCTTATATTATAGGTCGAATTACAATTAGTGAAAAGGGGAGAGAGATAAGGGAAATTAAAGTTTGCTGATTCATTGTAAACATTTATAACAATATAATAGTATATCAGTTAAATAGAAATGCATTTTTAGATGTATTCATTTATTTTACTGTATAACAGTTTAATGTATAACAAAATACTCAAATTACTTTCCCATATTTAGCATTTCTGGGCGATGCTTATAGTTTAGTGTATAACAGTTTGCATGTATAACAGTTTAATGTATAACAGTTTAATGTATAACAGTTTCTATTTTATAACAGTTTATAATAAATTCTTTATTAACATTTGCCTATAATTTTCTCCATTCCAGATGTAGTTTTTATCAGTGGCCTATTGGCCATTGGCAGCTCAGCTGTGCTGGGCATATTTTGCATACTCTCGGTCATTCAACATGCAATGATCTCATCTAGGGAGAAGGTTGTAATGCCCTATACAACACTGGTAATAGTGAAGCTACTCTTAGCTCTCTTAGGTGGTAAGTTAATTAATTAAAACTTATCCTAAATCAAAGCTAAATAAACTCTAATAAATAATTATGCAAATTTCAGGTGTGCTGGCAATTATAGCCACTGTGTTATTTGCCCTTCAAATTGATGAGCAAGAGCGTTTCGGTTTCAAAATAACACGAGGTATATCCTTTTACATACAGGTAAGTCAATCATGCAAATATATGTATATATATGTAGATATATATATATACATATATATCAATTATCGTAAAAACAAAAATTGAGCCTAATCAACAATTTAACCATGTAGATTGTGGCAATTGTATTGTCGGTAGCCCTGTTTGTAGCCGCCCTGTACGATGTAATCTTTACACGTAGTCCTGGCGGTGATCCGACAATGGCATTGGATGCATCATCACCAGCTAGTGCCACAACCTTCAACAATCCAGGTTTTAAAGAGCCACGCAATCGGAATGGGGTATCGGTTACGGATGCCTCCGGTAAGCCATATAGCGGCATACGTAATGGAGCCGGTGGCACGGCGGGTAGTGTGGCATCAATGAGTACCACAGTCACAAGTGTATCGAATGGTTCGACACTTGATTCGGTGACACGTTCACCATTACGTTCGAGCCTAAAGAAACCTCGACCCAGACCCGATCCTACGTTGGGTATACAAAATCCTGGATATTCGGGTTCAGGTAATTCACCGCCGCCAATGCGACGAAATGGTAGTGTGAAAAAGGTTCGCATACAGACGCACAGCACAGAGGTTTAGAAAGGTTTATACACACACACACACACATATATATATATATAGATATATATAGATATATATATGTGTGTGTAGAATCTGTAGTAGAAGTAGTTAATAAGTATCGACAAACATTAACAACATGCAGCAGCAGCAACAAAAACAGCAAAACAAACAAAACAAAACAACAATTACAAAGACTGTGTACAGTAGCAAACGAAAAACAAAAACAAAACAAAAAAAAAAAAACAAGAAAAGACACTCAACATTCGAACATTTTATTTAAACAATTGCAAAATGAAATCTTCTATTAACTTTTTGGTTTCTTTGTTTTCGTTTCATTTGTCTTCCAACATAGGCGGCAGATACATATAAATATATATGTATATATATATATATACATATATATATATATACATATATATATATATATATATATATACATATATATATATATATATATATATATATGGATATATATATATATATATATGGATATATATATCTGCTATAATACCTAACACTTATCTGATTTCTGTATAATGCAACGGTTTCCGTCCATGGGCAAAAGAAAAAAAAAACAAAAGTATTTCATTTGAATTTTCTCTTTAAAGTATTTGAAATATCCTCATATACCCATACACACACACACACACACACTCACACATCCACACACAATATATACACGGCCCAGTTCCGTTCCACAAATCAGTTATACTTATTATCCACAAATGAAATCCACAATTTATATTTAATTTAATTTTAGTATTTCACTTGCAATATATAATTATCAACGTTTCTCTTTCTCTTCTATATAAATACATACATACATATACATATATATACATATATATATGTGTTTTTTTTTTTGAAAAAAAAAGATTTGTAAAATATATAAAACCTAATGCAAATTGTTAATTATAATTATGTCTAAGTAAAACATATTCAATAATTAATTGTATGTCATTGTTAGCGTTAAAATTTCTTTCTCGACATATAAATTGTATAATTCAATATCTATATCTATATATACATAAATATATATATATATATATATATATATATATATAATTGTTGCGCTAAAATTACCATAAAAAAAGAAAGTAAACGTAAAAAAAAATCAAGCTTGTTTGTTTAATTATCTTTGATAACTTTTTTTTTTTTGTAATTAAAATTGGAAAATGTGTTTTTCCGCTATTTACTAAGAAAATAATAAATTAAATGCAAATTATATATGAAAATGTTGATTTGTCTAACTGATATGTGAAAGATTTTTGTGTATAAATTTAATTTTTGGGTATAGCTTAATATCTAACTGATATGAAATATTATAATTTAATATCTTTTCTGCAATTTTAGGCTTTTAAACTTTAGAAATTGATACCAATTACAACAATAATGCTCCGAATTTTTTTAAAATATTCCTAAAAATAATATTCATTAGGCATTTTCTTTGCTTAGATTCTTAGACATCTTAGATAGGTGTTATATATCAAATTACTGCCACATAAGCTATATACATAACTATCAGTTTCAATGTCCGATATGTAAGAAATTTATTTAACTAGCTTAGTTAGGTTTGATATTTTTCATATCTATTTTCAATCCTAAGTAGAATTTGATTAAATTAGTTATGTCATCTAATCTAAATTTGATTTAAAAAGCAAGGGAAAACAACTTTAACAAACATTTTGTTGATTTTTAGACTTAATATATCAGTATATCATAGATCATTAAATACATTATATATAACATTTCAAATAGAAGGTAAAAATATCTTTGATCCCAACGTTTTAAAGAAATTAAAATCTATAATATCATCTAACTAACTTATATATCAACTTTTAATATAAACTACCCAGGAAAATCCAGAATATATAAATATATTTTAAAGATTCCAACGCTTTACATAAAATTATTAACCAATATTTTGGAAAACAAATGTCGATTTTCTAAAGCATAATTTTGGGTAAACTTTTTGATAAAAAATTAACAGAGTTTTAATTCGAGCTTAAAACGGTTTGAAAACTTGTCTCCCATAACGTTATTGCTTACGTTTGACACACTGTCGCCATCTAGTGTTCGTGATTGCCAAGTTTTAGATTTGCAATTTCTTTGTAATGTTAAAGGAAAAATCGAACAAATTTTTAGATTAGAAAAATACTTTCAATTACGAAACACAATTGCATTAATTTTTTAAAATTAACTGCAATTTTATTGGTAATATTTATATATAAACCAGGATTATGATATCAAGATCTTGCGTAAGACCGGTTTTAAACCTTTTAGATGCCACTTTTACGTTAGTTCATTTGAAAACCTTCACGTTGCTACGTTATTTATGTACATGCGCACTGCTGCCACCTAGTTGTCATGATTATGCATCAAAAAAGCTTTACATTTTCATTTATTTCAAAAAATGGGAGGGAATTTAAATTAAATTCTATACTAATTGTCATTTATTAATCTGTTATCTATATGATGCATCTATTTGCGATTAACTAATCGAATTTCGAGTGGAATACTCTCATAAATTAGTTTCATATAAAATATAAATATGTAATAAATGATTACATGATTTTAAAGCAAAATCATTCATATTGTATTTCTTTGACTTGTGCAATAATCTATTGGGGCCGGGTTAATGAATGAACTTTAATGAATATCAGACTATATAGGGTCACAATGAAAATGTAATACTCTTAAATTACTAAATCTAATAGAAATCGAATTATTTATTTAATGATTTTATTTTAAAGAATTATGCTTAAGCATAATAACAATCTACTAACAATCTTTAATTTACATTTAAAGACTTTTTATAGAAGATTTCAATATTTTTTTTAAAATATTTTCAATAATTTCATAAAAAGAAGGTTTCGCCGGCAATTAAAATATTTTTAACAATTTTTTTCTGAACGAGGAATATGTAATATCTACTAAAAAAAACTTCTCATTAAAGTTCCTATAAAATCAAAATTTTTTAAAATCAATTTCGTTCTAAGACTTTTCTTTTTCCATAAACAATTCGAATATCCTAAAAGAAAGATACTAAAGGTTATAAGAAAAATTCGATTAATCTACTTGTTATACAATTGTTTCAGAACTTTTCTTTATTTCGAAATGCAATATATACCTCATGGATAGGGTAACGATAAAAAAAAATTAAAAACAAAAAAAAAAAGGTTCAAGCTGCACAGAATTTTCCTTTGTTCTCGTCTTTGGCATTTATCAGTTTTCAGTTCAAGCTCCTCATTCACAGACAATCTGTGGTCGAGCTTTGTTTACAAATTGTCAAAAAAAAAAAAATAAATAAATATACATACATATATACAAACATATACAAATATAGAAAAATTTATTTATTTTTTATGTGTATATACAGCAATTTGATTCATTTTTTTTCTTTTTTTTTGGTGAGTGAGTGAGTGAATGATAAGAATAAAATTGAAACCAGGTGATAATCTTAATATGTATTTCATTCTAGCTAGCTCTCAGTTTGAATTGAGTACTCATCGAGCAAAGACGTTCCACTGAATCGATTGATAACCAAGACATCAAATTTTTTTCTATATATGTATATATTATATATACATATATAAAAGAAAGAAAAGAAAAAAAACAAAAATAAAAATAAAAACATCGATTTGTTTATATTTATAAATTATGAAATCACATAAATTGCACAAGTTTCTAATGCTGATGATGACGATTATTGCCAGCGCGTGGAGCCAGCCATGTAAGTGCTTAGCTTATGATTGCATATAGTAGAATACTATAATATAATTTATAGTATATATGTACATATATATATATATATATATATATTATATTTGCAGTAGATATAAAGCCGGAAGCATTGCCGACATCAACACAACATCGACCCGTTTTACTAATACAAAATAATGTGAATGATATGAAGGATTATGAAATACTAATACCACAAGCACCTAGACAGGATGAGCCATGTTTGACAATAAATTGGAAAATCAATCCCGATGGCAGTGGACCAGATGATCCAAAAATCTATCTTGTGAATGGATATTTTAGAATAATGCCATCAACGAAACAGCGACAGTAATACACTGTTTCATATTTATTTCCATACACCAACCTAAAAAAGGTATTATTGAAGCTAGAAGCGAATGTTTTAAAGAGAAAAAAAACCCCAGTACACCCAGTACACATTCTAAAATCATCATCATCAAAACTTGAAACTACTTTAAAATTTTAATTTTTTTTTAATTAAAAAACATTTATTCTTTTCCATCTCTGTCTTATAATTCTCAATTGGTTCAGTATTCTGTAATCAACTACATTTGAATATGTATATAAGAAGGTCAAGCAAATCGAATTGAAGAATTTCGTAGTTTATTATTAACTTGGAATCTCAAACGATTTCGTTGTATATACATATAGTCTCGGAATAGACAAGGAAAGCAAGATTCAGCAATTGCAGTCAAAACCCAAATGTAGAAAAAATATTAACCATAATATAAGCTTAAATTTCCCAGTTTCTAATTAATGAAACTTGATTTATAATCAATTATCAAATGATATTATAAAAACTTAAATTTACCTTTTTTAGAGGTTTTTTTTTTAAAAATTGATTATAATCGTGTATTTAAAGCTTTAATTCGCTTGTCTATAAAACGTAAATATTTAAATCGAATATTGAACTGAGATTTGTAAAGAAACATGTGTGATTCTTATGGAAATTGTTAAAAAATTAAAAATCAAACAAACTCAACAAATTTCTATTCTATAATTTCAAAATATTTTTAATTTTTCTTTCAATGAACTATCAAAATTGTTACAATTTATTTAATTTTAAACCGATTTGAATATCGGGAATATAGAAAATGAATGAAACCTTACAACAACTTTTCTGATACTCGATATATTCTCAAGTCGAAGCGATATAATTGTTTTATTTGATTCCCAATGTTATTATTTATGTATATCTATTTAAGAGAATTGTGATTCGTTTTGATTTCATTTGGGTTTTTTTTCTTCTTTTTTTTTGTTGTTTGTTTTAAACAAGTATTTTTAATTGCAACTGCTGATGTGTATGTGTGTGTGTGTGTGTGTGTTTGTTGGATTTTCATTTTTATTTCATTTTCTTCCCCCACTTTTCAACACTAGGCAACAACAATTTGTAATTTTACACTGACCCATTGCACTTTGGGGGTTTGTTTTTTGAAGCTTCGCTTTTGTTTTTGCATTTTATTGTATATTTTTTTTTTGTTGCCGTTGTTGTTGTTGCTGTTACTGTTATTTCTGCAATGTCGCCGCCCAAAAACACGCCCGTCTGTCTGAAATACGTTGTCATGGCAATATACATACAGAGCAATTGAGAGTGAGAATAGAGTTGGAGTTGAAGCCGGAGTCGCAGTTCTGGCTGGCATAATGTTTTTTGGTTGGCTGCCAGACAGTAGAGACTCCAACTCCACAAAAAAAAAAAAACAACGACAACAACAACAGCAACCACAGCCAACAAAAACCAACAAAAACTCCATCATCAACTCCATATGGCGATAGCAAATGGTTCGGTTATCTCTCTGCAAGAGAGTTTCTATGTCTGCATACAGAATCTGTCCTTCAGTTATGTATTTTCTATCCCGTTTATTTCATATCCTCTTTTACAGTTTCTGCAATTTTTCCGCCTGCAACAAATTTCGCTTTTTTCCTATATACAGACTTTCGCTGCAGTTTTCATTTCAGAAGCAGCAGCAGACAAAAAAAAAACCAAATGAGAAAAATCCAGAAGCAAGCTAAAAAAAAAAAGAAAATTGAAAAAAAAAACATATACATATGTATATATATATATATATATATATATATGTCTGTAGATATGGCGTGGGAGTGTGTTAGTAAGGCTAATTGACTTTGAAAGATATATGCCTGAAATGAATCAACTATGGCAAAGGCATAGATATGTATTTATATACTTTCACAAGTCTGCAACTAAACAGGGACTTATATGATTATACTTATGTACTCTAAATTCAATGCATATAATGAGAAAAATTGCTATATCTATCTACTTGGAGATTAGAATAGAAAAAACAACAGAACAAATTTTTATTTTCTAAAAAAATGATACTATACATTTATTATTTTTAATTTAAGAATGAAAATATTTTCTACAAATAATTTACACACAAAGCAGTAGAAGGATTTTTGGATAACTAATAATATATACATACATATATAAAAATTTGTGTTAAGGCTTATAGAATTCGTGAGAGTGGATATCTCAGAGAAAGGATTGTATATCCATTCATCTAAATAGATTGAAAACAGTTTTTTGATACCTTATCTATTTTTTTTAGATGAATTTATGTATATACATTGTATTAACGATTTATAAAATCTGTAAGAATTTTTGTTTCATCATCTCAACCAAATCTATTTAACCCATATAAGCATAATTTTACCTATTTTCAAAGTTATTTTTTTGAAATACTTTAATTTTTATTTATTTAGATGATACAGCAGAAAATTCGACATTCGATCGCGCATACGCTTACTGTTACGTTAAGAATTTGTTAATGTGGACATACTTCTGTTAAGTTAACAGACATTTGTTAACTCCACTGTTATCTTAACTTAGCTCTTTTAAGTTAACATTATGTAACAGATCGATGTTAACTTTACAGTGCATGGGCGTTGGTACGATCCGACCTGGAATTTTCTGCTGAATTGAATAAAAATGTAAGATTTAAGAAAAATAACTTAAAAAATAAATAATGTTCAGATTGGTTAAATGTATTTTGGATAAGATGGATTACACAATGATATGCATTTATTTTAATGTTGACTAATTTCAATTTCGCAGATCTTATAAATGGTTAATACAATCTACAGAAATTCAACTAAAGATAAAGAGAGAGAGAAAGTAATTGAGCAACTATTTTAAGTTTATATAGAAGGATTTTGAGATAAAGTGGCCACCAAGTCTATGGCATCATAAAGTAAACAGGGAAAAATAATTATATAAATTCCAAATGTTATCCTTTTATGCATGCAAATTATTTTTAATAAAATAACGAAAATATTATAAGTGGCTCTATGCTAAATATTTGTGAAAATTAATGTATTGCCAATACCATAAACTAAACTTAAATTTCTTGTAACTTTTAGATTAATGTAATTGAAGTCTACTATATTGCGTGACTTTAACTAATGTTTACAAATTAGATACTTATATAAACTTGATCTATTTAATGTTGTTAAAGTTGTCAAATATAAAATTCTTTTCAGTTTTTAATTTACTAAATTTTCAGTTTCTTGTATTCATATTTGAAATGTTTACAATACTTTTGAATGCTCTCTACATTTGCTTTCTGTTTCTTATTCTGTATGCAACTTGTCTTTTAATCATGTTACTTGTGTTTGTGCTATTTGGCTATGATATGGCTGTGGAATTTGATATTATGTAAGAAATGGGGTAAGTCAAATAAATTAGTTAATAATTCAAAGGGAAAAGGGGTTTCGCTTTTATTTACCATTGCTTCTTGTCAATCAATCAATCTTAGGTCAAACCAATATTAAATTATAGACATAGTAATTAATATAAATATAGATAGATATTGTAAATAGTTTTTTATTTCATTCCCTTTGATGAGAGTTCTTTTATCTGTATGAAATGGGAATAATCTTAGTATAAAACCTATCTTGTAACATTATCTATCTATCTTATAACATTATTGTAGTAGTTAGTGTTACTTAAATGTATTTATTTATTTAAGTACTTATTGTTATGTATGATCTTGTCTTTATTGATGCTTTTTGAATGAATCTTTTCTCTGTTATTTGAGTTATGTTAAATCTTCATGCACTGTTAAAATCTTATGTTAAATGGTACTGTTAGTTAACGTTTAGATGGGGTTTCCCTTACTAATCGTTTCTGTTTAAAACAATTATCCTGGCACAATATCAATTCAATTTCTATTAAATATAAGAGAATTTTTCAAAAATATGTAAATAATAATAATAATAATAATAATAATAATAATAATAATAATAATAATAATAATAATAATAATAATAATAATAATAATAATAATAATAATAATAATAATAATAATAATAATAATAATAATAATAATAATAATAATAATAATAATAATAATAATAATAATAATAATAATAATAATAATAATAATAATAATATTAATAATAATAATATTAATAATAATAATAATAATAATAATAATTCCAAATTTAATGTGGATTATTTATGATAAAAGATTATGAAAGAAAAAAGTTAAAATCGTCACTTTTTGAGCGATGCTATAATATTATATATGTACAAAAATATATTTGAACGATTCTAATAAAATTTCAATTTATAATTCCTTTTTACAAATATACACAAAGTTTTCTTTTCTTACCAATTTGTGCATAAACAAATAATGTCCATTAAGCAACATTTAAAAAAAAAAAACATAGCTCACATTACATATTGTCCAACTTCTTCTCCTGCAATCGTTTTTGACAAATTCCACTACCCAATACCAACTTATTATTTTGATACCAAAAGTATAGAAAATACGAGAAATTGCACTTCACATAGTCTCTCTATCAGTGTAGACGGTGTAGCAGCTGCTGTCCAATAAACAAAAAAAAAAAAAAAGCCCAACCCTTGGTAGCTAGAGAAGAGAAGGTGAGGAAGGTGGCGGCAGGGGTGCGTCACTTTGACCAAAAATACAGCAAGCACAAAGCAGAAAAAAAAATAACAAAAAAAAGTCGTGTATTTCCCCAAAAACCAAAAGAAGCGACAGTGAGAGAAAGAGAGATGGCTACACACAGAGAGTAAGATAGAGAGAGAGAGAGAGTGCGAGTGCGAGAGCGAGAGCGAGAGAAAGGGAGAGAAAAAAAATGAAGAGACACGAACAGATCAATGACCTGCATTTCACAGCCTGAGACACATTTCAATCGATAAAAGTGAAGAGTTGGGGCACGAGCACACACAGAATACACGGTGCACACACACACATGCATACATGTGCATGCATATATATATATATATATATATGTATATATACTGTGGCAAAAAACAACATGGCGCACGGTGAAATATATGCAAGCTCAAGCT
The DNA here is from genome assembly GCA_018150375.1 of Drosophila sturtevanti. Classification (NCBI taxonomy): domain Eukaryota; kingdom Metazoa; phylum Arthropoda; class Insecta; order Diptera; family Drosophilidae; genus Drosophila; species Drosophila sturtevanti. The sequence continues at coordinate 2,631,764 of JAECWJ010000688.1, read as the reverse complement.
CTTCCTGCAGGAAAAGCCAAAATGGCAGCAGACAGGCAGAGGCAATAGCAGTAGCAGTCGCTGTAGCTGTAGCTGTAGCAGTGGCAGTGGCAGCATGCGGCAAACGTGACGCAGTGCAGCAAAGGAAGAGAAATCAAAATTTAGATGGTAAGGGATAAAGATGGCAGTCGGTCGGTCGGTGGTTGCAATGCCACAAAAAGGGCAAAGCATAAAATGAAATTAAACCAAAAAGAAAACATAAACCTGGCGTGGCGGGGAAGGTTGTGGGAATGGAGGGGGGAGTATATTTTTGAAGTACAACAATAAGGTGAGAATTTCGTGTACGTGGGGGGCGGGTGGGGGCTTGACGGTCTACGGTTAAGGTTAAACTTAAAGGAAAAAGGGAAAGGGGTGCGGAATAAGTTAACTATAACAACTGTCATTAGCAAGCCTGGCCAATATCCAACATTCTCACAGAGACCCAGTAGAGACTCTAAGTAGAGAGAGAGAGTAAGCGAGAAGCGTAATAGAGACAGAGAGATAGATATAGAGAAAAAGAGTCAGTGAGAAAAGAGTGAGCGTGAAGTGCATTGAAGCGTTAAATAAAACGACACACACACAACCCCAACAAATGGCGAACAATCCGCAAAAACCATCGGGTGTTGTCTGAGCGCCCCCAACACAATGCAACATAAGCAACATCAACAACAACAATAATAATAACAACAACAACAACAATAGCAACAACAACAACAGCAACAACAACTGACCGTAGTCAGGACCCAAGATGTAGACAGAGGTAATGTACAAAAAGTTTTGTACCATAAACTTTATCCTAAGGGTTGTTATTGGCCATGGCAATGGAAATTGGAAAATGCCCGCAGTCGCTGAAAGATCTATTTAAGTGATTAATTTTTTTTTTCTTCTTCCTTTTCTGTTTTTGTCATGTAATAAATTTCAAAAATGCTTAAATATATTGTATATATTTACTTAACAGGGTTGCCATTGTCACATTAGAGTAAAAAAAAACTAGAAAGATGGACTAACTTCGGCCGTGCCGAAGTTCGTATACCCTTGCAGATTTTTTCTATATAATTCACCAGAAGCATTATTGTAAATTAAACATACCAAATTTACAAATTCAAAATTTTGAGCTTAAGGAAAAAAATTTTTCATACAAAATTTTTTTTTGTACCGATTGTTCCTATAGCAGCTATATGATATAGCCAACCGATTCTGATCAGACTTGGTTGAAGTATCAAGAAGCATATTAAACTCATAAATATCAAATTTCGTGGCATTCGGTTGAAAAACAACAGTTATTGAGGATAATCCTTATTTATGACCGATCGTTCCTATGGGAGCTATATGATATAGTCGTCCGATTCTGATCAAACTTGGTTGAAGTATCAAGAAGCATATTAAACTCATAAATATTAAATTTCGTGGCATTCGGTTAAAAAACAACAGAGTTATTGAGAATAAAGCTTATTCCTGACCGATCGTTCCTATGGGAGCTATATGATATAGTCGTCCGATCGGGATGATTCCGAGATATACAATGCCTGCAGCAAAAAGGAGCCTATGCTGAAAATTTCAGCTCTGTAGCTCTTATGGTCTCGGAGGAGAAGCTGTTGATCCAGACAGACGGACAGACGGACAGACGGACATGGTCATATCGACTCGGCTATTCATGCTGATCAAGAATATATATACTTTATATAGTCGGAGATGCTTCCTTCTGTGCGTTGCAAACTTCTGACCAAAATTAATATACCCTCTGCAAGGGTATAAAAAACTGCAATAAATTTTACATATTATCTGTGATGATAAATTTGCAAAATGATTTTCATTAGAATCTTGATTCTAAAGCATTTAAAAATAAGTAAAATAGAAACTTCTAAGAATTTACACAAATTGTTAAGGAAATCAAAGAAAAATATTTGTTTTAATATCTAAAGTTTAAATCATAAAAAAAACAATTTTAAATAAATATTTCCCTAGAACTGCAGAAGGAACAGAAAAAAATAATAATAATTAATTAACTGAAGACTTGATGTAGAAATTGATCAAGGAACGCTTTAAAATATATTTATTTATATTTATTTTAGAACTTAGAATAGATTTAGATAGATTAAGAGATATAAAAAAATACAATAAAATAGTTAAAGTATTCTTTAATGACTTTCTGTAAATATATATATTATGATTATTTTTTTTTATGAAATTATTTCATCTAAGATATTTTAGGTCATATATCCTTCTCTAACACCTTATTTTCCCTTCCAATTTCAGTTTCCATCATTTATCTCTTCATCATTTAATCTATGAAATGAGGATGGCTAACGATCATAATGGGGTAAGTGAAATTTTAGATATTTTCTACTTAAATCAAGAAACGATTGTCAAATGGCTTCATTATAATATAATTGAAGGAATATTTCTTAAGTATTAGGCGGTAGCTCGATATTCTGATAAATATAGATTGCTTAAGTATTAAATCAGCCGGTTCAAAACACCATAACATATACATAATTTCTAACAGAGAAATCACTCAAAATCAGTTATAGCTTTAAAACAATTTGATAACCAACAAATATTAATTTATATTATTTTCTCATATACTAAGATCGATCTGCTATAGCATATTTGTAGAAGATCCAAAGAAAAGTTTTCTTGTTTCAGCTTTCTTAAACGAATTATATATGCATTTAGATATATATCGCTGCATTTAATCTTCGAAAAGTTAAAGATTTTTGAAAGATTTATATACCATTTTTTTTTTAAGAACATTTATGTACAAGTTTAATTTCATTTTTTTCAAAACCCTCAAAGTATGCAACAAGAAATAATTTAATGCGCAATATGTTAAATTATGACCTGTTTTAATATTTTAATTTGTTTTACTTATATATTTATAATAATTAGTCAAATCTATTTTCACCTAAAGGAAATAGATATTAACCAAATAAGAAAATGATTATTCTGATGATTATTCGAATAGAATTTCAAATTATCTCAATGTTATCTAAAAAAAATTTGAGATCAATTGGTTCTTAAAATCTGTCATAAATAATTAATTTTTTGTTTAAAAAGTGGGATTTTAATTTTGCAATTTCAAATATCACTAATGCAATTTAATTCTTGAATCTTTTTATAAATTTTATATTATAGATTTATATAAATAAATCAATAAAAATATATTTTTTGTATATTTTTATATTCTTTATTTACTCCAACATAAACTATCAATAACTTTCAGATATCCTCAGATTTTATATAAATATAAATATATGGCAAATTTCTATAAAATATTCAGGTGGATTCTCAACTATATATATATATATGTATATATATACATATATTTATATTCAATCTACATAGATCCAAAATTACTACTTTTATTTTATTTAGTTACTTATATCCATAATAATTAATATATCTATGAATGTTTAGTTTGGATTCCATATAGATCTCTAATTACTTATTTTTTGTCATTTTAAAAACATTTAAAATTAATTTCAATTTTAAAATGTTTAGACAATTTACTGATTTATTATACTCGAGACAATATATATATATATATATATATACATTTTCATTTGCAAGCTCATTTAATAGAAAATTTCCAGCACAATAAACATAATGTTGATATATGTTTGTACATATATACATATACATACATATATAACTGATATAACCATTTCATACTTATTTCCATGGTGGCCTCGCTTCCTTCCTGACCGTGTCGAATACAATAGACATTGTCACGACGTTGATTTTTTTTCCTTTCCTTCTGTCTATATTTTTTGTGCTTTTTTTTTTGCAATGGCAAAGTTTGGGGTAGTGGAGCAACAGCAGGCAACATGCCAACAAATATTTGTTAAACTGGTAAACTGTACCAAAAAAAAAAAAAAAAAAAAAAAAATAGAGAAAAAGGAGAAAGAGAACTGTGCAAAATCCAGACATTGGTAGAAAGGGAAATCAGTTAGGACTTATGAGGACCTAGCCTCGTCACAGGATATGCAAGAGCATAGAGTTGCCCCCTCCCGCTTCCCTTCCCTTATTTTTTTTCGTTTTTTATTGTATTTTTTTTGTTTTTTGGTATGTCGAGAGAAATGAGAATTAAAAAATCAAATTGTAAGAAAAAACACTTGTGTCCGGCATGAGACGGTTCAATGACCAAAAGTGCCAACGGAGAATTGTCCGCACCTTCTCACATGGCTAAAAACCGACGACGACAACAACAACAACAACAAACGACGAAAAGCCAAAAAAAAACAAGAAGAAGAAATAACAAAAGAAGGAAATTCGTTTTTTTTTTTCACTAGCAGAAGAGAACAAGTTGGCAAGGTCGACGAACGAAGGCTAAATCAGCAAAGCGAGAACATTGGCCGAACCGTTTGGCTAAATGCATTTGCACAAAGTTTTCTTCTTTTTCTACACCCCCCCCCCAATCACCCTTCCCCCCATTCCCCATCCCTTTTTTGTGCAGGTTTTTCAACTAGTATAAGTATGTATACACATATATACATACATACATACATATATATATAGGAAATAATGCCCAATGCATTGAGCTAAACACGTTTTCCGTGAGTCGGAAAGGCATACAAATGATTTTCGCATAATTTGTGGGTAACTTTTCAATCATCTTGCATTGTTTTGCAATCAATTAATCAATCAATCAATCAATCAGTCAGTCATTCAATCTGTATAGCAAATGCAATGGATACTTTAACATTTCGCTAATTGGAACAAAATAAAAGGAAAATCATCTTTCTGGCATTGACATTGCCATCAATTGTCAATTGGCTTAAATTAATCTCTTCTTATCAATTTCCTATTATTGCTATTTTCTATGAAGTATTTTTAAAATTAATAAAGTGCTTAGCAATATATTAAAAATAAAAAAAAAAATATTATGAAAGGTTTTCAACTTAATGAAAAAATTCGCATAAGTGAAATGAAAGCAAAAAATTAACTAATACTATTTTTATATATTTTTAAATTAAATATTAAATATCATTTTCTATTATGCAAAACGATTAGCAAAATAGAATTTAATATTAAATTTAAAAAGATTTAAAAATAATGTTAGTTAATTTTCTGCTCTTATTTAATTTATAATTATCATATGGCTATATGTAATAAGTACCTATATATATAGATATAGGTATATACTTTTTACTACTATATTTTTCATTACTCTTTATTCTTTTTTATAATATCTTTTATTTGAGCTTTTTTCATCGTTTTTTTCTTTATTATATCCGTTCTCTCCATTATATCACTTTTTTATTTCTTTTGCGCTTTAACTTTCTTTTATATATATATCTTTTATTTTTATTTTGTTTTTTTATAGATCAATTCTTCTCTTTTATATGTGGGGGGGGTTTACTTCTTTATTCTTTACTTACTTATATATATATATATATATATATACATATATATATATATATATACATAGTATATTTTATTTTGCTTTTATTACCTCTTGGACTTACCAATTCAATTTTCAAGAGTAGATAGAAAATAAAAGAAAGAAAATACTTTCATTTTTGAAAATTTTATTTCATATTTTATTTTCTGGATTTTGCAAACTTTATTCTATTAAAGTAATGAGAAAAAATTGATTCCTTTTTCGTTTGTTTCATCTAAGATCACTTGTAGTCGCCATATATAAAAGGGTTAGCTATCGGGAAACATTTTCTCAATAGTTTCAATATTATTATTTGTTCTTGTTCTAGAATCTTCTAATTGAAATAGCTTCCATTAACACGATCTTTTGCTTTTCACCTGAAATTATATTTTACACTCAATTTCATTGAGTTTAAAAATTAATAAAGATTATATTTAAATAATTAATTCATTTAATATAAGCTCGATCAATATGCTACATCTTTATCTTCCTATCTATATTTTCAATAATTCATTTTTAAAAGTTTAAGCGACGAAAGTCAACATTCTATAGATATATGTATATATCTTTTATTTTCGAGAGCTTTTCAGTGGATAATGCTTAAAAGTTTTAGCTGATCCATTATATCCCTCATTCTATATCTTTTTAAGTAGATTATTGTTCTATCTTATCTTTTGTTTCTTTTATTCTATATTCTGCTATATCTTTAAACGAATCCTGGCCAACAATCAACAATTCTATATCTTCTATTCTAGAACATTTTGTCGTCTTTTAGGTTTTAATTTAAATTTATTTTTCTACATATTCCTGATATGTATTAGAGGGTCATTGCAATTGCAGTGCCCCGCAAAGAATTCAAAACGCATGCGTCAATTGGAAAAGAGAGAGAGAGAGAGAGAGAGAATGAGAGAAAGAGAGAAAGAGAGACAGAGAAAAGAGAGAGTATGGAATAGAGTTCCCTAAGTCTCTTGCTCCCTTCGTCTTCTTCTTCTTACTCTTCTTCTTCCTCTTCCTCTTCCCCTTCTTCTTCTTCTTCTTCTTCCTCCTTCTTCTTCTTGTCTCTGTCTCTTATACTCTCTTTCGTCGTTCTCTGTTATTGGAGCCGTTTCTCTCTCCCTAGCATAGGCATAGGCTAATGGCCTCCAGAGTTTGCATTTGCCATGTTGTTGTTTGCCTGATGTTATAATCGCTATAGCCATCGTGTGTTGTTGCAAATACCCGAGGTATGCCATAGACCCAAAGCTAGGTTCGTTGCCGTTGTCGTCGTCGTCGACGTGGTCGTGAATGTGTATATTGTTGCTGTTGCTGTTGCTGTTGTTGTCGGGCGTCGTCAGGCGTCATTCTCCTCCTCATACTCATACTCTCACCCAGTTTTATGTGGAGCCGCTGCTGGCATTGACACTGACTGCTGCTGCTGCTGCTGCTGCATACTTGGCACTGGCATTGGCCATGGCATTCTGAATGCTTCTAGTGGCTTCCTGCCACCTGACTCTTCCCCGTTTGCCATCGACTCTTTTTGTATTCATCAGCATTGGCCATGGATGATGGGGTATGGCAATATGGAATGGTTGCACTATTTGCCTGATATGCTTTATCCATTGCCCACTCTACTTTATTGTATGCAATGACATGGTCTGACCAGTCTGTTTACTCTTTGATATCATGATATGATGATGCCAGAGTTCCTCTATATACACACCTACATATATATATACATTTATATATATCAATGTATCTGTATTTCTATCTATATCTGTGCGTGTGTGTAAGCTTGAACTGGATTCTTAATTGGCCTAGTCCATTGAGTACCGCCTAAAGCTTAGTCGTCTCTCTATGCATATGTACTTATATATGTGTGTAATCTATGTTTTGCCTCCATCTCGGCTTTTATTTTTTTTTTTTTTTTTTTTGCCTCAGGTTTATGTGGGAATTTGCAGTTGGATAACAGTAGAAACTAGTTTGAATTGCCCATCATTTGCAAATGGGTTGGGTTGCAATCTTTTTTTTTTAGTTTTATTTTTAGTTTTATTTTTAGTTTCTCTTTGATAACTTAATACAAATTACACACACAAAAAAAAAAGAAAAAATATACATACATATATATATAAAAAAAAAAAATGAAATAATCTAAACACAAAAGTCAAACAGCAAATGGCCATTTTTATTTTTACCAAATCATATTCATTCGAAACAACAAGTTAAGATTACAACAAAATGAAATTCTTTTTTTTTCTTTTTACAATTTTTTGTAAATTAACAACAACAATTTTCCATATTCTTTTGATGTCCATAATAGTTGACAAAAGTTAGTTGTATAGGAGGATTATAAAAAGGAAAAAGAAAAAATAGAGTTTTAATATTAAGAACTATTTTAGGTAACAGAAAATAAAGTGGTTATATTTGTGTTTTGTTTGTTATACATTGAACAAGAATATATGTATATATATATATTTTATTATATATGTACATATATGTATATATTTTTTTTCGCATTATTGTTAAATTTATCTTACATTTATATACTGATATAGAAGTAAACAATTTAAGCCATTAATTTTCAATCCACCAATCGAAATATGTTTTTTGATGTCAATATCTTTGGAACTTATTGAAAACAGATTCTACAATTTCTACAATTCTCTTCTCTGCCAGAAAAAAAAATACAATTTTGCCACCAGAAAATCAAAGGGAAAACCTTACAATAAAAACTAAACTAAATAAGACAACAAAAAAGATTCGCAAAACAAAATAAAGTCAAATCTTGTCTATTTTCTTTATTTATCTTAACAATGTTAAGATGTAGGCGGAAATCTCTGTACAGTAAATTAAATATATAAGTATATAATTTATATATTCTTACTATATATGTATATATAATTGAATTTATGTCAATTCAGTGCAAAAACTTGCCATTGATCTTCAAAATAGTTCATTTATTTTATCCTCAGAATTAAATATTTATTTTCTTATGATTCAGGGAAATTATTATTATTATTATTATTATTATTATTATAATTATTATTAGTTATTATTATTAAATAATATTATTATTATCATTATTTTTATTATTATTATTATTATTATTATTATTATTATTATTATTATTATTATTATTATTATTATTATTATTATTATTATTATTATTATTATTATTATTATTTTTATTATTATTATTATTATTATCATTATTATTATTATTATTATTATTATTATTATTATTATTATTATTTTTTTATTATTATTATTATTATTATCATTATTATTATTATTATTATTATTATTATTATTATTATTATTATTATTATTATTATTATTATTATTATTATTATTTTTATTATTATTATTATTATTATCATTATTATTATTATTATTATTATTATTATTATTATTATTATCATTATTATTATTATTATTATTATTATTATTATTATTATTATTATTATTATTATTATTATTATTATTTTTATTATTATTATTATTATTATCATTATTATTATTATTATTATTATTATTATTATTATCATTATTATTATTATTATTATTATTATTATTATTATTATTATTATTATTATTATTATTATTATTATTATTATTATTTTTATTATTATTATTATTATTATCATTATTATTATTATTATTATTATTATTATTATTATTATTATCATTATTATTATTATTATTATTATTATTATTATTATTATTATTATTATTATTATTATTATTATTATTATTATTATTATTATTATTATTATTATTATTATTATTATTATTATTATTATTATTATTTTTATTATTATTATTATTATTATTATTATTATTATATATACATATATATATATATATATATAGGAAATACGCTCAACCCTTGAAAATCTTATATGGAATTTTAAATAATCTGGTTTTAATAATCTGGTATTTAAATATATTCAAATATGTGGCAAATAATTGTAGTTACTCCATTATATAGTATTTTATTCTATGGTATAGTTCAAATATATAATATATATATATATATATATATATATATATATATATATATATATATATAATACATATTTTAAATTCGACTTTTAGGATTTAAATTTCTGATTATATAATTTTCAACATAAATTTTAACACATCTGGCAACTCTCTTTTAACAGTTGATAATATAATTAAATTATAAAAACATTGTTATTCAATTTTTTACCGTATATTTTGAATGTGAAATCAGGAAAAAGTTTAATAAATTTTGTCTTTTTTATAAAGGTCTTTGAAGAAAATTTGATAACATTATTGATTATATTATTTATATTATATCTGATTACATAGTATATACTATATAATTTTTAAGCTAAATTTGAAAATAAGTGGCAACTCTGTTAACTGTTGATAGTATATTTTGAAATATCTAATCATTATTATTCCATTTCTATTAGAATATCTATTTAAGATCTTATATTATAGATTTTTCAGCGAAAATCTTTCAAAATATGGTTAATTTTTGAGAGATCTTTCTGATTATATATGTGGCTTATATTATATACAATGCATGTTAAACTTTAAAACATCTGGCAACTCTGTTAATTGTAAATGAAAATGCCTCGTTTGGCTTGGCAGGCACAGCCGCAGCCACAATCCAAGTCCAAGTCCAAAGTTATGTGGATGTGGAGTATACCACTAGGATGGATGGATGGATGGATGGATGGTTGGATGGATGGTTGGTTGGTTGGCTGGCTGGCTGGTTGTTCGGTTGGATACCAGCATTGCATGCAGACATCTACACACACATATACAAATACATTCTCTCACTTATTCTCTCCCCAAACCGTTTGCACTTGTCCCCCCTCTCTCTCTCTTTCTCTCTGTCTCTCTCTTTTTCACTCTGTGTCTGCATTGCTGCGAATCGAATCCGAGTCGAGTCGAATCGAGTCGAGAGTAGAGTAGGACAAAAGGGAGACACAATTTTGGTAGCAATGACCTTCACCGCGTTGTTCAAGTTGTGGTAGTTGTTGTTGTTATTGCTGCTGTTGTTGCTGCTGCTGCTGCTGCTCCAACCAACCTATACACACACACACACACACACACACACACACAGATAAACAGGAAAAGCAAGGCAAAATGGGAAAAATAAAAGATAAAACATACAAGAGCAAGAGGGATAAAGAGAGAGAGGGGGAGAGAGAGAGAGAGAGGGAGAGGCAAATAAATGATGCATGAGGGCAGATGGGAAGTTGCATTGCGAAAAAAGGAACGCCAGTTGGAGGTGGCATTGCCACCAGTTAGTTAGTTTGGTGGATAGGTAGGTAGGTAGGTTGGTCGGTTGGTTGGTTGGTTGGTTGGTTGGTTGCATAGGATAGGATAGGTGCCGCATTCGCTTTTCTCTTTCCTCTCAAACACTCTCTTCTTCTCTTTGGTCTCTTTCCTTTCCTTACTTCTTCTCCTCCTCCTCCTTCTCATCCTTCTCCACGCTTTTCACTGCACAAAAAACAAAAAAGAAAAAGAAAGAAAGATAAAAGTACTCCTCTAGGGCTGCCATTGAAAATGGAGTTCATGACCAAGCCTGGCAATTGGGTGGCACTAGATCGTGGGGTAGAGGTAGGTGTGGGGAGGGGGGAAGGTATGGCAAAACTGTCGAGTGGAGTTGTATGTAAGTTGTATGTGCATGTGTCTGAGTGTGGGGTTAGGGGAGGTCGGGGGATTAGTATGGAGAAAGAGAGAGAGAAAGAGAGAGAGAGAGAAGGTGACTTGGTTAGTATGGCGGGGCTAGAGGGCTGGGAAGGGGTCTCTAGCTAGCGTAAACTTGACACTGGCGTTGAAGTTTTCTTTTTTTTTTTACTCATTTTAATTTTTTTTTTTTTTTTTTGCAGTGTGTGTGTGTGTGTGTGCGGAGTGTGGGTGTTAGTAAGGGTGCGGCTGTGCCTGTACGTTGTTTTTGTGAAAATTACTCAAGTGCGACGCAGACATTGCTGGTTTGGGTTTAACTTTTGGTATCATTGACCTGCTCCCTGGCTATATGGCTATATGGCTATGGCTATATGACGGTGGCTTTTGGGAGTTGTGCAGCAGCAGCAGCAGACAAAAGCTTCGTCTTCTTCTTCTTCTGCCGCATTCTCGTTCTTTCTGCCACCCCTCTCTCTCTCTGTCTCTACTCCTCTCTCTCTCACTGGTATTTCTCACTTTTCCCCTCTCTCCTGCTGTCTCTCCATTTAGCAAATATTTTGATGCATGTTGAGAGTTGGCTAAATGGGTGGTTGGGTTGCTTTGCCTGTTGGAGTGCGACGCCATTTTGGAAAATGTCGCATATACATATGCATATGCACACACATACATACATATATATATACAAATATATATATATATCTATATATATATCTATATAAC